>JAOQGH010000019.1:8336503-8506609 GCA_025769975.1 Gallinago jamesoni
TCCCCCCTCCAAGCATCTCTGGAAACCATCACAGTTGGAAGGTTGACTTAGATTTGTGATACACACTGGATTGCTCAGTTACAGTGACATACCACACCCGCTCCATCTTTGCATGTGCTAGTATGAGGCTGCATCTGAACCACATGGAGCCACTTCCATGTTCTGCTCCCCTGTCTGGCTGTACAGCCACAGCTCAGAGACATCAGGCAGGGCAGAGTACGTATGCTGCTTGGAAAACAAAACAACAAAGACACAGTGTCATCAATGAAAAACAGGAGATTCTTCAATACTACTGAAAGGTGAGTGACAAGAGAGTCTTCTTCATTCCCTCTGTGCCAAAACAGCACTGGTGCACTCCACCTCCTCTCTCCATCTGCTACACCGATGTCCTACAGCTGAGGGGTTGTTTATAAGGCCATTTTCTTTTTCCTGTGCTTTTCTATGTGAATGGATGATATATGCATAATGAGAGCGATGCAGAGTTGCATTTATAAAGTTACGTACATGATAAATCTGTTATTTAAGTCCCTTTGGTGAGAGGTACCTGATTCTGGTTTTGTAAGAAGTGAGTACTTTTTGGTCTTTTTTTTAATGAACGTAAGTTTTTATCCTAAACATGCTACCTAGAATGTAGTATTCTAACTTGTTTCTTTCAGAAAGAATAGGAGCTTCCCTCAGAAAGTTAGAGCTATCAGGTAGTAATTCTTTAAGCTGCTAAAGAATGCATAAACTTTGAAACAGAAACAAACAAGAAAGACATCAGAGAAGATAGCAAATGGAGAAAATATATGCTGTTTTGCTGGCAGTAGTGTTTAAAAAGCAGGGTTCCTAGGGTAACCCCTACCTGCTTACAACCCTTTAACTCTCTCTGTGTAAGAAGTTAGCAAAAGTTATAGAAAACTGTACCAAACAAGCTATTGCAGTAAGCCCCTCTTATCAGCTTAATGTACTTGCTTGTTCTCTGAGCCCTTTTTAGCTTTGTCACTACTGAAGTATCTATTTGTATTTCATTGAAAAAAAAAATTAACAAAGCCCAATTAGGAAAAAAGGTAATTCTTCAAACCCTCACCCTTTCTTTGTTTTACTAGAAATAACAGCAATCACAGCAAATGCCTACTGAGAACACTTAAAAATAATCTTTCCAATACTTATTAATTGTTTATATTTAATTTCCCCTAAAGACACTCGAAAAAACAATTTCCTCAAAAATCAGAAACACACAAGTTCAGGACAACCCCAGAAGCATCACATAATAGCACATAAACAAGCCTCCAGTGCCCTTTTTTTATAATTTCTTCCCATCAAGTTCTATCTTGTTAAAGTTTCCCCTCAATGAGAGCACTTTCTAGCCCACTTTTTGGGGGGATAACCCTTTAGACTGAAGGATAGAAGCATTGCAAAGGCCCCGTTTGGCAGTAGGCAGTAGACTGCTAAATCTCTGTTCCAGATGGTAAGTATCCTTAATTCTTGTTTGTGAGCTTTGAGTTGGATTGTGTGTTCTCAAACAAAGCTAGTTATGTCTTTTTTCCCCCCTTCTTTAAAGCTCAGAAATTCTGTTTTTCTTTCCCAGCTGATTTTTTTTCTCCTGAAAATTATTTCAACCCACCTCTCTAACAAATCATCTCTGAGCAGACTTCAAACATGGAGGGTTTTTGTTTTCTGAATGCTATAGATAGACCTGTTCTTACACAGTCGCTGGAAAGTAATTCTCATTAATACAATATGTTAAATCCTGATCTTGAGAAGACTTTGATGTGTGGGCTTAGGAGCTCTTCAGGATGGGATCTATCCGTTAAGAAGGGCTTGCTTGGGACAATGAGTTTGTGTATTAAGGCCTAGAGCTGTTAGTTTAAACACAAGTCATAAGATGAAGTTATTCCTGTATGTAAGTCTATATACAGGACCACATTTCCAGGCTTATGCTTTTACCTATGCAACTGTTTTACTCCTAAATCCCTATGCCCTATTCCTGCACAGTTCTAGGCCACAGTTTTATCCATGTTAATAAGCCTCACTGGCAAGGAACAGAGCGTTAGTCTTTGATGGGTAGGTAGATTAAATATGCACGCATAATAGTAAATATTTATTTAGGTACCTGAGCTATTCTGATTAATGGCTGCATTTTTCTTTTAAACGATTTGAGTACTTTTTAATGGCAATTAATTAGTATTTATGACATGATTATTTAATTTATTTCACTCTTCTGCTGCTAGTACTGTCAGAGAAGCTGGAAACTCCAGGTTTTTACAGTTTTTTCAGGTTGGTAAATATTAGAGTTTGCTTCTGTCTTCCATGTGCCTGGGGATGCACAAACCAGCATGTCTCCGCTCTATTTCCTGGCACTTATTTACCAGCAGCAGAACTACCGTCCAGGGAAATAGGACTCTGATCCTGCAAGCACTTCATGAAGTTTTTTAACTTTAAGTACACAAATAAACTTGTGGTCAGCAGTGTCATAAGGATTACATGCATAAGTTTCCAGAACTGGGACCTCTAGGTCTCTCTAGTGACCTGCTTAGCTTGCAGTAATAACAGGGCAGCTCTCAATGGACTATGTATAGAGATACCCAATGCCATTATCTGGCTTTGTAGGCCCTATGTAAATAGTGGCAATATGATTTATTTTTGCCCTCAATTATTGAAGTGCAGGGAAAATAAACAAGGCTTTCATGGAAAAGGTAAAACCCCCTCTTCCCCCCAGTATAAGCTGTGGTAAGTGTGTCCACAGCAGAAACTATGACCAAAGAGGATATAGCAATATGTATTTCCTTTTTTTTTTGCATGAAACGTCAGCTGCAATGACTGCAGGCATCCATCTCTTGGGCCTGCCATTGTTGTGCAGGGACCTTGTCTTGACTGTTGAGTCTTGAAAAACTCTCCAGTGTTGTTATCCTGATAAAAACTTACTGAGTTCAAAAACCATTGTCGTTTCTACTTTGGGTGAGGATCTAGAAGTCAGATGGGATTTGCTTCTGGTCACATGCACAGTTGTCCCTTGGCTTGAGGCATGCATGTGGGTTTAAACGAGACCAATTCCGTAAGAAGTTAAAACTTTGGAGAGGCCAGCCCTGCTCCAGAGCGACTGAAACAATTTCAGAGGGGAAGGGCTTCCTGAGCTGATCTGATTACAGAAACTTCTAGTAGTCATGGGAGAACTTTGTTTCCCTACAAACAGTAAGGAGGGGCTCAGCACCTTGCCTCTATTGGGCAGATTTGGAGGCTATCAACCGGGAATGAGTTGATGGGATATGTCCTAATGAAGGAGTGGGTGAGGCAATTAGTGCCAAGGGATAAATCTTAGATAGACAGATCTCTTATTCTCTCAAACCCTACACCCCCCTCCCTTGACAGCCCTGAGTCAAAGCAAAGCAAACAGATGGGGGAAAATACGATTAGTTGCAGAGCCACCAGAAATCCAAACAATATTCCATCATGGGTTCTAGGCCAGCACACTAATTTATCGAGTGCGCGGTGCTGTTGGAAGTGGCCCGGTGTGCTAACTCGGCAATAGATCATGATAAAAAATGTAAGTGATCCGTTATCGCCAGGTTAATGCGCTTTACTATGCAACTCTGCCAGCTCGACAGAAACATCATTACATAATGATAATGATGCTCTGCAAACAGAAGCCGGAGGAGGTGGGGGGAGGGAAGGAGACCTCAGGCTCTGGGATACTGCAGAAATCCCTGGGCAAAAAGGGCTGGGTTTTCAATTCATTTAAAAATAAAAATAGGAAACTGAAGCAAGTCAAGTCTCCAAAAGCAAAGATGTTAAGGAATCATTAGTTCAAAGTAATGAATGCTTTTTTTTCCAGTTCATCTGCCTGATTAGGAGTGTTGATAACCATGAAATTCACCAGATACTTGCTATTGTTTCATTTCTCAAGAGCTGACAGAGCTGTTCAGATCTGGATGCACTTTGCTGATAATGTGGATGAAACAAAAAAAAAACCCTCTTCCTGCCTGGCACATGGGCTCTTGTGAGCTCGAAAGAGAGACTGATGTTGGCAGGCAGGAGGAAGGGAGAGGATGCGCAAATTGCACACAGCGCCGGGGAGGTGGATGCAGGGGGAAGGCACCAGCGTGTGCAAGAGCAAGAGGCAGAGTCAGGCAGGGTGTCGGACACTGGGGAGGTGCCACAAACAGGGAGAGAGGCAAAAATAGAGTATGGGAGCATGGTACTGACGGGGAGCATGTGCGAGCTGAGGGTGAGGGAGTACACATAGCAGTGCCCTGGGTGAGACGAAACGCCTCTTGTGCGGACTCCCTGCGAGTGAGGAGGAATACGTGCATGACGGCAAGCAAGCACCCTGCCTGCTCCAAGGGACTACGCAGGCGTGGTGTAGCGAGTGACGTGGGTGATGCTCACATGAGAGGTGGCACTACCATGGTGCCAGGGGAAGGGAGTTTGAAAAATCATTGCACCGGCAGAGGCCAAGAGGGAAGTTCTCCTGCCTTTGCCTTCTACTTTGTTAGGCCTAGGGTGCAGGATAGAGACCCTGGTCCCTCATAAACCGCATTGCTTTCGCCACATCTTGCTTTGCATCTTCTGGGTGTGACATGTTTGTCTCCGGCACTGTGGAAAGCTCTTGCAGTTGGTATACTCGCCTGGGTATTTTTAGCAGGTGCTTTGCATTATAAATCCTGCCGGCTTTAACATTGCTGGGTAGACTTCGTATAATTTACTTTTGGTTTAACAAGAAATAGGAGCTGACTCAGGGATTAAGGCGTGTCAAGTCAACACAAATAAAAAATAAAGCAGGGAAGGATTAGTCAGAGATGAATGCAACACAAGAGCTGAGTGTTAATTGGGAGAAAGGTGCAGGTGAAGAAGATATAAAACCTCTTTTATTTGCCCCCTCCATCTCTGAAGACAGCCTGTCTTGCAGTCAGCACTGGCAACCTGTCCCGTTGATATGGGTCTCTGTAGTTTGCAGAGATTGCAGACCTTCCCGCAGAGCTCACTTTGTAGCTCAGGTTTTGGTGTTGCACCTCTTAGCTTAGGAAGTTTCTGCTTTGGTTCCTAGAGGGCAGGCAAGGTGGCAGCCCTCAACCACATCTCGTAGTGTGCAGCTGCTGTGTGGTGTGGCTGGCTGTAAGCTGGGGCTGGCTGCTGACAGGATGAATTGGGAGATGCCTTATTTGACACAGATTTCCTTCTCTAGCAGCAGGGTTTCCCTTACAGGCTCCAATCAGCTTGGAGTGGACTAAAACTCCACACAAGCCTGTTGTGGGAGGAAAGATGCAGTTGAGTAAACCTAGATGCTTTTTTAGGCAAAGTAAGGCAAGTAGTGATAGCCGCAAGGCGGTAGTGATGGGGCAGAACTGAAATATCTATGGAAAAAGGGGCACGCCTTCTCTGGCTAATCCCTACTCCTTTTTTTGGTAATAAAAGGTTTTGAAGGTTTCAACACCAGAACAAATTATGTATCTTCTGTCTTCCCTGGGGATGAAGGGGTTATTCTGATCAAACTGATGGGGTTCATGCTTTTGCTATATAGTAAAGGCTCAGCATTTAGTCCTTCAATGAGTACAGGGCAAGCTACCTTGCATTATTATCTCCTGTTCAGCACAACTGTCCATACACATATATGGACTCTATGGGGAATCTCCTATGGCACTCTTCTGGCTTTCACGTTGCCCTGTTTATATCACACGTTTCATGGCTAGTGCCAGGCTTTGGCCAGAAGATAACTGAAGAAAAGGCAGCTCAGTGTTTTTTGATCTTTTTGTTCCTGTTCTACCTGTGCCATGCCCTTGTCAGGAATAAACAATTATAACAGACCCTGAAACAATAAATTTCATAGCCTCAGATTGGTTGCTTATGAATTATTGTCTTCATTGAAAAGCTCTTTATATTTCCTTTCAATTCTTTTTCTACCAACAAGAAGATATGAGGACTAATTTAGAAGGAGATAATGAGAGCAGTTGTATGTGCACATGGACATGTATACATTCTCTCTCAAGGTAGTGTAAAAATTGTGATTAGTTGTTTAGATTAGTTATGCTTCAAATTCCCAATCTAAATTTGTTTGTTGTGCTAGTCACAGCAATTTCACATAAAAAACCACTGTTCCTGCCACTGTTGTCTGGCAGCAGCCTCTGATAAGGAGAATGGAGGTAGGAAAGGGCTGAGGGCTGCAAAATGCACTAAAGTCAGCACAGGACAGTTGGGTTGGATCTCTTCACTGCAAGTGTTCTGCAGACCAGGAGGAGCATTGCCTCATGCTGCACAGTCCTAGCAAGCAACAGGGTGGAAAAGAAAAAAGACCACATTGCTGGATTTCTGAACTTCTGTGAATACAGAAGCACAAGACGCTGTGCACCAGGTTATATGATGGAGTGGGTACCTGTGTGTTGGGATTGTGTGACTTCTAGGCAGGAACAGACAGGGTACAGCTCCAAAATCCTGCTTCCATCAGGGCTAGGCTTCTAAACTCCCTATGCTGTGTATCTGATTAGGGTGGCATTGTTCAGGTCTGAGGTGGTATGACAGGGTTAAGGACATAAGCTGGTATCCTGTCTGTTAACACATTTTAATTCCTCCGCTGGGTTAAATCCAACCCTACTGTGTTGAATCATCTCCTCTGGTAATATATGTGAGCCTAAGGGAAGGCGTTACTAAGATGCCTTCAGAGAGTATGTTTGTTTTAAAATTCATTTGCTGCAAGAACAGCAAAGAAAGACTGGAAACACTTGAATTACTTTTCTCCACCATGGTGTCATGAAGAGGAGACAAGATGAAGGGTGATGCTGGTGCCAATGGAATATGAAGCCCCTATTATTGTGCTTGAAGACTAAGCCAATGAAAATCTCAGTCATACAAAATGCTTTATATCTGAACTTTCACTGTAAATGTCATATAAAGAAAGGATCTCTCTGATATTTCAAGGAGCAGCAAAGTCTGTGATGACACGCTGGTATCGAGATTTGCATATTTATTATAGATAAGCTGTCAAAATGTATGTTGTCAATTTCACCTTATACTCAGAATTTAATGATGCACGTAAAGGACAGAAAATCTTTAATATTAATATTAATATGATTTTAGATTATAAGACTTCATTGTGGATATCAATCACCTAACCCTTAAGGACATGTCACTCAAGTTGATATAGTTTATAGAAAATTAATGTAATCCATTCTGTATGATCTATTGCAGGATCGGGGGGCTTGGAAGGCGGTGCAGGGGGTAGGCAGGTGGTTGGCCTTTATTAGTTTGCAATACTTTCTTAGATATGTTAAGTTCCTGGAGTAGATTAACTCTCATTGACCTGGGGCTTGTTTGCCGTCTTTCATGTAACTGTTGAGGCATTGGACAGTCTCTAACAAAGCTCTCTCTAACAGCTACAAACCTGAAGGAGAGTTTGTAGCTTTGCTGGTGGAACTTGTTGTATCACTGGTTGCATAAGCAGATTGTATTTTATCAACAAGACATACTTTTGGAGATACATTGTGCTTCCACTTGCTAGTTCATAGTTTTAAAGGGGAGGGACGTTACAGCTTCCAAGTAAAAGCTGAGAAGTGTAAGGAACTCCTGTGATTGACATGGCTGGAGGTGGCTGCAGGGATGGGAGCTGAGGACTGAGGCCATCAAGCTGCCTAAACTCAGTTGTAGGTGCATTATGGAAAAATCACTCTGATACGTGGAGGAAGCTTTAAAAAACAGCTACAGGTCTTGTCTTTTTTCAGACCTTCTTCCTCATCTTAAAAAGGCTTGTTCATTAAAAGCAATATGAAATCAACCTTCTTATACCTCTTTTGCATGGGCTAGATAGTATAGTATTCAGAGAAGGTGATCAAGATATAAGTCTCTTATTAGCCTGTGGGGTATTTGCTGCAATCTGTTATCTAATGCAGTTGACACCCACAGCTCCAGTGGAGTTCATATTCAGGACCCTTAGGAAAAGACAAAACTTGGACTAGGCTGTGACAAATAGATCTATTTTTCTTTGAGCAGGGAGAGTGAACAAGAGCATGGCAAGCTCTCCCTGGCAACTCTTCTATATCAAGAAGAAATAATTTGTGGGCAAACGGATGTAGGACCGGTTTTGAGCTCTGTCACAGATGGGGTAGAAGTTAAATACCCTAAGAATGGCGTTCCTCCTTGCATGCAGCTCTGCCATCTGGCCTTTTCTTTGCAAGCCTTGTGTTTAGATTGTAACTGTGCTGGGATATGACTATCTTTCACCACAGGTATGCATAACACCCAGGTGTGGCCACTTGACCTTATTTTAACTTGCTAGTGATTGCATAGTGTGTTTGGTCCTGTCACCAACCCTCACCTCCCTTGGCATCTTTCCCCAGGGAGAAAAATATTAAGCCTGCTAATGAAACCATGTCTTCAGCTTGTTTTAGCATTGCTAGGTCAATTTTTCTACAGAATAAGAAGAAGCTGTCCAACATTAGAAATAATGTTTTGCTTGGATCCCCAATTTGAATTCAGTAACTGATGCTAACTGTGTTTGGGTCTTTAGGAAGCAAAACACCCTCTACTCACCTTTTGCATTATCTTGTAAGCTGCAAGTTCTCTGAGGGACACCTAAATTTGTAGAGGGCATCTGGGATCTGACATCATGGTGGGATGGGGGAGAAGGAACCAGAAACTACCACGCTAATATTCCCAGCAGCAGAGAATCATAATGTTAAAGTTCAAGCATGAAATGAAGAGGACCTGAATCTCTTTCCTTTTTCCACTTCATAATACCTGCAGCAGACAGGTAGGGGAGCTCTTATATTTAGCACATGAAAGTACCAGGAAACCCTGGCAATGAGGATTGGATTGACGTAGTTAGTTACTTCTGGAGTTTATGCACATACATACTCCTTTTATCTATGAAAGAGACTGTATGCACAGGCTCAATAAATACAAAATTTTTAAACAGGGTTGGTGGGAATGAGAGGGGAACAAGGATGGCCTGAAAGAACGGTAGTGCTTTAAAACCACCTTCCTTTCATCATGGCTTTTAATGGAGCTGAGTTTCCACAGATCTTGTGTTAGCAGCTTGGTTTCTCTCTGATACTGGGGTAGGGATGGAGGGATTGCATTGCATCTTGTTTGTATAAATTAGTTGATGATCAAACACTCTGAGTATGTTTCCATCTTTTAAACAGTACCAAATCTTCACTAGTGTAACTTTCTCTGCCTGTTGGCAAAATGCTGAATGGGGAGATCTTTCTCAGCGTGTTCATGCCTCTAGAGCAACTGTGATAACAATAAATTCCAAATTCTGTCCTATTTTGACTGCTGTTTACCTCTTTCCCCTTCCCCCTACCTACCTCTTCCTCCTGCTTGCATATTTAGGACACTTACTCATCTGTGTAACTGTCTCGTCTATTTCCTGCATAGTAGTGTAAGCAATGAAATAACCTAATCAGCCAAGCACATGTGCTCTTCCTTGCCTTGCGCATTTTCTCCTAGTTGTATCTGTTTATCTCCTTGTCTCCAATATCTGCTTTTATCTATTAGTATGTCCTCTTTCCCATGTTTTATCTGTTAATACCTCTTGTTCAGCTGCGGATAAACTCAGTAATAATTGCACTATAAAATGAAGAGTACACTACATGTCTCTTATTGCTCAGGGGTCTGTTAATTGGAATTTATAAAGTTCAATAAACAGTAATCCAATAAGACCTAAACTCTTATTCATTTATCTTAGAGGTAATATCGAGGCTGCCAGCAGCAAGCTGGAAGTGGCTGAGCCACAAGCCTTGGTCACACGTGCAGAATGAATTTGTCTTTTTACCTCTCTGTAGTAGCTATCTGCAACTGTGAGTCTCCCAGCAACCACATCACCTTGGTGGACCCTGATGGTGGGAGATGTTTTCCTCTCTGTTTGGGCAGCTTTGAAGGAACACGGTAAAAAGCAACTCATGCAAAGCAGAAGATAATAATGTTTTCCCTCGTGCCTAAGCCTGGCTAGCAGATCCACGAGGAGGCAGTCAGTCCTGTGACTGCAGGTGTTCTCCCTTTTTTCAGTTGGTGACTACTAAGCTAGGGTTAATTTAAAAGACTATTTCCACCCCGCCCCACAACCCTCACCTCCCTCACACTCCCCCACCCCCGAATTCTGCCTTGTAAACATTAGCCATCAACTACTGCTATCTTCTCACCTCCTTCACTTTGGCCTAAAGCACTGGTTATGAATTACACTGGGCATCACTGGCTGATTTTCAACTCGGCCTGTGTTTTAGTGGAGGGTGAGGACATCAAGCAGCTCTGTGATATTTTTCCAGTACTGTGCTGTGAGCTCTGCATGAACAAGTACTAAGTTTTCTGCAATGCGCTGCAGTCGCGGCCAGTGGTGGAGTCCAGAAGACACTGATCAGGTACTGTCCCTAAAGCTGTCCGGGAAAGTAATAATGCAGATGGGGGTGAGACAGGGTCACATTTCAAGGCCTCTTGTTGACTAGCATGGGGCAGATTGAATAGCCCTGCGTTTTGGTAGCAAACAATTAAGTGTTCTGTAATACAATCCCTGCGGATGTTGTACCAAATATATCGCAGTGATAATGCAACTTAAATAGCAATGTATTGACTGGACAGGCTAAAGAGATAACATGATACCTGCTTATTGGATCACTGTATCAGTTGGGGAGCAAAAAGCCATAGGACCTAAAACTGTTTTACGCAGGATGCTGGGAATTGTAGGCATCACACAGGAGTTTTTTGGCTAACTCACTGCAAGCATTTTGAGAAGTGGTATAACTGTGTGTTCATTGCTAGCTGAAAGACAAACTGTGGAAAAATGGTTTGTCAAACAACTTCTCATTAAAGTCTTCAAAATCTTCTGTGTTTTGGGGTTTTTTTAACCCTATAATAAGATTTGGCTCCTAAGCTGACTTTGTAGAGCCAAATATATTGCCTAGAAACCCCCTTTGAAAATAGCATGTTAATATCTCAGAGTATTTCCCAGGAAGCCCCAAAGAAACGTTTCCAGCATGCAGCAGTGTCTTTGCTACTAATAAATAGTTGCTATAGACATGACAGAAGATGCCTGGACTGGGGGTGACACAGCTGAGCTCAGGGCCAGGAGTCTCATTGTTTCCTAACTCTTCTACAACTTAAGCAAGGCACTCTGTTAGCCCCTCTCCAACAAAATGGGTCTAATGCTGGTGACTCCTCTTGTTATAAGTTCCCACAGTGCTTCTGTATTATTGCAGAGCAATCTGGATGCTCAAAAATCAGTTTGATCTTGGTTCTGTGGCATTTCTACTTCTGCTTCCAGAGGCAGTATGTTTTTACTGATGAGTGCTTGTATCTTGCAATGGAATAAGGGCATCCTCCTAAGAGTTTGAAGTAGTGATATTACGACACTGGTTTCTATATCATTACCTATGCACCAGTGAGCTCTCTGCAGCATGATGGGGTTGGGAGAAGTTCCCCAACTCAAAGTGACTAGCCAAGTGTTCAGAAAACTCCACTCCAGGGTTTTTTAGTCTAAGGTTGCTACCTTGGAATCAGCAAGTCTTTGAGATGCAGATAGCAGAGGTTAGGAGACTGTAGTAGGGAGAGAGCATACATATTTGTCCTGTTCTTGTGTTTTTCACTTAACAGCCATTACTGGCCACTGCCAGAGACAGGATACTGGGATAAATGGACATTGGGCCTGATCTAGCAGGTTGTGGTTGTAAACAGCCCTCCTGAGACCCCTCTCTCTTCATTCTCTGGCTGCATAAATAACTTTGGGCCATCATGCTCTGTTCTGAGAGCCTCAGTCATGTACCTAAGGTGACGCAGGAGGAATCTCTGTCTCCGGCTATATTTTAGTCAAGTGAAAACTAAAACCATAATGGTCAATGGGAAGTGCTCTCCAAAACACAGAAGTTCTTTGCCCCCTTTTGGTAATGAAAAACCATTAACTGAAGAAGTCTGGACTTTTATAAATCCTTAGTGCATCAGTGTGGCAACTGCAGCAACACATTCAATCCTTTCAGACTTCAGTGGTGTAACAGCTTAATATTAGTTGTTAGAACAACATATGTCCCTGATTTAAGAGTATTCACTTTTTTAGAGCTGTGGAAAAAATGCAGGCTTTCTGGTAAGGAGAGAAAAGGGACTTCAATTTTAGCATCTTTAGTACAGAAATGGACAAAATTCCTACCCTTGATTCAAAGCTTCAAAAGTGTAAAGTGAAGGCTCGTTATAACCTGTTCTGTCAAATGAAGCACGGTAGTTGTTCAGAGGTAATATCCTCATATATTATCATGCTTAAAAACAGGCAATGTCATAAACTTTTTGAAGCACCTAACATACTACAGAAGCTGTGCAGTCTGGTAAAGTCACCGGTTAACATCTCTAAATCATATAAAGCTGCCAGTGCTATATTCGTTTCTGATGTTTTCAAGGTGACCTGCCATTCTCACTGTAAACTGGATTTTTTTTGATTTTTTTTTATTTTTAAAGAAGGGAAATGCATCTACTCCAGGGTGGTGCATAACAGCTTTTTAACCATGTTGTGGCACTGTTCCTTAGCTAGTAGCTAAGGATATGTGGCCTGACTAGAAGAAAGGACTGAAGAATTTGTTGTTGACCATCACCACAACATCGACTTTTTTTTTTGTAATCCAGGCAGGGGTCTTTGTTTCCTCATTCCTTCATAACTATGAAGCATTGGTTCAACCTGAATACAGGTTGGACTATGGTATCTGCCTTCTGAGTTTTTACAGCCACAGCAACAGATTGAATGCTACCTTGTGGGGAGGGCAAGAGGATCTGCAACACCAGGGGCAATGCTTGGTCCCCTGTGGGCTTCACTTCTTTTCTCAAATCACCTATTTCTTTTCTCATTTCTTACTTCCAGGAATAGATGTTGAGTTTTCAGCAACTTATTTTTAAATAAGTGCCTAAAGTTAGACTTTAAAGGACACGTATAGAAACCTCAGTGTGTGGCCTAGCTTTCAGAGATAACGAAATACACAGCAGATCCCACTGAAATCAATGGGGGCATCTCTGCACTCAGCAGTTCTGAAAAATCATGTCGCTGTTTTAGTGGCAGTGTTGATTCCTAGTTCCCATAATGTGAACCAAGGGCCTTATGTGGCTCAAGTGTTTTGAACAGAGGCTTCTTTCCTGCTCGTTTTACTCTAAGCACACTGTGATTTGCACCGATCCATCCCCCAAACCTCCCTCCCTCTGTGAATTGCAGTACTGCTTTGCTGACCATGTCAAAGGCTCACTTTGTTCCTGTAGAAGTCTTCTACAGCCTGGTTAAAGTGACTTAGCATTTGGCCACAGTGTTTGTTTTGAGTCGGATTAATTAGGTTTTCCATGACCGGTGTTTTAAGAGCTTCTTGATACATGTGTTCTGAATATTGTCTCTGGACGCATTTTGTGGACAATCTTTAGAAATGTTTGTGCTGTGGTGGTGTTTGTTGCTAATTGCCATGATTTGTTGAGGCATAGGACAGCTGACTGATTTCACTGTGAGCTAGGGCAGGCAGGAAAATAGTAAATTTTATTCTGAGGGGAAAAAAAGAAGTAGGAAACAAATGCATTGCAAGTTCTAATGAGATTTTCTTTGTTAAGTACCAAATAATTATTTTGAAAGGCAACTAAACAAAATGAACTTTTTGAAAACCAAACAAAATCATGTCGTGTTTTAGAAATAATAAAATAATTTACAAAAAAACCATAGTTGTTCCCTGCAGCTATGTTAAGGGTAAAGGGTGTCTTTCCCAGGATCTTGGGATGTTTAAATAGGGGTGTCTGACAATGCTATTGTCTTCCAAACTCCCTTTAAAAAAAAATCTTGTTGACAATCGTTTTTTACTAAGTACAACATAATTTCTAAAAACCCCAGTGACTTCTACAACTGTGTAGCTAAAAAGGTAGATTGTGACAGCCCTATTGCCCTTTGCTAAATTTAGATGAATCTGTAAGAACTCGTCTGTCCCTTCTTCTGTTGAGAATGCCTTACCTAAAAGATGCTGCTTGTATTTAGTGACGACTTTTCATTGTTCTGATCAGACTGTCAAAACTGTGCCTGATGCTGAGGTTTATCTCCAAAAATGTGTTTATTTCCTTCAGTGAGAGTGATCTGGTTCTCTGACAGATTTTTCTCTCCATGGATCAGTATTCTCCTTAATATCGGAAAGCTGATGGCTTCTGACTGAAGGTTTGGGATATAATCTGGATTATAGTGCAGAGAAATTGGCGGGAAAAGTGCTATTTATGGAGCACTGGGACAAAGAGTGAGGCCTTCATCCAAATACCAAGGAAAGCAAACTTCCTATGTTCCAGCTGCTGATAGACATAGAGATTATATTTAAATATAATAGATACAGACATGGAGCTGGATATCCAAAGAGTCCAGAATTTCAATTTGGCAGATTGCTATGTATTAGTAGCTTTTTAATTTTGGTCATATTGTTGTCTGCTTGATGTATGTAAATTTGATAGCATGCATCTTTCACGCTCCCTGCTAGCTCAGGGCTGCTGCCAGTGTGGTCAGGGTGATACACTGCAATGATGTTCTGGGATAGATACTGTTGTGGAGTTGGTGCTTTTTTTAGCCTATCAGCAATTCTTGGGGTTCCTGGTCTTGGCATCTTGCCTTGTTTCCATCTTTTTGACTGCTGAAATAACAACTTTGTTCAGAGACATGTTAATACACAAGCCATTGTCCGAGACTGTTTTGTCTGAGTTGCATTGCATGAGTGCTTCTCAATTTTGGGCAAGCCTAAACTGTTTAAACTGTTTTATGGGTGTCCCATTTCACAATGTGAAAGAGGCTTTTCTCTTACCTTTGGTAGCAAGAACAAGAGTTGTTTAATGGTGAGGGACTTCCACACCAGCTAATGCACTTCAAGAGAAGGAATGGAAAGCAGGAATCCTGTCCTTTACTCAAGCATGCATTTTGGCATATTATAAAAGTTACACTAGCTTGCAAACGTAATGCTTTGAACAAAAATGCAACTGTTCTTCCTCTTCCTCCTCCTCCTCTACGCACTCTCTCTAGTGTTTTCAGGTACGTATGGCGTATACTGTCTGCCACTCAGGTAAGGGTTGTTACACTGGAACAAGAAGTAAATGTCTCTGGTGCTTTGTGGGGCTTGTCTCTGGAAGAAATTCCAATGGTAGGATTTGTAAGTGTGCTGGGAATATGGTGCCAGCCCCCTTTCCCTTGCCTTTGCTGCACACCTGCATGAAACTCGCCCTACCCATACCCAGATAATCTGCAACTCAAATCTCTTTTGTGTATCTGGAACAAATTGTGCTGGCCGTTTGCCATGCAGTGAAATCACACAGTTTTTCATTACACTCTCAGAAGCCTTAATTAGTGAATAAGGCAGCTGTATGCTCTCAAAAATACATCTATCAGTACAAACTGCTGCCTGATGGTCCAAAATAAAACACGCCAAAATTTCTTTCATGCTTTCCTCTCTCTCTTGGAGCTTATGGGCAGGTAATTGGGGGGGAGGGGGAATGCCAAAGATTTTGTTACCTTTGTGATTTATGTTCATTACCAATAAAGAAGAAAAGACAAAATGCATCTTTAAATTGTGTGTCTGATTAGAATGATCTGTCTCTGTATGAAATTACATTCCTTTCTGTCTCCTCTAGTTATTCACCTGCTACCTTGTAACTCCTGGTTCCATCGGCCCTGCCTGTTTAGAGGAAAGGTTTTCTGATCTTCACACATGCTATCTGTCAGTGGAGTGGAAAAAGAATGCTTTTCTCAAGATATCTCTAAAGAGAGTAAGGCTCTAGGGTGGTCTGCACCTGTCCTCAGGAATTGACCAGAATGTACTGTTTTCCTAAAAAGAAACAAGAATTTAAAAAAAAAAAAAAAAAGGAAAAAAAAGAAGAAAAAAGAGTGCTGGTATGTTTCTCTTCAAATGCCTCATGGTCTTTTTTTGTTGAATAAATTGGCCTGGGGGACATACATAGGTGATAGTGTTTCTTTGCCTGGAATTTTTCCTTCTCTTTTACTACTTTGAGGGGAAAAATAGCTCTGGTCCCCCAGTTCTGAAATATTTCTAATAGAAAATTTCTGCCAGCTTTGAGTCTGAGCTGCTGAAACATCACTGGGGTTTTATCCTCCCAAATTCCCTGTAGGGTAATGAAATGCAATGCTTGTTTTACAGAGGGAAAATAAAACCCGCCTGTCACCTAGGAAGCTTGTGTTGAAGATGGGAATTGAACCCACATCTTCCACAGCAGCAGGCAGCATGGCGTTGATCTTCTCTGTTTGACTGGCACAGCTTCAAGGAGGGAGAGGGTTGGTTTAGGATGGCATCAAGGGGATGCAAATTTATATCAATTCCTCTCTTTTCTTTTAACCAGGAAGCTGCCTAATGATGCAAACTCACAGAAAGTGACAGAAAGCCCAAGGGAGAGGTCTAGAATTGGTAGAAATATTTCAAAGTTTTATATAAAAAAAATGGAAGGGTGGGGAGACATCGGTCACATTGTGAGTATTTTGTCTTGTTTGGACTGCTTTCAGCAGAAGCTGAAACATCTTGTTTGAGAGGCAGGGGGGAGAAAGTTCTTTCTTGGAGAGACAGGAGATAATGTGTGGTGGAATGATGGAGTCTGACCTTGCTGCCTATCTCCATCTAACGTATATTTGTTCACTCTTTCTTTCTCTCCGCTGCACCCTCAGAAGATCCATGTACCTCTGCTTCCTTGCTTATCCAGGTCACTTGTGATCCATCTTCAACAAAGTTCTAGAACAAACTTTGGCTTCCTGTGTCAATCTCAATGAAAGATTCAAGGGTGAGGCAGAAATCCACCTGAACACTGTGTGAGTCATTTGGAGAAATCTCAAGGTTCAGCCTATGAGTCTTGCTGACTTGACCTGGTGGTATGTCTCTTATCTAGTCTATACCTCAGATTTCCTGCCCTTTTTGGAGATTTGTGGTTGGAAAAGTGTTCTCTGAGAGAGTGCTAATAACAACAGTTCAGCCTTTTTTCTTTCTTTCCACTCATATTAAGTGTATCTATCTAGCAACTTCTAACTCTTGGTTGCAGATCCTGGGAAGTCTAATGTTCTTTTTTAGTACAGTGCAGGTAAAAAGACATCAGATATCTTTGGGTAAACAAAATAGCCCAAACAGAACTAGACCTTAACTTCTCCTTGCCTCATTTCTCATCCCTCTGCTTTCTAGCTGGTAGTGTGAGGTATTAGCTGTGGTTATATTATATGAACAAACAGATTTGGTAGTCAACAGGGCTGGTAAGTAGAAGAAACTGCTAATTCTGCTGTTCCTACCATAGAATTAAGTAGTTAATTGAATTCAGCTCATCTGAACTTCTCAATCTTAAAGAAATACAGCCTTCTTCTCTGGTTTTCTGTCCCTTGGTAGAGTGGTAGCATCCCTTAGGTATTAAGTTGCTGCTCGGATGTCGTTAGTGGTGCTGGTGGGAGATATGCAAGTAGACTTTCAGACTTATTTTGTCTGCAAATTTGGTCCTCCTCATGCCTGAAAAAGACGCAAGGTTTATTCACAATGGAAGTAACACCATTAATTGTTGTCTTAATAGCCTACAGGAAATGAGTGGGAGTATATATCACTATTTATGGTGAGCAGAAGGACACCATGAAGAAGCCTTTGACAGCTCCAGAGCTCCAGTGGTTTCTGCAGTTTGCATTGTCTGCAGTATGTTCATCTGACGTCAAAATGCACTTTTGAGGCTGGGGAAGAGCTGAAAGATCTCATAGAATACCAGGTTGGAAGGGACCTCAAGGATCATCTGGTCCAATCTTTCTTGGCAAAAGCACAATCTAGACAAAATGACCCAGAGCCCTGTTCAGCTGAACCTTAAAAATGTCCAAAATGTCCAATGTTGGAGAATCCACCACTTCCCTGGGGAGATTATTTCAATGGCCGATTGTTCTCATTGTGAAAAATTTTCCTCTTATGTCCAATCAGAATCTCCCTAGGAGTAACTTGTACCCATTACCAGTCATTTTTTCCACATGACTCCTTATAACAAGGAGTGTCTGTGTTCTTTGTAGCCACACGTCAAATACTGGAACGTGACGATAAGGTGTCCCCTAAGCCTTCTTTTCTCAAGGTTGGACAAACCCAATTCTCTCATCCTTTCTTCATATGGCAGGCTCCCCTTTCATCATCTTTGTGTCCCTTCTCTGGACCGTCTCCAGCTTTCCACATCTTTTTGTATAGCAGGGAAAAAAACTGAATACAGTATTCCAGGTGTGACATGACCAGCACTGAGTAGGGATAATGACTTTTTTATCTCTGCTAGTGACTCCCTCATAGATGCAGCCCGGCATACTCTTGGCTTTCTTCACTGCAGCAGTAACACACTGTTCACTCATATTGAGCCTGTCCCCAGTTTCCTTTCCAGAGCTGCTCCCCAGCTTAGTAGGTCCCTGCCTGTGCTGAACTCCTGGATTATATTGTCTTCATAATGTATGAAATATGTTGCCTTCTATGATGGAGGGGATGGGTGGGTGAGTTGGACAGAGGGTTCATCCTGAGGCAGCTTTGTTATGCCTCTTAGTTGACCTTGGGCATGTCACTTCACATTCCTCCAAGCCTCTTCTCATTGACAAGTAGAGTAAAGATACTGACCTCCTTAAGTGTTTTCAGATTTATCCATGAAAAAGACTTTCTAAGAGCATGGTAGGACTAAGATCGTAGGTAGAGAGCTATGGCTTTCTGTACCCCTTTTATGGATAAATAGGATGTCATTCTCTCAGGTTGTCAATCCAGTAGCTGTCACTTGTCAGAAGCACTAAATTCAGATGCAAAATGCATAATTGTAGAAAAAGTTAAATGCACTAGGGTCAAAAAAAGGGGGTGGTGGGAAAATGAGAGAAGTTGTTTATGTGGAGAGGCAAGGTGTGTGTGTGGGGAGGGAAGTGTTTGGTGAACTTCATAGACCACTTCTTCCCTATTTCTGAGGAATGAAATTGCTTTGCATGAAGATTTCAGCTGCTAGCTCCTAGCAAAAGCATTAGCTGCAAGAGAAGCAAAAGCATATATTATGGAGCAACACTTTCTGTAATTTTTTTTTTGAGGCACACATTTGTAAACACATCTAAAATTAGAGTTCAGCATCAGAACAATGAGTACTAGCTCTTCATATTCTCTGCTCTCAGAGATTTTGATGTTTTTTCCCCCTCTCTGGATCATAATATAAGTGTGTGTGTATATAATTTATTTATATTTTTAAAAGGAACTTTCTATATTTCCATCTGTTCCAATTAAACTGAATGGAACAGCTTTTGTAAGTAAATGGAGGGAGGGGAGGAAGAGAAGTGAGTAAAGAGAAGAAAATGGCTTAAAACACAAACCTTGAATGGAAGAAGAGGAAACATTTGTTGCTTAGCACTAAAATCAGGAAGCAAAATTCTCGTTTGTCCCCCTCCACCTTCCGTTCTCTCTCAAAGCACTTCAAGCCATTAGCAATGAATTTGGGTTAAGAGACTTGAGTACACAATGTCACATAGAACCTGAATACAGCTTTGCTTCTGTAGCAGATGGCATTTTCCTAAATGGAGAATGTCTTGGGAGTTAGAGCAAACACTATGTCACCTCTCCATGTTTTGAGTGAGCTGATATAGACCAATGTGAGGGAAGATCTTGGTCATTTTGGACAAGATGACCTGCAGAGGTCCATTCCAACATCAACTATTCTGTGAAGATGGTCATCAGCGTGTGCACTTCTGTGGTTTTGAGAAGGTTTAGTTTTGCTTCCTGTGTTGGTGACTTGCTCAATGCCCTCTGCTCTGTGGAAGTTCTTGACCAGAAACTCTGATTTTATCATGAAGCATCTGAAAATCAGTCAGTCCACTTGTCTTGTTAAGTGATGATAAGAGCAGAGAGCAAGCCAACAGTAGTCTGAAAGGTCTGAAAGGAAGTTTGTTTTTTCTAGCTTTTTCTTCTGTGTCATTGTGGTTTTGTTTGGTTTTGTTTTCAGTTTTGGATGGTGGTGGTGTGGGGGTTTTTGGTGGTTTTTTGTTTTGTTTTGTTTTGGTTTGGTTTAATGAAAGCTTTTGATTAGGTCTGGTCAAAAACTTGTACTTCATTACCTCCAGGTTTTTTGGTTGCTTTGTAGCTCCACTTGCAGATGAAATGTGGTTTCTAGAGGTGGTAGCATCTTCTATGCATTTGTCCCAATTTACCATTTGTTTGAGGGCCTCAGCAGAAAGCTGAGCAATGAGCAGGGATGGAGACTGCTCTCATCCTGTTTCTTTCCTGGGGTCATGCTTTGCAGTGTGGTACTCCAAAGGTGCACCCATGCTAGATCCCCCATTCAGACAAGACAGAAGCCCATCTGGGCTGTCCAAGCCCTTGTCAGTCTAGAAGAGTGACCCAAGACTTTTTAATGACTGGAAGTTGTATGTAGGTGGGAACTTATGTGCTTTTTTAGGTCTGTAACCCCATCCTCCCTTCTTCCCCCCTTCCCATGTCAGTATTTTGTTGCTATGGAGACAGTAATTACTCCAGGAGGTTTCTAGACTCTGCTGAAGCTCCCATCAGTCTCGCCTCCCACCTGGGGAGCTTCTGACATTGAGTTAAAGGTCAAGTCCTCATGTAAATGTTTTCCTTTCTGAAATGAAATATTTTACCTATTTTGGGTGACTGTGGCAGCAGCACAGAAAACAATTTGTCAAATCACTTACAAAGCCAGAGCTGGGACACTTAAATTCTATTCCCTTCAGGTACGTGGGAGTAGGGGTGGAAATGAACAGCCTCGTAAGTCATATTTCAGTCCAAGTTAAACGCTTGCTTTCCTGCACCGAACATTGTGCGTGTGCTTTGTCGTTCTCTTCCAGCCCCCCTCCCTCCAGCTTTTCAGAGCTTCTTGTTCTCATTAATTTGTTGTTTGCTCTCCTGCCTACATGTAAAAGCTGGGATGAAATCATTTTTATTGACATTAGTCATAGGCTGACACAGCCCTTGAAAGGACCCCCTGGGTCATAGAGTCTGCCCCTCTGCTATTGCAGGAGACCACGTCATTTAATTCCTTTCATAAACTACCTGTTAAAAGCCAGAACAATATCTTTTCAAGTGATTGTGATGAAGGAGGGGGAGGGAAAAAACCCTCAACCCCTGATGTTTCTAATACAGAGTGAAAAGAAATGGAGATGTGCTGTTAGAGCATTTGGAATAGGAAATTGGCAGTTGTGGCTCTCAGTTTCCTTTCCTCAATTTACCCATGCAATCACCTGCTTAGAGGTGTTATCCATGTGTTTCAGAATAGGCGGGATCAAACAAAGAATATCTGGTGCTAAAATACTAGTCCTTTCTCAAGCAAAGGCCATTGTTATAGTCAAAGATGGCGCACTGAGATTCATGTGACCAAGTTCTGCTTCTGGCTTTGTCCTGGACTCTTCCTAAATAACCTCATACAGATTGTTTTCTTGTCAAGGTCTACGCTGTTAGTCCAACTCCATGCTGCATATTACCTGCAATTTTTCAGGGGGAGCCAAGGCAAAATAAGTGAGTTTGTGATGACTCCTTCAGTAGGAAAAGCTCTGCCGAGCAGTCCTCTGTCCAAGCTGCTGCCTGTGCTCTGCGCCACTGGCACGAGTGACACTGAAGTCAACTGTGCTCTCGTCAGAGGCAGACTGGAAAGCAGCAAATGTAATTTATGAAGGCTTGGCATCCAGTTAAGTGTGAAGTGATGGAAAGTGTGGTGGATCACTGCACTGGTGCACTTGACTTGTGCATCAGGCACATATCTATGCAAGTTCACGTCCAGTTCAAAGCCAGGCATGAAAGCATAAAAAATGGCAGCACTTCTGGCTACAGCATTGTGAGTGTCAGATGATGCCATGGGGTTTTGCTCTTGATACCTTTCAGAGCTTCTCAGCAAAGCACACGACTGTAATGAGTTGACAAGCTGGCTGTGAGGAGACTGTGGGCTTTTATAATACCCTTGTGTTTCACTGGCACCTTTGATCCTGAAGTACTTTACAAAACTGTGCGTACACACAGAGGAAACCTTTAGCCTTGGCACTGACATTCAGCCACTGCTGGGGCGATGTGCAGTAGGTGGGTAAACAGACAGCAGCGCTGCCCAGCAGCTGCAGTGGGTGCCGGAGCAAGGAGCAGCAGTGCACTGAAATGGTAGAGGAGTTTTGGGGTAGGCAACCTTGGTGAGTTTGAGTAGCATGCCTGAGTGAATGCCATTCACTCAGAAAAATTGGAAGAGGCTTTCAAAGCATGTTAGTGCATCGTTTCTAAACCAGTGTGTTGAGCTAGGAAGCTTACGATCAGGAAAGGTAATTCTGGAGGATCAAGTGTACTTGGCTAGTTTCTTTGAGACAGTGACTCGAACAGAGGGCTTTTTTTTAACAGCTAAAGCTCAGGATACAGTGTAAGCTCAGCCAGTGAATTTGAGTTGCTGGAGAAAACAACAGTCTGCAAGCAGATCTGGGCTGGGCTTTATAGACAGTCAGCAACTTTAGTATTGGCTGAGTTTAAAATGCCTAGACTGGACACCTCAAACTGTTTAAGTTGAGGCTGTTTGGTAAGACTAGGGCCCCATATGTCTCTTTTAACATAAAGCTAAAACTGTGTTTTATAGGATTGTGTGCTTGTGTTGGTTACAGCTTTGGTTACAGCTGTATTTGGTTACAGCTCACCTTCCTAAACGGAGCCGCCTCATGGGGGAGCATTTACCTTGGAACACAGCAGATTCCAAAATGGTTGTGACCAGTTTAGACCCCTGTTCACACCTGCAAATCAACATCTTGCATCCATTTGTAATGGGCCCAAATAGACATGGTATAAAGCAATGTTAAAGACAGTGTAAACATCTGTCTTGGAGTTAAAATGTGGTCTGGCCTACAGATGACCTGCTGTCAAGAAGAGCTTATGTTACTAGAGGTCAGGGTTTGCTGGTCCAGCCAAGCACACTTCATGCTTAGTGGTAAGGGACACACTGTCTGACCTTGGGCTTCTGACATTCGCCATTGTTTTTGAAAATCTTTGAGCTGTCAAGGTAGGACATGGATGCAGCAGCTATGGATTCGCTTCCTCAGCCTCTTGTGTGATCTTCATAACTTGGTTTCCCCATTTAACAAGCTAAGATAGCCTCTTGTCTTGCCAGCATGCTCTGAGGAAAGAAGGACCTTAGGTATTAACCAATGTTTCTATTTGTATTGCTGATGGAGAGCACCCTTTATCTCAGTCAAGAAGGCCTGCATTTTGAAGCAGAAAGATGAGTTTAATCCCTGAAGTTTGATCCACAACATTAAAGGCCTGAGCAGTGCTGTTTTGAAGCAATGCCACTTATTGGTACATGGCTCTAACACTTTGAAGAGGTGGACACTGAGGTAGATTGTGACTTGCCTGGATCCAGAAGATGTAATCAGCAGCATTGCTGCCTTGGAGTCTTTTGTGTTCCCAGAGCTGCACTCTGAAACCTTGGTCTCTCCCTAAACACAGTGTGAAGTCATTGGACTGGACACAGTATTAAACTCTCCTGCTTCACAAACCATGGTTTTTTCTGTGGTGTGGAGTCACGGTGCACCACAGCAGCAAGCTGCTGTGTAGTAAATTCATTGTGTATTGTGCAAGGGACCATCAGTTAGCTTATTATTAATACATGTGTGGGCTTTAATATACTGGTACTGTATCTGTCAGCATCTCTACCAGGTTTGCTTTTGTCCTTTGTGTTTTCCCCAAACAAGCTTATACAATTAGTTTCTTCTTGTTTCCTAAATTATTTTTGCTGCTTCTAATTATTTCACACTCCATATAAAAGAATTATTGGGGTGGGTAATGGGAGGCAAGGGATCACCTCTCCATTGCACTGCAGGCAGTGTGACATTAAGGCAATTTGGATTTGTTTTTGTACTTGTTTATATTTGGTTGGCTGCTTAAGAAATAGGGAATATTTGGGACCTGATTTTGGAGGTCAAGGTGTGGGCTTTTCGGTAGGGAACTGGAGTTCCATCAGGTTCCGACTGGTATTTATGTCCAAGGGGGGTGTTGAAATAGTCTTAGACTAAATCATGGGCAATTCATTCGGAGACTAATGTTCCTGCCTGAGAATGTGGAGTTATTGGTTATTTCCTAAATTTCTATTCCTGTATAGGCCATCCTGCTCTCTTCCCATCTTTAGATATGTGTAAGTAGCATCTCCAAACACCATGGGCAGAAAAAAGGACAGGCTTCTGTTGAATATTATCTTCTCAGCCTCATGCAGATTGCTAGTAAAGAATAAATGTGTGAGGAAGGTGTGCGTAGGACAAAGTTTACAGCTGGGCAGTTAAAACACATCTACATTCCTGATTGATGACAAGACAGTCAAGTATTGGTTGACAAAGCTTGTATGGGCCAAATATTTTTTAATACTCAGATGCTGCTGCACTCATCAGTTATCCTGGTTGGGATTCAGTGTGCAGACCAATGATGGAGAGTGTCTGGAAAGCCTGTGTACAAAGTGCACTGCTGTATTTGAGACAGTGGTTCTTGCCTGTCTAGAGTGGTGATCCCTGCCCCTCACCAAGCATACCTGTCTTGAAAATTTCTACCAGACTCGGAGTAGCAGCTGCATTGTCCAAAGCTCTAGGGTAAACAAGGCCTCTAGTATATTCATTGCCAAGTCATGCTTGGATTGCGGTGGTTAAATGCTCAAACACCATCTGCTTATATACTCTTGCTGCCTTCCACAGAGCAGCACCCTTGCTAACGTTTGCTTTCTGGTAGAGATAAAGCTATGAAGTGCAGCATGTTTGCCTGTTCTTCCCAGGTTGAGCTGAATCAAATACATCCATTTCTTTTCCAACAACCATTGGCACCACAAAGATCCATGCTTAAAATTTCAAGGGTGGCTCTTCCCTCAATAGACCCTTCCCTCCTAGTGATCACATCCTGTCTTCAGCCTGTCTAACCTTATGCAGCAAGATCGTTGAAACATATCTAGTTAGTGGGAGGTGGGATCTGAATTGGGGTTTATAAGGAATTGGGGATGAAAATAAACAGGGGAAAACCTGTGATGAATGTTATAGAGGTCAGGGAGAACATGCTAATTAAATCTGATAAATATATTTCTCTTAGGAAAAAAGCACAGCAAGATTTTTTTTGAGGGGAGCTCTTGAAAAGGGGGGATGTATTTTACCTGACTATTCATACCACAATTGAGGGCTGGGGGGAGCAATTCTCCATTAGCAGGGGGGTGATTTGTGCTGGGAAGCAGGGCCCTTCCTCAGCAAATGTCAATAAAACTCTCATGTCCTCAATGTGAATAAGCCCTTGCTGCGGGGGAAGGGAACACCACAGGAGAAACAAGGGCATAAGCAGCCAAAATCTCTCTAAATAGAATATTTGTCAGTTTTCCATGAGGCACTGGTGGGTTTTTAAGCTCTTCCAAGCTTTGAACAAATTAAGACTGAGTGTAAAGTGTAGATATATTTATATTTGTTCCATCTCTTTTGGGTAAGTTGAGGAACTGGAGGAAGACTCATCAATTCAATGCATGTTCCATTACAAACTTCTTGGGATTAGATCAGGTTAATGAAAGGAATAAATAGGGCTTTGACATGTTGTTTGGTTTTACAGGACTGTATTGTTTTATGATGTTTTATGAGAAGCACTTATACTGCTCTTCAGGCGAGAGATTATTGCATCTTTTATAAAAACTAAAAGAAAACCCACTTCTCTTTCTTTTTCTTTCTGTTGCTAAGTAGATGCTATGTTTGTTTGCAGTCATCATTTCCCAGTAGAGATGCTATGTTCTGGAGCACTGCCTGGAAAGAAATGTCTTCAGAGTACAGATTTTAGAAGGAAAAGTTGTGGTGTGGTGGGAGATACCCAAATCATGAACACCCAACAAAATTTTGGAGTAAAAACGTTGTCCTGGAGAGATGATGAATGAGCAAAGTCCCAGAGAAATATACCCAACCCCCCAAAATCCCCCTCACCCCCCAGCCACATTCTGATATATTGCTCTATATCAGAGCAATATAAAACTTTGTGCTTTAGAACTCTAGTAGCTCAACAAACAATTGAAAATATTTTTCTAACACCAAACTTTTGGCCCTGTGGAGAACAACAGTAGTGATGTCAGTGTTCAGTTTGAATAGGTTATGCTTAAGCACTGAAGAGTTATAATGTTCACTTTCAAAGCTCGTCCTTTAATTTTCAGTATCCTGGTTAAAATGGGGCAGCTGATCATTTAGTTAGTTTTGAGGGTTTGGAGATCATCATCCCAAATCATCAGGGAGTACTTATTAAGCTGCTTTGCCTCTGACATTGTACTGTTCTGTTAAGATTTTAAATGAAAATACAGTAAAAGTATAAAACTGCATCCTAAGCTCCATCCTCTCTTGCTACTTTCTTTACTCTCCAGCTCAGCTGCTACATCCCAGTTTTCATACCCAGTGACATCAGTATTTTAGATAATGTCACTTCTATTTGTAATATCCTCTCCCATCCCCCATAATGATAATCCCCAAGCATTTGGTTTAACTTTCTAATCCTTCCAGCACTGTGGAGATGCACAGGAATTACTACTCCCTTGCAGATGGGAGGCAGAGCTAAAGAAGCAAAGCAGTGTCCTCCATACCACACACAGCTTGGAGGATGCACAGAATTGAACACGGTCCTCTCATAACCTCAGCTTTATCCGAGGCTTTAGGTTGTACTTGCAGACTGTCACTGGCTTTGTGATATGGACAAATGTCTGTTAGGCCTGTGTGACCCACTTATGCTTGTAACCTAATGAAGCTTTGAGTACAGACCTTTCCTCAGAGGCAAAAGGCCAATGCACTCGCCCGTGAAGTCTCTTCGCATTCTCCCATTCACCTTTAATATTTTGTTGTTAATGGATCATGCTAAAAAGGATTAGCCATTTCAATTTACATTCTGCTGCTTTCCGCATTTAACATTCTCACTGTAAGTGATGAATTATTGGCTATTTAAATGTGACTACAAACAGCCCGAAAGAGAAGGTCTGCTTTGCCATTTGCAATGCTGAACTCATACAACTTAGGTCAAGGTTTTCCTTTCTCTTTTTAGTTACCCATGGATGGGCTGCCTTCCCGGCTTTTACCTCCTATCCCGGTACCCCAGGCTGGTGTACTGTCTGGTGTTTAACGGCCCAGGAAGAGGCCCCAGGGTTAAATATTGTTAAGCATGTGAAATTTAACCTATATTATTGATATTGGGATCAGACCAAAGTGTCTGCAAAGTGGCTTAAAAGGAAGAGTTCATTATAGAATAAAGCACTTTGGCAGTAGACCAGATCCACATGCCCTTAAAATTGCTCTTGATTCCCCCTTCATATTTAAATGTACATAATTACAGAATCTTACACTATTCAGAAACAAGGATCTGTCTTTTGAAAATAAAATCAGAAGAAATCTAGGTGCAAAACAGGGTATCATTATTTAGGACTTGACACATTATATCCTGAGCAGCTGTAGCAATGCAGTGGGGCTCAGAGATGGCTGTTTCTCTAGGGATGGAGTAGTCTTGTATGTAGTCTTGTATGTAGTCTTGTATGTAGTCTTGTACTCGGAGTAGTCTATACCCCAGAGGGTATACCCATGAAAGCAATGGTGAGTGCACAGGTTTCAGGCAACAGTTCTTCTGACTCCAGAGAGGTTTCAGATTTCCCCTGGAGAAGAGGAGGAGTTATCTTCACCTTGCTCTCTTCGAATCTCCTGTATGAACAGAAGAAGTTAATTGTCTGGGGCCACCTCAGAGTTTAGAGGTGAATCATTCAACTCCAAGCTGGAAAACAGGACACTTGTTTCTGCTTGCATGTTGGATTTTTTGGGGCTGAGGAGACCTGGATTTGTTTTCCAGGTTACCAGATCTGGGAAACAGTAAAACTTCCTGATAACTTTCCAGTTCTTGCCTATAGATGATAACGTGGGGGAGCTGAGCAACCTTGTCTTGCTCTGCATATAGCCAGTTTTTATAAATTTGATATAGGTTGCTTCTGTAGCATGTTTCTTCAACTAGAAACAGGGAGAGAAGGGCGACAATCTTTTAAGCAATCAAACTGAGAAAGCTCTGAACTCTCTTCTATCAAGCCACTTTAAATTAAATTTTTGCCTTCCTCAGTTCTGCTCCCATAATTCTAGACTATACAACATGGGAGACTGCCCATATCTGGAAAGCAGCCACCAAGAGGAAGCCCCAAGTCAGGTGGGCAAAAAGCTGAAACTTTTTTATAAAATAAGCTTCAGAAGCCCCAAGATAACAGTAAGAGGCAGGCATGTGTTGGCGGCGTAGGCAAGCTTTTACCCTCCAATGTATTCAGTCCTTTAAAAATAAAACAACTTTCCCAGAGCAAATCACCATGTCGCATTATGGCACTTGTGCATCTGCTGCTTTTGGAAGATCTGTGTAAGGGGTGGGGGAGCATGAAGAGAAAGCACACATCACCATGTCAAATCAACTTCTTTTTTCACTTCCTCATGGCCTCAGAAAAGGAGCAGTGCATAAACACATGCTTCAGTTTTTAGATTGGTTTTATAAGACCCCTTCTGAGAGAATTGGACAGTGGGGAATGTGAGAATAACGGGAAGGAAGGAGGAAAAAGATATTTATGTTCAGCAGAAGAGTGTGAAATGGTTAGGTATTTGGTGAATTCTTTAAGAACTCGTCCTTGTCTGTTTCCACACACGTACTTGAGAAACAAAAACTTCTGGTTAAAGAAAAAGGTGACTGGTAGACTGATGTGGACACAACCATAACCATGGTAGAGTATGACCATAACCAAGGTAGAGTATGACCTAGCAGTTAGCATGGACCACAGGACTTTTAGATTCTCTTTCTACTCTTGATATTTATGCTCTGAGGCTTCCTTTAGTTTTGGAGAGTTTTTCCAATTTTTTGACTAAAAGGCAGTACATAAGTGCTAAGCATTAGTTTTTGTACAATGTTGCGTGTCTGTGTTTCTCTATGCATTCATATGTCTCAAGTGTCATGCATATAAATTCACAGACATACAACATAGTACTGTTAATAATAATTCAGTTTCATGCAGAGTCTTTTGTCTAAGGAGATCAAAGCACTTAAAACTTCTCTCACACAGACAGAAAACTGACATAGGAAGTTAGAAGAGTGTTGATAGAGTTGGAAATAAGTAGATTCCATCTCTGACAAGGTTTCTTTTAAGTTAAAAAAATAATCTCCAATGAAAGCTAATAATGTTTCTTGAAACCCAGTGCAATCAGGTGTTCTAAAAAAAAAAATATAGGGAAGGATTTGAGAAATTGTACTTTGGGTTTGGATTTTTATAATGTTTAAACTTATCACTTGATGTACTACTGCACCATCTGAAAACAGTGGACCCATTTTACTAGCTACTAAACAAAATTTACTCTGAAATACTTGTGTATTTGGCAAAGACAAAGAAAGAATGCTCAGAGACATTGCTCAAAATGTAAAGTGATATGGGAATGCTTATTGTAATAGATTAATGGCAGAAACTGCTCTTATTGCTGCAAGTTAGTGTTTAGTCCCAACTGTAAGAAGCAATAGTTAAAATGAAGGTTAGAATTATGTACATCAATATCCTCCCTCCTCCCCCTTTTTTTTCTTTTTTTCCTGCAAGAGGAAGTGGATCTGCTGGAGGAGGGAGATCATTATTTTCAAGAAACATGCTGGCAGAAATGACTCAGTTCTGCAAATTTCCCTTTATTGCTTACTGTTGAAAAATCTAAGTTCTTTTAGTAATGGGGAACTTATTTTAAGAATTTTTACAGTTGTGAGAAAGGAAAAATGACAGACCTTCAAATCGTTTTGGGCCTTTCAGACTATGAAGCGTGATTTTTTAGCATATGGCTACAGGAAGAGGGTCTGGATGTGCTCTGGAAAATAATTTTCCACAAGCGATTGCCAACTCTGCAGAAGGACTTCCTGAACAGAGACTGAAAAGATGCTTCTGATTCCACTCGGGGTGTTCTCTTTAATGGAAATGTCTAACTTGCTGCAGTAAACCTTGAAGTCCCCATGAAAAATTCATGGAGGAGAGAAAGAAAGCCTAAGAACTTGTGCAGTGCTCCAAGAAGAGACTGGCACTGAGGCCAGGTGACATGAGAAGTCCTGTGGTTCTGCCAGGTGGTGCCCTGGAAATAGCAAGGAGTCCAACTCCCATCATGCTCTTGAGCACTGCTGAGTTAGGAGCGAAGTGTTGTAGATGAGCCCAACCAACCCTTGCAATTTAACTGCCTTCCCTTTCTTTCAGCCTTGCTTTCTGTCTCAAGGAAGTCCAACGACAAGTAGAGCTCTGACAGTTGATGTGAATAGTTTCTTCTCCTTTTGGAATGAAGACAGACAAAAGTAGTTCCTAGCTTCTAACCTCGGAAAATCCCTGTGCCTTGGAAAGAAAATTGTCTTCCCCCTCTTCTGGACAAAATCTCAGTTCTGGATGGGCATTCAGTTGAATTTATTCCTAAAGGAGGTGAATGGGAGAGATGCCTCTCTATTGGAGAGTAAGAAAGGCAGTAGTTGAATGTAGCTGTTATTTTCCTTATGCAGAGTGACTATAGCTTGCTCTTTTTCTTAGAGATAGTGTCTTTAAAGCAAAGTAATGATGGTGCAAGGCCCACTGGGTAATGGTATGCAAACGGCAATAAGGCAATAAAATTGCTGGAGTAACGATTTGAGCAGTATGACCCTTACATTAAGGAATTTGCCTTTAAAACATAACCTTAAGAAAATAAATCTAATTGTCAGAGGAGGAGTAGAGTGAGATTTGAAAGTAAGCTTAAAATAAGTAAAATCTTTGCCTTTCATCTTTATTTATGGGCAGTCATAGGGGCTGTGTAGGGCTGGCTCAGCAACATCACAGTTGGTGTGGACACTGGCATCCAGAAGCAGAAGGAGACAGGTTTCCTTTGTGGTATACTGGCACATGAGAAGTTAAGAATATCCCTGAGGTCCCGTGATTGACATCATCAAATGCACTTGCTGTTCCTAAGCTCTTGTCTGTCTCAGGCCTGTTTGACAGCAGAGCCAAAGGTCACAGAGAAATTAATCTGCTGTAAATGAAACTAAATGGATTGCAGGGTGCTGTTTGTGACAAGAGTAAGTGGTGGAAGACTTCAGCATGCAAAGGGCTGCAATTTAGACCTTTCCAGTGGACTGGGTCATTCATCTTTCCCATGTAAAATGAGATGAACCTAATCCTTCCAATAAAATAAGGATAACAAGCAAGAAGGGTGTTTTTAGCAATTTAACCCTGGGGCAGCTACTATCTAAATAACTAACTATTAATGTGCCTTTCCTGCCCCTTACCAAAAGGAAGAATAATAATAATGATAGTATGAAAAAAAAACACCAAACAAAACAGCAAGGTAATTGTTGTCGATCTAGATATCTCAGTTCCAACTGAACCTCTGGTAGTCAGTTCTTTGTTCTCCAAAAAAATTGATGATCGAATGGCAGTGATAGCTGATGGGTACTGCTGGGTGACACAAAATCTGGGTGCTGTTCCCTGGTGGGTGACTTTGAGTGAATTATCCTGTTTCCCCTGTAATATTTCAGGACCTAGTGCAGGGATCCCTCAGCTCCTTGGGCATGGTATGAAGTCACAGCCTGCTTGGCTCAGTCCTTCTGGAGTGTTTCACATTCACTGTCTCCCTCTTTAACATTTTATTTAATCCTCTGGAAAACAATTTAGACATACTTAGATATAGGAAAAAGCTTTGTGTTCAGCCTATCTGAATGTGGTCCCAGGTATGCTTACACCTCTTAGCATGAAAAAAGTACTGATTCTGGTTGGGATTTCTAGGTATTAGGAGGTATAAATAAGCTCCTCTTGCAATAAAGTGAAATAAATGGGTGTACTTGTAGGGGAGCTAGCTTTCTATTGAGAAACATATAATGATCCCAGCTTCTGTGGCAGCTGAGCCAAAATGTGTGCGTATATAAATGAGTGTATATCTCAGTGCTTAGATACTTGCGTGATGGATGCTCCCGGAGAAGGTAAACTAGCCAGAAAGGTATGAATAAATGTCTTGCTGGTGCCTATCAATAGGCAGCGACTGCTGCTTACATGCAGTGTCTCAGTGGGCGAACTGTAAGGGCTTTAAGTAAAAACAATTATTGAATGTATGATGTCTAAGTCTATTAGCTGTATACTATTATTGACTGACGTTAGATTAAAAAGCATGTCCTTATTACTCTCTCCTGTCATTAACTTGCCAGGAAAGGTCAGTCAAGAAGTATATTATTACTAAATTGAAGACTTACACATTTGTAGTTGCAGCAGGAATAAAGCCACGGAGGACGAGAGCCAAACTTCGGCCAGGCCCAAAGCCTAGTTTCGCTCTCACTCTTCGCACTTTGTAACAAGGCCAACTGCTCCCCATGCAGGTCCGCTGTCACGTTGTCTGTATTCTGTGCTGGAAGCAAGATTATTTGTCTTACTGTAGATTTTCCTCAAATGCCTCACGATACTTCTGCACTATGTAAGGAAGCTGGATCTAAGCCTGCACTCGAGTCCTAACCTGCTGGCCGTCCATACAGGGCATATCCAAGCCCATGGCGTGCTTGATCTGAGGGACAGAGGAAAAAGAGAGGGAATAAAGGCTTTGTGCTCAGACTTCATATTTACCTGTGTCATGGAGGGACCAGTCTGCTCTGTCTGGCCTCTTTCTGTTATTTAATGTTTCCTGCAGCCATGCTGGTTGATCAACACCAAACAGCAGAGGAAATGCTGCCAAATCCTTTCTGAAAGAGCCTGACATCTGCTACTGCAAAGCAGATGGGATCCGTAAGCAATGTGTCCTAAAGCAAGTCTCTGTCAGTGAATATCACGAGTTAAAGCCCCAAGAAAGAACTCAGAAGGGTAGAGAGTGGACAGGGAAGGAACTGGCCATCAACTTTTTTGCTGACCTAGACATCACAAAGGCAGAACCACAGTTTCAGTGATAGAGGATCCTTGCATTTTCACTGATTGAAATGGGAGTTAGTCTGAAATGCCTAAATTTAAGTACATGAGCTCCTTTCAGAGAAATGGTATTGAACTATGTGAAATGCCACTATGCAGGGACTTAAGTATATTGCAAGTCTTTACTTGATGTTTCATGTCATAAGATTGGGAGTGGACTGGACTCCACTTTTCCTTTTCCAGTGCTTTCTTGGAGTGGCCCTTCAGCTGCTCTAACTTAACACTAAAATTCCAGCACAAATCAAGCTCAGAGATGAAAGTGGGGATTATTCTCTGTCTCACCTTTGTAGACTTCCAAATGCAGCAGTATCTGATTGTCACAGACTGAGTGAGACTCACACTAAAATGAAGCTGTGTTTGGAGTTTTTTGGTCTCTCTGCTTCCTAACTTGAAGAAAAAGATTTATCACAGTCTCTTGATTCAGAACAAAAGTCCTTATAACTTCATAACTTTGACTTTTATTTCAGGAATCATGTAATTTTTTTGGCCTTGCACCTTCTTCCCCCTTTTTCTCCATTCCCAAACAACCTCCCTAAAATTGTCTGGATTAGTGTATGTTTTTATTTTTTGACCCTCGCATGCCTAAGGGAATTGAGTCACAAATGGCTTGTGTTCACAAAACTGATGGAATAAAGCCCAAGCTTTAAAGATGCAACTTGGCAGCTTTTAAAAGGGCATAAGTAAAGGAATAAAACATTGGGTGAAGTTTCCAGGGTGATTTGAGAAAGCGATTCCTAAGTGAGTTAGGAGAATTTAAAGAAGACTGACACTCATTATTCGTCTCTAAAAGATACAGAATGATGAAACATTACACATACATTTAAGTATCTTTGTAAGTGTGCTTCAGAATATATGTTATTCTCTTTCTGCAAGAATGGTGTGTGTGTGATTCCAGAACAGGCTCCTCTTTAAAGTAACTCTGTGGAGTACTGTGTAGAAAAAGTAAGAGGGGGCTAGGAAAAGACTGACATTGCAGTGGGAAGGAAGGATGTTTTCCCTTCATGAAGGTGTTTAAATGTTCAAGAACCATTTAGATATTTAGAAGTATCAGCCCTCTGCCACTGATCAGAGAGACTGCTGAAAGAGGGCTGGTCATGCATCCTAAAAGTGAGCTGGAGGACAGGTTTTAGAGGAACAAATTCCTCTTTCTTAATGTGTAAAACCAAAGCAGGAGAGATGACGTGAGACGACATTAGTGTCTTCCACTAGCTCATTCTGGCTACTTTACATCCTTCCTACTGTCTGTGCTTCTCTCCAACATATCTGTGTTTCTTTTGCTCTGAAAACTCCTTTTCCTAACAACTTTGGTAAAGTTAAGTTTTTGAAGCTACTCTTAAGGTTTTTTATATCTTTTAAATATCCTATCTCTAGTCTGCTGTGTTTCAGAAGTGTCGCACCAAATCCTGAAGTGAAGAGAGAGAACACCAAGCTCTGCATAATGCAGGTGCCCAGGAGAGCAGTAGGCAGGCTGGTTGCTATAACAGCTTGTAGCTGTAGAACATCTTCCATTCCAGAAAAGATCCCAAATCTCTTTATGGACTAAGTTGAGAGAAGGTAAAATGCACTATGGACAAGTTGGGAAAAGCTGAAAGAGGTTTTAACTTGGTATCTAGGATAAACAGTTCTGACCTACTAAGTACTCTACAAGCATAGGTGGAAAGGTAGTCAGAGCTTTTCTATTTTTATTTTTTTAAAAAAATTCTTTTAACATCTGCAAAATGGGGATAGCAATTTCTCCCTTTTCTGTAGCAGTGGTTGAAAAGAGGAATCAAAATTGCAAAATACTCTTGCAACATGGGTAGAAAATCCTACTGTTTAGGAAGTTTAATACACCATACTCATCAAATATTGCATTTCTGTATAGAGGACAATTCCGTTAGGTGAAGGCTGAGATGAGAACTGAGACCTTGGACCGTGTCTATGCAGCCCAGTTTCCTTTTGGTAATGACAGAAATGGGGAGGTCTGTCCCTGTGGCTTTAATAGCCATGATTGCAGTGATCTAATTCAGGAAGTGTTTAGGTGTTGGAGTGGTCAGGCAAAAACCCCCTGTGAATTGTTTGGTGAATCTAAGACACCTGTAATATCTCTCAAGAGTCCAGAGGTACTTTCTCTATATTCTTATCAGAAAATAATTTCCCTTGCAGTTTGAGACTGCTTTGCATATCAAGACTGATCTTTCCAGGGAACTTTATCAGTTACCTTAAGGAAAAAAGAATGGCTAATATCAAGACTGCTGTTGAGGTAATCCTGAGACAGCTTTAACTTTCAGCATAAGGTTTTTTATTGAAAAAGGAGGAACGGTTACATTCTAAATCTCCTTTACCTGCCACCTTAATGCTCAGTGGGATTCAGACTGAGGCAGTGTATATTGCATTATGAGTCCAAAATACAGATTTATTTATTTATTTATTTATTTATTTATTTATTTATGAAGGCTTCTAGGAATGGATTGGATGAAAAATGTTGAATGGTTTATGTATGCCATGCATTTTGGTATTTGGTTGGATGAGCTGACCTCCCAGGCTTCAATTCATAGTAATTGGTGTGAATTGACAGTTCTGTGATTCACCTACTACTGCTATGCAGCTAAGAGTGCTGCTCTCAATTTGTAGAGTTGAACAGAAAATATGGTTTGCATGACTAATATGCTTATCTGGATATGCTGTCTCTTGCAACAAAAATTACAAATACATGGACTGATTTTTATTAAATATCAAAATGATTTTCTGATTATATGATTATTTCTCAAAATAATGGAGTACTTTGCCCAAGTTTCCAATAGGAATAATCTTTCCCTTGTTCTTCCACCTTATTTCAATGACAAATCTCTTAGTTTCTCATTTTGTACCTTCTATAAAGCTTTCTAGAGGCTTTTCCTCCCCTCTTTGTTTCTTGCATGTTCCCTTTCAATGTAAGTTGAAACCTATATTTTTTGGAAAACAGAAGCCTGTCTTGTTTTAGAATAGGGCAGTCTCTGTGAAACCTGGTAAATCACTGCACTGCAGCTGAGAATTTAGGTTGACAGGATGAGGCCTGGCACACAGGACTGGGGGGAAATCCTGGATTGTCAAGATCTGTTCCCTCCTATTGCAGGCAACCGCATCGCATAATCCCTTTCATAAGTTTATCAAGCCTCATCTTTAAACTAATTAGGTCGTTTGCTCTCACTATCCTTGTTGGAAAGCAGTTCCAGAGCATCACTCCTCTGATGGTTAGAAACCTTTTTCTAATTCCCAAATCAAATTTATTCATGGTCAATTTATACTTATTTGTCCTTGTGCAACATTGTCCTTTATTTTAAATGCTTCTTCGTTTCTCCTTGATATTTACTGTGGGAATGTAGCTAGCAATCCTATCTATGCTGAGCTTTTTTCCCTTTTGCTAGACAGACAGAGCAAGCTCTTCGTTCTTGCATAAAACGCAAACTCAGTAATATCTCTCTGGCTTGAGGTTTTGTATTCCACCTTTTGAACACGGTTGTGGGGAACAGTACCCCCTGTTTACACTGAGGCCTCATAATAGCCTTGTTAATGGCAATGGTATTCTTTTCCCTGATCTTGAATATTCTTCTTTGAAAAGGCTTTGTTTTAACTGCTGGAGGCAGCATTAGAGCGACATGCTGAGATGGAGCCACTGTCCTTTCTTTTTTGCTCTTGAAGAAAGTTATAAGATCTTAAAAGACTAGTTTGGAATAGCAACATCCCTGGATGTGCATTTTTATGTGTCATAACATGTCCTGTCATGTAATGCTCATTGGGTGACCACTGTCTTGCCACCTTTCTAGGCAGTCTCTGACCTTGCGAAGACTTACATGGATCTTGAAGGCTGACCAAAACTGGAAGAAAGAGTATCTGCAATTGCTCTGGCTTGCCGTCTCATTCACAAAGTGACATGCAGTGCAAAGCCACATGTGAGGTGAAAGACCAATGGCATGTAGTCCTTCCTGGTATGAGTTGTGAGCTGCAAGTAAAACCTTTACAAGCGGGATCCTTCTAGGGACACAGAGTTTCATGAGTTCTGCAGGAATCATAGCCAAAGGGGCGGTGATACAGCTGCAGGGCATTTGCTAGAGAGCTGTGAAAATCTTAGACATGGTAATGCAGAACACGTAAGAGGCTTTGTGGATACCTAGCTGTATTCCATAGAGGGCAAAGACAAGAGGTAGAGTAACACAGTCATTATCTATAAAGATCAGGCCCGAGTCCAGTGTGTCAGAGAGTTGTCACTGAAGAACGCTTTTCAGTTGACTAGACCTGTGTATGAATTGTCGAATATCATGTTGTCATGCTGCCATGTTGAGTCACAATATATGGATATCAAAGCAACATTTTGATATTGCATGAGCCATAGATGTTACATTTTGTCCACGTAGCTCTTAAATTTAGCACAACACTTAATATTGAAGCAAACATCTACAAAACATTTCCTCATTATCTTTGGGTATTAAATTCTTACAGAATGAATCCTTGGTTTTATGTCTCTGAAATCTCTTCGTAGAGAAAGTAGAGGAAAAAACCAAAGTGCTAAGTAAGTGGAGTCTGAGTGGTGTGAAGAAGGGTTGTATGCATGTCAGGTTGGGAAGAAGAGATGAGCCTTTCAGAGATGTCCAATATTGCGGCTGTTTAATAGTAACTGGGACATAAGGTTTCTGCTTTTCACACTCTCCCAAGGTAAGGAATCCTGCCTTCTTAGCTATAGCATAACATTCTACTTATCCTGATAAATATAATCTGTTGCAATTAAATCATATGGTGATCATGTCATGTGTTTCAATTCAGGTGGTGAATTATTTCAGTTAAACTGGAGAAAGTAGCTGCAAGCATTTATTTTGATGAGGATGCTGATCTGCTAGGATCTGTACAAATGCAGAACAAAGACAGTCCAGTGACAGAAGCTGGGGCACAGAGAATGGAAAAATAGTGTGTAATCATATACCTGACAACTCTTATAAAGTATACATATATTACGGTAGTGTTGCTATAGGGACAATTTAAATTCCAGTGTTTCCTGATTTCTGATTTGCATTTAAAAAACCCAAACTAGAAAATCTTGTATTTTCACTCTTAAAAATGTAAGGACCACATAAAGACTTTCTAACCTTTGAGGTAGTTATAGATAATTTTTTTCTTGTCATTAAAGGAATATTATTTAGCATTTCTGTGGGTGTTCTCTTATTATCAGGCAGGAGGTATCATGAGAAATTTGGTTTATCAGCAGAGGTAGAACTGGAGTGGTAAATTAGTAGTACATTAGTTCCATATCAAGCCATGTTGGTTCGCTGGAACGAAAATACTTAAATGCTTCAACTCAAAGCTTCTGCTAGATGATCTACTTGGGTCTTGAAAGCATCTGTCACTGTCTGTAAATGGGTTGGTAAGATGTTGGGAGCCCTGTGGGTTATACTTCTGAAGTTGTAACCTCTTGCTTCACCTTTTGGACTGCTCAATGAGATCAAATCACACGTGGTCCTGGAAGCAGGCTTTTATGGTGCATGTTTTTTTAAGGCTGCAGTGTGCAGGAGCCTACTACCTTTTCTAGAAAATTTATTCACTCTAAATCATAAAAAAGTCCACAAAACAAACAAATCAACTACCTTAAACCTGTTTATAGGAAAAACAACAACTGCATTATTAAAATGTAATAAATGGTTGTGGAAAATGAGAGATTCCATTTCATCACATGATTACTGTATACACAGAGATCACATTTGGTCCAGAAGTCCCTGAGCCACAAGGCTGGAGACTGAGAAGGATACCCAAAGGAGGCATTATGTACATCCTCTCCTTATACTCTTCTTGGGGCGTCTCCTGGCCACTGTTGGAGACAGGATATTGTATGAGATGGACTTTGTCTGACCTAGGAGCATTGTCCTTATATAATGTTCTAATCCACTCAATTGAAGACAACTCTATTTGTTGTTTGGGTTTTTTTAAACTCATTGAACTCTACTTTCGTACTTTCTGACATCAGCATGGATTCTCCAGTGAGTTGCAGCTTCACAGAGATGCTCAGCAGCTGGCTCACTATTTTTAGCTTTCCTGATGGAAAAAATAATAAAGTGAAACCACATCATTAATGTGTGTTTGTTTCCAGGCATCGACTAGCCAGTGATTCATAGACTGGTGACAGGGAAGGTTTTGGTAGGCCACTGTGTTCAGGAGATATCCTAGAAAGTTTCTTTCATCTCTCTTTTAATGTTTTGGGCAAAAATGGCTTCCACTAGGCTCTTTTGAGGAGACTGCTCTACAGTCTGAATACTTTCCCATTGGGAGATGTTTGCTGGTACTGTGTTGCTACAGCCAGGCCTTTGTGTTCGTTCTTGGCTTGGAGCTTCTTTCATCTATATTAAATCAGTTGAAAAATAAATATCAAGCAAGATGTCATATTAAACCTTTAACAAAAAACTGGTAGGATTATAATGTTTTTTTTGAAGAATTGACTCAGTTTTTTCCCTGAAATTGTTCTTTATAAAATAAAAAAAAATACAGCGCTCAAGAAAAACTGTCAATGGCTGGATGCTCAGTTCTGTCCAAAACTTATAGGCAATTTCCCAGCTGACCATGGAAGAATTGCATTTTAACACAACTTTCCATCCCCGTCTGTTGGCATTCTGATTTGTTTTCAAAAAGAAAGGTTATTGAAACTGGTTTCTTAAAAGAATGGGTGAGACAATGTGTTAAACTCTTGGATAGAATTATAAATGTTAGAAATAGGAAGATGAGGGGAAATGGAGCCCATCTGAATGCATTTGCTCTTGGATCAGTATTAACTTTTGTTTATGGTTTCAAGTGACTTGAGTAATAAAAAATTCCATGAAGGACTGATTTGCTCTAATGGCTGGGAGAGACAGTTAGTAATGTTTACTTTTACCTTCTGTAGGGTCATAAACTTCCATCTTATAACTTGCAATTGTCCTAAATTGCGTAATAATGTATGGTTGTGATTCTGGTTTAGGGTTGCAAGCATTTCTGTCTCCTTATGCTTCACAGTGGAATAGAGACAAAAAGTTTACAGGACACTCATACGAAAGAGTGGCAAGAAAGGTGCTGGAAAATTACTAAGTTAAAAGTTTACACTGAGAGGCATGCCTCCACCCCATGTTGATTTAACTCTTCTTTCTGCCTTTTCCCTCCCTACTTTTTCTATACTCCTGCCTCCAACACACACACACATACACACACACACATAGGTACCCATCAACCACGTTTAAGGGATTGTTATACTGTTGTCCCTGAACTTGTAGGATCTGGAAAACCTTAGGTTATGTGGTTGTGTAGTACACCCATAAATTTAAATAAAAATGAAATTAAATATAATCTTGACTAACAAATAGTTAGAAGTAAAAGGTGCCTTGAGGCTGTGCAGGGGGAGCAAACACTGATATTCCCAGCAGTTAGGAAGCATCCTGATGCTCAGCCAAAATATTCTATTTCGTGTTGTTACTCCTGGTTATTATTCTCTGGTATTACCCTGAACAACGTTTCTACATGCTTTGTGTTTACACCTTCAAGGCTTGTAGCTGGTTATCATCTATCCCCCTGAGTCATCATTTACCTGTTATACATATTTAGTTCTCTTAATCTTCCCTCATAAGTCAGCCCTTCCATCCCATTAAGACTTTCTATTACTCATCTCTGAATTCCATCTTTTCTTTTCCCTTTTTTTTTTTTTTTTTTCCTTTCACGTGTTTCTGAGCACTTCCAGATGATCATAACTGACAGGATCATTTTAGATGTGGATTTTCTATTGACACCAAAGGAAGGAAGTGTCTTTGGTCTGGAATTGACATACACACTATTGTAGGTGATATTGTCCACTATCATCTGAAAGTGTTTTTTGATATTCCTGCCTTCCAGCTTCATATGTCCTGTTGAATATTCAGACACTTGCCTCTGTGACTATTCTCTACCTGTATTTTAAGAACTGAATCATGAAAGGTGCTAGGCATGGGTAATCCTTCCCAACAGGGATTCAGATGACTGGGCATATTATTAAGGGGCTCAGCACCTTTAGGATCTCTTGAGATTTATTTTCTGTTCCTCTTCATGTGTGAAATCTTTGTTGCTGCACTGTTCAAATTTAATATAAGATCTTCTGCTTTGCTAGATAGCTCTTCCATCTTGATGCAACTGACATTTATCATGCACAGTCCTCCTGCCAGTCTTCAGTGCTTTGGGGGCTACACTGTTCACCCAATCTAATATGAATTCAATTTTCAAATCAAAAATTTCTGCTGGGAGCTGTACCTGAAACAATCTACTATATAATCATTGTTCACTAATTTTTTAAGTTGATCAACAACAACAACAAAAAAGTTATCAAAATATCTCTCTGATAGTGATTACTACACACTTTACCATGTGTTCTCTGTTCATCAGGAAATTATACTTCCTTCACTTCACATTGACAAGAGCCCTTTTAAACACAGTGCACTGAAGCTTTGTAAATTACACAGGTCTTGTTGTAATTAATTTCACCACTTCTTTTTCACTTCAAAGATTGCACCCTTATACCTTTTGTAAAAATTGGAAGTTTTAGACTTATATTCACACACTGTTTGTTTTTAACTTCTTACCCAGGAACTCAGTCCTGCAATAACAGATGGGGAAGTGCACCTGGATGCAAAGGAACGGTAGTGTTTCCAGTTTACCTTTTTGAGAGAATCTGCTTGGGACAAAATGCAGAGAAAAGCAGAGTGTTAGGTTTTCATAGGTCTGGGAAGTTTTGAAGGTTTTAGTTCAAGGCTGACCTTTAATACAAACTATTTGTGTGCCTGTGCACAGGCAGTTAAATCTTATTCCAGCCTTTGCATGCCTTCTCTTGTTCCTGAATAATTTATACTTGAGCCAGGCTCTTAAAGCAAACTTGTACAATGCAATGATAGCTCAACTTAGAGCTTTTTGCCAGAGAAGCAGTGGAGGGCCTTGTTCTTGGCATCTACCTCTTTTCCTTTGTGCTATAACAGATAGGACTTTTGAGAAGCCTTTGCCAGCTTTCTCCTGCCATACTCCCAGAGCACCTAATTTCACCTTGCTTTCTTTCTCATGCACACACAGAGAGTATGTATCTTGTGGTTCTCAGCCCTAAGTATATAGAGGCCTGTTGATTAAGATAACTTCATCTCTGGCTGCTTGTAGAACTTGATCTTACTTCATGCTATTCCGTTGCCTGTAGTTAATGAATAAGTCAAACTGAGAAAGAAGGGTAAGGAGAAAGAAATAGGAGATAAGAGACAATACTTGTTTGCTCCTAACATCACTTAGAGGATAGAAGAAACTATTCAAAGTCAAAACATATGGAAAACAGCATCTGGTTATGGGAGCCTGGATGTTAATTGTTCTGACAGCTGAAATTTGTCTCCAGAAATCTCATGAAGCCAGCTGGTATTGTAGAGTTTTCTCTGGCTCATATTGTGACTGTTACAAGTTTCTGGAGACTTCCAGTCTCAGGACGATCATCTTGCAGGAGCAGCTGCTGCTTAAAGATTTTCATTACTATATCAGCTGGAATCAGGAAATATATTCCTTGTGGTTTTGGATTTGATTTGTAACATAAAAGTCCTAAGGTGGCTTCAGATGCACTTACCTGAATTTAAACTTAACAAAATCCTGTGGAACTTAGAAAAGAAATTCTAATGTTGTCTCATTTGCAGTTCTTGCATATGAGATTAGGAGAAAAACATGATCATAAATAGCAGAAAGGTATTGAGGTTGACTTTTAGAGGTGTCTTAAAGGTTGACTCTGAATCTGAACTTCTTGAATAGGAAAAACGTGGGCTGGCAAACTTGGTAAGAACAGTAACTCCAGCTAGATAATTACAATAGTCTGCTTCTGAATGGGACAGAAGTTGTCTAATAATAGCTCTTTCCTGCAGTTGTTCATCGTCTTTTGCTTTCAGTCTTGAGCTGGAAATGTCAGAAGAATATATTGACACATGTGCCCTGTCTCAAAGAAGAGAGTATGAGACTGGAGCATTTAGAACAGGCTACTTGCATGTTCCTGAGACAAAAGCAGAAAAAACAAATCATTTGATGGTGCTATCAACAAGATGTTTACTGCATGGCCCTGGCCCCTTAAAAGGGTGAAAATAACAATTTTTCTTATGTTTTTAATTTTAAACACATTTCCTGTACACTGAGTTGATGTTATTTTTCAAGAAATGTCTGTACCTCACCCTGGTGAAATATAATGAGCAGTAAAAACCAAACCAAACCAAAACCACCAAAAAAAAACCAAACAAAAAACCCCAAGAAACCCAACCCAATCAACAAAAAAACCCCCCACAATAAACAGACCAATACAACCCTATGTGGATGCAGAAAGGCAAGGCTTGGAAAAAGTTCTATGTAGGAGAACAATCTAATTCGTTTAGAAGTGGTTTTCTTTAAGTTTGTTTTGCTAAGATTCAAGGTATTCAAAATGAATGTTGCTTAACAGTAATCTCTGGAGATTAGTTGAGAATTCCTGAAGAAGTCTCCCCATAAAGAAGTGGATCCAAAAATCAAAATAAGGTGAACAGGGGGGAAAGTTTCTGAAACAGCTAAGTGTTTTAGAAAATCCTCTGAGTTATTCATATGCTGCTAACAATAGAAAGAACTCAAAAGGCAGGACCCAGAACAGCAGGTACAGAGCCTAATTAATGCTTGTACTCTACGGAGGTTTAACCCATAACAGTCTGAATGCAAGCGGTAGTGTTTCAACAGCAGGTTTATTTCTAGTTATATTTCTTTCACCAGTGAATCACAAAACAAAACCCCACCTTCTATTTCTCCTTTGTTTATCACTACACTGAAAACAAGAAATCTTGAAGATTTCACTATTAATTGTTATTAATTTTTTTCTGAGGTCACAATGTAAAATAGATAACAGAATTATGTTGGATTTTTCTTTAAATAGATAGGTTGAGGTGATCAGGATTTAAACTTACTTAATGTTTCCTTACTGAGTAGTAGCTGGAACCTACTCATTCTTATCCTCACTTAAGTGATCCTTAGAGTGTTGCTATGACTTTCTCATCACTGACTGAGTTCTGAAAATCACTTGATTGTGAGTTTCACTTTAAATTCAGTCTTTTTATACTTTAAATTTAAAGCATACCCTGATTGTCTGATGGCTGGGTCCTGAGGGCATACATCTCTCCTTTGAACATGGAGTCTACAGTTATTAGGCAACAAATAAGAAGCTGAAGTGAGGCTGGTCTGTTTAGAAATGTTTTCTACTGTAATTGAAAGCATTGAATATTTGCAGGCCCTATTAGGCACCCTGACAATCCCTTTGGTAAACATCTACCTTAACCAGTAATCTACATTCTTATTTCTTTAATGGGGATTCTATTCATTGATGGTTTGCTGTGTGTTTGGAAATTAGACATCTCTTCTGGGAAGAAAAATATTCTGGATGGATACACTTGCAGAAACTTGAGCAGTGAATCTTGGGTTGATCCAGGCTCAGCTGAACAAAGGTATCTCAGAAGTTTCAGGATGAAATTTAAAGGTAAAATGTTGGCAGTTATGGGAAAACAGAATCTTGAGTATGCCATGTAAAATCAGTGATTCATTCTGAACCTTATCCTGAGTGTACCAACCAGCAGCGGATGGTTCAAAGAAACTCACAAGAAACTTTCAAGACCCCGGGAGAAACTTATCCTTGTGTGAATTGGAGCCAGAAACTATTCCCTCATCCTGAGGAAAAATGTTTTAGACATCAAAAACTTTCCTGTTCTGCAGCAGGGTGGAGGCAAGGTAACAGTAGAGTTACCTAAGAAGAAATAGAGATGGACCCTCAGGGGTGTGCCAGTGACAATGCACTCTGCTCTGTTATGTAGAAGCCCTGAGCTCGAGACCCTGCTTGCCTGGTTCAGATTAGAGTCTGAGCTACTGACTGACCTAGAATAAGTTTCTCTTGCAATAGATTTTGATCAGAAAATGCGTCATAGGAATGAGAAACACTTCTTGGTGACACATTTCATTGGAATTACCTATGAGAAATTTTGGCTTTTAAAACCCAGTGTTTTCATTAAAAACCTACTTTTTTTCAAAAATCAAGGTGAAACCAATGTCTGTGTCTTGTTGAAAAGCTTACATACACTAACAGTTACCCAAGTCTCTCTGCTGTCTGCCTGGACACTGCTAAATGTAATTAAGTACTGCTTAGTCTGAGGAAGGACTCTGATTTGGATTGTGCATATCCATGTCTCATTTTGAAATATCATAAATGCATTTTGAGTGAGCTAATATTCTGTAAATATGGTTAACTTTTGCATTTCCACATTTGGACTCTTAATTTGTTTTTTTAATATTGGTTCATGAGTGTATATGAACATGCCTCATCTATGCTTTTACATACAGACCCCTATCAAGTTATCTATAGGATGAAAATGACAGCATCATAATAGTTAATGGAAAATAACATAAAAGGAAAAAGAAAATTAGCATTCCACACAGCAGGGCATTTCGGATGTTAATCTGCTTTGCAATATAATTGACAGGGAAGCTGATATCTGGGAAGATTTTTATTCCTATCTTCTTCTCTAAATAGTTAGCGTTCAGTAGTTGTGCAGCAGGGGAGATGGAGAAAGAAAGTTCTAGCCAAGTGAATGTTTTTTACAAGCAAAGATGTTCACTTTTGTCAGAAGGTAGTTAATCACTGAGAGAGAAACAGATGAAGAAATTGGATAAAACATTTCCAGTTCCAAAAGTCTTTATTGATTGTGTCCCCCTCAAGAAAATTCAGCTCAATCTCTGAAACCCTCAAGTGATTAAACCTTGGGCAGTCCACTGAAGACAGAGCAAATGAGAATTGTTTCAAAACGAGACATATATAGCTAGGATAGTTAAAGAGAAAAAAGATTTCTTTTTCACTTTGAAATCCTAGCTGGGAGACGTAATCTGAGATGTTGATTTTAAGGCAAGAGTTTCTTAAGTGTTACAATCTTTCTCTGTGTAACAGCTCCCTGAATCTTGAGGTAAGGAACTGTTTCATTTTCAGAGTAAGAGCTCTCGTAAACACAAACCCAGAGCTTGGAAGATGGGGTACAGATCTCTGGTCCGCCACAGATGACACAGATCACTTGTGCACTTTAGTCTAAATGTTTTAAAGGTAATTAGGGCATAGAGAGACTGAAGCATCACCAAATGAGATTCTCAGACCTATGACCAGCTGAGAGTTCCTTTGTTGCAGAGATGCAAGTATTTTGCTCTCAACGCAGCTCTCTACAAGACTATAGCTATTCTTAAGTTGGACATGACCACTACCATGTGTTTTCAGTTATGCAGTATTATTATTCTCTTCCATTTTCTGTATACAGCATTAAGGTGTATACAGAAGAGAAAGGTCTGGAGGTCCTGGTAGACAGTAAAATGACAATGAGCAAGCAGTGTGCTCTTGTGGCCAGGAAGGCCAACAGAATCCTGGGCTGCATAGGGAAGAGTGTGACCAGTAGGGCGAGGAAAGTCATTCTCCTCCTCTACTCAGCACTGGTGAGGCCACAACTGGAATATTGCATCCAGTTCTGGGCTCCCCAGTTCAAGAGGGACAGAGAGCTACTGGAAAGAGTCCAGCGAAGGGCAAAAAAGATGATTCAAGGATTGGAGCATCTCCCTTATGAGGAAAGACTGAGAGAGCTGGGACTCTAGCCTGGAGAAGAGAAGGCAGAGGGGAGACCTTATCAATAATTATAAGTATCTAAAGGGTGGGTTGAAGGAGGAGGGAGCCAGACTCTTTCCAGTGGTTGTCGGTGAGTGGATGAGGGGCAATGGGCACAAGTTGGAACATAGGAGGTTCCACTCAAATAGGAGAAAAGACTTCTTTACAGTGAGGGTGACAGAGCCCTGGAACAGGCTGCCCAGGGAGGTTGTGGAGTCCCCTTCTTTGGAGATTTTCAAGATCCGCCTGGATGCAGTCCTGAGTAACATGCTCTAGCTCTAAGCAATCCTGCTTCAGCAGGGGACTTGGACTAGATGATCTCTACGGTCCCTTCCAGCTCTAATAATTCAGTGAAAATTCAGTGAAGGTCTTGATAGTTGTATTTGAATTTCAGTTTGTCTTTTTTAGCTCCATAGTGTGTTGCTGGAGCAAAGCTCTTGGCTTTTATGCCTTGGGGTTTTGGGAGGTTAAAGGTGGTAGGGGAAAAAGTTCTACAGCAGTAGAAGCTATGAATTGAGTTCTTTTTTCACAGAATCATAGAATGATATGGGGTTGGAAGGGATCTCTGGAGATCATCGAGTCCAATCCCCCTGCCAAAGCATGTTCTCCTAGAGCAGGTTGCACAGGAACTTGTCCAGGTGGGTTTTGAATGTCTCCAGAGACAGAGACTCCACCACCTCTCTTGGTAGCCTGTTCCAGTGCTCTGCCACCCTTAAAGTGAAAAAGTTCCTCCTCATGTTTAGATGGAACTTCTTTTCTTTCTTGAGTAGCCGTTAACAGAAGGGTACCTTGTTCACCAGTTCATGCACTACACAGGGGTCTAACATAAAACAAATGGCCAGTTTAGGACACCTCACTGTTAAAGTCAATTAATATTATTGTAACAAAAAGCATGAAGCTACTTAATTGACTCAAAGAATTAAAACCAACAAAAAACCTGAGAGCTTTGTGATAGTTTTATATTTTCTTGGGCAATGATTCTGATTTTAGTTACACTTACAGTTATCAGAAGGGCTGTTGTTTCAGAAGTTATCACCTGTCAGCTGAGCTGTGATAACTGGTTGAGTGCATACTCTACAGTCACAAATGTTTGTGAATCAAAAACTGGCTTACACCACTTGAGCCAGCCTTCTCAAAATCCAGGGTGGTCCTAACTGTTCTGGATTATCACCAATTTAGCTGCGGTCAGTGTCTGAGCCAAGGATTCTTCTGAAAGAGGCAATAGATTATGGGTCAAATCATGAACCTAATTTTATGTTGGTGTAATTGCATAGTTCTGCTGAGTTACATGCAAGCTTTCTCCTTGACTGGATTTACACCCCTGATCTCAGAATATGCTTTAACTCTCGGCTTACATCCAAGAGTCTTCAAGCACCTAACAAACTTTTGAATTCTCCCTCGTAATACCAAACAGTAAACGTAGGCCCAGAAAGATTAAGGGCCCCCAAAACCTATTGAAGTGTCGAACTATTCTTTTCATTAGATTTAGACTGGACCTTTAATACCTTGTTTGAACAGACATCAAATATCTGGAAATGATTGCAGTTATAGTCTAAGACAATGCCTCTGGATCTAGATGCATGGAAAAGCTAAAATCATGCTTTGTGTGACACTATCTATTTCTAATGAAATCATAAATTGTCACCACAACACATCACACAAAGAAGGGGCCATAAGTCACTAAGTGCTTGTTCTTTGATCTAAACAATGGGCAAAGAGGAGAAGCTGTGCTGGGATACTTGTGGCTGTCTGCCAGAATAAAACAAGAAAGGGGGGAAAAGCCCTTCATTGCAGTTATTAATAGAACTCCAGTATGCATCATCTCATCCCCCACCATATATAACAAAGATTAACTTAAGTACAGAAAATGTATATACTTGAGGTGACTGGGAGGTTAGAGGTAGCAGGTAGAATCTGATGTTGTGAACATGCAACCTTGAAGCTAAAAACCTGCACCAGAGATGGTTGCACATGGTTTATACACCCAATGAAGAGGAAAGATGTCTACAAAGCTTCATTCCTTTCCTATATGATAGGTCAAATGGTTGTCTTGTAGACTCTAAAATAGTCTGTAGATCGTAGACTCTAAGATAACTAACTTTAACTGACTAAATTTGAGTTGATCAGCTAGTCACAACTACTTATCTGGTTTAAAGTTGCTGAGGGTCAACTGAGTTACTGAAGTGGTAAGAACAGAGATGTCAAATGAAAAGTCTCTCCTTTCATTTGTCCCAGGATGTGAGTAAAGATGATGAAATAATTCTTGGTTTCCAGAATTGTTCTGTTCAGCTCAGAATGTGTCCCGTGACTGTTTTGCCTCCCAGGCTTGTGTAAATGACTTACTGTGGGGTTGAAGTTGCCGTTAAGTGTGATCATTATCCATCTGTATTCCATGCAATTATTATTTACATTATTGAATTCCCTGGAGGTAAAATTAAAATAGAGCTTTTTTTTTCTTTTTGTAGTTTTTTGTTGTGGTATTGTAGTTTTTTGAGATTTTTTTTTTCCATCTCAAGCTCTTGTTTTTGTTTCCCCCTTCTCTTTAATAACCTTGTTTCCCTGGAGACCATTTGATACATCCTCAAGTTTCCAAGAGACTGCAGTTCAATAGGTTGAGAGTTAATTGCGAGCTGGGAGTTTCCAGATGTTTATGTGCTAGCCCAAAGAGCTGCCCACTGGTAGCAAATGAACAGCTGGAAAGACACAAACTGAACAAAGCATCTTTTAGCTGATTGACATATGTCTGGAAAACTTGGCAAGTTTGAGAGAAATCGCATTGAAATTAGAAACAGCTAGGAGCAAGTCCTTCATTACCAATAACTAGTCAATTAGATTTTTTTTTTTTGTTCAAATTAATATATAATTCTCAAGCACTTTACTCATTCAGTCATTATCACCCATACAAGTAGATGACAAAAATGCATACCCTTCACTCTGTCTTTCTCTATCTTAAGAGGTGTGTTCAGAAATATTCATTATACTGTTGAACGTAGGCTGTTCCAAGAAGCTAGACAGTGCAAGTGGTTTCTAATGGCATATGAAGCATTTCACTGAGAAATCATGGAATCACGAAATTGTTGGAGTTGGAAGGGACCTTCTAGAGATCATCTAGTCCAACTCCCCTGTCAAAACAGGATTGCCCAGAGCACATCACTCAGGACTGCATCCAGGCAGATTGTGAAAATCTCCAGAGAGGGAGACTCCACAACCTCTCTGAGCAGCCTGTGCTGAAGTTCTTCCTCATATTTGAATGGAACTTCATATGTTCCAGCTTGTGCCCATTGCCCCTTGTCCTGTCACTGTCATCAGATTCACATCCAGCCCAGACAGGTTATGGCAAGTGAGCTGATAAATGGGGCTGCTAAGAGTTTACTATCAAAAAAGTTTGTGTTTTTGAAATAAGTGGTTCTGTACACAATCAAAAATTACAGTGGGGAAAATTAATTGTTGTGAAATTGTTTTCCATCCAGGAAATCAAAATAAAAATAAAAAAAACAAACCTTTTTCAACAGTTTTGACTTTTCTCTGTAAAGCCATCTGTAAAGCTGCTCCGTATGACATTATTTCAAGTCTCAGTTGTTAAGGGTTTTCTATCCTGTAGTGTTAACCAGAGTGTTCAGTGCTCTGTTCTTTGGGCAGCATTCTCCAGGAAGGAAGAATCCTTTGGAGAGATCATGTGGATGCACTCTGAAAGAGGTAGCCTAGGAAAAGTAACACCTGAAATAGGTGCGACAGTTGTAATTCCATTAAGCATCACAATACAAAGGACAGATCAAGTACTTTGATGTTTTTAAGGGAGGGGAGAAATTTTGTTTCCTTTCATCCTAATGCACAAGGAGCTGAAATATGGAAATACTTGCACGATGGAATAATACATACGTATTGTTTTATCACAATCCACATGTTAACATTTTTGAAAAATATTACTCTAGCTTATGGCTGATGCTGGGCTTGTGCCTTATAGAGCAATCTTATGGTAAGTAAAAGGAACAAAAAAACCCCTCAATATCTGGCCTTTTCAAGTTCAGATTTGAGGTCTATCATGAACATTAAGGTCCACTTTATTCCAGCTGGCCATTTCTGGGATGGAACTTCTTACTGTCTTTAAGGAATTAGGATTTGCTTAAAATAAATGAGGTATTATGTTTCCTAAATAAATTACTTTTTGCCCAACAAGAGTAGGATAGAATGTAATTCATGTGCATGATATTTTGAAAAAGCAAGAGTAAAGGAAGTACCTCCACACACTACTTTTTGCCCCTGAAAAATATGTCTTGTCTTTGTCTGACCACATGAGAGATTAGATACCTTCTTTTCCATTTCAAAGTTTTTGTGTACTTAGCACTGTCTTTGGAATATCAGTGATGTTTGGATGCATTCTACCAAGTACGGTTTCTGGGAGTTTGGTTCTTCTACCACTTTCAAACAAACAAACCTGTTTGGAGAGGACTCAATGGAGGTATCTCCCTGATGAGAACTTCCCCCTCCCCCCCATCCTCTCCCCCCCCCCCCCCTAACTTTTTGTGGATCTTGGAAGGAAACTTTGCTCCTTGAGAGAGGAGGAGTAGTCTTCTGCCTACTCAGTCTAAATTACAGTCATGATATGATAGGAGTTGCAGGACACTGTTACCCTGAACTGTTGTCATGACCATCACAATGAGGAGAAAAATACAGCTATCATTATGGGAGCTTCACACTGCATAGTTTATCTCTATAACAGTGCACTATGATGTGCCTAATTATACTGTATCAGCCTCTCCACGTCTGCCACTAAAGGGAGACTTTCTTATTGTGTCTAGTCAACAGAGAGCTCTCAGCCTGTGATTTAGCACTGAAATTAAATTTAAACATAGTTTTCCATTTGATTATCAAGCTATAGATGACTTCTAAGGATCCTTTTCAATCTATTACTTCTACTAGCTGTAAACTCTCTGCCACAGTTTTTTCCTCTTCTGTGGTAGATGAAGATTAACTGAAAACTCATCCATTTAAAGTTAGAGGGGAATGAATCCAAATAATTCCAATTAATTTCAATGCAAACTTTTACTGCTGTTCAGTTCTCCTTCCTTGATTGTCAACTTCTGCTTCTGAGACTCAATTATTGATACATAATAAATGTGATTAGCTTGAGTGAAGTGGAAGGATCAAGACCTTCAGAAAGCAGTATAGGGTAAGAAATGGGACAAAAATAGGACTCTTTTTTTTTTTTTCCCCCATGCCAAATTGGAACGTTCATCCAGCTTGTAACTTCACTGTGAGAGCAGTATGGTGACTTCCAGAAGAGAATCTTTAAGAAAATATATATGTATGTTTATAGAAAAAAAAAAAGTCTCCTTAGTATCTTCTGCATACTAATCTGTTAAAAACATTATAAAGAAGATAAGATCAAGTGGATGTTTTTTCAGTAATATTGTCTAAGGAACAAACTTGGATAAAACAGTAAACATTGTATGGACAAAAATATCACAGTGGTGATAACAGCTAGAAAAATGTTCATAGTCTACTGTTTACTCACCTGTTGCATACTTTCCTATATGCACGGGAAGAAGATGGGTCAGTCAAGATGAGGTTATGGGACATAACCTGTTTCTTTGGCAGTCTCTCTGTGCTTGTCCTGCTCCTGGTAAATACCCACAGTTTGATGGACATGCTGCCTGAACCTTGAAAGATATGATACCTTCATTTCAAGGAGCTGGTGAGGTTGCAAACATTCTGTAGTAACTTGAGAGAAAATGTCCTCTGCATAACAAGCACTTTGCTGCAGGAACTGACAGGTTTTCAGTATACTGCAGTAAGAAAGAATAGTCTTGTCACATCAGACAAACACACAACTGGTGTAAGACATTGCAACATGGACCAGACTTACCAGATGTCAAACATGGAGACAGGGAGAGAAGGCAGAGCAGGGTTTTTGCTCTGCCCTACCATGATAGGGCTTTAGCCTTTGTAGTTGATAAGAAAACTTTTCTTGGAAGAATCAAAGACATAACCCATTGAAACATCTCTGAAGTTCTAATGATCTGTAAAGCAACATAGATGTTGTGGATTGATTATATGGACTTTGCTGTGGTTGTCTTTGTGTGCATGGCTGGAAGCCAATAAGTCCTTGTAGCAGCAAGTGCAGGGTGCTGGCTTTCTGGTATGATGCAAATAGGAAGACTGCTTGTGGATGCAAGTCAGGCTAAACAGTAGGTGTAGTCCTCTGCAGTAGGAAGTCCCAAGTCCTTGTATGCCCTTTACTTGAAGTATTTGGTATAAAAAAAAGGTGTGAGACCTTCACTGTCTATGGCGGTAAGGGCCTTGTTCACAGTGACACTGCTGGAATAAGAGTGGGATCTCATCCCCCACCTTCTCACCATGTGGGTTCTTTGAGATCCCTAATCCTGTACAGCTATCCATATCTGATGCTTAATCATGTATTCAAACAAAAATAAGCACTCAGAGCCACACTGTTGCTCACTTTTCATGAGGGCTCAAGAGGAAGTGATGGTAGTTTCATTTCTTGACTCTTTACTGCTGACATACTAATGAGAGATTTTTACTGGGATTGTTTTGCTGGGAATGGGAAAACAACAGGATAGTGGTTTGCTCTATATCTCAATTTTAAACAGATGCCTCTGAAGCACTGCTCTCACTGAGGTTTTACCTTTTTTTTTACAGGCTGTGCCTTCCTAACATACTGCGAAAGGGAGTCTGCTCTAAAGGCCCAGAGTGCACTGCATGAACAAAAGACACTGCCGGGGGTGAGTCCAGATTGATAACCCTTTTTCTTTAAAAAAAATCTAATATCGGTTACATATGAAGTTCTCATCTTGGATTTGGAAGCATAAAGTCTCTGCTTGCTTGAATGATTCACTGTTTGCATTGTGCTAATAAAATCAAGATACGACCAACCCACCCAAATGGTTTCCATGCACAAAACTAAAAGCTTTTTGCTCCTATTGGGAGTCAGGAAAACAGTAATTAAGTGGTTATGGGCTGGATTCTACCAGCCTTACTCAGCTGAGGAAAGGTTTTAGGATTCTGAAAACTACAATGAACTATTAGAAGCACTCACCAGGTGCTACCTCTTACTATTTTTCTTCTCTGAAGCAAGGTGTGGCAGGAAGAAATCAAGAAACAGATCACATTATTGAGATATCACAGAATGAAAACATATTCCTGATGACAAAGTAGTTTGACTCAGTTACTTTAGTATTCAAGCAGCTGTAGCAGATTGGAAAGGCGGTGAGACAAGGAGAAAAGAGAGAGAGAGGAGACGAACACAAGATAATGAGGAAAATTATTCACATGAGCAAGATCTAAGGTTCAGACAGCGCAAGCAGAACTAAAAATAGAATCAGCATTATGTGGGGAAGACCTGCCCTGCTAGGATGGGTTTCCAGTTTAGCAGTAACTGGGAGGAGGGAGAGACACTAGATTCAGCCAGGGTACATGGATTAGAAAACAGTTGAGTACAGCACTCCTGTGGCTAGAAAAGGGCTGGTTTCACAACAACAAAAAAGTCAGTGATCAAGTAATTAAAAGTGGGATCCTGGTAGTTCCCAGTTGAGATGGAGAGGAGATTGATCCAAAAGTGTGTCTTTATTAGTTGGAGTTGAATGACTGAGTTCTGTATATCCATAACCTACGTTTCCACGTAACCTGAGACACATCACTTCCTCTGTGTTTCTTAAGAAAGTGTTGATTCTGCTCTGCTTGTTTCCATCATCCTGAGTCTATTTACCTATCTCTATGCCACCTTGCCAGTATGGAGATGCCCACGCACTTGCTCATCTATATCTATCTTTGCTTTAAAGGCCATACCTTATGTAAATATATACATACTTCATTCCCTAAAAATACATTTCTGTCAGCTGACAACTCCCTCTGAATTTATTTTTTTCTAGGAACTCATTAGCTTCAGATTGAAAGTAACTTGAGTCTTCTTGGGGTTTAGCTTTTTCCTTTTCATTTCCTTTTTTTTTATCCCAACAGGTGATGTTTCTTTCTACTTCTTTCCCCTCTGTAGGATAGAACTGGATGCACAAAAAATCAAAATATTTTGAATAGGGATTTTTCAGGTAAATTTTACCTGAAGATTTCTGAAGTAAATTTCTTCTCGCAAAAATGCTTGAAATCTAATATGTATTTATCCAAACTAGTTATAGTTGTCATGAATAGGGTGTTGTGTATTTAAAAGATACTAATTGGATTTCCAGTTTTTTTCACTGGGACTATTTGGTCTCCTTATCAGGAGCAAGACCACTCACTTGCATATGGAGCTTATACCTTCCCTATGATGTTAAAATCTCATGCTGAAGCTGTAGGATGAGAATCTCTTCAAGAAGACAGTGGGTCAATGTGACTGAGGGCTCAGAGTTGGAGAGTGATTATTTAGGATTTCTTCTTTAGTATCACTTCTTTACACGTCCACAGCTCTGAATCTCAGTCTGAATTTTAGAGCATCCAAATCAAAAAACTCTTTCAAAACAAAGTCAAAACTATTGCCTTGGACAGTGGCAAAAATTCAACCAGCTTTAGCACCAGGATCAAGACTTCCTTTAGAGATTATACTGGCTGATTCCAGACTACAGGCAAAACATTTCTTCATTGCTTTATGTCATTTCTATCACTTATAGCCCATACTGACCATGCTGATTTCAGAAGGCTTTCTTGTTTTGTTTTGCACTTTGAGGTGACACATCAGGATTTGATTGAATGGGGAATGATGAATCCTCTGTCTAAAATTGCAGGCAGATTCTTGAGACTTCTAAGCACTGACTTCTTCCATCCCTTTCATTACCAGTTCTGTTTGTCTCAGGATAAAGATTCACTTTCCACCAGCAAACCCTCTGCATACAGCTTTCTGCCAAGTTTCTGAACTCATCTTCTGAATGATGTCACTGTAGTTTATTTAAGGAAACCAGCCTTTTCTCTTGATAAACTATCATGCCTGGATACTGTTTTATGGTTCCTGTGTGAATAGCAAAGAATTATTTATGCCTTACCTGACTATTTTTGATAACATGCACCAACAATATCAAGCATAATTCATCACCATAAAATAAAAAGCACTCATAAGGTCAGGGGTCTAAGTCCTCCTTCACATGAGTTCAGAAATGATGCATATATATCACCTTCTCACAAACAGCACTACTGAGGAGGTATCAAAAATAATTAACAAACCTCATATAGGAAAAAAGAAAATAGTACTACAGTACCATTGAATCAAGACACTTCTTTCTCATCCCCCATTAAACTGTGTATTTGCCTGCTCTTTTAATATTGCTGCTTGTGTTCTTCGTACTACAAAACACAGAATTGAGTCATTTTTAATAATATGCACATAAATGCTAATGTATGGAAATTGTGAGGCATGAGGAGTTTGTGTCCAGATTCAGACGCCTTGCCTTGTAGCTATGTATCACTTTGTTTTTAGTGGAGTGGCTACATGTACATATTTTACAGTAATTACTTTCTGGATGTGCTTTGTAAGATGACAGAAATATGTTTCAATGTATTTATATGTTATATGTGGGACATAAAGTCATCTTGTGGAATAATCAAAAGACTTCCAAGCAGGTATGTGTTGATTAATAAAGTCTTTACGGCACTTTGTTTTTGGGCGGGCAGGAATCATGATAGATATTTTGAAGCAACTAGAATGGAATGTAAAGCATAACATTGTTAGTTGAATCCTCTTCATCTAAATGAATTAGTCTGTTTTGGACAGTTTGAAATTGTCTTGCCTAAAATGGAAGGTTAATGTAGCAGGATGGGTATGTATGTGCAAAGAGCACTTTGCGAGTGTGGGACAATTCAAATTCTGGCGTTTACTTGTGATTGTTTATTTTACATATAATAGAGTATCTGGATGATGAAGTATATTAGTTCTTTAATAATTTATAGAAATGCTTTGATGTTGCAGTAATTACATTAAAGGTCACATATCAAAGGTAATTTGGTTGAGCAGCTGTGATGGTTTCTCAGAAGCAATCAATACCGCTGTCCGTGGTGCTGATTTCACCAAGGGGACTGCCAGATTAAAGGGGGCTTATTACCAGCCAGACAGACACGGGGGAAATCAAGAACAGATTGCAGAGATGCACTATTCTCTTTCCCCACCTATAATTAACACTGTTCACTATAATCTGTGCTAATCCTTCATAGTGGGAAACTACTTTCTTTTTTTTTCTTTCTTTCTTTTTCTTTTTTTTTTTTTTTTTTCCCCACCTCCAACATTATAAAACGCAAATTAGGCAAGGAAGAGTAGTTTGGGGAAAGCAAGAGAAAGAAAGTAGAGAAAGTAAAAGTTGAATCACCCTTGGGATTTCTGCTTCTGCTGATATAAGTCTCAATAGTAAAATGCAATACAAAAACACAGGCCATCATCTTGGGGAAAGCACGCGGAGAGGGGAAAGTGGTCTGGACAATGACAGTGCAGGGTATGTGAGAAAGATCTGCCTGCAGATTTGGTATAATACTATCTATTTGCCCCACAAAGCTCCACAGGAAATGAAATCAGGGAAATAAAATTATGTTTTAAGTGTAGTCATTTTGATTACAAATTATAGTGAAGGCAACTTTTTGTCCCCTTTCTTTTTTCTTTGTGAAGCAAATGGCAGAGGATAATGCTGAAAAATGTAATTACACTATCAAGATCTACATTTATTTATAGCACAAATAAACTGAGCTCATATATGATAAGCCCAGCAGTGTTTTTTTTCCTGTAGTTTTTTGTGACTCTCTCCAGCAATGGGAGTGAATAGTGCCTTGGTTGGAGGCACTGCCTCTTTGCAAAATGTTAAAACCTCCTTGTAAGACTTGCAAAGAATAACTATGAAATTAACTAGCTAGGAAACTATTAACCTCAGCAATCTGTGAGGCTTATTCAGGTTGGGAAACAGAATTGGTTTTCTTATTGTATCTATTCCTATTGAAAGGGAGAGTGGTAGTACTGGTATGCTAAATCTCTCTGTCCATAACATAATTAGCTATCTTCCTAACTGCTCTGATATCTTTTGTCTCTTCTGCCATCCAGAAAAAATGCATTCTGCTTTATTCATCATATGCAAAAATATGCATCTTGAACATTAAAAGACAGGTGATATCATAAAACTCCTATTAAACCCAGTTTTAAACAAACAAACAAACAAACAAACAAACAAAACAAATGCTTTCATGAAACTAAAGTTGTGCTTAGTTTATAAAAATATATAAAAAGCTTATCAATGCTATTATTCTTACCCAGCTCATTCTTATGACGAAAGACACCTGAGCATCGGAAGTAGGTATGGAGAGGGTGTCTTGCAAAATCTAGCCCCTCTTGAATCCTCGTATTAATGCTTAAATGAGACATAAATGTCATGTGGTCTTCAGAAGTCCTGTGCATATAGCATCAGTTTCACTGTTCAGGCACACCTTGCTGCAATTTTACAGTCTTATTGTCTTTTTTTAATGTTTCAAAGATTTTTCCAAAAGCTTGTTAGAAAACCATTAAACCACATATCACTCTGCACACTTTTTTTAATGCCAAAAATGGTATTATATTCCCACACCTTCCCATTTCAAAAGTTTTCTCTACCAATGTAAATTGCAATTTGGTCAGCAGTGGCAGGTTGGATGGGTTCCATTGATTAAAGTAGCCTGCTGAACACACAGTCTGCTCACCATGCCCTTTAGATTTTGAAAGAAAACACATTTAATTGTTCCCTTGGGAGAAACATGTCTCTTTTCTGAAGTTAAAAATGAAGATGAAAAGGAATAAAAACAGATTTGAGGTAAGAGACTTGCAAAAACCAGTCCTGCAGAAATCCTCCAGCACTTTAAAATCTTTGGGTGTCAATGTCATGGTTAAAAAGATTATTATTTTTTTTAACCCCTTGTTTCCTACTTCTGACTGGCCAGTCAGTAAAAGGACTTGGATCTTGCCTTGGGGAAAGGAGGGGACAAGAGAGGGAAAGGAAACCATATGCACTTTCCATTTACTAAAAACCCCTGTAGTTTGACAGCACTGTTCTGTTCACCAGATGAGATGAAACACCTGGGTCCTATCTGCTTGGTAAACATTAAAGTTCCATTTCACTAGTTAAAGATTGGCTTCTGTATCCCTATACAGCAGCCTCTAGAATACAAAGTAAACTCTCTCTCTCTGCCACCCAGCCCAAAGAGCCTTGAAGGAAAAGGATATAGTGTGAGCATTCTGACAGAACCAGTGTGTTGGATGCATGTTGTTATCTCAGCTGAGGCTGGTGCATTCATCACATTTGTGGTGGCTAACCAAGCTTAGCTTGATATGCAAATGCGAACAAAGCTTCTCACTTGTGTTTGTGATTTGGTGGCAATTGAAAATGGTGTGCAGAAAACAAATTATAAAGGTGGCATTTTCTTGTCTTTCTAATTTGACACCTTGGGGCTCTCAAAGGATGATTTCCAAGTTATTCAACAAAAGGTTTTGCTGGACCTTCATTTGCTTTATGTGTTATTCAATGACAACTTTTCTCTCTGACGTGTCTGCCATAGGAGGATCAGTCTAATTTTATGTACAACTGTAAAGATGAATGATAAGTAGAAAGGATTCAGGCAAGTACAAGCTGAATAAATTATAAAGGGCAAATGATGACAGGACTGGGGGTCCCAAGAGAGAGTGATATGATAACAGAAACTAAAGACGAATTTATGATGGATGTAGTTAGCGTGTACTGAGGCTGTTAATTCTTCAGGGTAGTTTTACAACTTCTTGTGATTGGAGCAATCAAAGTATTTCATTTTAAAGAGATGTTGTATATTTTCACTTGTCTGTTCTGCATATTTGTATGTATGGCTTCATTTATATGCATAGCAGTAAACTCCCATAGGCTACTCAAGCTTACCTCCCATCAAAGGGCCCCTATTCTCCAAACCATAATGCCACTGTTTATGCATAAATAAATAGATAATGTGTAACGATTTGAGGGCAAACCTGTATCTCAGCAAAAAAAGAAAGTTTCCATTTTCATAGAACACAGCAATCGAATCTTTTCAGATCCTGCAAGTAGCTGAGCACCTTCAGCTACCTTCAAAGACAAGCCTAGGGATTGAGTTAGCTCACAGATCCCTGATGAAAAATTATATATAACAAGTTTCAGGTAGGTCAAATTTTGGGCTTAAGCTACTTTAAGAGCCGCTGATGCAGCATCATAAAGTTAGAAGCAAATCTGATCTCAGAGCAGTTCTTGATTGCATTTCATTCATACTCTTATTTCTATCTCTTGTTCCTTATTATAAGGATATTTGCATGAAAATGATCTTTTTTCCTTCCTCTGAAGGGTTGTCTCTTGTCTGTGAGTAATGCTTACTCTGGCCTACATTTGTGAATGCCATGGGTTTGATTCTGACTTCATTTACACAAGTGTAAATCAGCAGTGATCTGATTGAGGTCAAGGGATTTATACAGCGTAGGAAAGAGCAGACTCAGCTATATTTGTCACTGCTGAAATGATGTCATCGTGAACAGTACCATAGCTCTAAATGAGGAAGCACATTTCTACCAAGAATCTTTGCTTCTGAACATCTGATCTCACAAAATGCTGAGCATCCCTGACACCTGCTGGGCCATTCAGTAGCTCCCATGGGTTTTTATTAGAGGTCCAAGGTCCAAAGCATAGGCATTAAAGATGGTTGGTGCCTTGGTGTTTCAACAGTGTTAGCCATTAGATACTAATGAACCTTAAACACTGGGGTTTCCAGTTGCATCACCCAGCTGATTCAAGTGATGATGGGATATGCCCAGGAATAACTTCCAAGCAGTAAACCTCCACTTCTTGTCCTGTGTTCTCAGTCACAGTGAGACAGAGGAAGAATCATAGAATCATATGGGGTTAGAAGGGACCTCTGGAGAACATCTAGTCCAACCCCCCTCCCGCCAGACGGGTCTACCTGGAGCATGTTGCACAGGAACTTGTCCAGGTGGGTTTTGAATGTCTCCAGAGAAGGAGACTCCACCACCTCTCTGGGCAGCCTGTTCCAGTGATCTACCACTCTCACAGTAAAGAATTTGCTCCTCATGTTTAGGTGGAACTTCTTATACTCAAGTTTGTGCCTATTTCCTCTTGTCTCTGAGAAAAGACCAGAAAGAAACAAAGAGGGACCCATTAGCAGTTAATTTCCTTTTCATCTATTCAGTGGTATGGGTATTATTGTGTGACATTACCTAATGCAGGGGTCATTGTTCATAGGCTAACCTTTCCATAAACACTCCCTTCTTATTTTTGCACTATATAGTACTGGAGAAGGATGTCTGGATTATGATCTGTAATGCAAGGCCAATGTAAGCTTTCAATAAAGCACTAGGTGAAGATGCTGTATAATTATATCATTTATGCTTCCACCTGTGGCAATATGCCCATATTGTTTACCAGGTTTGCCAGTGGCAGCTGTACTACTCATAGCTTACACTGGTGTAAGCTCTCTGCCCTGTGTTTCTTCACACAGTGTATATGTGTCTTTAAATCTTTCAGATAGCCAGTGAGACAAAAATAACATTTTTTTAAAAAGTATGAAAGTTGAAGAATACATAAGCGTATGTATGTCCACCATCAAAATTGTTATCATTGTAATCCATAAAGGTGTGTTTTAGTCTAGTTTGATTTAAATAGCATGTATGTTTAATTTAAATAGCAATGAAAACACGAAATTACAGAATTGAAAGCTGCAGACCAGCTACATTCCATGACTGTAATTCCTTGGGGGTGATTATACAGTGAGGACTTCAGTCTTGCCTGAAACATTATTTCTGTTAGTGCTACTTATGTTATGTAGGTTAGGAACATCTACGCATATTGAAAACAGACTTTCACTTGCAGGGTAGACAAACTGCAAACCTTCCCATGTGAAACCCAACCACTGGCTGCAGTTCTTTTATAAAAGCTATGTATCTTCTACTAAATAGTCTAAGAGCATGATTTGTGTATTAAACTTAAAGCTATGCTTAAAGTTAAGAACACCTTTTAAAGAACTATCTGAGCTGTAATGCTTTTGGGAGTGGCAAGAGCTGTCCCATCTCTCCACTTAGAGATAGCTTTTGATAGGACTTGACACAGTGTAACCCATTTAGCTTCTGTGCTTTTGCTGCACTCTTACTTTGGCAGGGAGAAAGTGGTGGAGAATGACTGACCATGAGATTGCACTATCAGTTCAGGCAAGTAGATATCTGAAGTGACTTTGCTCTGTTGAGTAGCTGCAGTGAGAGACTTACAGTGGCACTGCATGTACGAGTTGCTGCACTTGGCAGGTTCCCAGCAATGTCAAGCCTCTCTGATTAGTTTCTGTAAGTACAAGGACAAAATTAAGCCTAACCTGTTTTTCAAAGAAGAAATGCACATTTCCCATTCTTTCTCTTTCATGGGAACTTCTTCTATCTTGTTTCCCATACTGTTTCTCTTCTCCCCTTCCCACCATGTCACTGCTTATAAAATAAAAATTAAAAAAAAACCCAAACGCATTCATGCTTTTAAAATACAATTTGTTTTAAAAACATGATTTAAAAACTTCAAATTTCTTTGAGTTCTGTACCATTTTTTGACCTTGATATGCATGCATTTTCAGCACCAACTGAATCTTACGGTGCTAGAATGAAGTTGTTCCCTTTTTTTGCCTTAGGTAAGTTAAACTACAAACCTCAAAGCCTCTGCTACTTTCTAGTGCATATTTTCTTTGGAATGTTGGAAAAAATGACTGTTTTGATCTCTGGCTTTGTTGGCAGGTTTTGGTAGAGCAAGTCAAGTCTTGACGAGTTATACCTAATCCATTCCAAGCTCAGGTTGTTCCTTCAAACAGATGGAGTGAATTTATTTTTCTCTTGTTCTGTGAATGGCTCAGTCATTTCTATGCTACTATAGTGACTTTGTGTGGTAAATATGTAACTTATAATACATGCTAGCATGAGTTTTTGATTTCATTTATAGCTTTGATCAATGGAATCACATTTTGTTTCCAGGGTGGTAAAAGTGGAATCAGATTTTCTGGGTCTTTTTATTTATGGCTGACTTACTGTCAAGATCTTCTTTGGTAAACATCTGAGACGTTGCTTCTGTCTTCTGCATTACTTTGTGGCGTCCTTTCTCAATAAAGTGCCTCATCTCTGGCCAAACAGTGTTTTCTCCTTCTTTTCTCCTCCATCCCATCTCACTCTGAACGTCTGTCCTTGCCATCTCTTATCTCCTTTGTAGATTTGCTGGAAACATTACCCTGTGTTCACGTAATGCCTGCCTGGTGAAATGATTTGAGATTACAGCTGCTGAGAAGGAAAACTATGCTTCCCAACTACTTCTGCCTGGGAGATTGCATATTTTTTTCCAAAAAAAAAAGGGAGAGACTTAGGTTACTGATCCTTTTCACATTTTGCAATGCTACATGTGTATAGATAGCAGAGTTAGCTTGTTGTAAATCTGATGTTTCTTCAAATTATGAGACTTAGTGTATGTGAGCTTTTCAGTGTATGTTCACGTTGCCCAAGAGAAACAAGGCAGCCAGGAGACGGTTGTTCATGCAGTGTTCTCTTGCCTGTTCTTCCTTAGAGCAACTGGGGAGTGACTACGGATTGATTTCTGTGCCCATGCTTATCCTGCGCCGGGGAAGGGAGGTGGCGTGTGTGCGGGGATGCAAGTCTTGCAGGCTAGTTGCTTTGGTGGTAGCAGTCTTCCGCTCCCACCTTGATATTTTTCCTACTGCTGCACCTTCACGTTGCTTGATATTACACACATTTTCACCAGGGAGAGGAGAGGCTAAAACACTCCTGGGGAAGCCGGGCACAACATGTGGCTAGCATCCAACATGCACACTGCTGCTGAGGGGATCCTGAGAAAAGGCATATATTTGTGGGCTCTGTAGGTTTTCTGGAAACTACAGTACAGGCTCCACAAACGTTGATACACTACTAAGAGTAAAATACAGATATGACACCCTTCAAAAATGGTGTCTTGTGTCCCAGTGGAGGCCTTAAATTTATCTATATTGCTATGCTTTTCTCTTTTATTTTTATTCTATTAAGCCTTAAACCTTTTCCATCAGCACTCTGTACCCAAGCTGCCATAGCACAGTGGTAATGCCTCTAAAGTGATCCTGTCCAAACTAATTTCATTGACCTTGTTGAGTGAAGTGCAACAATTAAGCAGACAGCACAAATGAGTCCAGATAAATTGGGTATTTACAATTATTTCAGTTTGGATAATCTAATGTGATGTTCATTGTGCAGCTAAGAAATATGCTTCCTAGTGAGGATGGGCTGTCATTCTATGCTCTTGTCTGCTGGTTGTAAATTCTGAGTAACTTCATGGACTCTTGGAGCGTTTAAGCTTCTTTACACCAGTGCAGCTCAAATGAGAATCTTATCCTCTTTCTTTGGATGCCATGTAAAGCTGCCTCCCTTCAGCTGTGCTTGCACTTTAGAGATACAGCCAGGGGAGCTGGAAGGTCATTTCTTTTTTTTTTTGTCTGGGCCAGGGTTGTGTTGTTGAACTTGTTCACTTTGGGGAATCCAGCTTTCTTTGAGCACCTCTTTGCTCTCCAGCACTGAAACTCTGACTGACAACTCGAGTTACTCTCCAGATCTGGCATTGCTGCTGACTTTCTGGGTAGCATTGCAATCAGATGCCCTCATTACTAATGCCTCTCCTTCTTGGTATTAGCACCTTGGGGCTGTATTCTGGCTTTCCACCAATTCCAGCTGAAAATTTACAGCAATCACAGTTGAAAGGGAGGGGATTTATACCAGCAGATTGACACTAAAAGGCAGATCACTGCTACTTTCTGCTTCATTTCTTTGCAGGATACATTGCTTCTTCTTCCCTTCTCCTTGTGTGTGCCCCCTCCAACCTCACTTCCCACCCCCCCCCCAAACCCCTTCAAGCAACACACTGTGTTGCTCGGCAATCTTCACCAGTTTAATCACATTTGGTCCCAGTGTTTTTCCCGCAGACCCTGGAGTGTGCAGTGCTTAGGCCTTGGTTATTAGTTTACACAATAAATGAAGCCCATTAGAAGAGGATAATCAGGGTTCGGAGAAGGCCACCTCACTCGTTATCTGAGGAGGTTATGTTAAGCCTCTGTAGTTATTAATCATACTTTCCCATGCAGATAGCTGAAGATTAAGAGTCACATTTATCCTCTTTGCTCCTCATTCTTTCGCAAACGCTCTTTATAATCGTTGTTATTACGGTTATTCATAGCCCATCCAGTCAGCCAGGACTACTCCTGAGATGTTGCTTGAAATCTTGCACCTATCCTTGGTGGCTTGATGATACAGATCAGAGCCACTGGAGGTCTCTGCATTTATATCTGGGAAAAAATCCTTGAGAGTCCTAGAAAGTCTCTGCTCTCTGTTATTGAATTCCACTATCTTGTCCAGAGGCCAAGAGAGTTTTTAACAGAAGCTGACACTATTATAAGAGCCAAGTTTAACAGCATCCCTCTTGATTTCACTTGCTTTGCCTTTTAATACCAGTTCTAACCTTGAACTTAGACTAAGATGATATAGTACCCAGTGGCTTTTTGAAATCTAGCCTAATGCCCTTTTAATGAAAGGGAATGATCCTTTTTTCCTTACTTCATTTTTAAAGCACTTAAATCAACTGGGATAAAATCAGATCCGTACCAGGTGGACTCAACAGTTTTTTTTTAAAAAAAATAAAATTACAGGTGGAAGCCTGTGCACACATGCACAAAATAAATTCCCAGAAAATCTTCATCAAAACCTAGGTATTTGGGAAAGACAGTTGGAGTCTTTTCTCCCCAGAAAGACTTTGGTCATGGAGCATTTGTTTCAATGAAATTACAGCTAAAGCAACAGTTAGAAACTATTCAGCATATAGTATTCAGTTAGAAACTATTCAGCATATAGTGACTTCACAACCATTCAGCTGCAGATCACATCAGTGTACAACTATCTGCACACCCATTCCTTTGATTTGTGTCCACTATCAGATTTATAGAAGCTATGCTCCAATTTTCTTCTTGTTCCAAGACGAACTAAACTAGTGGGTTAACTTCTGAAGCAGGGGCTAGGTCAGTCATATACAGAAATTTTACACCAGGAAGTCCATGGTATCTATCTTGCAAACTTAAAATCACCAGTTCATCTGGTTGCTAAAATCTGGATTCACTCATCTGAACCTGGAGTGTGAGTTACCATACATGTCAATTTGTCTAAAATTACTTTTCAGCCTGTAAGGAAAGGCACATTTCCAGAATGAACAGTTCATACCATTTCTGCTTTGACTGAAGCAAGTAAGACTGCTGACCCTGACTTCTCCTTAAGTAGTCTAAGTGGGTTTGTTTCCTTTACACTTGCAATGATAACACTAATATGCAATGCTTATGCTTCCCAAATACTGTCCTTAAATACTGATTCTGCATATCTAGAGGAAATCAGCATTGCTGTCTTGACTCAGAGGTTTAGTAGTCTCTATCATTTTATGATCTGACTCCTCCTTATCTTTTTTTTTCCTTTTCTTTCCTTTTTTTTTTTGTTTTTTATTCTGTCCTTCCCTAGAGGGTGTGCTTGATAATGTACATACAACTTTGCTGTTTTTTTTTTCTTTTTTAAATGAAAGTATTTTCTCTATAAAATGTCAATTCAAGACCTTTCCTTTAGAGAGATTTTGGTCAGTTTTGCCTTGAATTTATTTGAGGCTGAATTTTTGGTTCTATTAGAAAATTCTTGTTCAAATGAAAGGGCCAGAAAAGCAGAATTCAACCCAAACAGGCAGGCATGACATTTGCTTGACATATGGAGCTTCCCTGATACAAATCCCTGCCTTACCTAATTCAAACTAAGAAGCGAACAGACGCTGGCTTTCCTTCTCACCTGATTCTTGGTTCTTTGAACACAACATTTGCACATGCACTGCTTTTATTCTCTCCTCCCTTCTATTTTTACAGAAATTACTAAATAATTTACCTGAAATACTAGGGATATATTTTTTTGTGTGTGGATGAAGACTTTCATATGGATCATTGAGGCACAATAACAGACCTGGTTGATTTTGAGAAGAATATATAGGGTCTTCACATTCAAGAAGAGACGAGGTGTAGACTAGAAGCTTACTGTAGATGACCTCAGATTTCATTAAGATGTTGGCAGCTCCTTAGTTATCTGTCTCAAAACTGTTCTCCTTTGTCTTCTTTTAGGTGTGAAAGTGAGGCCATGAGAAAGTACATAGAGAAAATACCTATGATAAAGTGTGGTTTTCAGGGGTGAAATGGAACCAGGATTTAAGAAAACTAGATTCAGTACTTACCTATCTGATAGAGGTCGATGAACCCACCTTTGCCTTCATGTCCTACCTACGAAATGGAGCTAATTAACTTTCCCCAACTGTTATCTCTTTGATTAGTAGACATTTAGAGCTCTCCAGAGTAGGATTTTTCCTTTCACATGCATCTGTGTATGTGTACAGTGCTTAGCAGTGACAGCTCCTGCTTTTGACTACAGCATCCTAGACACTCCTGTGATGCTGACAAAGAATGATAACTGTTGGGAGGGAAAAGCTTTCTTCCAATATAAGGTGATGGCTCAGGATGATTCTTGCCTTTCAGAAAGGGACTGTCGCTTTCCTCTTTCTCATGATTGACCTGAAAATAAATAAGGAAAGAGTGACATTCTTACTATTGCCCTTTTTTTTTCTCTCTTTTTCTTAAAAAACAGGAGAATTTCTCTTAGACTCATGCTGTACTTGTCTATACTGTATTTGACATTTGTAATAAAATTTGGGTCAGATATACTTTTCAATAAAAAGAGGCATCCTACAAACAGCCCCATGCTCATATTAGGGTCATGTCAAGAATAATAGAGACTGTTGGCACTGCACTGAACCTCTGCATTGTATTAAGCATTTCTCACTTCCCTCTTCTCTGCTTCTCTCCAAGACATAATACAAGATGCCTATCATGTTCCACCACATCTCACCAAAGGGCACAGAAAAAAAAGGTGGTTAGCAGCAAGCAAGGCTCCTCAAAGTTACTCTAGCATCAATGAACACAGGGAAAAGGTGGAGCATTCACACTGTCTTGCTGATCATATGTGTCCTTTCCCCCTATCAGGGTGAGAACTGAAGGAGGGAAGAAGGATTTTGTCAAGGGGAATTTTATTTTTTTTCATGCTATTATTTCATGGGGAGGTTGCACGTTGGGTTTTTGTGAATGAACAGTGTCTTGGAGAGATGAGGGAATGACACATTGGCACATGAAAGAGATGGTCCTAGGTAACTTCCTTTCAGTGCTGTCTGCTCACAGGTGCACAAATTTTAGGCACCTGCCAGTACGCAGAATAGGTTCTATCTGTGTTGTCTTAGCACTGAGACTTCCTGCCATAGCTGTACACTGTCCACCCACACTAGAACAGTTCATGTACTATCACAGACCTGCACCCATTTCTGACCTGTTCACATGTAGGGTTCGCTCTTGGCCTTGATTGCCTTGTCCATCTTGCTCTACCAGTTCTGGATCAGTGCTCACAGCAGTGTGACGGCCCAGGAGTCCTGATCTGCTTGTCCTTTCATATCCCAACATCTGTTTCTAGCCCTCAAGAATACTTTCACCACTGAGCCTCAGTCAAGCCTTATTCACTTCTGGTGAGACAACTGGAAGCAAGGAGGAGAGACCACTGAATTTCATTTCACTCATGCTTCACAAAAGGCTTTGAAGTCAAGTCTTGTAGGCAAAGGAATTATTTGCTTCAAATTCCATGCCCCGAGCTGTTCTGAGATACTTTCACTGAGTGAAAAAAGAGTCTTTTTCTGAATGGTATTTTCTGGGGTAGGTAGTGAAACCTAGTACCCTCCAGAGCTGTGATACCTGCTCTCCTCTGTCCGAATCCGGGGTCCTCAGAATCAATGCAGCAGGATTTCAGTGCCATCTGCTTGGCATCGCACACCTGAACTTTCCTTCACTTTTCTTCTCTCCTCTCCCTTCTTTTTCCAATGCCTAGTGACATCCTTTGCTATATTTGAGGTGCTAGCGTAGATCAAAGTCCTCCCAGGATCAAACAACGTGCTGCATGCAATCCTTACGGTTACAAACAAGGTCTTTCACTGACAGAAACACGTTTCTGTGCTGCATTTTCAGCAGCCTATCAGACTTGATTCAAGGGTAGCTTTTGATTTCACAAGGAAACTCTCTTCTGCCCTTCCCCCCCCCCCCAGTTCTTCACAATGAGGGGGAAGGGAAAAAAGGCTCTGTTTAGTTGAAAGAAAAGGGAGAACAGCTTTCTTAAAACTTTGGAGGAAGATCTAATATGCCCATTCTGTACTTTTTGTTTGTTGTATCAAGTAGAAAACAGCAGAACTTTAATGGAGGATAAATGTATCTAATGTAAAAAGCAAGAAAGAGAGGAGTGAGAAACTTAGGTCTGAGTGTTTGTAACACCATTCTGACGGCATTTTTTACTATCTTTTGGTCCTCACTTCCCTAAAAGATTCTTGCTGTTCAAATAGCCCTTCAATATAACCTTTGTTGTTTGAAGTGATAGGTGAGTCCAGAATATTTTTAAGTTGGAGAAATGGTTTTCAATACACGATATTAATTACTATAGGCAACTATTTCCTATGAATCTTCTTCGTACAGCTTCAAGCAAACCTTCAAAGGAGATGCACTGAAAATATAAGTATTAATCTACAGTTTTCTGACTAGCTTGGATCTTTTGTATCCTATCTCTTGGGGCTTCTGAAAAGCTTTCTGAAAATTTAAATGATGTAGACACTGAAAATTGAATGCAAATAAGTAGAGGTTCACATTAGTTTCCAGTGAAAACACTATTTGCTGCACAACGTGGGTTTTTTTCATGTTTTATTTTTCAGAAAAAAATGATAAAAATAATTTTTACATTTGCTTCAAAAGACAATTCTGCTTCTACTTTGGGAAAAAAAAGCAACGTCTTTTTCTTTGGCACTACCGATACAGTCAGGAAAATGCAAAAGTAAGGAGTGTAAACAATTAGTAATTCACCTCTCTACATGAATGCAAGAAAAATCCATATATTTTCTGGTGAAAATAATGGTTGATTAATATTTCTGAACAAATAATACTCATAGCCTATAATTTGTATTCTATTATTAAAAATCAATCAATAAACAGCTCTTTTTAATGGTTCAGGGATGTTACTGTTTACTCATTATGTTACTGGGTTTGGTACTGTTCTGGTTCACCCTGATACATAGCGATGAAAAGAAGTACTTACTTATAAGTGTCATACAGATGAAACATATTTCTTTCAAGAAGGAAATTAGAAATTGTCCCTTGATGCCCACTTCATCAGGGTCTGTTTATTTGTCAGAAGAGTTTAGTCTCATTCCTAGCTGGTATTTCTTCTCTAATTTTGAGCATCCACTTTTCTAAGGGTACAAGTAGTTGGCACACAGGTCCTCAGAAGATAGGAAAAAATGCAGATTATATACTCTGAAAAAGTGTTTGATAGGAAGTAGGAGACTTGAACACATTTCTAGAGTGCATGCAGGGTAAATAACTGTTAATTTCCCTGCTACATAAAGTGTGTTTTCTACCTTGTCTGAAGTGAGGAGGTGCTAGTGCCTCTCTGAAGAGTAATTCTGTTTGCTGGTTTGGATGAGGCAGTCAGGAGACAAAGTTCTCAGCACATACTTGAAGTCAGAGGGCAGTGTGCCTTTGTCTCCCACAGTTAATTCATTCAAATTCTTTCCTTATGTGCTTTGCAAAGTAAACTGTGCTAGAGTCTATGTTTATTTCACAAGAAGAATCTCTGCTGGTCATTACAGACAGCTGATATGGTAACTCAGCACAGGATACAAATTGTTAAAATAGTTATGAATACACAATCCTTACTGAAAGTCCAAACTTCCACAAACCATAAAATGGTTACACAAAACAAATAGTAGTGTGTACATATTTACATTAATATGAGGAAATGTCTGTAATGCTTGGGACATATAGAGGGATTTGATGTGAACTCTAATAATTTTATCTAAATTTTAACAAATTTTCAAATCTATTCTATGGATGATATCTACCTCTGGATCATAGTTTCACCTCCTGGCCTATCCTCAAAGAAACACATTGAACAGGAAATCTAGCAAAATGTTTTTATTGGAAATATGAAAGCTGGTATGGTTAAATAGAGTTAAAATTTGACTTTTTTGGAAAGGAATGTATTCATAGTTTTTCAGTTTCTCTATGAAAATGAGCATTATAGAAACCCCCTTTAAAAGTGCACTGAAGCAATTTCATGTAATGAAAACAGCTTAATTTAAATGAAAATACTGCTTGTAATTCTGCTTAAGATTTAAATTTATGAAAAACAAGTAAAAGAATGATTTAAAAGTGATTTAAAAGAAAAGGAGGACTCTCACTATACTGGAATACATCAAATGCTGAAACATCTTTCAATGGGGTAGGAGAAGACTCTAACAGGAAGAGATTGGTAAAATCCTGTTATATGAAGGTGTCTAGATTATGACCCCGACTGTGTGGACCAGCTCAGCATAGTTCTCAAAGGGCTGGCACAGGAAACACTGACAAATTTCCACCACACATTTTCATCACCACAGACCAATTTTTCCACCAGTCAGACCTAAAACTGCTCTGCACAACTGAGGTTGCTGAGGCATCTTTCTCACTAGCTGCCAATTTCCTTGCTGAAGCTCAGGGGGTTGGGCTGGGTGAACTGTTTCATAATGCTTGGCACTGGTCCCTCGGTGTTCAGTGCTGGCTTCACTGATTCAGGGTTGAGATTAGTCTGCTTGGTCTGGCAGTGAAACCAGCCTTGGGTATGTCTGTAGTGATGTGAGTGACCACTTCTCTGGAGTAGGTAGGGGCCTCCATGAACATTTTGGAACTGGTGAGATCTCCTACAGAAGGATTATACATTCAGTAGCATATGGCCTGTGTGTACATGTAGTATATCTGCTTGCTGCTGACTCATTGGTGCCTCCACAACCAATGTTTGTGTGCCTAGGAGAGGTCACCTCACCATGTGGTGAAGTCCCACTGTGTCTCATGTCATCTTGGAAGTCTGCAGGATTAAGCAGTTGTGTAGAAAGTCTCCTGGCTTTCTGAAGTTCAAATTAAAGCACAATGTTATTTTTCCAGAAGGAAGACAATGAGGAGGCTCTTCAGGTTCTGTCTGTTGCTGGTTTTGATATCTCTCTGCAGATTAGTCAACTACAAATGACTCACTTCTGTGCAAAGAACCCAACTTAGTACTGGGGGAAGGGATGAAGCAGATTGGATTTTCTGGCTATAGGTGGGTAGATTTTTCTTAAATATATGCTCAGTATCTGTTTTGTTCTGATCCCACTGCAACAAGTGAAAAAACTTCATCTGGATTCCCTGGAAGTAGATTATGTCAATGCCATGATAAATCCCTCTTTTTGTGTGAGCTATCCCTAGTGTCCGCTCTCAGTATGCATGGGAGGAAGTGGAACAGGGCTTAGTGAGCTTTCTCCAAGTCTCACTAAAGACAGAGCTCTTTTATTGCCAAGGAAGCTGTCTTTCCTATACTGGGAAGCTGGTGGGAGTTGTGCAGTGAGTAGGTGAATACAATTCTCAGAAGCTGGCTTGGTGGTGGCAGACGTGCAAGTTAAACTGGAAAATGCAGTCATGGGATTTGACTTTTAGAATAAGTTAAAGCAGGTGTGATATTCTAGCAGTGCAGTGTTTTAGTGTGAGCTCACTGGTCTTAGCCTCTTTACCCACCTACCCTTCCCTCCCTCAAAACCTCTCTCCCCGACATTTAGTACTTTAAGTCTAGGCTGGCTGGTGTGGCTGTCAAAGGCCAGAGAATGCAAACTAAATTATAAGCATCCTTATAAACATCCAAGGACATCTTACAGATTCCTCGTTGTATTCGGCATCGGCTTTTTCCCATGGTTTACTGACACTTTTATAATGTAGAGAGCTCTGATGAATGATCCTACAGGCTATGGACAGTTGTCCTTTGTTAGAATTGAGTAGAAAGGGCAAATGACATTATTGCCCATTGGCATTTTCACCTGAATGTTCCCAAATTGGCTGCGTGCAATGGGTAGTTTCACTGAATTTCACTGAATTTTTAGAGTTGGAAGGGACCGTAGAGATCATCTAGTCCAACTCCCCTGCTGAAGAAGGATTGCCTAGAGCTAGAGCATGTTACTCAGGACTGCATCCAGGCGGATCTGGAAAATCTCCAGAGAAGGGGACTCCACGACCTCCCTGGGCAGCCTGTTCCAGGGCTCTGTCACCCTCATGGTGAAGTAGTTTTTTCTCATATTTGAGTGGAACCTCCTATCTTCCAACTTATGGCCGTTACCCCTTGTCCTCTCACTGGCAACCGCTGAAAAGAGTGAAGTTGAAGCTATTTGACTTGCTGATCTATTAACATACTCATTAATCTGAGCCTGATAGCAAGAATACTCTCTCCTTGTGCTGTAGGGAGATGCACGGGTGGCTGTGGCATTGCTGCCATAAACTCGGTAGGGTTTTGTAGTTTAGATACTCACTTGTAGCAAGTCTGGCTGGATACTGCTCAGCGAAGGTACCGCAGACATCTGGGTAGGCTTTTACTAATCTATACATCTGCAGAGCAGGTGTTAACACTTTGAACTCCTGTTCTCACACCTAATAATCCACCTTGACAGATGACAGTATTTCTTTTGTCAACGCTTGTCTGTATTTCCCAGGTGGCCTTCAGCAGGGAGGAGAAAGCAGGGAGCAATGTGGACGTAGTATCCATTTCAAGCACCTATACATAGGCTTCTGTGTGCTCTCTGGAGATGAAAGATTCAGGCCAGGCTTTCAGGCAAGCATTCCATGGGAGATCAGGAATCAAGGGACGTCAGCATTTCTCCTTGAGTTTAGCAACTTAAAACTCTTGACCATTCCTGTTCTGCAGCAAATAGAAGCAGTAAACCCGCTGCTAATTTGGTTCCCAGTGATTCTGGGAGGAAATACAAACCCATCCTGGGATTTGAGATTTCAAGTTTGTTCCTAGGTTAACTATTAGAAATATGAATTATATTGAGCAAATCCCTTTGTCCCTCTGAGGCTTGGGCTTCTGCCTGTAAAAGGAAGACAAAGCTTTTGAACTCTTTTTTAAAGTGGCATGGAAAGATCAAGTATTTATTACCAGACCCACTGCCACCCCTGCGCAGAGGAAATCATGTTATTTTTCTTAACCGTTTCACTATTGTCAGATGTTGGCAAGAATTGCTAAAACACCAACTGTTTTCCCACCTCTTGGCTTTTAAAAACTGTAAGCCCTTAAAATAAATTTGAAAAACACCAACCAAGCAAAAACCTGAATTTATCATCACCTCGTAGGTCTGGATAGGGCTATTCATGAGAACAATCCAAAGGCCTTCACCTTGACTTCCCAACATAGTTTGATGTGATTTTAATCTGATTATTAGACTCTCGGTACATCTTGCAAGCTTGTAAAAGATACATTGCTGGCAGAAACATTTTTGTTACTGGGGAAACTTTTTGTTGTTGTTGATGTATGTGTTGCCTGCCATAAATACTCATCTGAGAGGCAAAGGTCATTTGGTAGCTGCTTAGCAGCTTTACTTTCTGAAATGAAACTCGAGTATGTTGGATCTGCAGCAGAAAGAGGAGTTGTAAAATAGATGAGGGAAGATCTGTTCCTTAGCATCGCAGCAGCCAGATTATTTTCTGGCTGTTTTTTATCTTGGTATTGTGTATTGCTGCTTTCCATTTTGTTTTGTTTTTTTCCTCTTAATGTTCAAGTTCCAGTAAGAGGTGCAGAAGGGATAGCTTTGGTAACTAAGCCCCCTGTGTTTATTTACAGGGCTGCATAGTACAGCCTGTGGCATTAAGGGATGCACTCCCAATGCCATGACCTTCTCGTATGCCAACCCAGGGGATTTATCTGCAAAGCAGCAGATGCAAATTTGGGCTTGTTTGCTAGGATAACCAGAACAATTTGGTAACCAAGGGCAGTGGGTAATCAAGCCTTGACTCAGGAATTTCATTATGTGTACAGAAACAAGCCTAACTATCAAACTGAGATTCTGGCATATGCTTGGTGTGCTTGTCCTCAACAAAAATAAAATATCAGTTCAGCCCCCATGATACATTCAGTTTTCAGTCTACTTCTGTGAAGGCTACTGGAGTAGGTACCAATTTCTGCTAGGACCTGTAATACCTTTACAAACAACAGTGGTCCGTGTAACACAGTAAATTAGATTAAGTGATATAGCAGCAAGTACTCACTCTAAACTTCTTTATTTACTTTATTTGGGGCACCAGCTTATTTGTAGTTCTCCTAGCTAGCCTCAGTGTAGAACCATCTTGTTTCCAAATATTCCACAACCTTGTTTTGTGGTCAGTTTTGGGGGCAAAAAAGTTGCTACTCTTTTAGCCCACAGACCTGTTTTGTCCTTGGTAGTTGAATGGCATACGCTTCTGCTGTATGGGGATCCATGTATATACATACACGCCCAAACAAATAAACAACAACAACAACAACACCCAAAAACAGAAGAGCAGGTTTTCACAACGCTTTTCTGAGAAGCTAGCAGTTTGGGTCATGAAAACAGGTGCCATCAGCAGCAGTGACAGAACTGCCAAAGTCATAACAGCTCCTGATTACAGGACCAACCATCTACTACCTTCCAGCAATGAGCAGCAAGTGGCCTGTGACACGTGATTGTAGGAGCTACCAGTGTACAGGAGCAGTAGTGCAGTCCAGTTCACTGCTCATGTTGTGACTACTTCCTTTCCTGTTTAAAATATCAGGTGCTGCCAAATCTTACGAGCAGAGATGATGGAAAATAAGCAAACAAAACTTTTTTTTCCTCCTGGAAAGCACTGAAATGCTTTCTGAAACAATATTGCTTTCAGCATATTTCTTGTTCTGTTGATGTTTCAGAATCAGGACAGTATTTTGACCAAGATGTTCTGTTTATCCTGTTTTGATGACATCTGAGATTAAAAACCAATAAATAAACCTGCTCTGAATTGGGTAGGAAACTGTAAAATATCATCTAAACATTGGATAATATGCAGTGATATTTCTCATCTTAAAATATTGGTCTCTTCAGAGGAGAAAAATACACTTCAAAGCCTTGAAATGTTTGTTAAAGGGAGTACTGATTTTCTGGCCAGCCCTGGCCATGGGTAGTCACGCAGGGGATTTCTAGAAAACTAACACTAATAGGCAATTGTTGGTGTACCTTGTGTGCTGTACACCTAAGCTGCTGACCACAAGGAAAACTTCTCTGCGTGTAGGTGACCTACTGTGACCCAAGCTGGCACACTGATGTTTAATGCACAATTGGTGTCACCCAGGTGATAGAGCAACTCTCAATCTGGACTTTTTTCTCTGTAGTGTAACTAATGAGCTGTGCCTAGCTTTCTGGTTGTGTAAGGAAGTTTACCCCAACTGTAATTATTACTTTATGAAGAGAAAGTGGATGCCTGAGTCATAAAGTGGCATTTTGTGACCACGGGTATGATTCATCTGCCCTAACTTCACCCTTATAAACGTTAAATGTTTGACTTTTTTCTACAGCCAATGGAGAACAGCAGTTGAATGTGGCCAGTCATCCTACCTATTCTTCTCCACTTAATAGACAGTGACCTAAGACCAATGCCTTAGGCTGCCTGAGTGATGTTAGGAGAAACTGCTCTGACAGCATGGCTTGTGAGGTAAATCTGATCCCTTGGTCTTGTGCAAACCAGTAGCCAGATCTCCAAAATGCAGCTAGTCAGAAAGTGGGTTTTCATCCTATTAGCCCACATGCTTAGAAGATTTAGCATTATGCCGCTTGTATAAGCTCCTCACTGTCTTTATTAAACTATTTATCTGAAGCAACTTCGTATTTTCTTTTAGGCTAAACTGGAGATAATGCAATGTGCTTGTTTTAATTTGCAGGGTTAACTGATCTAATTATCTATGTGTGTTTATTTAAATCCTTTCGAGCACTAGGTGATTGCAGGTAGCTGCTTTGTATTCCACCAACAGGAAATCTCTTAAAATGAGATGATATAGCTCAGTGGGTCTTCTTGTATAAAGGATTTTCTAATAATGTATGAATTTATTAAAGACAAAGATAAATAGAGGTTTTATTTACATTAAACAAATTCACAAGGAACCATATTTTCCTTAAACTGAGAAGGCTAAGACATCTACTTTTACTGTGTTAAAGGATTATATTCTACCAAGATGATACACACCAGAATGTTGGGTCAGATCTTTTGACAGACAATTCTGTTCTTGTGGCAAGATTTTCAGTGTTTGTGGGTTAATATTTTTGCAAAGCCTCTGAGTTGTGAAAACTTGGAGACTTCAGTGGTGCAAGAAGCAGTATCACGGTACAAAACTTCTTCCCATTGAATGAGTGAATGCAAACTTTGTGCTGTTCTGCTGATATATGCATAGTAATTTGAAGAAAAGACACATGTGCTCCCATAGATGCTTAGATAACATTTAAGCAAAAGTGAAGGAGGAGGGATATTTTTTCTCCTCCATTCCTTACTCCCATAGTGATGACAATATCCTCTTCTAGTTTTTGCATGGTCTAATGAAACCACAAGCCTAGTGGCTACGTTCTCTCCTTGTTTCCTTGCCTTCCACACACCTGAGTTCTTCAATGCTGAAGAGACTCTTTACAATAGTTAACCTACGCATTCTACTTGCAAAATCTGTTTTGATATCTGGTATTTGCAACAGGTGGTCACAGAGCAGAATATGATACAGAGATCCACCTATTGAGCTGACAGTTAATTCATAGTATGAAATGCTATCTGATGAGAAAGGGGGGCTTGTTATCTCAGGCACTGTGTGAACAAGGCCAGGCTGCCTCCAGATCAGAGTGGGCTCACATCTATGCCTCTATCCCAGGATTGCTTGATCTTCCAGCTCTGACACTGTAGAGTCACCCAAGTGTCCAGAGTTTCCCAGGCCAGTAAGTTTCTTTTGTTTGTCTTGCAGGAGGCTTTCTCCTAGTAACTGTACACTGACTCCCAATGCTCACCCTATTAGTGAATTAACATGTTCCTCCTATGGGTTCATAAAGCCACCTTTGCTAAACAGACAGAGACTCATTTAGTCCATTTCCCGAGCAAGTGTTAGCTCAGTGGCCCAGCACATCCATCTTATCTTTTGGGAGCTTTGTTCACTTTAGCAGAGCTGATATCTTGCTTCACTTAAGCACCTGCCAGTGATAAACAGAAGAGAGACAGGTGCTAATCTCCCCCGGGTCTGCCACTCCCCAGGGAAAGAGCCCATTTGATCATAGATATGAATTGCTGATGGATTATTCTATTGATGCCACATCTCACCATAAAGGGAATTGGCAGAAGCCTTTCCCTGGTTCAGGATATTTTTAAAGCTTGGCTGGCTGGGGCATTGCAGAATATGCTGCAGTGAACAGTCATGTTTTGGCTGTAGTATGTATGTAAAAACTTTTAGTATGTAAAAACAGCACTGGTTTCAGATAGAGTTGCATATGTGGAAGGGCTTACTTTTGCTGATCCTGCTTACCCTCCAGCTGGTCTTTTATAGGATGTCAAAACACAGAGCCAAACTCTGAATTCTTTCCTTGGGTTATATGTGGTCTTCACTTGAGCCGAGCCTGCACTAAGTGAGCAAAATCTAAATAAGGCTGTCAAGGCTTTGACCTAGAGTATTTACTCACATAAGTCCCGGTGAGAATTGCAGACTTAATACTACGTTGCAAATGTAAGCGTTTCAGCGCATTCTCCTGTGCTCTGACAAAGTTAATTGTCTAATCTTGACACCAAGTGCCCTGTACTTTTTTAAGAGGTTTATGCATGAGACTAATTATGTGCTGTTAATTTGGCTGCTAGCAGCTTTCTGCTTTAAACATCCACTGGATTCAGGAACTGTACAGGGTGGCATTTTCATGTAACTAGCGCAGGGGCTGTGAACTGGATGCTAAAAGACAAAGACAGCAAATACCAGTGGAATACTCTGAAAGAGGAGGAAAGCGTTGATTCCTTCAACCTTTGTCCCGGTGACCAGAAATACCAGGATGCATGAGCCACAAGTGCATTGCATAGAGAAATTTTGCAGCATGTAGATGCTTTCTTCATGCAGATAAATAGTGTATACAAGTGTAGGTTAACATTTCTGGTAACAATGTGCAAGACAAGAGTACCTGGGTATAACGGAGGTATAGCTTGGAACAGGCAGTCCAACCATACTTGAAATATCAGTTGTCTGTAATGCATTCGAGGCACTTTTAATCCTGGCGTTTAAGCTTTGAAATGAGGCAGACTTATGAGTTACCTAAATTTGTGAGAACGTACTAGTCTGTCATAGTTAGGGTGCCTCAAATTCTGAGCAAAGCCCTTGCACAGCTTCTGGAGACACTCAGCTGTATTATTCCCCCTCCCAGTTTTCATCAGACTTTCCAGTGCCTCCAACTGTCAGGGAGAAAAGGGGCTTTGCACAGACTGTGCTTTTTTTTTTTTTCTCTCTCTCTCTAGAAAGCTGTGGAAAGCTAATCAACTTTGTACCAGAGAATTTTACCGTACTGTTTCTCCAAAGTAGCAATTTCTGTGATATAATGAAGAAATGACTGAGTGCTTTCTTGAAACTAAAAAAAATAAATAAAGGGAGTGGTGCAGGAGGGGGGGAAATGATGGTGGGAATCAGATTAATATGACAGCAATTTATAGGTGTTTTGGATGGGGGAGAATGTCAGAGGACCTCATGTTTAATATGTTATTCTTATCTTATGTGAAAAGTATGTCAAGATTTTAAGATGACATTGAACAAGTAGAGGAAAGTGTCTGTCCAGATGCTTATATTTCAAGTGTTTAAGTAGATCAGAGCATCTGTAATCTCTTTCAATTTAGAGTTGCATAAATATACATTAGGATTTTGCCAGGAGAGTCTATGATTTGTAGTTTGGAAACTGGTAAACGGTGGGCTGGCCCTTCACATAATACTGATGGGATTTTTAATTCTGGGTGTGGGAGTGATGAACCATCATCTTGGGTTTCCAGCTGAAGTTCCCTGGGACTCGAAGTTCAGCTTCAAAACCGCTGTTGATCTCAGCATGATGTAGCTCTGAGGCAGTTGGTCCTTGTTATCAACTTCAGACCTTGAGGCAGCAGGCCAAGACCTTTCTGAAACTCAAAGCAACCAAAAGAAAGCAAATTCCTCTGCAAGGAAATGTGTAAAACAAATTTCTTAAGATGTCCTCTGACACCGTAGGCCTGATTGTTAAAGAGGTTCTGTGACTGTGGAGTTTCTGAAATGACTGCTCTTTGTATGGCAATTTCCCAGCTGGCATAGAAATCAGGCTGTCAACAGACCTGTTTTGATTAGAAGGGAAAAAAAACACCAAACCCCAGGTACCATTAGTAGAGTATTAGAATCCCAGATTTTTATTAAAAACTAGGGGCTGAGAGGTGAATAATATTTTTTTACCTCTGAGACATTGTAGAGTCTTAAGTCTGACAAGTTATCACTGAGCACCTGTGAGCTATTTGGAGGCTGTAGGTTCAGCTTTACCTGAGCAGGGAGGTAAAATAAATTCATATGTCGATGGATGCATAGCCAGTGCATTATTATTTCTTTTTTAAAGGAGCAGGTTCTGCATGAAGTTGAAAAGCAACAAAATGAGGAGGTTTAGTTTCTGAAGATAGCTCGGTTGGGCAGGTGAGAAGCGTGAGCATGGGGGCGGCTGGTACTCTGCGCTGAAAGGAAGGACAGAGAGGTGCCTCCGACGAAGACAGGGGAGTAAGTGAGGCTGCTCTAGCCGAGCGGGAGACAGCAGAGGCAGGAAAGTTCACTGCCTGCTTAATTGCAGGGGGTGCCACAGTCCCACTGTGTACACAAAACCCTGTCAATAGCACTGAGACGCCAGCGTGTTAATTAATGATTTACTTACACTGACCCTTGACCCTGAGGCAAATAAGGGGGATTTGTTTTGCTTCTATTAACTGCTCGGCTTGCTGAGCAGAGGCCCTGAAGTCCCCAGCATCATATGGCCATGCAAGAGCTATGTGTGTCCTTTATTGTGTGAGGGTCCAGCTTGTGATGGAGAGGAACTAATTAGCCCCACCCGCTTCTGCTCTGTCTCTTCATCCCCTTTCCCATGGAGTGGCAGCTCCACCTGTGTGGCAGGAATTGCTCCTGGGAAGGGAACCAGGCTTGTTCTTAAGTTACAGTTACAGGGTGGATGGTTCCCTTGCTCCACTTATCTCCTTGCAAAATTGCATATCCCTATGGGCTTTCATTGGTCTGTGTGTCATCCTGCCTCTTTGCTCTGTGTGAGATCAAAAACTAGCTCTTCATTTCCACACATCCCGGTCATTTCCTGAACCTCTTCTGTTTTCTGAATCCAAATTGCCCAGTCCTGTCCAGAAAAGCAAACTTGAATCCATATGTGTGCCCACTGTTGTGGTCCTTGTTTTGAAATAGTCCAAGTGAGAATAAAGGCAGGGCGGTGAACAGTGGAAAAAGGATGGAGAATGGGAGGGGGTCACCAAGGTTGCTTCCCAGACACTATTTTGAGGCAGAGACTCCTAGGTCTAAGCCTAAACCCTGAAAGAGCAGGAGAACAATAGGACAAGGGACTTCTCATGGGTTCAGCATGGGAACAGGGGGCTCTGGGCCTCCTTTTTTCCATGTTTAGCTTAAAAGTGCATGCTGATGTGGCAATGTGGGTGGTGGTGAGGGAAATGCATACAACAGTGTCTGTGGAAAGCTAGATGTTATTTCCTAGCAGTAGAAATGGAGATAGAAGTCCTGATACATCCTCAGGGACACTTGCTGTAATTATCACACTCAGTTTGACCAAATGGCTTCCAGCAGAGCCTGGACACTGACCTGTGACTGGTGTCTAAGCCAGGTCTCAGCCACAGCAATGTCTTCCCGCATGACCACGACCAAGCCTCTTAGCCTCGAGCCCATACTGAGATTCTGGTCCCTGGCTCCCATGCAATAGAAAATGAAGATCTAAGTAAGCGTTGGGAGAGCAAGAGGAGCAGCACTGACCTCTCCTTCCCCAGGGTAGTAGTAGGATAAATACATTACAGAATGTAAAGAGCTTGATACTATGGAAATAGGAACTCTGTAAGTTACTTAGTTCACACACATGCAACTCCCAGAGGGCGTAACTAGGGCTGTTCTGGTTTTTTAGTATTATTGCTTCAGGCATTACACCTGAAAATGCCAGATGTACTTAAATCAAGTGCGATGGTGTCACTGCATAGTAATAGTGTTTTATCAAGGGGATGGACTGGTCTGCTTTCTCTCTCAAGAGCGTTTGGAAGAGCATGATGCAGAGTGGATTGGAAGGCAGATGGGTTCCTCTCTACTGGAGGATTACATTTTTATTAAAGTAGCTGGTAGTTGCTTCACTGGAGAGCCAGTGGCGGCTGCTGTGATCAATAGAACCGTGCTTTTTATGTAAGATTTACTCTTGCCCGTCCCAGTTTTGCAGAGAATGTTCAGCTTGCAATCGATAACGAGCAGTGATGACAAAGTAGCTCATTTCTATTGAATTTGGTATCATTAAAAATGTTAAAAAAAAAAAAAAACAACATTGTCTCTTCTACCTTTTTATAGAGAAAAGCTTTTTGATGAGAAAATTTGGTGCTGCCCTAGGAACCCAGCAGGGTAAGAACGACCGTCTGTCTCCCTCCTGCCAATGCTGGTCTAGGGTTAGCATGGCTGAATTCAGCAGCTCATAGCACTGTGCTTAGGCTGTCCACCAGACTGGCTTGTGGGTGTGATTTCCCAAGGTCAGGTACATCCCAATAACTGACCTGTGCAGCAGCCTCCTTATATTGCTCAAATTTCTTTACCCAAAGAAAAAGACATTTTATTTTCAAATGAAAAATATTCTGGGGGAGAGAACCCCCGAAATCCCTCCTTGGTCTCAGATGTTCCCTCTCTGTCCACAGAGATTTTGTAATTGAAAATTATTTCCTATAAGTCTTAAAACATGGAAAAAAACATTTTCTACTTTGAAAGAGGAGTCTCATGGTGAGGAGGACACCATCACATCATTCCTGATGGTGGGCTTGGATGTGATACCAGGCAGCTCCTGAGGTAATCTTACCTGATACAGGCTGTGCTTACTGCTGGAATCCAGCTCCTTTTGGCCCTTGCACTTTAAAGTCTGATTTGTAATTAGAAGAATGGCATTATGATAACTCTAAGCTCTGGAAGGTAACTGCTGCCATATATCTCACAATTTTCCATTTTCAAAGTCAGAACACACTAAGTAAATATCCCTCTGGTGCCTGAAATGGGTGATTATCTTCCATTCTGATTTGAAGCAACCCTGATGCAGGGACTAACTTGCTTCAACTTTTGGAGACCAGCCAGCCCTTTTGATGCTGACTGGAGCACAATTGTGTTTACTGGGCTTGTCTTCTGCATTTCAGCTTGTTTAATTTCCTAATAAGTTCCTTTCTTGGGCAAGGGGGTGAAATGACTTCTTGCTGTTCCAGGAAGCAATATCACCCCCAGCCTCTTGTGGTTCAGGTCAGAGTGACACAGCATGGCGGGATCCCGGCAGTAACTTTCAGCATCAAAATAAATGGCTACAGAATTTAATTTAACTGGGAAGTGTTCTGAGTTGTAGATTTGACTTTTCCTCTCCAATCCACAGAGTTGTTTCTACATTTACAGTACCTGGTATATACCAAGGAAAACAGTCCTTACAAATTAGCTTCCAACTGTCTTTTGTTTTTTACTTTGTCCCACATCCTGCTTTAAAAACATCATTGCACCCAGAATGTGTTTCCATCAGCAGAAACAGACATTTTAACATCATAGCCAGGCAGAAAGAGATATATGTGCTTGCAGGAGTGTCTGGCATCGCCTCCTAGGTGAGTCCACTGGGTTAAGTATCTTCTCAAAGGAGGTAGTGCCTCCTCCGAGAGCTTCTCAATGAGGCACTGCAAAACCAGAATAAGATGAAGGGGGACAGGAAGAACTACCCAAAGGTGCAAACCATCATGCTACCTGCAGTCTGTACGGGAGGCAACACATTCTTCAAATGGGCTTAGAGGTGGATGAAGTTGAAGTCTGACAAACGAGCTTGGAGACCCTGCACCGTGTGTGGAGAAGGGAGGAAGGCAGGACGAAACAACTGTAGGCCAAGCTGACAGACGGACTTTGCACTGGTTGCTAGGCGAAGGCAACTCGTGCCTGAGCCAGCAATCCCCAGCCTCTCCTGAGGAGCTCGAGGGCTGGAGATGAAGGTTGCTTCTATTCCACTGTCAAGGAGCGATGCTTTCTTTTGTTTAGAGCGTGGGCCCACTTTATTTGTTTCCCCTCCAGCTGCTGGGCATGGGTGGCAAGGTTAACTCCACCATGCATGGAGAGAATTCCTCCTCGCACCCTGCTTCACATCTTTTGTTTTCTTCTGTTATAATTTCAAAACCTCAGCAGCAAACTTCTCCCCCTCCTCCCTCCTTATTCCCCCTCTCTCCTCCTCCCCTTACGATGGTGGTTTATGAGTTTTGTGCTCTGTGGCCTATTAAGGTTCAGTTCCCAGCCAGTAAAAATGAGGAATTGGTTCCTGCCATTCCACGCAAGGAGTTTTAATGCACTCGGTCGCCTGGAAGCCTAAACGCAATAGTTTTGTATCGGTGATAGTTGTGTAACATAAAGCCTTAATAAAGGTTTATAAGGGAAGGGATATGAAATGGAGCATACAGAGTTCAGCTCTGTCTGCAGCTCTGTTGGGGAGTTAAACAAGGGAGAATGTGTTTGCAGAGGAGCCCAAGAACTGTGATGCACGGAAATACCCACAGCTATAATACCCCCATTGTAACTGCATCACCCCCTCCAGGTGAGAAAAAACTCCCCCTTCTCCAGGCCCTATGTGAGGGAACTGCAAAGCACTGGCCCAAAGAGCGACAGTTGTGTTAGGTGGGTTTCCAACTAGGATGCCTGTGTGTCTCATCTTGAAGCTGGTGAACATTCCTCTGCTGTTCATGTCTCCCAAGTACCCAGGACAGCCCTTCCCTCTGCAGGTTCTCCCCAAACCTTCAGGGAAGTTGTCCATGTGTAGAGTTAGCAGCTAGAGAGGCACCATCTCTCTCTACACCTTACTCAAGGAATCCCTTGGGATGAAAATTTGGCTTTTGCTTCCATTTCATCTTTTGATTGGCCTTTTTGGCTGTCATCCTTGAAAAGCCTTTTGCTGTCACCTCCTTTTGCTGTCCTGCCTCTTTGGGTTTTAAGCTTTCAAAGATGCTGTCTGCCTCTGTGCAGTGTCTTGCACAATCTTTTTTCAGTGGTCCATGTGTCATTTAACACACATATTTGATAGTCTTGTGGGACTCAGATGGGAAATACAGAGCCAGTCTCATACCTATCCCTTGTTCTTTTTCCTCTTTCAGAGGTGGTAGCACATGCAGTTATAACTGGCCTGCCTCTATCAGGTATACCAAACAACCTTTTATGAGTTTTTCCATCAAAAGTCTTGAAAGTAGGTGCATGTGAATGCATATAATGGGCTTTGAGGGATGGCCTTTGGCTTCCTTATAGTCTGTATACCCGAAGGGGTTTTTTTTTGTGGGTTTCTTCTTCTGAAAAGTGTAAAATCTTTTTTTTTCTTGGTTTTATTGAAATGCCTCATAAACATGAGCTTTTAAAGTGGTGGAGATGACAGGTTTTTGACATATAGTGGGGTTGCTTTTTTTTCCCCCCAGATCTTTAAACAAATAGAGAAAAAAGCATGAGAATGTGTTTCCTTCTCAGTCAAACTTCTGTTCTTAGTGTTTTAAAGTTTAGCTTTCCAGAAGATTTAATGGGGGGAAAGGCACATAAATTTATTTTGCTGTTTCTGTTGTTTTCTCTCTTCTGACTTCTAAACCCAGTCCCTGTCCCAAATTCAAATCTTGATATAATTCTGAAGATGAAGATACACAGGTAGCTTATTTGAAAGTCAGGCAGAAAAGTCTTTGATTATTTTGGAGAGAGTTTATTGTCTGATCCTTTTTTTCTCAATATTGTTTTTTCAAACACTTCACAACTTCAGATATTAAAATTCAGATCTAATTACAACTTCTTTTATTGTCAATTTTTAACATAAACATTTTCAGGCTTAGATTGCAAAACCAATAAGGTTTAAATACGTGTGTGGTGATTTTTTTTCAGAGAGTGGGTGAAATAAATATCTAAAAACTGTTTATAAGGACTCTCCACTATCTCCAGTTTAGTTCTTAATATTGCAAGAAAAATGCAGGAAGGATTTAACCAAGAAAGACAGTAAACTGTCCTAAGTGATTAGAAATGGTGCTTCTGCAACGTGTGGATTCCTCATAAATGTATTAAAGGATATTAACCATAAAGCCTAAAAATGATGGATGAATATTGCAATGAACTTTTTCATTGCTGATCAGGTTAATAGATGGGGTGAAAAGGAAGGCTAGTGTGAGGCCTTCTAAAGGTCCTCAGGAGTTATTGCAGAGGACAAAAAGTAGAGAGATGAAATAGAGAAAATAGATATGGATAATAACTGTGCTTCTGAACAGGTGCAGTTTTCTCCTGTGCTACTGAGGTGACAGAGTAATAGCAAGTGATAACTAAATCTGTGTTTCAGTAATTGCAAAGTCTTGGTCCATGCCTTAGCATCCCGCTGCTGTCCTTGGGTTACCTCTGACGAGAGGACGAAGTAGTCTTAAATGAATATACTTGTCTAACCATACAACCCATAAAAAGGATGTATGGGTTTTGGTAACATTGATAGGTTGCCTCAAGTGCTGTCCACTGCAACCAGCACAGGACAATTTTAACTTATTTAGTTTCATGTTTGGGAGCAATCTTAAATTACACAACATATCTTGCTGTCTTATCAGTATTGAAGTCAGTGTTCAAAAAAGTTTCAACCACTCATTGACCAATTTTCTTTGATGGGCATGTGTCTTTGGCTTACCATAAACAATGCATCCAGGGGCACCATTCCATAGATTGGAATGCATTTTCGTAGAAATGATGATGACCTTAAATACTGTGCCCAAGTTTACTCCCACTCCTTCATCAAACTTCCTGCTTGACCTTGAGTAAATAACTTAAGGTTACATTCAGGAGAGTATTTTAGGTGTGTAGTTCATATTGAAATCAATATGGATCAATTGTAGATATGAGGTCTAGTTCCCTCTTTGCTTCATTTCCGTGTATGTAAAATGGTGAGGATAGCAACCTCTACATCACAGAGCAGGACAATATACATTAAATACTCAAAGGGGTTGAAATGCCACAATGATGGGAAGATACGTAAGTACCAAGTAGCAAATGGTTCAGACTCAAATGCCATCAGGAAGAACAATTTCAGCATTGGAAGTAAGTCATCAGGGTATCTGCAAAAGGAAAAAAAAAAAAAGTGCTTGAAAGAATCCCCTGAACAAATTAAATCTTAAGGCCTAAAGACAAAGGGAGAGAGAATTAATTTTTCTACAGATATGCAATGTTCTGAATCAGATAAGTCTTGTCATTAGAAAAGGCACTAAGCAGCAAACGTCTGGATAATACCGCCAGCTCCAAGCTTCTCTTGGAACCTCTAAATACATTAAATCCATAAAACTAAATGAAAGCAGCTGCAGTTTTATAGAAATAAAAGGCTCTCATATTAAAAAGCTGAGAGCTTATGAAATGAAAGAAAAAATAATAATAAAATTAAAGCGGGGGGGAGGAGGAGAGAGAGGAGTAGAAGTTAAAAACATAGGTTCCTAGGAAAGGATGATGCAAAAATATCTTAGTTAATAAGTGAGAAGCCTTCAGAGACAAAATAATACACATTCAGTGCTCAGTAAAAAAGATTTTTTTTCTCAAAATATTTTTGGTTTTGATATAAAAATGTCATCTTGTAATAAAACTTTTTAGAGCATTGTGCCCTCTGAAATTTTGGGGAACGCTCAGAGGGATTATCCCTTTTCTCATTTTTGCTTTAGTTTTCTGAAATGAAACGTTTTGACTTTCCGCTTTGAAACACTATTCTTCTCCCTTTCTAAGTTACAAAAAAGAGAAATCTTTTTTTTACCCTTTTACTTAAATGCATCAGTGCATAGAAATAGCCAAGTATTTTTTTTGTGGGAAATTTTGCTGTTTCTTCTTTTTGTGGGACATAGAAACAAGGTTTCTGTCCAGCAGTAATTCCCCGTGTCTTATGCATCCTTGAGATTCTGAGAAGAGAATGAAACTGGAGGTGGGGGAATAGTGCATACAAAAATAACTTTCATTTGTATGCAAATTTGCTTTCATTAGGTTTTTCAGTTCCTCTTTCTTATAGATATTACAGTAGCGTTTGGAGGCCTGTTGTACAAACACATGAATTCTGCATTGCTAACATCCTTTTGTCCAAGAGCAAAGTTAGGCTGTTGAGCCACATCTGCATGATTTAAGCAAAGCTGCCACTGACACGTTCACCTGTTGGATGTTCATTGCCTCTTGTAGAGCTCTCGGAGGAGATTCACCTTGCCCAGCCTCCAGTGTCTGACAGTCAACTGTCCACACCCAAGTGGGCTGTCCTGGGCCTGTTTTATAGCCAGGAAAGGGACAGGCACCTTCAGAGAAGTAGTCCCCTGTGCCTGTTTCCGCTGTCTATAAAAGAAGCCTAGTTCAAACCTGAAGTCTCCTTGTCTTCAGAAGTCCAAGTGCAGACCATTGACTCCCACTGTCTGCTTCCTAAAGATGTTACAGCCACTCTGACAAGCTGGACACTTTACTGCTGAAGGAGTGCACTGTGGTGATGGTTTTTTTGCCGACTGTTCAGGAATATGTACATGCGAACCAGATGAATTAAAGCAGTCTTGATGTGTGGCGCTTTAGATATATGGCATTTTTTCCTGTTTGGGTTGAGTTTTTTCATTTTTAAGACATGAAAAGGAAGAAGAGGGAAGCTTGTTGAACATTTCATTCTTAGGAATAATTAATTTTGCAAAGCATTTGAATGGAAAAAAAAGAATTATTTGATTCTGACAGAGGTGAAGGCAAGAGTTTTGCTGTCGTACTTCCTTTCCAGGTATCTGCTCCAAAGGGTTTTGGTTTTACTATTTAGTATATTCTCATCAACCTACTACTGAAATAAACAGTCCAAGTGATCTCTTGGTTTTTTACATGAATCCATTTTCTCCCAGATCCATCACTGGTTGTTTGGTTGGGTTTTTGTTGTTTTTTTTTTTTTTCTGGTTTCAAATGTTTTCTAATGCTATTCCACTAAAATGCAGAATTTATTCAGAAGTGATGTGAGATATCAGTGAATGCATATTAAACCAGCTGTCCTTAAACAGAGAATATGGACTTACAGTTAGAACAGACCTAAGTTCTCTTACTGGCTGTGTCACTGATTTGATACAAGATGATGGGGGAAATTCCTTCTCTCATCAGTCTTCTTACTTGAATAATAGCAATAAAAGCTCAGATGTTACCACTGGTGATTTCATGTACCAGACTTATTGACATTAATGATGCCTTATATATGTTAGAAAATAATGATTATAATGCTTTGAGATCTCAGGCTGGATGCTAGATATCAGCAAAACAAAGTACTTCAAGTGTCAGCATCTTTTAAATTCCTGTACCATTTTACTCTTGCCTTGTTCTGATGTGTCAGGCTGTAGAGCGATACTGTTTCCCAGCCCTTTTGGCTTGGCAGGAAGACACAAAGGCCAGGGAAAGTTGTGAGATTTATTCTAATTTTCCTTAGAACCTCTCTCTTGGTACGTTGAAACTCCAAGAGGGCAAACGTTCCCATCCAGGAAGGCAAATCTTGTCAGGCGTTACCATGACAACCTGAGTGTAATTAAGGCCCGCTTCAGCTGCTAACAGCTGTGTGCATTTTATCTGTCTTGAAGATTTTATATATACTTACATTGATAAATATATATCTATATGCAAGCATACTGTGAGGATATCTACATCTATCTAGCCGTACATAAACCCACACCTAAATTGCTACCCCCGTGAACGTCCATTTTAATTGAGTTGGAAATGGCAATTTGCAAAGCCTTTGCTGTTCTGAATGATGCTGTAACACCGAAGCTTCTCTACTGCCTTTCCTTTCACAACCTCCCATTCTAATGAAGTGTGGAAAAAACCATCCATAGACAGAAAAGAAGCCCCTGCTCCAGGGTTAGTTTCCAACATCTTTTCAGGTTACTGTTAGAGACTGTAATTTTCCTTCCTATTAAGGAGGAAATAGAAGCTGTTTCCTAGTATTAAATGTGTCTTGCAAATGCATCAAGTTCTGAAATAAGTCACTTAACCTTTAGGTATTTCTTTCTGTCTTCCTACAGGCAGCCATTCTCACACACACATTGCTCCTGGACTCAGGATAGTAAGTATGTACTGTTGTGGGTCTTGACACGGTGCTCCTTGAAGTGTCATCTCTTCAGGCTGGATGTGGTCCTTCTGCATCCCAGGGCAAAGTCAGTGCTGCTCTGCCTGGTGAAGAAAAAGGTTTCTCAGTGCGGTGGACAGGAGCTCTCATAAATTGCTGCAGATGGTCAGCTCACTAGAGAGAGAATGGCTGACTGGATACTCAGACCACTGAAATATAGGTGCCTGTCTGAGGTTTATGTCCCTTCGTAGTCAGTGGGACAGGACTCTTTTGAGAGCTATTCAGAGCAGGTATGTTCACTGTTGGCTTTGAATCACTCTTTAGAGGTAACTGGCTTTCTCTACCTATGCAGAGAAAGTTGCATTGGGTCTACTTGGGTTGTGTGAAGACCTTTCATCATGTCCATGTGGAAATATCACTTAATAAAAAATGCTTTGGATTAGTTGGTTGTGCTGAAAGTAAACATGTTTGCTGCAAGTTTGACTTTTAAAGAATGTGGGGGTTTTTGAGATACTACACGCAACTTGTCTGAAGCTGTGAATATACTAGACTCCCACACAAGTTTTGCTACACATCATTTCTAGCAAAGGAGTTTAACTCTTTGTGGAGTCTGTGGTAATGCAGTGAATCATAATTAATATAGTTCTTATCTAATATCTGTATAAAGTGTCACAGATGACACTAGTTTTGGGGGAACCAATGCTCAAGCGCTTAAGTCTCCCATTTGTGGAAAAAGAAAGATGAGGAGGAAAAACTGGACTGCTCTTGAGAAATATGATTCACAAAGTAAATGCAGTATAATGAAGGGAACAATGTTATTCAAAAGACACTAAGCTGTGGACATCTTTTCTAAGAGCTAGACTTTTTTTTTAATGGCCTCTAGGTTTGCACCTGCCATAAAGCATACAAATAGGGATGTCCAGAGAGTGTTTGGCTGGCCTTTGGGTTTTTTTATTTGAAATTATAATAATCTGTGCTGGTGAATACAGCTGTGTTCTCCTGTTCTTTCCCTTTGTGTGTGTAAAATTATAGGTGCCAGGGGACCCTGTGAACTTTCTGTTTTGGGAAGGAATCTCATTGTGATCTGCATTTTTGGGAATGCAAAATTTCCCCTGAGTAAGTGAATGGGGTTATGTCTCTGAATGCTTTTTGCCTGAGGGACAGGGTAGATGGAGACTGCAGGCAGAGAAACCAGCAGTATGTGATTATGTCCATAAGGTCCCATGTCTAATGCATAGTTCTCAGAGGTCAGATAACTCCCTGCAGCTCTCTTTCTGACTGCTTGGCTGCCGAAAGGCGTAGCTTATTACCTCAGCCCTGCATTCTCTACTGGTTTCCTTGGTCATAGTGTTTTTGTTTCCACTGTAGGTGATCACGTCAGGCAACCCCATTCTTTCTATAACAAAGTGTTTCGAGGTGATCATAAGACTACGTAGAATAAATTAGGGACTTCTTTGATTAAAAGCTGCTTAATAGTCAACCGAGAACTTGTTTTGTCTGTGTTTATGCATGTGCATGCACCCATGGGCAAATCTGACTTGGTACATGCTCAGGCTTGTATACGATACTGCAGGTATCCTACACAGAACACCGACAGGAGTCTAGCTAAAGCTGCAAGGTAAATTTGGGTTGTTCTGCCACAAGTTAGCCTGAATCCAGAGAAATTAAAATCACCTGAATGCCATGCTGTACCTTCCTCAAAATGGTCTAAAGGATTCCTTGGAGAAAAATATGTTCAACACCTCTTGGTATTTATGTAAAGGAAATGCTGTTCGGGGAGAGGGATGAGATGAAGGCTTTGGAAAAAAAAAAAAAAAGAAAAAAGAGAAGAATGGTGGCAAGGTTGGGGTGACAGGGAGTCGGAAATCTTTGTGGAGTTTGGAGCTTGCTGTTAGAGGGATTTATGTTGTCTGTGTTTTAAGGAACTCTGTAAAAGATTGAAACATAGTTGTGTCCGTCCCCTCCCCCAAGAAAGGCAAACAAAAACCAAAAAATCCAAAAACCCAAACAAATACAGATTATGAAAACTGTGTTCATTTTTGTTGAAATAACTTCAAACTCAAAATGTCAAATAATTTTCAGGTCCATCTCTTACATGAGAATAGCCCCAATTCCTAATTTCAGGTTGGCATATGCTTTACCAGCCTTTAAAATCCATCTCTGAATGGAGGTAGAAGAAATAATAAACTGGTAGTTGGTAGTTGGGACACCAAGAGTAGCTTCCTGCATAGCTGTGATGCCTGAAGTCGTTTACTTGTGACTGTGATATACCCAGTTATATCCAAGTTTATTTTGTCTTGATATATATATGATGCACTTAAATCCCTCACTGATGGCTTTATAGCTGGGTAGCTATTTCATGAACTGTAAAGTGAATACCCTCAGGGGGAAACATCAGCACCACTACTTTTGTGTACAATTTTTGGTTTTGTGCTGCCCTTCTTCTACCCCACGAGAGGTGAAGCCATGAGGAAGGTGTTTGGCTGGCGGTTTGTGTGGGAAGCTGGAGGAAAGTGAGGAAGGGTTATGTGAGTGATAGGAAGGTCAAATATTTAGAGAACTAGGTCACATTTTCGAAGCTCAACTCCTGGATAGCAATAACAAAGAAAAAACTCAATCGTTCAGAAAAGAGGATGTGCCCTGAATAAGGAGGAGTCAGTAAGAAAATGAAAAACTTGCTCATCACACAGTCAAAGGATCTACTCGGGACTGGGAGATTCAGCAGTTTAAATGTGCCTTTGGACTGTAAATAGACCCCAAACCCTATCTACCAGTCAAACAGACTCCAGTCCTTCTTAACATAAGATTTGCTTTAATTATGAAACCATATTATCATTTATCATCGCACTCTAATCCCTAACCATACACCTTCTTAGCCTCTCTTATCCAGTAACTTTACTTAGCCTGTCTTAACTGATATAAATCTACATCTACATATCAAACATATTCATGAACCTCTGTCAAAAAAAAAAAAAAAAGCAAACACCCCCGCCCCCCTCGAGTGCAAGCTTAAGATCATAGCCCTGTGTCTGTGCTTTTAATGCTCAGCCTTACTTCTGCTGCTGCAGCTATAGCTTGCCAAAGGTGCCTCTGTCCCACAATAAGGGACAGTCTCCCTGACAGTCTTGCATGCTAGTCCATAAATCTCTTTTTTCAGTGTGTAGGTGTTTGGTGTCACAGTGCTTTACGCATCTCCTCAGTTGCTGCTGAAGCTGCCTGAGGTCTGCTGTGATGGATCAGGGTTTTGATGTTGGTTTGCCTGTCTGTACACTTCACTAATTAGAATAACAAAACTGGTAGCAAATCTTCAGGCATCAGCCATGCATTGCATCAATTAAAAACATCAAAAACAGAGTCTCTCCTGGTTCCTCTCCTTTCCACTTGATCTCTTACTCCATGGGATGGTGTAACTGTTTCCCTAAGTCCTTCTCCTAATTACTGCGTTCCTTCTTTTCTCTGTGAGCTTCCTTGCAGCCTCAATTCTCTCCTGACATTTTATTTGCTTGCCCTTTCTTTCACTGCTAGGGGACACCGCTACTCTAATAGGGGAAAACAAGCATTTGCTGAGCTTACGTACTCTGACAGAAATGTGGGAGTATGATTTTTAACTAAATTTGTCTTCTTGTTTAATTTGATGCTGACTTTTTTTATTTCCTTAAAGGAACTGATTTTTACAGCATTTCTTCCAAAGGATAGATAAGTATTGTTATCTTATTTGCATATAGGGTAATTGAGACAGATGATTTTGAGTTAGATGAGCTCATATGTTCTGCTGGATAAACCCTAAGCCACTGAGCAAGTAGGTCTTAGGTCATTGACGAAACATGATTGCATGGAATTTGGATAAAAACCCCTGAATATGAATTTTGAGAGCTTGGATTCAGTGTGCATCTAAACTCACTGCTCATGTTTAACATATGCAGAAATATGAAATACTTGGAGGAAGACAGAGACACTGCCCTAAATTTCTTCTTAGGCAGTTCAGTATGCGCAAAACAGAAAGCAGAGGGAGACGTCTCACTCTAAAGATAATTCTATGTGCAAGGTCTGAAAAATGAGATCATGATATAAAGAGGCTACTTCCATACTGATGTAATTTCCTTCTGCCCTTCTAATAAAATTGTTTATTTTGCTTAGATTAATGAAAAAAATAAAAAGAGTGTAGTGAATATTTCAGAAGATCCATAATATATACCATGGTTATTTTGGTCTTGTCACCTCATTTTGTCCAGCTTGAATTATATTATAACATATGGTGGGAAAAAAGCAACAAACTTTCAGTGGGATTCAACACCCAGTATGCAACCATGAATATAGTCCCCCCGACACCCCGATATATGATGACCCAAAATTCAGATTGTCAATATTTTGTCTTTTTTTCTCCGTATTTAATCTTTTTTTTTTTTTTTTTTTTTTGTGTGTGTATGAGTTTATGCTATTGCCAATACAAACTAGGATGGAAAATCTCATGATAGAGGCCACTGCCTCCCCACCATCATCTCCTTTTTGCTAACTCAGGCAGTTGGAGAAGCATCTCAAACACTGGGATGTTTCTGAACCTGAACTCTCAGCCTTTTGTGCCTCCCTTTTCAGTCTCCTTGCTCCGCTTTCACAATGTTTGTTTGTTTGGCATCACCTGAAAACCCTGCCCTCAGTGGGATTTCTTTTTAAATCTCCCTGTCCAATGCTACCGATGCACCAATTTTCCTTTCCTCCTTCCTCTCCCTGCCTTTACTTGTGAATGCTCAAAGCGGCTGTTGGGGGCGTGACTTGTACCAGGGCAAACTGCATTTAATTCAAGTCACTCCTTATACCTACAGAGCTGCCTTCCCGCTGTTCAGCATATGTTATGCATCCCCTCTCCGTGCCTGGTCCGTCCGCCTTTGCAATTTAATTCAAGTTGCGCAGCGTCATGCTTAGAGTCTCCAGTTTAGTCTCAAGTGTCAGCCAAGATGGCTGCTGTCATATTCACTTAAACATCCCATGTAGATAAGCCCTTTGTATGACAGGAGAAGGGATTTGGTGGGTCAAAATCAGCACAGGCCAGGAGACGCAGCATTTCCTATGTCTAACTGAGCTATCCTGACATTTCTGACCGGGCTTCACCTGCTGCAAAGGACTGATCACAACGTGCACTTTCGTGATGAGTATCTCTCTCTTTTTCACTAATTATTTCTCTTCAAAGAAGTTGTGAGGGTTTGGTGTATTGACACATGCTACTTGCAGTCATCCCAAAGTAGAGCTTTGTCCTGAAAATTTTGGAGAATGCATTATTGAAAATATCTGGAGGCAAAGTAAAAGTCCCCCAAAATTGCAGGCCCAATAAACAAAGCTGCAGGAACCAGAAAAGATGAAATGTGAGCAGTGTTAGCGCAGGTTGCACAGACAGTGTGGGGCAGGTTGCCTGTCCTTGCACTCCTTTGGTTAAATCAACCCAAACTTAATGTCTAGAAGGAGGAGAAAAGAGGTGGGGTGGGGATGGGGGAGAAGATAAAGGATGAAGGTGGATGGGGAACAGGGGAAAGGAAGAAAAAGAAAAATCAATCAAAGCTGAGTGAGATTTTGTTTGCCAAGTTTCCAGCTGCTGCTCAGAGTGAATTTTTATGGCCAAGTTATAAACCTTTGAAAATAGGAGTTTCTAATGGAAATGCTGACAGACCCTTTATACGGCGACATTAACACTGGTCGCTCTGCGATCGTCCTTGCTTGCTTTTATTTATTTATTTTCCTCTCTTTGTCCTTAAGGTCCGATCACGCTTACTGTGATCCTGGTGAGGAAGCAAAGGAAGAGCGCTTTCTGAGCTGAAATGAAAGTGGTCTTACAGGGGAAAAAAAAAGTCTTTCTGAACTGTTTATTGAGGGACTTGAATATATTCCTACAGGCTTTGGATTTTTAAATTTCTCTGTGTCTGAATGGTCTTAATGTGAGTCTTAAGCCATATTACTGAAGAAGGCTGTCACCTCTGGGTTGCTGGAATCAGAGTGGTCAGAAGTATGACCTAGTCCAAGCTCTTCCTTTGCATGTGTAGACTGGGACATGGAGAATCCAATGACCTGCAGAAAACACTGTGAACTTTGTGTGGAGCAAGCAAAGGGGTTAGCAGCACTGGGGGCACTTGGGGACTGCAAAAGATGTGAAACTCCCCCGCAGGAAAGGGAGGAGGGGATGTGCAAGGAGCAAAATGAGAGTAAGTCTGGGCCCTCTCATTGTCTGCCCCTTTGATTTGCTGGACAAAAAGAAGGATTTCTACATCACCTGAGATTTAGTTTGGCTTTATCATTCTCAGAAGAGTTCAGAACAAAAAAATCTATAATTAGAGAGGAGAAAAAGCATCTCTATTCTTGCCTTTCATATCCTATAGTCACTTTTTCTGGGCTTTGCTGATTGGAAATTGACATTGGCAAGCCCTATACAACAATGTGTTAGAGGCTATGAGAAATTGGGATATCACATTTGTGAGGAGAGGTTTCCTGAAAATTTATGCAGGTCTTATGCAGCTTCCTTGCATCTAGAGGTACTTCCCTTGCTGTGATGGATGGCATATATGCTGGTCCCAGAGTGAGAGAGACAAAAGTGTCTGGTGGAAGGATGAGCATAGGTACCATCTCAAAGCATCCTCACTGAGAAAGGTTATGACACCTTCTCCCAAGGGATGGTGGATACTTCTCTCCAGAGGAAAGGAAGGCAGTGTGTTTGCCTGGTGGGAACAATCCTTCAAAATCTGTGTGTCTGAACTTCAGAGTCTGCGCCCTGTCTGGGGCTCTATGCACCTACAGAGCATTTGGCCACCACTGGATTTAATAGATCTCAGTCATGCCTCCCTGCACTCCCCAGAAGGTGGAAGTCACATACATGCCGCATGCTTCAGTGCTCCTCAAACACATGTTTAGCATCTTAACTTTATTTCTTGGTTTCCATTTTGATGGTACACAAAGGATTTGATGTTTTCATTGTTATACACAGTAGCTTAATTTTTTTCCTTGTAGCCTCTGGGCTGTTGCACCACTGTTACGAGATCCCTCCTAGGAACAGCAGGGCAGAAATGTTCTTTGTTATGTGCTTGAATTTACTTTTTTGTTTTTTTTCCTTCCCCCTCTCTCTCCATTCCCTCCCCCATTTTCTTTTGCCTCTCTGGTTTTAATTAGCCTTGCTTTTCCAATTAGCATCCTAGTCTGCTGCAGTGAGGCCAAAGGAGGGAACCAGAAAAGCATGGCAAGAGCCCCCTTTTCTGAGAAAGACTCGTGGCTGAGGCTTGGAGACTGATTTTTCCCAAGGTGGAGCTGCATTGACTGATTCTTAATAAAAGGAGAATTTGGGGCCCAGCGGCACTGTGGGTTTGTAACGGGCATTGTTCCTTGAAAATATTAAGCTCGGTAGGAAGTACGTTCCCCCTTGGCCTCTTCTAGTCTCAGGTAGTGATATGGAAACTATCATCACATTTGGACCCCTTGCAACCTATCCCTAGGTGGTAATGCTTTATGAATAGCACTGAGCAAGCAAAAAAAGAAAGGAAAAAAAAAAAAGAGAAGATTAAAAGTAAAACCTTTTGGCTTGTCCCTCAGCACAATCATCTTGGCTTTTTCAATAAACTAAAAAAATCATAATTTGGGGCTGAACAAATTACTTAATTCAGACTTAAATATTTTCCATATTTTTTAAAGACATTTGCTAAAACCAGCAGACTGCTGTTTAGTGCATCAAATACCACAATACCTTAATCCTCTCTAGCCTGGTACTGACTTTGGATGAAGAAAGTCTGGATTCACCTCCCTGGTGGCCCCTCTCTTGCACATGCCCAGGAAATGGTGAGGCATGGGAGTTATTGCAGCATGATCCTCTGGTCCCCTTACCAGCAGGCTGCCAAAACCACTGGCTCTACAGGTCCCCAACTCTTCTGCTATAACGAGCCACAGGAGGTCACAGCCAGCAGAAAGAGGCAACAAGCCTGGAGTGAAGAGTAGGAAAACACAGTGATGGTGATTTCTAGCAAGTGTTCATCAGTCCAGTTTTCCTTTCTCTATCCAGCCTACCCTTCCTGGCTGCAAAAGAACAGCTTTCCCAGTGAGAGGAAGAACTGGGGGCAGATCTCCACTCACAAAGTCTTTGATCCTAGTGCAAGTTAGCAGGAGTCATAGCTACGGGTTGCTTTTCAGAAAACAATTGTGGGCAGCAGTTGTATACATGTGCGTTTGTATTCAGAGTGGGTACGTTTGCCTGTGCATGCTACTTCCAGATCAATACCGTCTTGAAAGACTATCCCTGTCTAGAGAATATTTTTGGTCAGATACAAGCAATATGCACTCATTGGTACCACGGTAGTGGTGAAAAATAGCTTTAATCAGGATAGAAGAATCTACCTAAATAAGAGTAAATTAACATTGCAAAGAATATTTTCCCATTGGTGTTTCTGGACAGTCTAAACTATCAGGGATTTAATTTTTTCTCTCTGTCCCTCTCCCTGACTCTTCTCATTTTGCTAGCTGTGATCATGCATCCTTAATTCCATTCAGATTCCTTTCCTCTGAGAAGATGAGACATTAAATAGCTTTACTGGAAATACAAAAAAAAAATGTAGCCAATAGGTAAAGTACCTGGAGATTTAACACTTTACTGAAGAAATTAATAATTACAACAATATGAATCTCATTGCTTTGCCCAGCCCACCAAGAAATTAACAAGTCTTTTCCCCTCTAGAGATAAAAATCGTATTTTGATCTGTCAGGAATATACTTTTGTTGCCCTTGCAGTATCATTTTCAATGCAGGGAGGGAAAAAAAGACTCGACTTAATGTAATGGATTTTGAATCTAAATCTTTGATCACATCATTCTCTGCTGGGATTTTTTTTTCTTCACGTTACTTCTAACAGTTTATTTTTCCCTCTTCCCACTAGGATGGTGTAGCTTTAGTCACACTTCCAGAACAGCTCTGGAACAGTGTTATACCCTGGATTCAGCCCTGGAAGGGTTATTATTAATAGCAACGTTTCTCAGTAAACTTGCTTCCCAAGGTTGCTCTAGCCAAGATTGTTTAGAAAACTCCACTGGGATACTTGTAAGGGACACCTTGGGTCTAATGTACTAGCGTTTAATGGACAAATCTATTTAGGTCCCCGTGTTAATATAAAACTGTTTTGTTAGTTGTGAAGCAGGTACAAAGCACTACTAATAACAGCTGTGAAACAGAGCTAATTTGGGCATCAGTGGGCACCTGAATACTGGAAATTCAGGGCACTCTTAAAGTTTCTGTGTTCCTGATGTGTAAAATTGGATTAATATACCTTTCATTATGAAAACAGAAATGCCAGCTTCCTATGATTTTTTTTTCAGGTCTTTGAAAGCAAAAATTACACTTTGCTTGAGAGGAGAGCACAATTTGACAGCTAGGGAGAAGTGTATTCCGTGCTGTTTCCATGACTTGTTTGAGAAGGCTGATTCCAAGCTGGTCTTGTAATTCAAAAAGATTTGGAGCTTGTGCTAATGTGATAATAGCAATATTGGTGCTATTAATTTTGTGTTTCACTCTGCCTTGTCCTGCCATGTCCTGGTTGTAAGACTGTAGAGACTCTGCTCCTGCTCTTTGGGGAGAAGGAGGTGTCAGTGAGATGCTCTCCCCAGCTCCTGGTGGTACTCATTTTGCCTGGAAAAGTACTGCAGTGAGCAGAGCTGCAACAGAAGAGGGGAGTTAATGGAAATTTCTGAGTTGAGAGAGGCATTTTGTACCTTCAGTGCTGCATCTCCCAATGTGGGATGAAATCATCTCAAAGTGCAGCCAGGTCCCCAGCTTGCCTTGGTGTGACAGAGAGAAAGGAGGTTACAGAGAGCAAGGAGGAAGAGGAAAGAGACCCCAACCCATGGCCCAGCCTCTTCATTCCCATCCCCAACCTCTTGACTTTGTTTCCATCTAACCTACTCCTTTTAAAATCACCTTTCCCAGAAACAAGTCACAAAGTGTGTCTGTATTTTTCTTCTGACGTTGAATGGTGTAGCAGTTCTGGGTTTCCTATTTGCAAGACTAAAATTTCAAATGCTGTAGTTGGTTCTGACTCAGGATCTGTCCCAAGTGTTGGTGTATGTTCACTATGGGAGAGGAAGTAATGACTCTATTTGGAGATAAAGTGGGGGAAAAAAAAATGTTTAAGGCCTTTTTCTGAAAAAGAAATGTTTTAGGAGGGTAGCAAGTTTGGAAGGTTTAGTGTTTTTCTCTGGGACAATTGTTTGAGGGAATGTTTTTGGGTTACAGGGAGCTAGGATGTTGTTGGTATATAAGTGTTGGATAACAATACAGCAAGAAACAACAAAGGGAGCAAAAAGTCAGTTGACCAGTGCATCTCCTGTTTCTGCACTGCTGTGCTTTTAAATGATGCATTGTTTTGGTTTTCTTTCTGGGGTCTGTGGTGAATAATACCTATCGGTTGCATGCTGCCCTGTGGGCATCAGCGTAGCTCGCTCTTGCCACGACCCTGTGAATATCACTTTCAGTGGCATGGATCCATCCTGTTGCTTTTGCCTCTGCGATGCCGTGTAGGCTCTCCTGTAACTGACAGGTGCATTTCTCCGGGGACCTATTTGTCAACCTGGAATTCCCCTTCCTCTGCTTTAGCAAAATCTGTCGAGCGATTAGCATGGGGACTGCTGATTCACCAAGTGGGAAACAAGAGGGGATTGTCTATTTGCTAATGTCAGACATCAGTTCAAGGTAATTGCTGACCCTTGGTCAGGTCTCAGGAAATGAAGCTAAGTGATACCTCATTCAGTTTGCTTTGACAGAAGCAGCAAAAAATGATTATAATCTAAATAGAGGTTTTAAAAAAAAAATAATATGGAAAATCCTCCCACCTAGGGACAATTGGTAGCGAAGAATCTCCAGTGTATTATCTCTTTGAAAATATCTTCATCCATCTTTGTGACTTTTCGCTTAAAACACTAGCCTAATCCTAACCTAATCCCTTTCAATTTTCAAGGAGAATTGGAAGAGGATATATATATATAAAAAAATCCTCACCACCAAAACAACAGAAAGCCTTAATACGAACAGATGGGTAAAAAGTATGTATAAATTACACTGCCAAAAGACCCTACTGATTGCAAGTTGGTATTTCCCTGACAAAATAATATGAAAGGTGTTTCATTTGTGGGAGAAATTATTTGTTGGCAGCATGAAAAATCCATACTGTACACAGGATCCACCAACCCTTTCCTCTGTTACATTTGATATCACATATTGATAACGAACAAAAGTGTTGTGGGATTTTAACAGTGGCTAGTACTAAGCATTTACTGAGCTGATTATATTTTTCATTATGTCTGCTCTTTACATAAACTAGATGAGACTGGATATATTCTAAAGTCTGACCCAGAAGGTGACTGATGTACCTCCTTAAAACCCTCTGAATTTTGTGGATGCATTAAATTGTTTCCTAGTGTAGGGTATTAATAACTCTTGGTGCAAATACCTGGTGAGCAGTTGCCAGCCTGATTCGAACCTCACTGATGTTAGCAGAAATCTTCCTATTACCTTCAGTGCATTTGGATCCAGATCCCACTTTTATTCCTCCCCAAGATGTTTCTGGAAAATCTAAACAGCTCCCTTCATGATTTGATGACAGCGTCCCAGGAAAAATCTATTTGGGCCCAATAGATTTTACAGTTTTTGAAGTGTTGCTGGTCTTGTGAGTTATATTTTACCTTCCACTCTTATCTCACTGCATACCTGGCACCTACAAACAGTTACAGCAGAGGCTTCAGACAACTGTGAATGGCTGATGAAAGCAAGTAGCCTGGGATTTTCCTCCCCAGCCTGAAACACGAAGGGGCTAGTGAAAAAGATTTCAGACTGAGTTTCCAACTGAGGACAGTGTTCCTCTCTTAGAGAATGTTACTCCCATCTCATTTTTCATGTCTCTGGTCATTCATGTATACTCCCTCCCTGTTGCCTTCCTGTGCTACCCATGAACGTGCAGCTCCTAATGGGACTTCAGAGCAGAATCTCCCACTGCAGCAGGTGGTAACAGAAAACGTCGTGGGCAGAAATACAGTGGCAGAATTTGAGATGAACAAATCCTTGTCTACTACACTTCCCTTCCAAATTTTCATACTAACTGTCCTAGGGAGATGAGTCTCCATTTCTGGTCTGATGATAGAAACAGATGATCTTTTAATAGTTCTGGTGCTGGGAATGCTGTTCCCTTGCCTTCCGATGAGGAGTTTATAAACCGACAGGTAATTAGCAGGAGCAGCTGTTCATATGAATAGGCCTATGTCCAGGTTTCCCCTTTTCAACTGTTATGCTTTGTGGAAACACAGAAAAATGATATATTGGTGTAAGGGCAACTTAATTTCATGTTCTTTTTTCTTTCCAACATCATTTATAGTAGTTCTAGTTTCAATTATACTGTTGTGGTGGCTCCACCATTTAAAGCCAAAACCTGAAAAAAATGAGACTTTTGACAGTTGCATCAATGGATGCTGAATTTGCCCTTTTTTTTTTTTTTTTGCTGGGTGGCATCTATGTGTTTTTTGATCTATTATTTGAAATTAATAATTATAAAATTTCAGTTTACCAGAGTGTTTTAGTCCAGAAAGTACGACTAAACTGGTTAAAGCAATCTGTTGCATAGACAGCTCCAAAAAGAAGATGAAAACAAATCTTTAAGAGGTTTTGTTTTTTTTTTGATTTTCTACTTTGGTGTCTTCTGTGTCAACATTTTGTAAGGCGGGTGGGAAAGGAAAGAAATACACTAGAGGCTTCAGTGTAAATTAAGACGTGCTTTCCAAATCATTAAGGGGAATTGTTAATATTCACAGACACTTCCAGGGGTCAATTCAGCCTACCTAGGATCTGAATTGCCATCTGGCTATGCCAATCTCTGTTCATTCATTATATAGTGAACTTAGGGACTAGGCTCCTAATACTAAGGTGCTGTTTCCAATTCTACATTAATATTCTACTCAGATGTAGAAGATTGTACTTCCATTAGAATAATCTAATTCGGAGGGTGGGGTTTTTTTATCATGTACTGTTGCCTTGTCAAAATGAGTTCTGCTGGTGATGTAGTAATTCAGATTCTAAAGTTATGTGTCAATAATTGCTGCAGGCCCCGGTGAAAGTCAGGACCCTACGGGGATTAGTATCTCACAAATGTGCAGATATGTGCTTCACCTTTGGGAGCTTCCCAGTCTAGGGAAGGAACAAAGAGGGATGACAAAGAAGTGGGGCAGGAGAAGGCTTGCTTACAAGTCACCAGCAGTACAGCTGTGAAGAGAACCGGTGATTCAGTCTCCTGTCTGACTGCTGGTCTCTGATTCACTATAGCTGAGGTGTCAAGTTAGGAGCTAATCTCCTTCAGTTCACTCTGCAGTCAATGAAATCTCTTGAAGCGTTTCTGAAGGACAGGTTACTTAAGAGCCTGAAGTTAATGAGATAAATTGAACAGTTGGTGGCCCTTTAAGTTGCTGTCAGTTTTGCCCACTGAAATCTCCAACACGTATTTGATGTGCCCACATAACAAATTGTAAGCAACAGTCATGATGACTTTAGTCTCTCCAATACCAGTTAGCCAATATAATAAAAACCTGTTAGTAGCATGGTTTGTATTTTGAGCTAGATATGCTATTTCTCTAGGTGGGTGAAGTGCTCCATGCAGAGTCCCATCAATAGCTCTGGAAACCCTACTCAGTGTTGCTAATTGGATCCTGTGCATTTTCTAAATTGAAGGAGAAATGCTGGAGCTGAAGAAGAGGCTGGCACACCTCTTTTCCCTGTTCACCCTACAGCACTTCTGCAGCTGCACACTGTTGTTTTTCCAAGTAATTTCCAGGAGCCCAGACAAATGAAATTACTTGAGCACTACAGTGGCCTCTCTGAAGAGACAGTGTGATTAAATGTGTTGATTAGAAATTTGCTGCTCACCTCTGATAGCAGTTGCATGGACCCAAAAAAAAGAAAAGCATAGGTAAAAAACGCTAAGTTTTAAGAAGAACTGTAAATACATTTCTGTCAATTTATTACAAGAATGTAGTGTAACAAGTAAAGCAATGAGTTAGTAAGTTGTCTAGAAAAGTTATTTAACCTATAAAAAGCAAGTGTATGAATTTAGATGTTCTGTGCCTATCCTGTGCATGGATGTTGTGGTAGCCACTGTCTACTGCACTGCTGGCTACAGAGGCTTAGGTATGTCAGCCATCCATCCTAACCTTGAGTAAATTTTTGACCTTCATCTGTTCTGCCACACCTAGCAATAATTTCATCCTGTCAAAGTGTAAAGTAGCTTAGTTTTCCCTTAGAATAAATGTCTTTTTTCACAATAAAGTTGCATATTTACTGTTTGATACTGTCTAGTGCAGGAACATGGCTTGGGTGTGATGGAGAACTGAAATGAAGAACAAGAGGTCCGTGCAGCATCTGCAGAACACAACAATTAGATGCCCAGCACAAAAGGGCTACTCTCTTTGCAGCATGAAGAGTTAGTGGAGTAAGAGAACTGGCTGGTGTATTTAAAGCTTGTATCTTTGCTCTTATGACACACAATACTTTGTGTGTTTTCCAGAATTCGCAAAATCTGGAAACAGATACATATTTTCAAAGGCCTTTTTGGTAAGAGTTGAAACTATTTGTATTGCTTAGGTGTTGTGATCTGTTGTGCTTGTGGGTCTGTAAGCATTCAGTAAGAGATAATGTCTGCTCTGAAGACTTTTTTTTTTTTTTTTTAAATATAGACAAAATCTACAGCAGCATGGGAAGGGAAATATTTTATACATAATGCACAATTCTGGCAATGTCTCTTTGTTTTTCCTTCCTGTTTATCTTTTCCTGGTTTTCCAGGTTACAACCTGGACTCAAATTGTAAACTGTTCAGGGACTGTGAGTGTGTTTGCATAGGGCGTTCCAGAAGGATCCAGAGGACTGGAGAAGCTAACATATAATAAAAAATAAATTTCTTTACATTATTTACAGAGAATTTGTGATAAATCCAAGTTTTTAAACCTAATTTTCCCATGTACCATGATTTAAGGGCAGAATGGAACATTTTTGTTAAATCTTAAGCTCAACAACAAGTGTGTGTGGGTTTAACTAATTTGGGTCAAATTTAATGCCTCTTTTGGATAATAACAAGATGTGAAATGTGATAAAAGGCTGCACTTTGAAGGTGACAAAATGATTGCTTTCTCCCTTTTTAAAAAGCTAAGTTTATAATTTTCCTTTCAAAAACGTTCTTTTCCATATATTTTAAAAGGGTTAAAATTACAAGATAACCTGAAAATGAGTCAATACTTTAGATTTCTGGCTGAATCAAAATGAGTAATTTTGTTTCAACAGAAATTTGTCCATCTAAAATAATCTTTTTGCTTTTTAATTTTTTTTTTTAACCCGCTGCTTCTCTTCCCACACTACCTGGGAGACCTCAGCCTAGTAGTAGGGTGTCCATCTTGCAGAATATCATACTTTTTTGGCACTAGGCGGCTTCTGTCTCAACAGAAACTTTGCTGTCCAGCTACCTGTGGAAAAAAGAGTCTGCTTGGGATCAGCAGCTCAGACCAGGAGCTTTTGAATTAGACCAGACTAAGCTTGGTCCCTTGGGCCACTGGATAATTGAGCAGACAGGAGATGTTACAAAAAGTGACAAAACACAACTTTTGAGGCAGCTGTCATTGCACAGGAAAATAGTGGCGTACTTGAAGTGTTTTACCAAGAGAAGACATGTACAGATAATTTTTATTTCTCCATGTGCTGCATTCAAAACAGTGCTTTTTGCTTCCAATTTAGTGTGAAACACCTATAGGTTCAGTCCTTCCCCCATGCCCCCACTGAAACTGGGAATTTAGCTGCCCTCCACAAGTTAAACCCCATTTGGCATGGCAGGTCTGTACACACCACTTTGAACTTGCTATGTATGGCCAGAGGCTCTTCTGTCTTGAAAGGAGATGGATTTCCATTTTAGGCATACAGAATCTTTTTCATCCTAGACAGGACTCAGACTTCCTTGCTTTAGTAAGGCCTTGACTTTTCCTGTTGCTGTGTGTCTGCACTCCAGATGCTGTTGCCTAGCATTTCACACTCAAGAGCAGGGATAGCCATGGTTACCTATAATACTGCCAGTGGTTGCAACCAAGGCTCAGGAGTTTCAAAGGTGTTTAGAAAGCATGCTGGAACCAGAAGATCATTGTGTGCCATAGTGAAAGAGGTGGACAAATACACAAGGGAGGGTATGAGACACAGAGAGACGTCAGTGTCAGGATTCAGGAGCTGGAAATATATGCAGTTTAACCAGCCAACAAGTATAACCAAATTCTTTTGTTTGAATTTGTCATCCATTTTTACTGCCCATGGTTTTAATCTATTTGCTTTCTCTATTGTTAATTTTTTTAATCAAGTGAAAAAAATCAGAGCCGATATTATTACTAGTAAGTAGGTCAAGAAGCTACATCTTTGAAATCACCAAAAGACTTTTTTTTTCTTTCTTAAGCCTGAAATTCTAAATACACAGGTTTTAAACTTCTGTATTGTAGCTCTGTTTTCCATTTTTTACTTTTTTGAAACTTTTGACTTTTTGGCCACTTTGGCCACTTTGAGTGGCTAAGTTGCTCTGTCTTTTTTTTTTTCCTGTCTAGAATAAGCCCTCTCAAAGGTATTTAGTTTCTACAAATTTAATGGAAATTGGACTGTGGATAGAAGAGGGAAAGCCTAATCCCCACAGAATGAAAAACCTCAGTTGAGTTTAAACGTATTATTTTGACACCAGAGAATCCAAACTGGAAAGACTGGGAAAATTAATGTTAATTAGTTCCACTATTTGTGTACTACCTATTTTCAAAATTCCTAGAAATCTGCTCCTTCAGACAGGTAATATTATTTAAATAAGTAAATTTAAAAAAGAATGCCAAGGTGAGAGATGTGTAAAAGAACTGTACACTGATTGTAGACTTAATCTATCTCCCACTTTTCATCTGGATGTCCAGTTTGGCCTAGCAACATCACAATGTGGTTTTAAACCACCAAGGGCAGGATGCTGCACCTTTTCTCAAAATTTTCTCCATGAGATGGAGAACAGGGACAAGCAATTTACTAGTACAGAATACTACTGTTAGAGCTTCATATGAAATGCTTTCCTCCTTTTTACACAAATGTGGGCTCTGGCACTGACTTGAGAATGGTTGCAAGAGTTTCCCACAGGACCTGGCTCTGCAGTAGAGTATGGCATCTGTGAGACCAACACCCAGTAATTCTACACAGAGGCATAGGACAGGGGCCCAGGACACTATACAAAGTTGTGGATGAGGGAACTTTTGGAGACACAATGCACCTACCCATAAAGGAGACAAACCTATACATATAACAGGAATACAGTTCAGTGAGGACCCATGCACCCATCTCAAGCAATCCAGATCCAAACAAAAAATAAGCTTTTATGTAGGAGCTGCTTGGCCCTCTTGCATCCCAACCTTTTACAGGCAGCAGACCTGCTGATCCAATCTGAGTACAAGATATCTTCACTGCTGCTGCAGCAGAGCTGCCAGGATACAGCTGCCTTCAACAGAACCATCTATCCAGCCCTTACTGGTAAATTGAAGCATGGATCACGTGTTTTTTCCTGCTAATGATGATATAAGGGAGTACGATCCATGGGTTGCCTCTGCAGCAGCTCCAGGCAAGCACAGCCTCTGCTATTCAAACAAGAGGGAGGAGGAAAGTTTCCAAAGCTCAGCTAGTTTTCGCTCGTCACAAATGATCTGTCTCCTCTGGTGGCTTTATACGTAATATAGGAGCCAGGTACTGCTGCCGCTGAGACTTGGTAAACCTGATGTAGCTTTTGTTTAGTTATTTGGGACTCTCATTAGTACAGCAAAAAGGTGGGAAACAGCCTCACTGGGTAGCTCTTTCTCGCTCAGATCTCTGTCTAAGCAATGTAGCATCGGTCTGTCCAGACAGGAAAAAGATGGTGCAGCATTTTGTGACTGGGTGAGAGAAAGGGTACGTTGTGAATTTTAGCCCTTCTTGTGCTCCTGTTGAAGCAGATGGGAGTTTTGTTTTTAGTTTCATGGAGAGGAGAAGAGCCCTGGTTGACAGGACTGGTTGACAGAAAATCAACCATTTAAACAAAAAGCAGTAAAACGTAAAGAGGGATTTCTTTTTATCAGGGCTCATACAACTTGAAGGAAAACTATTCATCTGAATTATGGGACTGAAAGTCACCTTTTCAAAGAGTTCTTTAAATAGGTTTGCAATTTCCTTCCAGAAGATCATTGCTGAAAGCTAAGAAATCTCCCATAAACATTAACATTTATTTACTAAGTTATAGATGTTAATGTAAATGTTAAAATGAATATTTAAAGTACAGGAGCATTTGCTTAATGTACGTACAATTGATTCTTTTATTATTATTCTTGTCATACTGATCATTGCTTATTTCACATTGAAATGTGTTTCTGATTAGTAGTTCTAAACAGACACTTTTTCTGCAATTAACATCATTGGACATCTCATTACAGGCAATCAAAGATTTTGATCTTAAATAGTTTTTGATAATTAATTTGATGTTTTATTGAATCTTATTGGCAATGTGATAGATGCATGAGACAAATTCTACATTGCACGACACCAGGGAAAACTTGTACTAAATGACTTAGTAAAAAGAATATTTACCATTCAGAACAAAAACAGCTATCTTTAGAGTAAAAGTCTCTCTAACTAAAGGTTTTTCTGTAATGTGCAATTTAGGATTGACTTGCCATCTAATCTATAACAGTGGATTACACCACCTTCCTTACTGCCTCATTCACATATTGAACTTAGTTTGAAGTATTGATTCAGCTGCCTTCAGTCACTGGAAATATGACAGTTTATATCAGCTATCTGGTTAGTAATATCTCCATAAAGTGATACATTTAAAAAATACACACTTAAAAATAGTACTTTAATTTTTGCTTGCTGCTTAAAAAGACCATCATAGTTGTCATTAAGTGAAAATAAAGTACTCTAGCTCTGAGGGACAATGTTTATAATTTTTTCCACTGCAGTTGACTGGGTCAGATGTAGAGTCCTTGTGCATCTGATACTCTTGTTACAAACAGCATTGTGGACACTGTCATTTTATTTTGATTTTACTCAAGGAAGCTTTCCATAATTGGACCTATATGCCATCACTGTGCTAGTTCAGCTGTGGGCTCTCACATGCAAGGGGCTGATCTGTTTAAAAGCTCTTGTGTGTCAAAGCAGAGGAGAGAATAGAACCATTAGGAATTATTCATACAGCAACAATGAAATTTCAAGGCAAAAAAAGAAATCCTATCTTAATTTTTGCATTGCGAGTTGGAGGCCAGGCTGGCATCATGTCTTGCTTCAAGCTTTGCTCCATCCTGTCCCACAGAAGATAACCTAGAGGATATTCCATCACTGAAGGGAAAATCTCCTGCGGGTGACATTATGCTAATACCAAATAAATAACAAAATCAAACCCAAACTTGTTAGTGGGTAGGTCACCCAGCCAACCCTTTTAAGACGACTTCTTGATGCTAGGGGGGAAAGAATATGAATCAACAGGCAAGAGAGAGACCTTGCTGATGTTGAATGACTCATCCTGGGAGTGAATTGTCTTCATTAGCATAGTGTCACCCATTTATTTTCCTCTGTGGAAGGAAAGGGCTCCAGTTTCCTCTCTTCTTCACATGACCTTCTTCAAAGTTATTGTAGAAAATGCTTTGGAGATCCAGCACCAGCTCTGTTGCTTGGGTGCTTTTTTCTTTTTCCTTTTTTTTTTCCTTTTTATATTTTTGTTTGTTTGTTTGTTTCCATTCCTTCTTATTTTTTTAGTGTGACAATAAATGTTATTTGAAAGGAAAAGCTTTGTAGTCTGTTTTCTCTATCCTATTTAGCTTCCTATATTAGGGCTACATTATGACATTCTAATCAGGTTCTCGCATCACACCCATCACTGCTGAATCCAAGTGATTTTTATTTATTGTTTTTTCCCTTCTCTCTTGTGTCCTCCATCATAAGAAGGACATAGGGGCTATCTGGGAAATGAAATGACTCACTCGGCAAGAAATCCATTTGTATTGTACAGGAAGGGCAAAACAGATTTGCTCAGTTCCTTTCAGAACGTGAGGGCAAACCTTCTTGGTGATTTCCCCCATCTCCTCTTGTGTTTCTAGCCTGGGAAGCAAATAATCTCAGAAATTGCCTTTTCTAACTCAGTTTGGGTGCTCTCTTTCACATTTATTTTTAGGAGGTTACTTCTTAGAGAGGGAGCAGAGGAAGAGGGAGAAAGGCCAGGGGGACAGGGTAGAAGAGTAGGATGTAGCCTTGGGCAGGACCTGGTGAGATTATCCAGTACATCTTTCTTCTGCCAAAGAGAAATCAGTTGCTCTTTTCTTACTAAAGAATCTGAATGGGAGGTTTTGCTGAATTTTGTGGAGCTGAATTTCTGGCCTGATTATTATCTAATCCCAACACATGAGATTAAAATTGATAGTTCTGAAGCTGAGAAATACATATGTGAGGAATGAAGCTTTTAGCTGTATTGATCAAAGTACCAGTTTTATATGAGAATTAGTTGGTGTTTAATCTATCTAGAAGCATATATCAAAATTACAACCTAAGGTTTGTAATACTTACAAAAAATTGGGAGGGGAGGCTTGGGGAGAAATAAATCAATGAGATAAACTGTAATTAGCTTTTTTTTTTCTGATAGATTACAGTTCCTTTCCCGAATGAGAACCCAGTGCAGTCACTATATATATTTAAATTGCATTAACTATCCTACAAGCTGTAAAATACCTGGAGCATGGGAGTTGTCTAATATAATAAAGTAAATAGTAAGTAACAATATATAACTAGAAGCTAGTGTTGAATTTTTATGGGTCATGTTGTTTATAGGTTTATAACGGTGGCACTTGTTTGGAGCATGCACTAAGGAATATTTAACTAACAGTTAAGGAAAATACTCTAACAAATTTCCATGACTCCTGTACTAGTATAGTAGCCTGTTCATGGAATTTCTGGTCAAAGGAAAAGAAAGAAAAAAAAAACAGGTTTTGTCAAAAATATTTTCTTTGTTTTTCTTTTAATAGCTTTCATTACAAAATTAGACTTGAGAGAACTGTCTCAATAAAATACAAAACAAAACAAAAAAAAATCACAGAAACTTGAAATTTTAATTTTTATTAATATTTTAATGAATTTTCTGTATAACATACAGTTCTTACAGCTGAACTTTGTTCTAAAAGAACCTGCATTTTACTGGCAACAGAAGTTGTGGCCAAAGAAAGCACGAACACCCAACAGGAGAATCAGGTTTTGAAGGAAGTTTATGGCATTAATCAAGCTCACATCTTTAGGATTTTTTCATATACCTTCTCCATGACTAACATTCTCAGGGCTGTGCTGGAGACATTTCAGGCTAGTCAATAGCCATAACCTACAGCTTACGCTGCACCATGCTTGGTAGTTTTATGACTGGTGGTTGACTTACTGGGTTGTCCCTCCTCTTCATTGTCTTGTTTTTTTGGCTTCGGATCCTGAAATCCTTGTTCCCCAGTTCAGAATGACTCTGTCAGAGTACTTATATGTGACTTGGTCTCACACCTGGACTGATTTAAGGTGCATTTAGTAACACTTCTTTAAGTCCTGGTGCAGTCATAAAACCTTCCAAGAAGATTGCAATTATACTATCACCTTCTAATGGATGTCTTATACTGCCCCTGAAGCAAAGAAAGCACACGTACTACTCTGAAACACACCTTAGCTTTGCTCTGCTTCTAGTCATCAAACATTAGTACCAAATGTTTGCAATTAGACTGCCTATTGTAGAAACTCAGGAGTTCTTTGAATATAGAGCAGCAAATTGCTCTGAGATGATGGTAGGCATTATCCTCTATAGCAGAGATCCTATTTTCAGTGATGTGCTAACTTAATTCTCTTTTACAGCTGTTAGGCAGAAAAAGAAAAATGATGCATGTTTTAGTAGAACTCTGGGCATTTAGCTTTGGTCTGCACCATAGTAAGGTTTTCTTTTCCCCCATTGCTGTTTCTTTTCTTCTAACAATGCATCTAACAGGATTTTAGCTAATTTAGGGATCTGTCTACTTACATGTTTGTTATGTCTCAATCAAGCCATCAAGTCTGCTTCAAACGTAGAGAAAGCCTGGAACAGTTTAGGATGGAATGAAAATAAGCAGCTTTGTGACCACAAAGAAGGAGGGAAGGGGTGAATGGCAGAAGAGAATAAACAGAGGGAAGGTTATATCTTTGTACTTTCCTTGTGGTCCAACAGACAGAATTTTAATTCCACAAAGACTTGTGACCACTCTGTTGAATTTCCCGGCTGCAGTAGACACCCTACATGACTTAAGAAGTTATGTATCTTCTCTATGCATCAGTTCCCCTTTCTTCTTACTTGCTTTCAAGCAACACATTGGTGATAGTAAGATACTCATCATTACTGTCAAGATGATGGAAATAGGAGTTGAACAGAGGATCTGAGAGTGGTGATTTACTCCAGGGCCATATGCAGGTCTCTGGCCTGTGAAGGAATGGAATTCAAGCCCTGTGAAGATTGGCAGCTTCCTACTGAGCCTTTCTGCTTGCTGATTGGCAGGAGAAAGGGGCCATAGCAGTTTGTATGGTTCTGAAACTTGCTTCAAGATTGGCTAGCTTATGTATATATACTCACCACCACAAACAAATTAATTTAAAATATATTGTGTTACTTTTATTACTTGGGTCTTGACCCAATACTGGGTGAAGGCATTGATTGAAACATTGGATGAAGACTGCTGGAGTGTGACTTCTGATCTGAAAAGTGACCTTGGTCGTGGAGGATAATCTTGTTCAGTGCTGAATGTGGTCATCTCCCCACCACCTTCACCAGAATCTGAGCAAGCTGTGTACCTTGAAGACTCAGTCTCCTTTAGTTCATATTTTAGCCGTTGGCAATGCATTAATTAAATGAGGATAATGCTTACTTTCCCCTTGAGGATTTTGTGAGACCTGATGTAGAGAGATATTTTGAGCCCTTCTCATGAAAGACACTACACAGAGTAAATGCCAAGTGTTATATACCTCTTGAGAATCAAAAGGTCACCCACTGAAGACCAGGCTAAATTTCCATTGATTTTGATGGGAAGATAGGGAGGAGCCCAGAAAAACAATCCCAAGGGTATGGATTGATCCTTCTGGTCTAGTTGATGTTGGGCTCATGTAAGCTTTGGTACTTTCTGGAATTAAATAATTCACTTCTTCCTCACTATCATCATCATTAATTTAGCTTGTCTTGACGAGAAGTGATAGGTCAGTTGAATGGGGGGGTGAGGAAACTGCATGGAACAGGCAAGGAGGAATTAATTAGATATGCTGCTGGCAATGCACTGCTACTCTCTGTGGAAACCACAATGCTTGGGGCTGTGGAACGATCAAGCAATGAAAAATAAAATAAAATAAAAGGCTTTAGATTTACGATTCCCGCTCTTATGTGTTCTTGCCATCGTTCATATGGATTAGGACTTAAGTTCAAACATTCCCTGTGGAAACTGGGGGTTGCTGACTTAGAACAAACAGCATTAGAAATACAGGTTAGGCAAACCCAGAAATATTCAGGTTCAGTTTAAGTTTCAGCTAGAGATGGACTGAAGTACTATGTTTAATTTTTGACTTACTGCAGCAATATTTGTAGGATAAACAGAAACTACATTATATATCTTCAGCCAGGTTTTTTTCAGTGCTGTACTAGGGGAGAACTTTAAATTATTCGTAAGACTTTGAATTGTTTTATAATCCCTCTTCCTTGGCAGTTTTTGTTTCTAGTTTATGCCAGGATCTTTCCTTTCTACTGTCTCTTTTTGGTGTTGATCATCTCCAGCTTGCTTCAAGATCACCCAGTGGCTAGTGTTAATGTTAATAAGTCCAGGTGTACCAGGGTGACAAATTCCTTGTTGAACATCCATCTGACTTAGACAGTAAAACCTGTATCTTGGTATCCAACACTGAAGGGTTCAAGAATCAGGGCATCCACATAAAAATTAGGGGGATATATAAATTAGACTTCATATAAACACAGGAAGTGACAGTAGAAATTGTACAAGTTACATTTATAAGATGAGGGAAAACAGAATCATTAAATATAAGGGTAGAGTTAACGACTGAAAAAATAAGAATGGCAGAGAAACAGACTGTTGGCCCCTGTAGCACAGAAGTCAGGAAATTGTGCTTCTATGGAATTGCTTAACTTCTGTTTTAACCAGAAGGTGACAATTTCTTTGTCTCCACATCAGGCAAAACATTCACTGGTGTCATTAAACAGCCTCTTTCTACAGATTTGCTACTCTGGAAAGAGCTTTCTGATTTCTGCTTTGGGGAATGCATTAATGATGCCGATGGGGAACTCACTTGCAGGTTGTTTCTTGCAGCGTATCAGGATTTTACTCTATCAAAGGGTTTCTGTCTGTCTCATAGGGCCCAGACAGCATTGCTGCTTTAATTTCTGGGCCTGGTTTTCTTGTAGTTTTATACTGTTCTACGCTATTGTGATTCTACTGACCTGCAGAGTCTTTTCTCTGGTTCATACTACTGCAGCAGGTTGTAGTTAGTTAATTCAGAGATCCAGAATTCACTCTTTCCCATCCTTTCTCTCTGTTTCAGTCATGATGGCCAGATTCTGATCTCGGTTTCGTTAACACTAACCTGAAATAACTCTCTTCATGTAGACCTGTTGAGTAGATTTAGGGAGAAACCACCTTGGAGCCAGTCTGCGTAGAGGGGCTCAAACATCACCATCAAGCATGTTGGTTGGGAAGGGTCCTGTGCTCTGCTTTCAATTTCACCACCTCAGCTGCAAAACCTTTCCTCCAAGACCCAGGTTTAAAAGCTTCTACAAAAAGAAGGAGAAAAGGGTGATTTGTGCCCATGTGCAAAAGCACCAGGTTTCGGGTGAGAACCTTGGTAACCAGGACAGCACTTTAAATCAATTGTTCTTGCATTCAAGTCTCCTAAACCCTCTCTTACCTGACACAACATGGCCAAAATTTTCTTCTAGCAGGTACTATTTGACGTGTGGAACTGTATCACAAACATTTACTTTCTCAGATAATGATTTAGAAGTTGTGATACCTGGCACCTAATCCCACCTACAATCAGATTATTGCAATTCTGTGCCTCAGTTTCCCCAGTTATGAAATGGAAATAATTGCCATTGGCATATGGAAAAGAGATTGAGGATTAAGCAAATTACATAAAAGAAAAAACCTGAAACCCAAATGTTGTTTGTAAAGAGATTTTTCTGTGTACTTCTTCAAACTCTCAGAAGCTAATTCAAAGTAGTAGGTGTATTTTTCTGTGTGTGTGTGTGTGTGTATTAAGAAGGAAAGTAGTAAGAGCATTTATGAAAAAGATGAGCAGGCTTAAGGTGACTTTACCTGAAAGGCTATCGAAAGCATAAGGGGTGGCTTGAATTGAATGACAGAACTGTGAGTATGTTTATTTGTAGAAGTAAATGTAAAACATCTGTTGGACCCGTGTATTTAATCCTCTTGGGAGCGGCTTTGAAGCTATATCCCTCTGTGTCTACATATTTCCTTTTTCCAGTTGGTGACTAAAGATGAAAAGAAATCAAAATATGCCTAAAACAATCTCACATGCCGATCAGACTGTGATGTTTCAGGCTTGTACAGATTGTAAGACGTATTTATGGTTTATGTTGTCACCAGTGATCTCCAATAAAAATCCTGGCCTTTTATCATACATTTGGTTCTTGTTATATCCTAGGTAATTAGACAGCAGATCCAGGTATTGAACACACATTCCTTCACTAGCTATCTAAAATTAAAGGTAATCATAAAGACATTACGGAACACATCGAGATTTCCTTTATTACGACATTAATATGACATTATGCATCGCACCCCATTTGATTAGCATATGGTGCCTTAGAGCAAATCAGTTAACACTGATGCATCTATTAAAGTGTCCAAGCAATATTCTGCATCTCCTAAGTGATGCACAATAAATATTCTGCTGTGCTGCTGCCCTCACCCAGCCTCCTTTAGTCTGACACAGCTGTAAATCTCGTGTGATGAGCTGGGTGTGTTGCTGATGCAACACCATGATTCCGTCCCAGGGGTTGGAGGTCTTTTGCCAGAAAGAGGGTACAGAAACCTGGGGGCACATTTAAAGCTTGTGTTCCTTCATTAAGCTCTGCCAGGTTTTGGAGCAAAGTTCTTTTAAACTGTGTTATGGAGTGATGAACACTTCAGCCCCTAAGACACTACTGTTAAATTGCCTGCATCCTACTAACCATATAAGTATAGTTCTCTCATGAAGTTAACTAACAGTTAAGTAGCTCAGTGCCTTCCTCTGCTACTTTGCAAGTGAACCAGTTCCTAACCATTCCTCATATCCTTTGTTAGGGAAAGATGGCAGACTTAGAAGTGCACATTTTGTCCTGACCCTTGTTGCAGGCTATAAAAAGCTGGAATAAATATATTTATTTTATGGTTTGATAAACGTAAGTTTTGCTTTGTGGCTCAGTGGTCAGGTTTCCATCTGAGATTTGGACTCACGTTTTTTCTCCTGCTCTTGGAGTAGAATTTTTTTTGCTTAATTCTACGCTTTCACATTTTTAATTATGCCTTTATTTATAATTTATTTTTGTTTTGCAGTTCAGAACTATTATTAATTCAGTGCAACGCTGGACACATGCAGGAAGTGCAATATAAAATTCAATTTTCCTTTAAATATATACATTTTTGTGGTGATAAAAGAAAAAACCTAGTTTTTGTTTTGTAGAGTTCAACATATTTAAAGTTATTTAAGAATCAGTACAAAGGCTAAGATTTTTTTCAGAAATTCAACCACAGTTTTCAGCAAATTCTAGTGGATTGTGTCCACCTAAGTTTACTGTGAGATTAATAAAAAAATAAATATATTACCCCTGTTTCCATGATGGGAAAGCTGCTTCACAGGATAAGTTATATGACATAAAAGAATAACAGTAATAGCCTGGATATTAAGTACATAGTCTTGTTTGCCCTAGATAAGGTCCCTGTACATCTCTTTTTAGAGATTGTCTCTTACTGAGCAACTCCTATTGTTCACATGGATATTCTGCCTTCGAGACATCAACATCTTGTTGCTTACTCGTTAGTAAAGTAGGAGCTAAACACTTAAAAAGTTTGCTCTTTTGCTGTATGGGTCAGGCACTTCTGAAACCTAAAGGAATATTTATAAATGTGGCACATCCTATTTCTTTAAAAGAACAAGTAAAAACGTCTTGTGCTATTGAACTTCTCCAAAATTTCACACTGCATTTTTTTTCACTTGATGATTCTTACACTGTGACAAGTCAGGGGAAGGTTGCTTGAGGTCGACTGAATCTGACAGGAGTAAGCAAAACTATTTTTTAGCTAGTCTATGGAGAGAGAGATATCACCCCAATAAGAGAGTGTATTACTCGAATGTGGCCACTGGGCTATTCTCTTCCAAGTTGACAACCACCTGTCTTCCTCAAAATCTGCTTATAGAGATTTTTTTAATTACCTTTTTTAAACAATAATGACCCTTCCTGCAGTGCTACCATGAATAATTATCGTTAATTTTTTTAAAACGAAATCCCTATTCTCAAGCAAGAAGGATTGTCTGGGAAAAGTCCAGTAACCTGTGAATGCTGAAAATACTACAGATACCTATAAGTGGGAAGGCCACAGCCAGATAAGGAAGAACAAAGAAGGTGAGAGTGGAGAACAGAGGAAGAAAAAGTAGGTACTTCAGTTTGATGAGAAAGATCTGAGTTTCTCTTGATGTCCCTGCAGTTCTGCCTTCAACTGGTGTCTTTCATCTATGAAGCTCCAAGTTGTGCCTTTCCTGCACTCCTTGAATGGTGGGCATTTACCAAAGTGTTTAGAGCAGGGACTGTCTCAGTATACGGCACATGCTGTGCATACATTTTTCTTACACCCAGTCTGAAATGCACATATTCAGACATACATAGAGGCAGCACATTTTCAGGCTTATCAACCTCCGTGTTGTTTTACCACACAAAGCTTGCAGAAAGATGGAGAAAAGAAAATACCTTTTTTATAGAAAGCTGTAAATTGCAAAGTATTTATTCAAGAGACAAAGGATTTATTCAAGAGACAAGAGACCGAGAGCTATTCCAGTTGCTTTTAGACCTCTCTCTATCTCTTTATTTGTGTGGAAATATTTCAATATTTGTCCCCTCCTTTTTACTTTTAAATATAACGTAAGTGGGTCTGTAGACATTTTGAACTCTGTGCTTACTTTTTCCCTGATTGAAAGGGTTGCAGAAAGATAGGATAAAATTTAGAGGCATGGGTCATGGTTTTGATAAATACGCTTCAAGAATTGCTGCTACAGGAATGTTATCTCTTACAGCTGAGATTTTCACAGCTAGTAAAATTCCAGCTCAGATGTTTTCACTTGCTTTGTCCAACATGAAATTCATCAAAACAGGGTGAGATCTTAATTTAAAAACAAGCAAAAAACCACGATTGTCAGAAGTGGGTATAAGATGGGGGTGAGTTATTTCCCCTGCTCCACGCACTCTCCTGTAACGTCTTTAACATGAGACTGGGTGGGCATCTCAGTTACCCACTCCCCTGCTCTCCTAGTGCAGCTACGCCATCACAGCCCTTGTTAAAGCTGTGTATTAATTCACTCAGGCTCTTCAAGAATTTCATTCCTCCACAAGTCGCAAACCTTCAGGTCTAAAGATGTTTGCAACCTGTTTGCACCTCCTAGTTTTTTTTCCTGCTGGTGTTAAGCATGACCAGCACCTGTGAACCCCATCACCCACCTGCTTTACTGCACCTGTTAAGCAGCCAGGGTCTCTTCTGATGAGGCTATTTATGTTTGTGTGTAACTACTCCAGCTACAGAGGTTTTGCTGCCATCAAGGTTGCAAAATGCACACTAATGGTGGGGAATAATGCTCTAATGGTGAGGAATAGTAGCCAAGATTTTAGCCGCAGGGTGGTTTATTATACAGGATGTGAGCTTGGACCTCTGATTCTTTGCTCTGATTTCTCTGAAACTATAAGCAATTTGTTTTACCTCTGAATCCTCCTTCCTCTGAATCACAGTTCTTACCTGCTTTGAGGTTTAATCAAGGAAGCTGTGCGACTGCCAGATACTGAATAAAAGCAAGAAGCAATTATTAAAAGTGGGCTTTGACTTTTTAAAGGTAGGATAACAGATGCTGGGTAATAAATCTCATTAATGATGATAGGGAAATTATCTTATTTTTGAACTCTGATATTTTTTTTTCCTAACTTTTGTTACTGTTTAATAGTTAATTCTGGTTTCACTGTTTGTTTTCCAATAGTGCTGGAAACAATTAGATGACACAATGAGCTATTTTTTTCCCTAGGGTATCCCACCACTTTCAGATCTGTGTTTATGTTTAGAAATTATTGAAGCATATTGTTTTGATATGGCTTTAAGCAAAGTGCTTGGCTTTCAGGTTTTAAACAATGCTGAGATTTCAAACCTGTTAAGTGAGTAAGGTTGCAGATTTTTAAAGGCAATTTTACACTTTGAAATTTATACAAGAGATTCCACTGACCTAACAGATTTATCATTATGTGCGTGTGTGTGCATGTCTACTGACATACAAATTATTGACTTAATAGATTCTGATTTCTCTCTCTCAGTTTGGGAAGGGGAAAAAATGTCTCCTGTTCACTCATGATGGGAAATCTGCTTTCTGTCCACTTATATCAACAGCTCTGAACAGGGAGCTGCAAATCCAGTCTGAACTTGATTGCTGTCAGAAGTGTTTCTGCAGTTAAGAAGCTGCAGTGTAGCACTTGGTTCCACATGAGGAGAATCAGATGTGCTTTAGGATTTACTTTGCTCTGATATTGAATGTGCCTCAATTCTGCAAGTTCAAAATGATGACACATTTAGAGTTAGCTGCTGCATTTTACTCACCTGCTGTTCTCCGTGGATGAAATCTGTCTTGCAACAAGCAAAGACACAGAAAACAAAGATTAACTTTGGGTCATTATCTGTGTTGAGATGATGGGTAAAGAGTTCATGTTGAGGTTTTCAGAAAAGCAGAGCATGAAACTCCTGCTGGAGTAGGAGGAGCCAAAAGTCTCAGTGACAAATTAAGCCTCTACCTCCATTTCCTTTTCCTACACAATTATAAGTTTCATAGAAATGCCTTCATGACATGCTTGAAAGAAAGAAGATAGCTAAGAAAGCTCTGTATAAAAGGCAAATATCCTTACTAAGGATCACAAGAAATACTAAAAGTCCAGTGAAACAGAGGTTTGGGATCATCCTTTTTTTCTTTTTTCTTCTTTCTTTTTTTTTTTTTTTTGTGAGACAGATATTGCCATATCTCGCAGAGGGAAAAGTGTGATAAATGTATGTGCTGGTGGTTTACTCATGTGGTCCCAGGCTTGTTGGAGATGCTGACCCACCCATACATGGGCACATCTATCTATCAGGCAGCTCCTCTCTGAGAAGCGTCCTGTGCTGATTCCCTGACTCATATTGTAAAGAGAGAGAGAGACCAGCCTCGTGCTTAGGATTTTATGATGGAGCATAAATCAGGTCTGCCTGTACTTGACCAAGGTTGAAACCCACAGTGCTGCATGGTAATTAGATTTTTAAAAGATTTTTTTTTCCTCTGGTTTATTTATATAGCAGTAATTACCTCCAGCACACAGTCGGAGTGACTGCTTGTCTTTCATGACCATACTTTTACCCTTTCATTTGACTGTCCTGTGCTTCTGTGGCTAATATAGAGCTTCATTCATTATCCCCGAGCCCCTTCCCCTGCCAGCCCTTGCACAGTGGCACAGCAGGGAGCACAAGGTTATTCGGTGGCAGCTTAAGTAGGAGTGGACGTGAAGAGCTGAGCAAGAGACATGTCCCTCAGCACTGAGCCGGCAAGATTGCTCCCACACCTTCCTCAGTCACAACATACATGGGGGCAACAGGGCTTGCCTGGGGACTTTGAGACCATAGTTCCTCTTCTCACTGAGATTTTCATCTTCTAGTATTTCTTTCAGCCCTAGCTCTTTCTGGGGAAACTTAACAGTTGTGCAGAAATGCTCCTTAATAAACATCTTATTTTCCAGCACTCCTTATCTCTTTCTGTGCCTCTCCACGTCTTCCACTTCTTCCCGCCTCCCCTTCCCATGCAATAGCTTTTGAACTTGTTGCTGGGTTTGAAATTAATTTGACAGCTTGGTTTATTGGTTTAAAAGATGTTTAGTTCTGACATGTTTCCTCTTGGTATGAGAAAAGGATGATCAGTTAGCTTCTTGCAGAAAAACCAAGTCCCAGTTTGACCTCATTGTTTCAGACATGTAGGAAAGCAACAACTTACTTTGTTCAGCTCCTGGAACTTTGGTTTCTGCTTTATCTTTAAGAGACACCAGCAAATCCAACGATTGAACAAGAAATCAGACAGATTAAACACAGAAATTAGTATTTCTTAGTTCAAAACTTGAGGAGATATTTGTTTATACCTTGAGGCCGTCATGCAAAGACCAACTCTTTTGGTCTTGCTTTTGGGTCATGGAGAGTCTAAGCTGTGCTGCATGGGCAGAACCATGCAAGATGCACTAGACATAGAGAGGTTAATGGCCAATGGAAATGAGGCCAAGTTTTTGGGCTTAGAATTTTGAGTGCAGATAGTCAGTGGCCTTGTTTAGTTGAAGTTATAACAGCAACAAAGACAAGCCCAAGATCTTTGCCCTGCTGTCCTGCGGCCTCACATAGATATGGAAGAGTTGGAGGAGAGAACTGGGTGTGGTGGCCAGAGGCTCTGTATTAAGTCATCTTTCACCTTACTCCTATTTGTCCACAGATAGTTTTACAAGGTGTTTGTGGGTGATTTCATCATATTCTTTCCTTTAGCTCTGGTAGTAATTTCTTGGATCTGCCACAGACACCTCTCCACCTTTATTTCCTAACCTCTAAGAATCTCAGTTTCAGGGCTATATTTTCACTATGTGTGGGAAGAAGAGGTCTCTGAGTGAGGAAGCGAGGCACAGAGAATAGGGCTGTAGGATTCACCTTCTTGAGCTCTAACTCCCTAAAAGCTGGGATATTATCTAGTCTAGGTTTGTCATCTAGACTGCTCTGTTGTCTATGGCAAGACACATTTGCAGTGCAGTCTGTCCTATCCACAAGTGGGGTAAGGCATCACTTGAGGTGGCCGTCTGTCTCTGGTAGCTTCTGGAAACGGTTAGATGACTGCCTTAGAGCAGAGTCTAGCTTCTAGCTGGCTGCAGTTAGGGAAGTGATTTCCACATGAGGTAGATTGCCTGAGGTCATGTAAGGGTCTTAAACCCAGAGTCACTCTATTTGACCAGTGTATGAGGTAGGAAGCGCTTAAGTAGATACCTGGTGTAGCTCTTGTGGCCGTACTCAGCAGGACAGGCTGCAGAAGGGACACTGTCTACTCTCTGGAGCATCCCAAAAGCTCTGGGTGTTCCCAGTTGCTGTTGCTTAATGTACAGCAGCCTGCTACTGGACCAGCAGAAGCACAGGGTTTCCAGGAGGTGTTTTTATAGGGGATGTCAGAAGGCTTCAAGTAGGCAGTTGTGAAAGGGAACATTTTCTGTTCCTGGACAAGGGAGAAGGAACATGCTTAGCCACATGAGATGATGACGCTGGCTACATCAGGCCAGTAGAGCCAGCCAAACAAATGCAATTCCCTTTACAGTGTGAAGAAAAATAGGTTTTAAAAGCATCACTGGCCTCCCCAAAGCAAACAATGTTGGTGAGTCAATAAATGATGGAGTTCATAAAGCACCATTTACTTCCCCCTCCGTCTGCAGCAGTAAATTCAGATCAGACTCTCAGTAGCTCTCTGGGCTCACAGGGGTCTTGATTTCTCTTTGAAAACCATGGGGGACAGTCATTTCTCTTCCCCAAGTTGTCAAGAAAGAGTTGATATGACTGTCAGAGGCACAGTGCACCTGATGTAAGCAGTGGTTCTGTTTCTACCTCACAATTGTAGATGTTGTTGCTAACATTTGAATTCAAGTCATTTTTAATGATTACAGTAACATTGAGCTGGCTTGCTGTTTTTATAGAAAGTGTCGCCTATATTTAATCATTTACAGAGTTTTCTGTCAGTATCTTGAGTGAACAGGACCTATCTGCAGATATTATACAAGTTCTAGCTTCTGGTAGAGTACACTGATGAGAAGGAGGAAAGATACTGATGTTTTACATACAGGAGTAGGAGGCAGAAGAAGCACTTCTACAGGGTGTTAGTGTCAGCGTCTAGGCCTGTGGTCTTCAAACAAGCTGCTGCCAAATCTTGATGTCACTTCTTTGACACATGAACTTGGCTGCTTCAAAACCATCACGGAGACCCACCTGCACCTTTAAGGCTCCTAGCTTTTGTGTCTCTGTTGGCTGAGTTACAGCACTTGGAGTTTGGGAGGAACTCTTGGGAGGAATCCTCTTTCTTACACAAACTTCTGTCTTTCACCACCTTGCCGTGGGCCTGACCTCCAGCTGCATGTGCACAGTACAGCAGAGATCAATCTGGGTCTGAGCAGAGATACACAACTTCTAACCACGGTATCGCTGTCGGGTTGTCGAGGAGTAGATGCATGGTGCTCAGCACACCACAGACCTGTGCCAATGCTACTTTCTGATAGTGATTACAGGCTGTTCTGGGTTTTTTGTTTTGTTTAGTTTTTTTAAGGTGCTAAAAGTATGCACAATTTGAGTTCCCACTGTTATTTTTCTACCGTCTTTAAGATAGCGCTTCACATTACCATTCATCTGCAAAAAGCCATTTTTAACAACTGCAGGTCAGGAGTCTGTTTTTCCTTCCCAGCTTCAGCCTACGGGGATTTTCATGATAACATTTTGTTTCAGAGCTGCGTGCTCTATGGAGAAATGTGATTCAACAGCTGCCCTTCCTGAACTGCATCCTTAAAGCAGAAGCAAACCTCTTATAAAGTCAGGGGTGGAGAGGAGCGGGTTCGTATGTATGTGGATGGGTTTGTGTGTATGTATAGGTGTCACGCATCCAAACAACTTTTCACTGTTTCCTCAGCCTACTTGTGATTTCCAAGCACTGTACAAATCTTGGCCTCTGGTCCTTTTTCTGCAGAACCAAGCTGTAAACAACAAGGGGAAGTGATGCCACTTTGGTAGCTATAGACATTGAAAGTCAGGGTGTGGGTGAGAATGGGGAGGGAGCACATCTTGCCCTGCATGAGGCTGGAGGTCAGTTCACATTGCCACACCCCAGTGGACTTCTGCCTGTTTCAATGCCAGGGTCCAACCTGGTCCCTTCCTTGGCGAGGCTGCATGGGTGTGAAAGGGCTGAAGATGGAAAGCAAGTGGCTGCTAGATACACCGAGGTACTACCTTAGTCAATCAACCTGGGCTGTTATTCAGCCAGTTTTCTTTGTCTTTTTGCTGTCTCAGTCCAAATGTACGCTGTTCCTCTCTGCTCTGCTTTGTTGTGTTGTTTTGTTGTTTGTTTTTTACCTAGTCTCCTCCTTCACATAGATTTTCCTTGTACATGTTTTTTTTGTTTGTTTGTTTGTTTTTTAAAGATAATTTGTTTCCTGTGCATACTCCGTCTATCCCCTAGGGAGGAGTTGGACCTATTCTCTTTTCACCCACAGTCTCCACTTCCCCTCGTCATTTGGTGCGTGTGTTTCAGGGTTCATTTTAATTACCACTATCGTCCTGAAATGACCTACCTACACGCAAAAGCTGCTCTGCGTTTCTGAAGGCTGGCGTGCAGTAATGCCTGGTCGGCTCCTCTTGGGCTGGGTGGGGGCTCTGTGAGTGATCACAGCTCAGCTCCTCTCCTCCCCCTGCTCCCCACCCCACCACAGTCCTGCGCCCCAGGGAGCCTGCGCCTTCCCCTGTCCCCCCCACAGCTGACTGAAAACCTTGCTCCATGGATTAAGACACAAAGGTGCTAAGCAAATTAAAGTTCTCAACAGTCAGTCTCAACTATTTCTTTCGATGAGAGACTTCAGAGGACAAAAGCCCTGGTACGTTTGTTTATTTTTCATGTGGTTCAGCACAACTGGGGGCATCTTGCTCTGAAAAAAAAAAAAGGAGATGTGAGGCTGAAGTGAAATTGCAAGGTTGGTTGTTGGGCCCTGTCCTCCTCCCTCTCTTCCTTGCTCCCCACCAAGTGCAAGGAGCTGAGGAGATACGCCAGTAGTAGAAAAGGTTGTGGATTTGTATGGTACCTTGGCCTGAACGTACAGAGGGGCCAGAACTACCCTGGCCCTGTGTGTGTATTCCTTGTCCCTACTGTCACTTGCATTAAAGACAGATGATTTTCACATCATTCCTGCCCTGGCAACGTTAATCTGATGTGGCTTTCACAGCTTTAGTTGCAAATCCAATCGCTTGATGGATGGGAATGTTTACCCACCCCAAATCTCAACTTTCCTGCCTTCCCCGCCTCCTAGCTAGTGTCAGCCAAGTCAGCAAGATCTCTGTCTATAAAATATACCAAGCAAGCTGCAACTTTGCAGTCTTACTGAGATTTATGGGCAGGCTTAAATGATAGAGGATTCTTTTTTTTTTTTTTTTTTCCCCGTTTTTGTCCTTTTAGGCTTTTATAAACAAACGTATTCCATGAGTAGCTTTGTTTTCCTGAGGTCCATGTCAAGCCAGCTCAGCTGATGCGAAGACCTTGCCTGTCTTTCACAGCTGCTTTAATTATAATGAGAATTGTGGGTAACTGAGGGTGAATTTCAGTTTTTGAAGCATGGAATAAAACTCTCGCTAATGATTTGCAAGACTTTTATCTCTCTTTTTTTTGTCAACATGAGAGACAACTGGAATATTGGAGAATATTGAGGCAGGTGTGGTGAGACCAAGTGTGAGACAAAACTTTGACAAAAAAATTGACAAAATGAGCAGCCATATCTTGATCAGTTTTGGCTTGAATAGGACTGTAGAGAGTTGTGTGTTTTTTCTTTTACCATTGACTTCCTTGTGTGACTGTAGCAAATACTTCTTTCTGTGACTTGTCCCTTTCTCCAACAACTAGTGACTTAGTGGCATTCCTCCCTATGCTATCTGACCATTAACCATAAACCATTTCCTTTTCAATACATTAGTATCTTCTTTATAATCTCTGTCTGTACCCCTCTCTGACTTTCCTTGAAAGGACAATGTCAAGATAAAAATCAAATATTTACTCTTGCGTGTATAGACAAATCCTTTCTGTGTTACTTATAATGCTTCAGATTATGAAATCAGACATGATTTCAATCCTTTAATTGACCTGTCATCATTTAGGCTATTTACTTTAGTTCTTGTGGTGCTCCCAGCTTGAGCACTGAAGTTGGAAGGAGAATGGAGGAAGAGAGATTTTGTTCATGTTAGGTACCTTACGTCCTTCCATGGAAATAGAAACCTTTGTATCAGGTGATAGCACTGAAAGGAACAACCTGACACCATCAGGTGCCCGCTCTGAGTAAGCATGATATAGAAGCACCTACCTAAAAATGTTATCTTATTTCTCTGGTCTCTTATTAAATAACTACAAAGCATAATTTAAGAATTTTTTTCATTTAATTATTATCCTTGCAAACCTTCCTGGTAACGTTTCATATTGACCCTTGATGTCACTGTACTGTAAGAGAAATGTTGTCTGGTAGGAAGAATGTGAGCCGTGTGCCCTGAAAGCTTTGTATGTGGTAGCAGTAAAGTCAATTGGAAGACCTCTGTTGATTTCAGTGTTGTCTTTCTAGCTTTATGCTGATCTATGTTACTGGGTAATTCTGCTAATCCAAAGGATGCCAGGATGTCACCAGAAACTGAGTCCCTCTGTGATAGATTTGGCAAGGCCCTCCATTTTCAGGCCCTCAAGGATGGCCTTAAATTGATCTGCTTCAAAAATGTGATACGGAAACTACCATTTTTCTACCTTCTGAAAACCTAGTTCTAGTAAACATAACCCAAGCCCCTTTGAAAGATCTTGGCTTAGTTTTTACACCAAATCCTTTCTACTTCTCTTGAAACTTACTCTCTCTTGCTGAAACTTTTTGGGGAGAGACTGAGAAAAGCAATGAAAAAAATAGACCCCTTCATCCTTTCCAAAGGTCTGTGAGGTGAAAACCACTTTTCTATGAAACAAAACCAGCAAGTTTCAGCAGGCTTGTTGGTATGGGGCCCAAGGTGCTTATTGACTGTGTATACCATTTATAGCACTATCTGCAGATTTTGCAGTTGAATGATGAGCATTGACAAACTCAAGCCTTCTGGAAGATCCACAAAAACCACTCTTGGGATGCTGCAGGCTTTTCCTTTCCTTCGGGCTGGACATTGCTGCTTGTTATAATGGACAGGTGGCTACATTTGCAGTGCTCACGTATGATGGCCATTGCTCTGGTCAGCATAAGGACTGGCTGTTGCCACCCTGAGCTGACACAGTCTGATCTGGAAGACCAGGAATCCAGCTAAGGGTGCATTTCACTTGCATCAGGCAGAGATGAGCTGCTTATACCTCGCTGCAGTGGACTATAGGAGAAATTCAGGTAACAACTAGTCCCGACCTGGAGCTACGCCGCTTGCATTCTTCTGTCATCATACACATAGGGCTTAAGCACAGCTAAAAGCTTAATCACAATATATTTCATTTCCAGTAGTTACTGTTAAAATGATTGTTTTTACCTTCTGCCTAATGACCATTGATAGGTATGCTGTGCTTTGCACATGACAAGCAGTAAATAATGACTGTCATTTCAATTGCTTGTAATGGATATTGTGAAGATTTTAGTATATTCCTTTTTCTTTCTAGTATTTTTTTCAAAGGCAGTAAGGTGACAAAATTCATATGTGACCATCATTTCCGATGACAGTAAATCACTGAGGTAGCCTTGATTACAATCCAGCTCTTCAAATTTGTTGCCTGGTTCTCTACACAGCTGACAGATAGAGGTGTATTAGCTGCAATCATGAGATCGAATGGTGTGGGTATTACCTGTACCTTTGCTTCTGCTTTGGTTGATGGCCTTGAGTCCATGAGTTCATCTGTTCCTGTATCTCAGTGTTGGAGAATGAAACCTGCCATCTGCATGTTTCATTATAGCCTGCTTTATATCCTAGTGACCAAACACCTCAAGGCATTTAAAAGTCTTGCTCCAGCAGCTTCAGTGGTGGGAACCTGAGAAGCTTTTGAGGGAAGATGTCTTCATTTGGCTGATCTTTCTAACCAGTTTTTCACAGATCAGGTCTTACCCAACCAGATTCTGAGACTGCCTCCTTGGCCATTTAGGTACAAAGTTGGTATGTCAAAAGAGAAGCATTGCAGAGGAGTGGCTCACAGTTAAAAGGAAAACAAGTGTCTTTTTTCAAGTGGTTTTCTGATATGGAAAGCATAATTTTGTTTCACTATGGATGTGCAGGGAGGATAAAGATAAGGAGGATGATTGAAAGGGGGAGAAAACAGAGTTAAAAATTGCAATCAGTATATAACGGGTACGGCCAGCTGAAGAGTTAAGTGACAGAGTCTTATTCACTCATATGAATTAATAATTGATTCAGTAACAAATCACTAATGTTGCAGTAGTCATGGTGAATAAGATAATAAATGTGTCCTGTCCAGGGAATGCAATGTTGTTAGAATTCAGCTGAAATTATTCATAAATGTGCTACTTTTCCTCATCTCCAACTACTGCTAGTTTAGCTTTTCTTTTTAATCTTCCTAAGCTGTCACATTAGATGGTGGAGCTAGTCACATTCTATATACTGTGGAATATTAAGGGGAACTGTGGAGACATTATGTCAAATTTCAATAGATAATAGACACAAATTGAGAAACAAAGTACCCCCGTCCCTTTTTGCATTCTTTGTCTAGCTTAATTAATAAATAAAATAGAAACCTAAAAGCTATTTAATAGCATTCACATGTGACCCATGCAGATTTTCTGGCCCCTTCCTCTCTCCCTGCTTGCACATGAGGCCTCAGAGCTGGGTGGGATATGGAAGGAGGTTCCTGGACTTCTGTGGCCTTTTAGTAAGATGTGTAGGCTCTTGTCTGAAGAGGCTCCGCAGTGTGCAGTACCTGGCCTGCAGGCAGGATTCACAGCCCCTGCACACCAGCCTGAAAGGCCGCCATAAGTCCTTTTGTATGTAAACCACACATCACCAGGGCACCTGGGTGATGGTGGACAGCAAGTGAGGGCTTGTGGTGGTATCTGGGACATCAGAAAAAAGGTGTTAGGGATGGAGAAATCACTCAGTGAGCCGTAAAAGAGAAGGTGAGGCAGACAGCGCAATTCTGCAGAAGATGAAAAGTACTTAAGAGTGTCATAACTTAGATGACATGAACAACAACATTTTTCTAGCTTATCAGGGAAAGTGACACCAAGAACTAACACCTGTGAAAGGAAGCCAGGCAAAAATGATAAGTAAGGTATGCTTTTTTTGTAATCAGTGAATGTAATTGAACTTTGTCATAACTTCAAATTGGTGAATTTTTCATTGCTTCAAGTTTTCAAATCAAGATTTGGATGCCTTCCTAGAAAAGATGCTTTAGCCAAGAGCAAGGTGTTCAGTAAGTAAGTGGAAATTGTGGTGTGATATCAAGGAGGTGAGACAGAGAAATTTGGCCTTAAACTCTTTGAACAGAGTCTTTGAATACATCTGGAAAATGACAACAGTGTGAAACAAAACCCATCAGTGTCAGAATGAAAAATGCTGGGGAAATTGTCAAAGTAGTCAAAGATTACAATGAAGGAAGATAGGAAAGGCAGTGCAGGACTGAAGGCTAATGGTAAGGAGTCCAAAAGGAAGGATAGGAGGATAATTTGCAGGGCAACAGAAGGATAAACTGTAGAGCATAGGAGATCTCATGTTAAAACGAGGAAAACCTGAGGAACTCATGTACCTCCAATGTCTAGAACTTAGTTTGAATTACAGTGGACATCTTTGAACAGTAATGTAGGTCAGGCAGTCTTTATTCCTGTTTTGTCCAGGTTTTTGGTACACAGACAAGCATGTCCCTCCAATCCAGGCAGATGACTAGGGCTGAGCTACAGACCAGAGGCATAACCAGGAGACTACTCAGTACTCTGGGAATACTGTGCTGAGAAAGTGAAGGAACCACAGGAGAAACAACTCAGCTCTTTGGAAACAGATTTCAGCTCTTCCCTGCTAGACAGGCATACTTTGCTCACCTGTTAGCAATTCCATCCAAAGATCTCAAAGCTTGTTGCAGATTTCTCTTTCCATGCTTCCCCAAAAAATGACTAGTCTTGATTTTCACCTCCTGCTGAGCAGTAGTTTGCACAAGGAGCCTCTTGCTACCGTGCAGCAGCACAGTGACCCATCTCCATCTGGAGATGCAGCAGCCAGAGAGGGTTTATCCGTGCAGCGTGTGATTTCCCAAGCTGGATGCCAGCCAAGATGACGTTGTCAGATTGCTTGCTTTCAAAAAAACACTGCCATGGGGTCCACAGTGATCACACAGTAAGAGGACCTCCCACCTTAGCCTCCCCTTCCCTGGCTCCCTGGGTGCTAGCAGGGAACACTGAAGCCCAGCAGAATGAGCATCACTCCTCCTGTAATCACAGAGGACATGCTGTCTCTGTCTCCTCCCTGGGTGACCTAACTGGCATGGTGGAAGAAGCAAGAGAGCTGTATGTGCTTCTCTGACTGGGAATGACAAGGCGTAGGGGGCTGGGGTTGGCACCGCATGACAAGTCACATGCAGCATGACTGTCTTCACGTCCTCCTTCAAAAGGCTCTGTGTTTACTCGCGTTCTTCAGCACGCTGCTTCCCTCTACAATCAAAACACATCTTGCTGGGATGCTCACGGCTTGGGGACCACTGTTCACACGTGTGTGCTCACGTGCCTGCGGATGAGTGTGCATGTATGTATGTGTACAGGGCTCTTCTCCCTCCCTTGTTGTTTTAGTATAACATTATGGATGTGCTCTGTTGCTGAGGCTATGAGGTGCCTTTAAGTGAAGCCTGAGCTCTTTTCCACGCAGCAAGAGGGACAAATAAAGTGAGAATGAAGCTGGAGGGAAGTGGAGAGAACCAGAGTCCTTGGCTGGCTATTTGCCCTATCCGCTCATTCCCTCTTTCTCCTGCTGCCCAGCCCTCCCCCTTCCTCCATACACATACACTCCTTTTATTCTCAGTAAGTTATTAAAAATGTAGACATCACTGGCTCCCAGGGTCAATATGTTGTTTTTAAATTTAAACATGAATTTCCATTTCATTGAGCCTTCAGGCCTAATGAGATGTGCTTTGACAGGAGCAGCTAGCTGGAAAAGGCATGATTGAGGGGCGAGCCAATAATATTAACTCACAGCAGAGTGTGCACACACAGCGTTGGAGCCATGAGCCTTGATTCGCTACTATCCAGGGCTCCGGCTACAGCAGGCAAGGATTTCTGCTGCAGGCCCTGCAGTGAAATGTCAAATGCATTTAACCATCTGTGAGCTTCGCTTGTTCGGGCTGGCCCAAGTTGGACAGTCTGAATGGAGTTTCTTTCAGATGGGATGACAGACAGGGCCAGGAGGGCTCTGGAAGTTGGGCTTGTCAGTTTAGAGGGCATCAGCTAAAACAAAAGGAAGAGCATAAAGCTATGGACAAAGCACTCGATGGGACTTGGAAGATGTAGGCTTTCACTGACTTACTGCATAACCTGGGCAGATGGCTTCATCTTTCAGGGGAGGATCAAGAAGGGGTGTTTGCATAGCCTGGTGTTAGAGGTCCCTGCTTTCCCTGTACGGTAAAGTGGAAAGTGAGAAGCTCTCCTAGGGGAAATCCCTCAGCTCAGAAACTTGGTGATCTTTCCTGTGGAGAAGCCGATTTGTCCAGCTGAGTTTGTATAAAGCGTGTGTGGGAGCATCTGTCTGCATTGCACACTGGGAAGAGGCAGTAACCCCAACAGCTTGTCCATAGGGAAGACCCACTCCTTGTTGGTTATAGATGGCCCATGTCACCAGTGCTTTCCGAGTGCTGGCAAAGGAGCATAGGACCCTCAGCCAGGCTGTGCCACCAGACAGATTTGTAAATGACATTTGCCCATGTTTCTGATAGAAAGCTCATTTAAGAACATCCATTACAGATAGTACCCCTTACACCACTGCCACCCCACCCCCACCCCCCAAAAAAAAGTGTTCTACTGTTCCTAAGCTGTGTAAGACCATAGATCAGCTGTAGCAGAGCGAAAGGCAAGCTCGAGAAAATGGTGAGCGCCCATGTGACATAAGTGAGGTAGGTCTGATGTTCTCCAGCTTCCTACCAGAAAAAATATCAATTAGAACGAGTTAGAAGAGGACCTCAAAAAGGAAGAAGAGAACTATTCATAAGCTGTATCAAATAAGGATTAGTAAAAATGTTCTATTAAAGCTGTATTTAGGAGTAACTAGGTATTTGACCTATCTAGTTTTTATGAAAAGACTTTTTTTTTTCCCCTGAAAATAGTGATTTAACACTGATAAATTAAAAGGGAAAGGTGGAGAGGTGAATCAAGTTCTGGCAACAAAAATATTTTGATTTTCAATGAAAAATTGATGTTTCCCATAGACTGAATGCAATTAAAATGCTGCTTTTTCAACCTTTCTTTTTCTTTATCTGAGTATAAAGGAAAATCCATTTCCCATCCAGACCTAATCCAGATCCCTGGTGACTAAAAGTCACTCACAAGGTCTCTCTCAGGTGTGATCTGTAGGGCTTCCTGTTTTGTTGCTCCAGAATTAAAACCAAGAAGAGTCTTTCTCATGGTAGTTTAGTGGGTTTGCTCCTGCTGAAATCCACAATGGCAGATGCTGATCTCTGTGTGTGTGTTTATAAAATATGAAGAAGAAGTGCAGCATGATATTAAATGAAAAGTAAATCAGAGTGATAATTAATAATAAAGGCTGCTGAATATTCTGAATCTTTGAAAAGCGTTGCTTTTTCCCCCCCTGGATCCAGTGAGCACTCACTCGTATGAATAACATTACATGCATGAGTAATCCCTTTGAACTCAATGAAACCCAAGTTAAGTATGTAGAGGAGGCCCATGCAGGATTGGGACCATGAGCTTTACCACTGAGCCAAGGGAACCTGTAGTATTTATGTTTGTACTGTTGCTTAATTGTAAAGTAGATGTAAATAGTAAGTCTTCCGTCTGTCTGGGCTTGGCTAGAAGAGATACCCTTCTGGTACCTAAATCCTTCTGGACTCATGAATTTCTGGCCTTTAATATGTGATATTTAGCTTTCAGAAAGCAAATAACAACCATTGTACACTTTTGTTACACCTTTCTCCTGAGATTCTTCCAAAGCACTTTTGATAACATTAACTGTTGAGACCTGATATCTCCTCTGTTGAGGATAGGCTTTCAGATTTGCTGTTTCTCCTTCTCCCCCTCTCTGATTCTGTAGATATTTTTCACCTGCCTGGTGATATTTGGACCTTCCATAAAGCTTCACATCCTAGAAACATGTTTATATAAGATGCTGAATTTCCATTTCACATCTTTTCTAGAAATAAATTTGTAACCTGTTCAGTCTTAAAATTAAGAAAGAAAAATAAAATTTATAAAAATCTAATGTTTTTTGAGGGAAGCAATGCAGTATGTCTCAATGTTTGTTTTTGAGAGTACCGGGTGCTCAATTCTTATTTTATAGAAAACTGGGTAGATAAAGGGGCAGCCTAATTTAGAATATTGTGCCAAATATCACATAAATCATCAGAGTTAGAAGCAAGAATAAGAAAACAGGGGTACCAAATCCCTTGCTTTATTTCCTGGCTGACACTTGTAGTAGGAGAGACGTGAACTGCAGCAGCAGAGATGGTGTGAGGATTTGCTGCCTTAACATATAGAACGTTTTCCATAAGCTGAGTTTCATGAGTCAGCATTTTGGAGGGCAATAACTTACAGTAATAAACAGGGAAAGAACACCAAGTTTGTGTGGGTAAATTTGGTTCTAAAGTGAGTGATGTACTTCGTGGTAATCAGGTACAGTTGTGATTTGAACACTTTAAAGCCTGTGAAATATGTTCCCTATTGGATGATTCCAGCTTGCTTTTTCTTTCCTATCTTTTCTTTTTCAGGTTGTGTGTTTTTGTGTCCGTTGGTGTTGTTTTTTTTTTACCCTTCCCCTTTCCTCTAGCTTTAGCTGTCTTTAAGGACAGATACCTAAGTGGGGTATTCTGTGTTGCCACTACAGAGAAAGGGCGGAGCAAAATGGAGAGGAAGAATACAAATTTCCCTTGTTTTGTCAGTTTCAGAGGGAAGATGCTGTGGCCTCTTTATGTAGGCTGTAGGGAGGGAAAAGGGGGAAAATGATAAACCAGATTCAGAAACAGCAGTTCCATGTAAATTTTTCCCATCCCCATGTCTTTTTGCTCAGTGGAGTCTTGGAGCAGATTCAGGCTTTTCATGTTCACAGAGAATTGGAAGCTTAGATCTCTGACCTTTTTAAAATCCATTTTGAGTCTCATCTTTCAGAGATTTAAACAAAAGATTTTGACCTAAAGGGCGATTGTTTTACACTTTCTGATAGAGGGGATAAGAAAGACTGAGAGGAAGGAGGGCAGAAACAAAGATTATCTGAAATGGGACCTGCTGCTTCTGGTGGTAATTTTGCAAGTGGGAGAGACGTGTAAAGGATGCAAGCTGCTGGTTTAAGTCTGTAACAGGAAATGAAGCAGGAAGATTTGGGGTACAGACAGAATCACTTTTGAGAAAATACTGCTTTCCTTACTATAGTCAAGCTCAGTGCTAGCGGAAAAGGATTCTCCTGACTCATCATTGCCACTCTAATCAACTGTTTTTATTGCTTTTATATTTAGACCCTGAAGAAATGTCTCATATAGCAGAACCTCAAAGAGGGACAAGTTGTGTGATCCTACCATTGGGCATGGTGTGAGCTGTGGCCACTCAGCATCTGAGCTTGAAATCTTCTTTCTTGATGGTGATTTTCTTTTCTCACAGTCCTTTCAAATGGAACACTAGTAGTATCTATGAAAAAGATTCCCCCCACACCCCAAGCCTTCTTTACTTTCCTTCTCTCTCATTTTTCTTTCAAATATGTCTGTTTCTGTTTGGAGCAGATTTTGTGTTGCTTTTTGGCAAACAGACAGGATTAAATTCTTCACACCCCTTCTTTTCCCTACTGACCCACCCAAATATCGACCCACTCAAAGAATTAAAAATGGAAATACACTGATTGGGAATCCTCTGTAGCTGGGAACATTGGAAGGCGATGTGTCCTTTCCCTGCCCACTCTAGATGGACCTGCAGGAAATGTGCTATCATTGGAGTTTCATCTCTCTTCTTCAGTAGGAAATGTCAATGGGTGTGGAGAGAGGTATGCATCTGACACACCAGATGCATAAGGGAGAGGAAAGATTTGCTCCCTAGTGAGGCCATGTGTGAGGGGCTCACCCCAGACTGCAGAAAGGACTAGAGCTCCGCTCTGTCCCGTTCTCACTTGCCCAGCTGCAGTAGCCTGTAACACATGGGAGCGTATTCAGTAAATGCTCAGAATGGCTCCAATTGGAGTTGTTTGGTGGGAGGAGTGGAGTGAGGAAAACCTTCTTTTTGCTTGGATTTAGGCAATGTTTTTGGTCTGGTTTCCACAGAAAACACAGCTTATTCAGTCACACAGCCAACCCACATCTCTTTGTTCACCTGCTTCCACATTACCCCTGTTTCCGTCTACACTCCCCGATGATATTTTTGAACCTATCGATTGGTTTCAACCACATTTAAGAATCCCCAAAGGTTTTGATTGCAATTCCACCAGGTCTGCAAAAATTGGCAGAGAAAAGGGATACAAGTGTATTTCCCTGCTGAGAAGGTGATGGGCAGAGTTGAGCCAGGGCAGCAGCTGCCCAATCTGCACCCAGTCTGTACCAGCCAATGCAACTGGCATGCACAGTTTGCTACAGAGCTCACAGTCTTTTCGATATTGTAGAATTTATGGAACAGCCTGGATTACTGAGATGGGAGAGCATAGAAGGCCAAAGACACAAATCTGTAGCAAGCTAACTTCATTAGTTTGGCTTCATACTTTGAGAAAGCAATCATTACCTCCAACACTTTCACAGTATATGAAAGATATGCCACTTAGCTAAGAAAAATGCCAAGTCCCTGAAAAATACCCATACCATTGAAAGACTGAGGATACATACAGTCAGTACTGAGTGCATTGGGGCAAACAGAGGAGAAGTTAGCTGGGCTCCAGCAAAGCAGCTCCTTTGGGATAGTTTGGAGTAAAAACATTAAGATCTAAATATAGGGCGGAAGTTGCTCTATTGAGGACAAGATATCTTCCCCAAGCCATAGTCAAAATGTGGAAGTAGTTGTTGCAGGACATTGTGTAGATCAAAAAGTATTCCTGGAGTGGGAGGTTTAAATAAATAAATAAACAAACAAACAAATAAATAAATAAATAAAAGTACTAGGCAAATTGGTATTAAGCAAATTTCCAGAGAAGAAATCTGTGGTGACTCTTAGATACGATTACCAGCATAACCTATTTCTGAGAAATTTCCATAATTGCTGATATCCAGAGGATAAGAGTCTCTGGTGAGGAGGGATTGACTTGTGCTCTTTCTTATCCTTCATCCGTAAACATCTCCTGATTACTGTCTGAAATAGGTGCTAGGCTTGAGGAATAATTAGTAGGGTCTAGCTGTTTTCATTATTTTATCCTCATTTGTTGAATATTCTGAGTGCTACTGAGGCACGGAGTGAAGCTTGAACCAGAATTCACTGGAAGGGTGCAATGGACAGACTGACAAAGCTGCTGTGGGTTGAGAAACTTGTAATTGCAGCAGTTTATGATGACCTTTAAAAATGGGCATTGGAACCTTGAATTCAAGGGGGAAGCCATTAACCCTTTTGCCAAGATTAAAAATAATGTCATAGGGTATTTTGAAGTTTGCAAAAATTTTCCTTCTGGTGACATACTTTCCTTTGGGTCTGATCTGAAAAGCTTTGCATTCTCCCCGGGGCTTAGCTTCAAATAACAGAGAAGAGTGCAGGGAAAGAAGCTGCTTTCACACTTCATAAAAGCAGGACAACTTTCCACCAGGGAGCCAGCAAGTAGGGTCCCTGCAGGACCTGCAAAGGTGTGTTTAAAACAAAAGTGAAGCAGGTTAACAGACAACTGCAGTGATTAGATCCAAGGGGCCAAGTGCTTCTTGTGTATAATAATCTGCTTATTGCAATAATGACATCAGCAGAGTTTTACTGATTTATTCTGTCTGTGGTTCCACCCAGTCTTTCCTTTGTGAAAGCAAGAAAAACTTAGTAATAAGGCATTCTCACATCATGAAATATTTCAGTACTGCAGAGCTACATGAAAATCTCAAAGTATTTTGAAAATATGGAGGGTTTTTCCTTAAGAAAGGCAAAAATATGTACCTTGATGAGAACAATAGCAGATTTCCTTACAGTTTGATAGTAATTGTAGTCTTAAACGTACTGAGGTTGCTAAAATTTGGGGGAGAGAGAGGAAATTGTTGCTTCCCTGGTGTGTGAGTGGCAAAACTGAGACAAGGGAGGTTGAAAGGACCTCCTGGAAGATGTCTATGGTGAACTTCTGAGCCTACATTTTTATTTAAAAAAAAAAAGAAAAAACCCCAACTTTTACTTTTAGAGTCTCCTCTCTCAGTATTGGGACTAAATATATTTTTCCAAATTCAAGATGAAATTGTTTTGATAAGAACTCAATGAGAATGAATTAACACCTACTGCACACAGTGACAAGGAATACCACGTAACTGCTCAGTGGTACCCTGAGAGACTTTGCATCACTCAAAGGAAAAGTCCCACCCGTTGTGTCACCTCTGTGGGGCAGGATGGTGGTCATGGGTCCCTGTGAGCTTTGAACTGGCGGCTCCCTTGAAATCCAGTGGTCCCAGCCCACAGCTTTTCCAGGTACTGTTTGTTATTAGGATGACTTTTGTTCCTGAGGTGCAGCATACTTCATCTTACCCTTCAGAACACAGTGCTGATGTGAAAAGTGCAGATATTGCCTGGACAAGATGAAGAAAGGATAGTAAACCCTGTTCCAGCAGCATGGATTCTATGACCCAATATGAACAGTTTTTCCTTCTTTATAGGATGAATAGATATACCTGCTATGAGGGTCTCTGTTGGTCAGAAGTCTGATAAGAAAAATCGGGGCTGGCTCGTCTCTTGTTCTGAGCAACTTGCTTGACTCCAATGGGCGTAGCGCTCTCTCTGGCTTCAACATCCAGAGCACAAAATGTACACTCTGCCCTTGCAGGCAGGAGCAGGAAACATTATTTTCCCCATTAAGGTTTCGGAGTCTGAATGACTGCTTTATCCCCAGGATGGCCAATCAGTCAGTGGGATATCTTTTCTTCCACAGCTACCCACAAAGGTGGTGGGGAGAGAGAGCAGCAGAGATTAAACTTCTTCCAACTCTCTGTCCTTTCCTTGTGTTCCTCAGATACAAACAAGGCACCTCAATGTAGCTGCTGAGACATGTACTGTGGGACAGTGAGGGGCCCAGGCACAGAGGCAGCAGCCCAGAGTTCCCCCAGAACATGTTAGAGGAGCCACAACTTCTCTTGTGCCATCTTGGATGCAAACAGAGCTTGCCCATGTCGAGTGGGATATTTCAGCAAGGCTGTGGTGCTGGGGCTGAGAGGATTTTGATGACAGTACTTTTTCTGGGGTTAAAGGGAGAAACAGAGCAGCAGTGTGGGACACTGGAGTTTGAAACAGGAGCTTATCATGAACACAGAATGAAAACAGATGACAGTTACTTTTATCTATTTGTCTTCATTTCTGTGGATTCCCCCTTCACCCACACCCACCCTCCTCCCATCCCTTTCTTTTGGGTGAATAGCAGTTTTTGAACAATCTGTTAGTAGTTGCCAGCTCAGCTCCTTTGCTTTTGAGCTGTATTTATCACTCGTTTCCTGATTTCTTACAAAAGACCTGCTGCCTTTGAGTTTTACAGAGGGGTCTCTTTTCTGTAAGAAAAGGAGGAAGAAACACAGGGAAGCTGTTTGCTCAAAATCTGGAAAAGGAAGGAGCTTCCCCTCACCTTGTTGGTCTCACTGACCTTTTTCCCAGCTCTCACGCAAATTGAAATCATTTTTTTCTGTCTGTCTATCACTTCTTGGTCTATATATCAGCTTTACATCACAGATAATCATTATTGAGAAAATCCTAGTACAGTGCACTAGTTGGAAGGGATCTTGAAAGAGTCCCTGTTCAGCTGCAAGGCAGGACCAGACGTATCTAATTGATGGATAATTAGAATCCAGCAGTCTATGAGTGGATCCATCAGAAGATTTGGATTTCTAAACTGCTGCTGCTGAGCTATCCTTAAGAAGGACTGGCTTCAGCTACAGCAGCTGCCACCTCAGGAATGCCTTGTCCAGACCCACAGTCTGTCTGGCTCAGGCTAATAGATGTTAACCCAATTGCTCTGGGTTTTATTTCCAAATCAAGCCACGTTTGTTTTTGACAGTTGGCCTCCCTCGAGAGGAGCGGGCACTGCCCATTAGTGGAGTGAGCCCTGGGACTCAAGAAAGCACAGTGCACAGTGGGCTTCTCTGCTGGCTGTTGTAATATAGAGGCTTTTATCCTCCCTGACACAAATGCTGGAGCAGCAGTTACCAAAAGAGGCATTTTGGGACTGCAGCTAAGGAAGGCATCAGTGGAAATGTGTGGGAACTCCTCATCTAAAGAGTAGCATGAACTGTGGGTGTAAGCCCACAATGAGAGAACAGAAATATGCAGAACCTGAAGTGACCTGTGAAATTTAACCCAGCTCAAGAGATAAACCATCCCTTGTGTTGTGGTATGTGTTTCCGAATGCATCTGAACCCCTATATTTGGGTCATTTGGGCCAACAAGGAAGAGAGAGAGGCAAAGAAACACAGGTCTTTCATTTTCCTTTCACCTGACCCTGTCTTATATATGTGATTTACCTCCCAAATTTTCTATGGAGGGAAGATCTGACTTTTTTGATGTAGAAGAGCTGATCCCCAAAGATAAATGACTTAATATTATCCCACAGTGACTGAGACATGAAAAGAACCCAGGTGTCCTGACTTTCCCGAACTTTTCACACTTTTCACTCTGTTCTCTCCATTTCTGCAAAGTGGTTGTGCTTGGGAACTGCCACACTTTATACTCACTGAATCCAGCTTTTAAATTTGGGTCTGACTGGTAGACCTTCCTCTTGAGTCCCTGGAATTTACAGTCCCTCTTCTCCACATTTAATTGTGTTTGTAAATAACCAGTATATCTTTTGGTAGAAAAATAAAAGTGCAAAAGATCTGTTACAGGATAGATTTGCAAACTAAATCTCTCTGCTGCAAATAAGGAATACAGGGGAGGAGTCCTTTGGTGTTTTATTTCCTCCACAATTAAAAAGCTTTCATACTGCTGTAAATAAAATTCCAGTAACCATCGTCAGCTGCCACCATGCGGAAATCACTGATTTTGAGGCTGGCCAAAACTGTCCTTTAGCACACCTCTGCCATTTATTGGCACTGAGCTGAAACAGAGTTTGAGGGGGGGTGGGTGTGAGGTGGGAGGAAGAGTAGCAGATGGCTGCCTGTGCAGCACCCAGCACAGAGATTTTCTGATTCAAAGGGAAGATTCTGAGGACACCGCAATGGTAAAAACACACAATTATATGTTGGGTGGTAGGTCATTACTGTGCTGACTGCATTTGTGCTTTAAGAAGCCAGAGAAAAGCCACTATATCCCAATAGCTAAGAAAGGATTTGCACGCCTGGCTGGGGATCTCAGTGCTTTATCTGCTCTAGTGAACCAAGCCTGCAGCTCCCTAAAATGCAGAGAAATGCAGTCACTCAGGACCTTTTTTTTTGCGGCTGAGTTGTATGGTCCTGGACCTAAAGGAAATTTAAATGGAGAAGGGAAGAGCCTAGGTGTGGTTATTCCCCAAGATAGCATCCTCATTAGCTCCTATTCCTAACACTGGATCGCCTTTTGTTGATTGAGTCAGATGTTGATGAAAATACATTCTCAGTTACATCAAGGTTTTCAGCTTTGATTATTAACACAGAAAACACTTTTTGCCAACCGCTTTTTTTGTGGCTGAAAACAGAAAAGAGTAATAGGGGAGAAAAAAATATCTATGACTGCTATTAAGCTAGGACATCTTTATTTTCACATGAAGTTTCAGAACACCATTTTCTGTCAGCTGAATATCATGGTAGCAGAACCAGCTTCCACGGTACCTGCCCAATGGGCTATGGAAGGACCTTTGCTCAGTGTCAGTAGCAAGGTTTGAGATACAGATAGTGGAAAGTGCCTCATCCCATTTTTCCCATTTCAGCATCTTCTCATTGTTAAGATGTGGGCAAATTGGAGGCAGTTCAGACAAGAGCCACAAAAATGATGAAGGGCCCGTGAAGAGTTGACTTATGAGGAGAGATTAAAAGAACAAAATACGTGTAGCTTGGCTAGGGGGTGACTGAGAGGAGAGGGAGGAAGGGAAGGTGATATTTATCTCCATATATTTGCAAGGATGTAAATTCCAAGGCAGGAGATGAACTGCTTATGATGGTACAAAGGGAGATTTACTAGAAGTTGTAGTAGGAGATTAAGCAAAGGGAATTTCAGCTGAATGTCAGGAGAATTTTGTTAAGAGTAAGTTAACAATGATAAATATTTATATAATGTTTTGATAGTGAGAAGGGGTAAATGGCAACAAGGTGATTCCTGCATCCATTGTTTCTCAGTAATACGGAAGGATTGCTTTCTACCCTGTCTTGTTATTAGAGAAAAGGCTTAGTGCAGAGGTGGGAAAGTTCTTCCTTCAATATGGGAGGTAGAGATGGGTAAAAATCCTTGTCTAAGCTCAAATGGCTTTTTACTCTAGCAGTGACTTGACCTTGACCATATTGCCTGGTTAAGTGTTGTGTAAGCCAATTGCTGATCATCTATTGCTGACATTTGTAAAGAAAAATAGATTGGTAGAACTTTTTCCTAGTCAACTCAAGCACAAGATGTGGGTGTCTTCTCATGGCAGGGGTTCATATTCAGAATAACACTGGAGAACTTGCCACTTTATCGGTAAAGAAATAAAAACCAACATCTCTGCTTTCCATCCTGGAATTGATTCACTACACAGCTCTATATTAGTGGTCACTGAATTCAACAAGAACTTTCCAATACCAGCCCAAGAAAAGACACCTTCTTGGTAGGGTGGTGGAAAACCAGTAGTTGAGGACCTGAGGGCCTGAGGTGAGAATGCCACTGTTCCAGTGAGAATACCAGAATGTGCTTTACAAGGGATAATCCCATTCAAGTCTGGTAGGAGTACGTAGGATGGTGTCTTCTGTCTCATGTGTCAACTACAGTGACCCTCATCTGATGCCCACCAAAGCCACATTGGAGTCTTTCGCTTGACTTTTTCAAGTAATGGGGAATCCCAAACATGTTCCTATCTTTACACCCTCTGTAAGAGAAATATTTCACACAACTCAAAATAAAAGCAGGGTGGGTTTCTCTTTATCTTTTTTTTTTTTTTATATATATACAGTGTTCAGTGTCTGGGACAAAAAAAATATTGTCAGATGTATAAATGCAAATTTAATAAGCACTTAAAAAAATTCCTTCAAATCAATGCAAAATATTCCACCATGCAGTCATTTTGATTAAAAACAAAAAAGAAGGGGAGGAAAAGGTTGCCTGAAATAAGCAAAATTTCAAGCTAATGGGAATCTCATTCATTATTTAATCCACTCCTTATCTGAAATGTACAAAAAATGGAATCTAATATGGCGTATGTATGTTGTTGTCTTAGCGAAAAGACAGGGGCAAAGGCCTTCAATTTCACTTAATATATTAAATCCTACTGCAGGCTTTGAGCCAGATTAATAACTCTAGCGAGCTAGAAAATCCCAATATATATTTTTTCTAGCTCCATGCATGATGCGGCTTGATTCATAAGCAGCTCTACCGCTGGGCTTTATTAAATACAAATAAAATATCTCTTCTATTGCAAAAGCCCACAAGGTGACAGAAAGAGGAGAAGCGACTGTCCTTGCTAGTTAAAATGTATTTTCTTTGGCTCCCTCCTCCTTACCTCAGCCCTCAAGTCCCAGGCCCCTGGAATATTTATACAGACATAACCCTATGCATAGAAACCAGGGGGATAGACTGAAAGGAAAGAATTTGTTCCTGATCACTGGGGCATGCTTATGAAAAAGACCCTGCAGCATCCCTACCCTCAAGTGGACACGACTCAATTTTATGCCCACTCAGGAGAAGAGTTTCAGCAGCCCAGCACGCTCCCTTACAGGCTGGGCTGGCTGGTTTGTGGCTGATTTAAGTGTGCTACCAAACGACTCACTGGCAGCTCTGCCACAAAACCGAGGCTGGTGCCTGCTTTTCCAGGCAACATGTCTGAACTCCAGGTTTGGAAAGCAAGAATAATGTCAGGGAACAAAAAATGACCAGGCTGTTTTAAAAATCATGAGATTGGAACTGGAAAGTGGAAGAGAGAGGCTCTGTATATTTTTAAGGTTGGTTTGCAAGCCTTTCCTTGTACAGACAGTGACAGTAAAACAAAGGATTTAGGAGGAAAAAAAAATAATATCAAGATTACACTGGGAGTGTAGGTTCGGCCCAAAAATTGCAACTCTATTTGGGAAATCAAACCTATTTCACACAACACTGAAACACATACTGTACGTCCTACTAAGGATGTGCTTAAATGCTGTCCTGAAGAGGAAGAATTTTCTTATGTGCTTACCATCTTTGTCTAAATCCCTGCCTCTGTGTGCACAATATTCAAGGCCAAGTTCTTGGGGTCCATAAAGGAGTAAATTGACACGACTTCCCAGAGAGTCAAACTATATCCCATTGCAACCCATTGCTTCAGTAACTTATAATGACATAAAAAAAAGCCCCAAACCCATGAACATGCCTTGAGTTTAACAGTGGTAAATCCCTGCATGGTACACTAGCAAAAATCTGGGAACACCAGACTTTTTCACGGAGGTAGATTCACTGAGGTACAAATATGTAGGAGATGGATTCTGCTCTGGAGAGGTTAGGATCAAAGTAGGCAAATGAAGTAGCGGAAAAGCGTATCTGTTGGGCAATGGGCAAACAGAGCTGACCTAATTTGAAGCACGGGAGAGGATACCAGTTTAAGTACTTTGGGGGGAAATGATGCCCACTTAAGATTTGATTCAAGCCATTACTTGGTATTTCCAAAGCAAATAGAATAATTATAACTTACTTAACTTATTTCTCTGGAGAAAGTGTAGCTTTAAGTGTACTGGAACATGGTAAAATAACCTCTCCAATGTAATTACCCAACTATTTTTTTGTTGTTTTCCTTTTTTTAAAAAAAAATAAATCATTGATGACTAAAGAAGATTGTTTTGGTTTGTTATGTTTTAATTAAAGGAAGAAGAAAAATAGGCACTTAAGATGGTTTTGCAGGTTATCAGATATCTGACAGTGAAATCAGAAAATAGTGAGGTTTATTGCTGTTGTTCTTAGGGGGAAAAAAATGCATGTAAAGCTATTTTTAAGTTCACATTAGATACTTGATGGAACCTCCACTCACTCCTGGCACAAACCCAAAGATTTCATTCCTGACTGTGCTGAGCTGATGGAAGCGCTGTCCAAAGGTACCAAGAATGATGGCATGGCAGAGGAAGAGGGGCAGTTTTCTCTTCTTGTCTGCAAGGCGTGTGTCATGTTTCTGGTTGGGGGCTGCCCGTGAAACTGCTCTGGAGTCACTGCAGGATCCCTGCCATGTGCCATCCTAGGCTACTCCTGTGTCATCTCCATAGTTGGGCCAGTCCTCAGGACTGTTGTTGGTAATTTATTACAGTGTGCATTGCCATGAAAGGGGAAGGTCCTATATGAAGGTAAAAGACCTGGAGTACTTAGTGCTCGCCACATGCAAAATGAAAAGATGGTCCTTGACCCGAACTGCTGAGAGATGTGAACGCCTGAGAGAGGCCACAGCAAACAGATGGAGGGAGAGCAAGGTAATAGAGAGCGGATTATGACTTGGTTGGGAAGTTGCAGTGATAGCACACCAGCTGCCTCATGGGTGTTGAGTGGTTTGGAAGTGTCACTGCAAAGGTGAGTTTCAAGGAGGGATGGCGAGAAGGACTGTGTAGTAGACGCCTGTGATGTTGGCAGGACTTTCACATCCCTGGTACACAAAGGTCTCTGGACAGTAGAAACAGCTGACATAGCTTTGGGGTTAAGCCAACACTACCATGCTGTTAGGATGTTTATCTGAACCAACCTTTGCAAAAGGCTCTCCCATGCCTACCTCAATATTAAGGATGCAGAGGCATTTGAGGACAGAAAGCGTCATTTCTCCTGACCTTCTAGATATAATAGAGGCCATGGGATTACAGGCCCCCATCAATTAGGCTGAATCACAGCAGCTCTTTTGGAAACACATGCAAGGCTAATAAAGAGCTTTCAAGGGGGGTGGTGTCTCACTTTTATAGGGCCTGTTTCTGGTTGCATAGCATGTGAAATATAGTAAGTATATATTCTTGTATTGTTTTTTGATTGTTAAATGGGTATAAGGGCCCTTCTGAAAAGCTCAGGGTTTTTGAGCACAATCATGTGTACTGCAGAGACAGCAACTGAAGGCTAATTTGAAAAATTCACACTGGACACTGGGCTGAGATGTGCCCTTTAAATGATGGTCAGTGACCCAGGAAGAATTTCCTGAGTGCAGGAGGACCTCAGCGGAATTGTTTCATGTCTGCAAGTGTGTGGCTAAGCAGTTTAAATGGAAATAGTACTGAGGGTAGGTATATTGCTTTCCTTTGGCTTGCATTTAAAGTGCTTATCCTGTGTTTCAAACACTCATGATTTTTCACAAACTTAAGTTCAACAGAAGCTTTTCCAAACTTTAAAAATAAGAAGTCAGTAAAATTCCAAATCCTTATTTTAATTTATAATTTTCTCCTTTTCGTGCCCCAAATGCCATGTTACCCCTTCCTTTTATAGAGATGTTTTATAGGGGACTCTATAAAACTTCAAAAGGTCCACAGATGTTAAAGTTGACTGGGAGCATAAGCAATGACACTTTAGCTAAAGTGGTAGGTTTTGGCAGCTGGGTTTTGTCAGTGTCACAGAGCTGGTTTAGGAGCCCTCAGTGGGACATGAGAACTTGATGAAAAGGAGGAGTCAGGGAGAGGGGTGGCATTTGGTTTCACAAATTCATTAGCTACCTTGTCTAGCTATATGCCAGTGAATGACAGGAAGTATGCTTTCTTTTGGAACAGTTTTGACCACACCAGAGTCCTGATCATATTTGGACACAATAAATGGAACCGGAAAATAAAAATTAACTATAAATTATAGTTTAAATTATCCCCACAAATGATGAAATTAACTGAGGCTCAAGTTGTTGTCAGCATTCTTCTAAACTTCTCCCATCCATTACAAACCCTTTTCTCTGTTGAGATCATGTCTGTCTAGTTTGTAAGCTCAAGCATACAGTCCAAAAACACACTATTTCAGGCACTGCTAAGAAATTGTGCTAGGACTAGGACAGAAAATTGATTAGTCCCTTTTCGCTGTTCCAACTTAAGAGAGGAGTGAAGCAGTAAATAGCGTTAATGCTGAAAAGTGAATTAGATTTCTAACACTGTTTCTGCTTTAATAGTTTTTTCCATTTGCTAATAGCCCAGATAATAGCAACTGCCCTTCAATAACATGTGTTGTTTTGTTTGTATCTTTCTTCTGACAGCATCTTTTTAAAACAACATGTTACAGCTCATTCATGAAATAGTTATCAATTCTGTGCTTGTTTGTTTCTTCAGGCAAGCTAAGTATGTCCTTGTTAACACTGGCTGTCAGGCATTGTGTACCTGCAGGCTGTGCTTAGCTCCCTCCTTTTAAGGGTCTCTCAGTCAATTAAAATTGCAGATACAAATTTCAGGTGCTTTGAAACATGGCTTTGAAATCCAAATGCCGATTTCACACTTTGTTAGGAAGCTGAACTGGACAGAGACCAGTGGTGGCGGCTGCTCTTTCCATGTGCTGGATGAGCTGTAGGCAGGAGCAGGATTGTCCCTTGGATGCCGAGGATGCTGAGCCAGAATGGAGTATGAGCTCTACAAGCAGGATTATTTTGGCATCACCCATTCCAGAGCTGCTATCATATTCCTCTCATAAATTCCTCCTTAAGCATACTTTTACCCTCCACACTGTTCTTGTCAATTCTAGTTTTCTTATCTCCTCATTGCTGTATCTGAACACTTTCCAGTAGTGTCCTAACCAGCTGGGCTATTATGTCACCTGTAGCTAATTTTCTTTATCATTATCTCCCCAGCAGGGTGAGCAAGGGTAGTGTTTTGACAGGGTTTCTTTTGTTTCTGCCTTTGCAATACATGTGCTGTTCCATGTGAGCATTTGAATCAGGAGCTTAAATTTGGAACAAGAATTTGGTGTGTCCAGAATGCTCCGTTGTTCCTGTGTTCTTTCCAAAATAAGTTATCCATATGGAGAAAAAGTCTGTTGGTCTTTCAGAGCTTGTGAAATACAGTCCATAATGTACAGCATGAGGCCTCTTCCACATGCCTAGTCCATGCCTTTTAGGTATTCCCCATGTGTCCTTTGATGATTAAGTGGCAATCTGTGATTTGGGATTGCCTGGCAAATTTCTTTTCTTTCATTGTACCAGTCTTCCCAACCCACCCCATCAGTCTGTTTTATCCAAGCATTTGAATGCCTAATTTATTAGCAAACTAGGGCAGAGATCATTTACTTTGGGGTGTCTACTCAGTATTTTTCCCAAGTATTTAATCTCAGATTGGTGACTCTAAAGCTCCAGTAATTTGTAATTGCAATTACTGAGTGGTGACAGTTAAATGGTATGTAATAAGAGCCTTTTAGCTACATTCTGCGTTTTATCCAAGTTTATCACTGACATTTCATTCAAAGAATAAATCTCATAAAGTTTTAGTTTTGTAGATATAGCCAGCTAGACCAGAAATGTTTGCCGAGAAGTGCTACTTAGTTGTTTCTGACACAGTATCCCTGGAAAAATACATGTTTAATTATGCTGTGTTCTTTCAACATATTTGGGTAGTTCAAAGACCTATGACCTTTTTTTTTTAGCTTCTCTAATTTATTTAAGATAAGTGAATGTTACTTGGAACTGTTACTTATTTGGATCTCAGAATATCCATCTAGCTTTTTTGTTAATTGAAATACCGTAGTCGGAATTTGTATCTTTTAGAAAGGAAACTGATGAAATTGACATGGAATAATTATTTCCTAACCATGTTTTCAAATCCAGTTGGATAGCTAAATTCCCTGTTCTGTGACAGTGTGGAAAGCCTGTACCTAATCCCTGGGTGACAGAACTCACAGTTACCTAGGGGGAAAAGATCCCTTGCAGTGTGTCCCTGGGAAGGACTCCTCTCTCCTTTGTTATAAGGACAGTTGTGATTGTTTGACATTTTATAAGACTGGCTTACACTCCCAGTGCACACAATTCTCACTTAGCAGATGCTTTGACTTGCTGGTACTTTTATCCTTTTCAGGTCTGTATGTCTTCCTTTGGTTGAAGCTTTTCAGAATTGGGAAGCAAATGCTGCTGCTGCAGGGATGCTTGATTCCCCCATCCCTAAGCAAGCCATCTATTCCAAGTTCTGCAAGAGCGGTGAATAGATCTTGGTGAGATGAGCACGGGAAAAAGTTTCTGGAGTGCAAATTTGATAAATTACTGGCAAGCATATTACTTGTCGTACTTTGATTGTGATTGGTCCAGACATCACCCTGTTTTTTTCTGAGGTTATTTCCTTGAGATTAAGCAAAACATAATAGTGTGATGGAGTTGAAGTTTATAGGGAAAGAGGTTAGAACATTCATTAAACTTTTCTGTGTTTATCTCACTCTTCTTGCAAGACAATTTCTTTTAAAGCCAAAGCCAGATACTTGAATGAAAAATGACCCATCTCCCTAGCTTTCCTATCCACCACATCTCATGAAAATTGACCTCTCCATTAGATCAACTGCTCAGCAGAGCATAACCCAGGTTTAATGGCTGCCAAAAGGAAAACCAATTTAGTTTCAGCTACTTTGAAAGGAATGCATCTGCAGGACTTTGAGCAGACCGATCAGATCTTTTATTTCTGATTGTTGTGATAAGTCTTTGCTAAACTTGAAGTAATGATCTCTCACAGCTGTCCCTTTACTACTGGTTCTTTGTGCTAAAAATAAGTTACTGGGTGTTTCACAGGAGATGCTGTCAAAGCCTGGACTTATGTGTATGCATGAGGACTATCATGTCACCCTTTTGAGGTACAGATAAGGGATCTACCGTTTCTTCAACCTGCTAAAATTCTTGCATTTCTTTTCAAGTGTCAAAGAAGATTCACGTAGCTTAAATACCACAATTTTCTCAAACGCTTGTCTTCTGGATATATAATTCATTTCCATCACAGAGCAAGTTCTAAAGTTAAATAAGATATTTCATGTGCTGTAATTTTTTTTCAGCTAGCTCCACGTGCTTCTGCTTCTTTCTGAAATTCATCTTTGCTCATGGGATCCAGTCAACCACATGTGAGAGCTGCAGTACTGTATATGTTAGGAGGGTTGGTAGGTTAGTTTATTTTTCGGTAGAGCACGGTTAAACACTTAGACATGGATCCAAGAAAAAGGTTTGGGAACCATCAGACTAGTATGATTTGGATAGATCAAGCTAATAAGGATTCCATTTTCCTGTGGGGTTTTGATCAGCATTCCTCATGAGTAATTTGAATATACCCTGACCTAGATCTCCATACCACTGTAAGGTTTCAGTGCAAAGTACTTGTTAATTCACATTATTCTCAATTCATAAGAGCTCCTAGTTGTCTTTTTCTCCTTTGTTCCTTGTCCTGTTGCATCTCTTTCAAATGTCCAGTTGTAGTCCACAACTTCTATGGCTTTGGGACAGGGTAAAAAAAGATATAAATAAAAAATTATAATTTGGGACCTAGCATAAACATTCCTTATTCATGTTCCAGAGATATTTGTGTCTCTGCAGTGCCTGATCTAGTGGAACTCATTGCCATATGAGTACAGTCAATAATAATAATTTTACAGGCTTTAAACACAGAAAAGAAGAGAAAAATGAATGGAGAAACTAGTAAATAAAAGAAGGAATAATTTTAAATAGAGTAATGCAAAGCTTCCAAAAATGCAAAGCTTCCAAATGCATGACTTAAACCAACCTTTTAATGATTAGGCTTTAGGAGGAAAGTTTCCATGGGAACATATTATCTCATCAGTCTCTACTTCAGTGTTCCCTGTGTCCTCAATTGAAACAGCTGGAACTAGCTAATTTATGCCATTTCATTTGTTTTTCATTGTATGAAACTTTTTTCTGTGTGTGTTTCAACTGCAACACCAAAAAGTCAGTCTTTCTTTCTCTCCTCCTCCTTCTTTCTTGGCCCAATGAATGTTTAATTATTTATACAAGTGGAGTATCTCCAAGAGAAGAGAGGGAGAGAGAGAGAGGGGGAGGCAGTAAAATGGAGAGAAATTGTTTTAGCTTTGCTGGTGTGGAGTTGATCCCAGTCGTGAAATAAATATCAGCCTTTTTGTGCTTGATTATTTACCATTTAGAAAAAAAAAAAAAAGAAAAAAAAAAAAGAAGAGAAAAATCATGAACCTCTGATAAATAATTCAGGCTACTCCATCTGTGAAAATGTTGGATTTGGCCTAATTTTCCTTATAAACAAAGACCATCATCTGCTCCAGAAAACAAAATCCGCAGAATTTAAGTTCTGAAGGAGCATTTTTTTCCCTGCCAAGATCTGACATATTTTTATACACACACACATAATTAAAAAGCCAAACCAGGAAATTATAACAGAAAATTAGTCAAGCTACCTTTCATTGGTATTTCTGGTAAATGTCAGTTAGTTAGGGCTATGTTTTTGAAAAACAGGTAGACAAGAAAGGAGCTTTGTTGAGCTTTGCCAGGTTTTATTATTCATTGTCTAAATCCCTTTGGCAGTAAATGTTAGATACTGGATACTCAACTAGAAAGGAGACTTCATTAAGGGTTGTGACGGAGCTTGAAGGACAAGAAATAACTCCACTTTGGTCTTTATTCTGTATTGCAGAGAATGGACATCTCTTTTGGATTTTAAATCCTTATGATTAGTACTTTTAGCAATTCTACCTCTTCCCTAGAGATTTTGTCTTCAGAACTCTTGAGAGACACCTGGGTGCAAGTAGATGTTATTGTCTGCAGGTCACCTGATGTTAATGAACTCATAGAGATCAGCTGCAGCTTTGAGTAGTTTCTGGGACAGAGGTTCCAAGTAATAAAGGGCTAAGGATTTGGACAGCCTGAGGTTCAGATGAAATGGGACCTCACCATGGGCCAGTGTATGAGGATGCAATGGCTAAAGTCTCATCTTCTGTCTTCTATGTTTGAAGGGTGGGTAGGGTGGGAGGGTAACGGCATGCAGCTGACTTTTCAAGATTTTAAGAGTTTATACACTTAATGATGGTTAAATGCCAGTGGAAAGGCTTGTAGGAAAGTGACATGGGCATGGAAGGAAGGTCTACTAGGCTGCAAACCTTTGTGTATATTCTAGGAAATAGTGTTCAGACCTGAATTTATAGACTTCAAAATGACAGGGAAGTTTCAAGGAAGAGAGTCTTGATCCACAACTTAGCAAACTTCAACAAGAAAATATGGTTGAGGGACCTCTGAGAGGCCTTGGGTAGAAAAAGTTGTGTGATGCTAGCAGGCACATCAGACCCATGGCAAATGCTTCTTTGCATTTGGCTTGTTCCTTTCATTTCACAGAGGTTCAGGGGAAGAAAAAAGAAAAAAAAAAAGCCAAATTTTATCACAGCTTGTTTGGCAATTATTGTATTCATGTATGCATGAAATTTCTGATGAGAACTTCTCAGGGAGAGTTTGTGGCTGAATTACCATCATTTCTCTCTCCTAAAACTCTAAATATGTTAATGGAGGTTGGTGCACAAAATTGGTTTTAATGTAACCTTAAAATTAGTTCAGTCCAATAGAAATTTTCTGAAAGTGAAGTCCTTCTGAAAAACAAATTAAAAAGCTCAGAATGGCAGTTTTCCATCAGCAGTTAGAGTGGAGAACTCAGCTTTGCAACATCTGAACCAAATCCAGCTGTCTAGACATTTCAGACAGGTGGGATGTCTATCTGACTGTCACACATACATGTTTCTACTCAACAGTACGCATTAAAGATGTAGAGGAAAATTTCATCATAAAGTGTTTAGAAAAAAAAAAAAGGCTTAATGTTTCTCTTCTGGATTCAACCCAAAAATAGCCACATTATAAAATGAAATAGATGTGGACTCTTGGAGTATATCCAGCTTGCTGGACACTGCTCACAGGGCTTTGCTGAGCTGTGACATTACTTTGGAAAGAAAAAAATACATCCACATTACCATTTCTGATATGCTTTTGATGCCTTTATGAAGTGGCCTCCTGTCCTAGGGTGGACATAAGCTGTGATGTGCAAAGGCCAAGTAGCATTTCCGAGGCTGCTCTGGTCAGATGGAGTAAAGTGGGTGCTGGAAGGCATGTGCTTGTCGGGAGGCTCACCCACAGGTGCAACGTCAGGGCTGAGGTGGATAAAGTGAAGATGAGAAGTGGAGATAGGGGAGGATAAGCAGGATTTTTTGGTGGAGTTCAGCCAGGCCTGCAGTTTTGACAGCTCTCCCTAGCCAGCAAGTTAGCCTCTGCACTCCCCTCCTGCTCTGTGGAGGTGCGGTGAGTGCTGTCTGGAGCTGTTGTACCGTGAGGGGAAAGTGTTTGTATCATGTGGGTTAGAGCAACAAACCTGACCAAATTCCCCAAAGGCAATTGCGCTTTCTGAGGCTATCAACACCCTGTTTGGAAGATTTTTTTTTTTCTTTCTTTCCTTCCACTGTCTCTCACAATCTGAGCAACATTTTAAAGAGCACTGCACAGACTGCAGAGAAAAGAATCACAGAATCATAGAATCACTATGGTTGGAAGAGACCTTTAAAATCATCAAGTCCAATCTTTACCTAGAACTGCCGAGTTACTACTAAACCATGTACTACTAAACCAGCACTACATCTGCACATCTTCTAAATGCCTCTAGGGATGGCGACTCAACTGCTTCCCTGAGCAGCCTGTTCAAACTCTTGACAATCCTTTCAGTGAAGAATTTTTTCCTAATATCCTATCTAAACCTTGCCTGGTGCATTTTGAGGCTATTTCCTTTTGTCCTAAGGAGAGAGGCTTTCTTTGGGGTCCCCCTTCCACCAGAGAAGAGCAGCCATGGATGGAGACCTGCCTTTCCCCTTCTCCTGCCAAGCCAGACGCAGTCTTGCAGGGAAGAAAGAAAGAAAATGAAACTCACTTTTGGGATCAGGAGAGCGAGATGGGAATAACTCCTCTTTGCAGTTATTTCCAGCCCTAGATTAGTTAATTTCTGAGCGATGATGCTCTGTTAGGCATTGGGGAATCAGGCTGTCCAGCCCCTCACTGCCAGAAAATCAGCCCTTTCGCAAGGATCAACTTATTTTTATTTCATCAACACCCAAATCCTGGGGAACATCCCTGTGTGTGGATATGTGTGTGTGCAAGATAATTATTAAAGAACCCATCTTTGACCTCCTCACTTTCAGCAGAAGGTTATTGTCTTAAATAGCACATCCAGCTCGCAATTCCCTTTGATCCTCTGAAACTTCAGCTCAGCCACCTGATATAATTTTCAACCCCCTCTCCAACTCCTTGCAATCCTTCCTCGCCATCCACTTCCCCCTCCATCTCCCCCCCTCCAAGCATTCAAAGACATTATAGCAGGAACTAATTTTGTCTGGACTATTATTAGATCATGAGATCGGGGCAACATAGAGGTCGTAAAATGTTTCATTCTCTCTGAATGGCCATCGTGCCCCTATCAGGTACCATAACGTTAGGTTTGCTTATTGTGCAGATTGCTTGAGTTGCAAATTGCACATTATCCAGCTTAAACACCTGGCATTTACATTCATTATAACCCTGACACCCCCCCTTTATGGCCTCCCGCGAGGGCCTTCCAATTGGTCAGAAGCGCAAATGAATGTTTTATGATTATGATGAATAATGTGAGGGGCTGTGGAAGGGAAGGGGAAAAAAAGAAAAAAAGAAAAAAAGAAAAAAGGAAAAAACAAGAAAGAGATGGAGACGGAGGACTTTATAGAGCACTTTGACGCTGCAGAGTTTTTTGCCAGAGAAGTGCAGTGATCTCTGTGGCTGGAAAAAGGACTCAGCATGTAGCTAAACTGGAAAAAATAGTTTCCAGGAGCAGACAAAGATGTGTCCTGGTTGAAAGAAGGGAAGGGTGTTGGAGTCCAGGCACTGTACAATGTGGAGAGAGGGGTTAGGTTCCTGGTGGTGTTTCTTGTTTCTCAGTGATTTCAGGCCAATAGCTGCATTTCTTTCCATGCCTCGGTTTGACCGTAAGAATACATCAGGAGTGGATTCAGCACCCACTGCTCCTCCTCTTCTGTCCCCTCCAGTCCAGGACCTTTGCAATAAAACTGCCTCTTGCCCCAGACAGTACAGATCTCACACTTCGCTTGAGATAAGGGACTTGGAAACTTGCTGGTAACTTGAGGTAGAGCTAGAAGTGGTTTGGGAGTGGGTTACTGTAACATCCAAATCAAGAGCTATTCTTTCAGTGTTTTCTGGCCTCATTTGATGGCACAGAGAAGGGTCATAGCTTTGAATTAAGAAGCTGCAAACTAAATGTATGAAGCCATTTACTGCACTACTTCTGGGGTCTTTGGCTTTTTATTGGCTCCTTCATTTGTGCTGTCAGTGGCTGCTGGGCCAACTCTACCTCAAGAAGTCATGCTGCATTTTGAACTTGGGTGTTATATTTTCTATTTTATTTCTCAGCCAAGGCCTAGTTCCACTACCCTAATGCTGTTATGCCTCAAGATTGTTTTTCAAGGAGCAGCAGAAGGTGGACAGAGTTTATCTCTTGCTTCTGAGGCCATCTTCAAAGCTGAGGAGCCCAGACTATAATTTTGTTTTCAGGGAAGCTGTAACTATTTTGCCATTGATTTCAGTGGAGCAAGAACTTTGGGCTTATTTCATAGGCTGTGGTCAGACAGAAAAGTTGAAAAGAACAGGCTCTCTCTTGTGAGTCTTTCATAGCCTAACAAGAGCCTGAAAATTGCCTCTGGCTTTGCTAGTGCCACATCTCCCCTCAGGAGGCATGCAGAGATCATTCCAGGATGCTCCAAGCAGGCAAGGAGGAGGATGGGCCAGGAGTGGGGAGGGGAGTATAAATGAGACTCCATGTCTCCAGAGATTGTTTCCGTGGCTTAAATGATTTTAGTTAATAAATAAATAAATTGGATTGAAAGTTGCCCAGGAGAGAGGCTGAGGTTCTGAGATATTTTTAACCCCCCACTCCTCCTTCCTCTGATTTTGTTTTGCTTCATCTCTGAGCAGGATCTGCTGGTTGCTGGGTACTGTTGTGTGTGTCTTGGTCTGGACTAATGAGACTTTACTGTGGTGGAAAGCTCACGGCGAGGAGATAGTTTTGGCTGTTATGCACAGGGCTTGTGTGCAACATAGAGTATCAGCTGGGCAAGGCAGGGTGACTTTAAAGGCCAGTTTTGTTACAGCCTCACAATTTAGAAACAATTAAGTGCCATACTGATAATGAGAGGTTTTAAGCACAGGCTTGGGGGCTGAGCAAAACTGAGCTGGTCGAATGGCAAACTGCTTTGTGTTGCTTTCTTTCACTTTGCCTTGGTTCACTTACTTAACAATGTGCACTGAGCTCCAAGAAGGCACCTACCCGCAATACTGGGTCCTACCTAAATCTATAAAAAAAAGCGAGTCAGTCTTAGAACACCCAAGTAGAAAAAGCAGGACTTTATCCCAAAGACTAGCATGACATTCAGTATGGATAGAAAAGACATTTCTGGGGAGTCATCTGTCTGAAGTCTTTAAATCAACATAGCAGAGAGCAATACTTAGGAAGACAATGGGATAAATGTGGTCTGTTGTCCCATACCGAGGACACCTATTTGTCAGTAGTCTTGTACTCTACTGGTGTGTAACATAGGAGCTCTGTCTAAAAACATAAATCTTACTTGATTGCTGTGGAGGATTTATCTTGTGGACAGAACCAGAAGTGAATTTATAAGCCTAGTGGTTGGTCCTCAAAATGAGAAGGTTACTGTATTATCAAGGAAGCTCATGTGGTCCTAGATGGCTATCAGCATATTGCAGCCTTCAAATCTACTCATTGTTTAATTTTTAAAAAAAAACTCTTAATTGAAATCCGCCACTGATGAAAATATACTCTTTGCCTGCCATAGGCACAATGAGATCAATTCAGCAGTACTCTTGACATAACAGTTTCTTATGGCAAAGTCCTATAAAACTCAATATGAATGAAATCATCAGGATTCTGTGCAAACAGCTCTGAGAGGGCATATAGTCTATTTGGTAATGTTTTGATCTCATGGATAGATAGCTATGAATGTTTCAATATATCCTAAAGATTTTTCTAAGATCACACAACTCAGTCCTATAGCTGTATATACATCCAAGTTTCCTCTCTCATGTATCTGTAGGTAGTATATCTATTTGTTGTACATAAGATAGCTATGTAAGTGAAAAAGATTAATCCAAGTGAGGAGGGGACCTTGTATGTTCACCAATGATTTGAAAATTACACTTGTATAATTGACTGTTGCTAGAACTGCTTGACTAAACCAATGGTCTGTTTCTACCTCCAGATAACATTCAGTTTTGGGTCTTAAAGAACAAGTCCTAAATTCCACATAAAGGATATGTACAGAATAAACTGAGTTTCTTCTCAATTTTGTTCCTATGCAGTTGACTTATGCCTAGAAGCATGAGGGTTATTTCCTTACCATTTCTTATCCGAGACAGTGCAACTGTGAATGTTCTCATTATGCATATAAATGTCTAATCCTATTTGGAATTACGGTAAGGTCTTGGCTTTCGTGGAACCGTGTGGCAATTTGTTGCACTGGGTAATTATGCAGTGTAGTTAAAAAATAAATAAAAATCTTTTGTCTGCTTCAAATACATTCTCCCTTTCAGTTTAGTGAGACTCTCCCTTAAACTGGTAATGTATGCATATATATTTTTTGCAGGAATTTCACAGAAAGCCTGCTGATCAGGATAATGATTTCCTGGAAGAGCAAGGACGGTGCTTTCTGATCTCAGGAATTTCTTTATGGGCACCTGCTTTTTCAATTTTGAGCATATGTGTTTGTCTGAATATTGTTACCACAAAAAAAAACCAAAAAAGAAGATGTAAGTATGTAGGTACACATTCAGTTTATGTAACATGATTCTGTGATTCTGGAGTTGCAGGTTGCCATTTAAAAAAAAAAGGGGTTGAAAGAATATGTAAAAAGGAATGCTGTTGGGCAGCATATCTGGGAACATGATGGATCTTCCATCAGTAGGATATCTTCACATGAAAACTGGATTGTTTTTTAAGATGAACTTTATCCTAGACAAAATAGAAGGACCTGAGAAGGTACTGTTTGAGATTCTATGAGAATGTTTTGTATATGAGGTCAGATTAAAGATCACACTGTCTCCTTGTATTCCTAGAGTCTCTGCATCTAAAAGATGTGGTGAATTTTCTGGGATTTTATTACTGTTGTTAATTATTTCATTAGACAAATTTTATATTTATCTTTTGTTCCAGGTTGTTGTGTTAGCGTTGTCCCACTTGTTATTGGCTTAGAAATTTATCGGTTGGTTTGTTTGGGTCGTATTTTAAATAAAAGTTTTGCAGAAGTTACTGTTCAGAATAAATTCCCTTTGAATTGAGTAGGATGTTATCAAATTTTAAGTGTTTTAGAGAAAATGAGTCAATAAACCTGATGCCATAGACTAGAAAATAAAATCTTTTTAAGGGGAGTTTTCACCATTCTTATAGGACATGAGAAGCTTTGTCAGAATCTCTCTTGAATTTTACTACATGGTGCAAAATATTTAAGGATGGCTGATAGTTTCTTGTTAAATCGAATGGTTGAGAATTGAGACAAAGATGGGGACAGTGGAGGGAAGTGGAGGTCTGTTACTCTTAATGATTTATGCTAGCTGATGTTTTGGCCTAGAGTCCTTAATTATCATTCAAATTTGCAATTTCCTCTTAATTGTTTTATAGAATCGTTAACTTCAGAGTGCCTTTTGCATGGTTTCTTATAGGGCATTTATCTGACTCTAATCTTCCTTTTGAAGTTCACTCTTCCTTAGCTATATTTTTTCCCACTTTATCCAATCTCCCCCTTGGTATCTGCAAGGGGCTAATATTGTGTGAGTCCACAGTAACAACACACAGTTGCCACTCATAAAATGATTTTCAAACATGAGAAACAGAGCATTCAATTTCCCTGTCCAGAGCTGCATCCTTAAGTTGGCATTGATAAATCTTCTCTTTGTTTGGTGTCACAAAAGCGAAGTTCAGAAAGATTTCCTGATACTTCTGGATCTCTCTCTTTCTATCTGCATGGTGGCCAGATCCCTTTCTGCTGTGAACCAAGGAAGGGCTGCACTGCAGATGCTGGTGGCTGGCACAGAGCTTGCAACGTAAACCAGCTCAAGTTGGTGGAGCCATGCCACTTCATGCCATTTCAGAATCAGCAGGGAATGGTGGACACTTGATGGGACTTGTACTTTGGTCAGGCTCAGCTCTTTTCTTCCAGACTTTCTTGGCACCCTCTTAGTTCCTTCTCCCTTCTGAAAAAATACCCCAAACTTCCAGAGTGATGGTCCGTCTCACCCCATCCTCCTCCTTCTTCCCCAACTAGATCACGCTGTGAGTCTGCAAAAGTTTAGCAGTAATTAGTGCCGACCTCTAGCTGCTCACTGCTTGCTAGGAATCTGGGTTGTCAGCTCCGCCTGTCAGAGGGCTGTGAGGAAATGAAGCATTCGGAGGCACAGAGAAGTGGGAAGGAGGAGGAGAGATGTCCCTGCGCTACAAAGCACATTGCTATTAAAGTGTCAGTTTTTTGGTTTACTGTTGCAGTTTGTGTGAAGAGTTTATGGATCAGCAGATAACAGTAATTATCACAGAGACTTTTCTGCTAAAGTCTAATCTAACCTTTTATAGTTTTGTACCAGAAGGCCTCCTTCTCTTCACCCCCACTCTCTCCCCTCTTATTTTTAAGAGCTTATTGGGTCATTTTATTATTTTATTATTATTTTTTATGGCCACTAAATCATCAAAGTTGACATCAGACACCTTCACACAAAAAACGAATGCATAGATTAATTGAATGAGGGGGTGGATGGTAGGGTTTTATTAATAATACTAATCTAGAGAGTTTATTGTAGCAAAACCCAGGAACAGATTAAGTGTATTAAAAGGAAAGGGGAGGAAGAGTGAAAAAACTCAGAAATGTTAGCCAAGGTGAGATGTTAAAGCACTTGAAAATTTATTGAATCACATTCAGGCCCCACAAATACTAGTCCCAATCCAGAGTCACTCTGTCGAAGGCAATGCCTTTACACTCATTTGGGAGCAGAATGGGAGGGCTTATCCTGAAAGGGGCAGATTGGAGGGAAATTAAAAATATATCATCACCATGACTGCTAGAAGTGATTGAAAAAGTGCCACAAAACAACATTTTAGCAGCTGTGGTTTTTTTGTTTTTTTTTTAAAGGATACTGTTTGGGATAAAAGTATTGTGAACCTTGTTGAGGTGCCTTTTGCTTTTCTTTTGTTGAAATACAATTTTTCAATGAAAATGTTTGAAATGCTTATAAAACATGGTACGTCATTTCAACAGAGAGACAAAGCCTTTCATTATTTTTATTGCTGCTGCCACTGAGTTTGCTGTGCAAGCATTATAAAGAGGTCCTGATGGGGTTAAACTCTTACTTTATAATACTTTTTTCCTCCCTCTCTCTCCTGACTCCAAGTCCTCCAGAAAGAAAAAGAGAAGGGGAAGTAACTCTAGAAATTAATAATCCAAGGGATCAGGGACATTTTTTTCTTTACCCAGCCCTTGTATTTTCCTTCAAAATACAAGAACAAGATTTCATTTTCTTTGTTCACATTTTGATAATATGGTAAAAATTATCCCCAAAAGGTTCTTTATGTCTGTTTGTTTGGAGTATATATATGTATGTTTTTGATAGTCTCTTGATTCACAATAGCAGTGTGTCGGTTGGCAGAGGTCAGGCCAATAATCAGAGCTCCAGTACAGTAAGTGCTATGCAGACATCTTGGATGAGCTGAGAACTGCTCTAAAGAGCTTTCAAATTCAATGGGGAATGCTGGAAAATCTAATTTCTAGGGGGAAAGCTGAAGCATAATGAATGAGATATCTGATCCTTACAGCACGAATGGCACTGACCATCCTAAAGGTGGCCAGTGCATAGCATGGTTGTAACTACTTGAAACTCTTTAGATGTCAGAGTAAATGACAGCTCAGTTGTGCCAATTCTTTGAGACCCTTGAATCTCTGAACTTTTGGAAATCCTACTCAGTCTTATTTCTGATCACATTTCTAAACAGGCAGTTTAGATCCTAAGGACGAATAGGGTAAGAGTTGGACTAGTATCTTTAGAATGTAGGGTTTTAAGCTCTTCTAGTCATGTGTAAGCTTTCTTGCCATGATGGTGCCAACGTAGCCTGGGGCTGAGGGCAATTGCTTACTATTTCAGTGGGGAAAATGAGATATTATCCAATATGACCTGCACAGTTATTGTCCCCATGTAGGAAGAAGCTATTGTTAATGAATCATATAGAGGAAACTAAGAGTGTAAGGGAGCTTGGTGTGACAGTGAAGAAGTCTTTGTCAGCTAACGCTTTCCACATGCAACAGATATAAATAAATCTCTTCATCATCCCCATCCACCAGCATAAATGCTGGGATTGAGATTGGTTAGAAAAGAAGCTAAAGCCAAACCAAGTGTTATTAAGACATCTGTGTGTCTAATGAAAAGTTACTAGGCAGGAGAGAGGCACAAATCATTATGAATCAATTTAATCTCAGCCAAAAATATGCAGTGTAATTCATACCAGAGTTTGAGTTAAATGTGGACATTTTAAATATAGTGGAGTGTCAGGGCTCTCTCCTCACTGGGCTAGCCTTTAAAGAGTTACGGTATTTCATCTGCCAGTCCAAGAAACATTCATAGCAGAGGAACCATGCAGTCTATAGCTCTATATATTCACATTTACCATGGATGACTGAGGTAGTGGTGAGATACATAAATTATTCTTTTTGTCATCTCCTGAATCTGTATTTCTGCTAGTGATGGAGGATATGGTTGGGTGAGCTCCTATCTCGGTTGTGCCATGTATTTGAATCACAGATGACTTAATGTGGCATTGTACTATTCTAAATCAAGTTCTAAGAGCTTTATGGAATCATAGAATGTTTAGAGTTGGAAGGGACCTTAAAGACCCTAGTCTAGTCCCAACCCCCCTGCTACGGGCAGGGACACTTCCCACTAGACCAGATTGCTCAAAGCCCCCTCTAGCCTGGTCTTGAACTCTTCCAGGGATGGGGCATCCCAACCACAACTTCTCTGGGCAACTTGTTCCAGTGTCTCACCACCCTCACAGTAAAGAATTTCTTCCTAATGTATATCTCCCCGCTTCCAGTTTAAAACCATTATCCCTCATTCTATCACTGGACTCCCTGCTAAAGAGTTCCTCCCCATCTCTCCTGTAGGCCCTCTTTAGGTACTGGAAGGGGCTGGAAGGTCTCCTTGGAGCCTTCTCTTCTCCAGGCTGAACAACCCTAACTCTCCCAACCTGGCTTCATAGGAGAGGTGCTCCAGCTCTCTGATCATCTTCATGGCCCTCTTCTGGACTCCCTCCAACAGGTCCATGTCCTTCTTAAGTTTCTTCTCCTTTCCTCAATAGAAATGCCAACACTCTCATGATGACTAGATTGTTTTGCAGTTAAGGCAACAACCTGAGATTTCAGAGATCTGGTCCCTCTTCACATTTGTGCTTGAGTCTTATTTATAAAATTATTCTCTATTTCACCACAGATATATTTTGATGTTAATATACTAAAAAGCAAGATTTGCTTGGACACAGTAAGTCATAGAATCATAGAATCATAGAATGGTTGTGGTTAGAAGGAACCTTATATATCATCTTGTTCCAAAACCCCGTGCCATGGGGACAAGTCTATGCAGTCAACTCAGGCAGCTTCCCCATTTTTCCTTTTGTCTTTTCTCCGTGCTGGGCAGGTAGGATTTCAGGTCTCCAAAGCTGCTGAGGTACAAAGTACCAAGTGTGAAGTGGCACTGTAGAGACATCAAGGAACAGTCATGAAAGAGAAAATGCAGATAAGCAGTACTGAGACAAACTATAGTCTCTGGAAAACCACAAGGCAAAAACCAGTATTTTATTTTTAAAGAAATAAAATTGCACTGCACAGCAGTCACACTTAAAGGTATAAAACAGGCCAGGGGGACGCAGTGGGTGTTATTGTCCCTGCCTGAGCAGCAATGTGTGTACACACAGCCTTGGAGCAGAAACCCATCGCTGGTGTAACCCACCTGCCATGCCCTGCTCACAACTCAATTGACAGGAAATGTCCTCACCATACAGGCCTGTGTCTGGTACTCAGTACAGGGATGAACTCTTCTAGGAGAATATTAGATGCTTAAATGTAACATATTCCTAGATGCCAGGCACTTCTTTACTGGTTTTTACGCAATCATCCAGAAAGTTCTGGTTCAGCAAAAATGAAAAAAACCACACACACACCCCAAAACATCCCCAAAACTTTAATCTTCCTCCTTAAGTATATGAGCCCAGCCCGCTTCAGCCTTAAATGACAGAGGAGTGGCATGAAAAATGAATGTGAAATGTAGCAGTTCACTTAACAGGAGAGCAGACTTCTGATGTTTCAGGACTCTGAGAAGCCTGTGTCAAATGGCAGATGTGGCACTGGTGATGAGGCTTTGCTCTTGCTGGATTTGAGGATTTGGACTATTCTAGTCAACTGTGTAAACAAAGTTTCTTTCTTTTTTTTGTTTTGTTCTGAATCTGAGAGACAGAAGAAAATAAAATGCCTACTGAAAGGTAGTTTTATTTATGCCATAATAGGAAATATTTTTCATCTTGCAGGAAAAAAAAAAAAAAAAAAAAAAAGTTTTCCTCTTCTTCCCCAGACACTTAAAATTACTTCTTTTCCCTTCTGTGAGTGCTTCAAATTTTGACATTGTTTTTGTAATCTCTGGCCCCTTTCTTTGGCCCTCAGCGATATTCATTATTGTTTATCTAAGTCCTTCCTCACTCACCTGAATATATGTTTTAAAGATTGAATTTCATCCCCAGAAGTAACCCTATTCTATTTTCTCCAAAAACTGGAAGGAAATTGTTTCTGGGAGGGTATATGGCAGCTTGGATTGCAAAGGCTACCGGCATCTTCTTTCCTGAGCTCCACACCATGTAGTCAGCAACGCTAATATTGCTACTGGTCTTTTCATTTCTGAAATTAACCATGTAACCAAAGGCAGCAGCTCATTTCATGGCTTTGCTGGAAAGCAAAGGAACCAGGGACAGATATCCAGGCCTTTTTCCTTTGGCTGCAAATTGATTTTAGCTCTTGCTGTGGAGTTTGCAGCTGGCCTTTGGCATTTGCTGGGAACTATGCAGCACAAATTAAGGCCGGTAAAAACTTTGCTTTGGACATTCTCTTTTGCAGGAGTAAATTTTAGCCCCAGAGAGTGCAAAAGATGGGAGGGAGGTTGACTTCACAGACCTCTTGGCACTTCCTCCAAAGCCCCTTACAAGCATCTCAGCTGCATGCAGTAGCCCTTTGGGGATATGTACTTTTAGGCTCCTTTTAGAACTGGGGAAGGTAGAGCTGCCTAGAGGTGATATCAGAGACATGCCATAAATGCCTTTATTCATGGTTTGACACTCACAGGGCACCTGAAGGCCTTACATTTGATGATTTCAGATCTCAGAAGACCTATGGAGGTGTCTGAATTTCAAGGTTTTGAAAGTTTTGTCCTAAGAGATTTGACAGAAGTGGTGTCGCCATGTTGGTGATGGAAGCAGACACAAAGCCTGGCTCTCCAGATGCACCCCATACACATCAGTTACATTCGCTCTCTTCTCCTGCAATACAGCTGAGTAGGGCAGCTGTGCTGTTTTTTACTGGGGTAAAGTTAATTTTCTTCATAGTAGCTGGTATGGGGCTATGTTTTGAATTTTTCTTCCAACAGTGTTGATAATTCATGGGTATTTTGATTACTGCTGAGCAGTGCTTGCACAGCTCACTCTTGCACAGAGTCAAGGCCTTTCTTCCTCCTCACCCCACCAGCGAGTAGGCTGGGGTGCACAAGGAGCTGGGAGGGGAGGATACCCCAACTGACCAAAGGGATGTTCCATACCATATGACGTCATGATCAGCAATAAAACTAGGGGAAAGGTTAGCAGGGAAGCCACTGCTTCGGGACTGGCTAAGCATCCTTAAGCTGATGGTAAGCATTTGTTTTCATTTGAATCACTTGTCTTTCTTGTGCTTTATTTCTCTCTTTTCACTATTTTCCATTTCATTACAATTTCTTATTATTATTAGTAGTAGTGCTATTTTATGTCAATTGCTAAACTGTTCTAACCTCAGCCCATGAGTTTCTTCACTTGTACCTTTCCAGTCCTCTTTCCCCCATTCCTCTGCAGAGAGTGTGAACAAGTGGCTGTGTGGTGCTTGGTTGCCTGGTGGGGCTGAACCACGACGGCAGCCAACAAGGTTACGGAAAAGTGCATGGATTTCTGCTAAGTTTGGTTAAGAGGAATTACGTCTTGGGAAATCCAGTATATTAAGCAGGTCTTTTTTCCCCTCATTTTAAAGATCATGATATATACTAACATCAAATAAATCAAAATCAGTATTATCAGAGACCAGAACTAGTTTCTTTGTATGTTGAGATGGGTTGGTGGAAAATGAGTGGGGAAAAGAAAAAAAAAAGGAAAAAACCTGAAATACCGAAGACTTTGCCCTAGAAATATTTTTAAGTAAGAAAATCACCAAAAGGTCCACATCAGCTCTGTTTCGCACTGCTCTGGAGTATCTGTGAAGTGAGCTCAGCTGGGTAATGTTAAAAGCAGGGAGTTGTCAGACAGCCCAATAGTATGTGTTTCCTCTCTCATTGTCAACTCTCTTCTGCAGAAGCAGAAATCCATGCAGCATTTTCAGGGGAGAAGGGAGAGTATTCTATACGTAAACATAGTGGTTCAGGAACCTCCCTCTGCAGTGGCTCTTAGGAACTGGAAGCCCCTTTAGACATCGGTGCCTCTGAGGACCATTCAGTCTGCTAGCAGCAGACAAACTAGTTATCTTTTTGCTTTATATTCAGAGGGATCACTTTTAACGCCCTCCTTCGCCCCTGCAGCAGGGAAAGCACTGAGGAATGGTTACCTTCACCCTGCTTTTTCTGCTATTGCTGGTACACACATAATCCCTCCTAAATCTGGTATGAACCATAACTTAGTCACAGTGTCCAAAAGCTCATACTGTTCCCCAAGACTGGTCATTACACTCTAAAGCAAATTCATTCTGGCATTGTTGCTGCAGATTTGACGCCTCCCACCTGACTACAACTTACAGGGCTCATCTAACTCTGAGGTCACCCTTCTGCCATCATCTCCACTTTTTTCCTCTGCAACTTTTCACTGAGAAACAGAGAATTCTTGCTGCTAATATTAGTGTTAGGGCCAACAGACTAGTTAATTAACTTCTGGCTGCAGGGCCCTGTTTCAGTTTGAAGACCACTAGAAAATATTATAGAATTTGGGAAAGTCCTGGAAAAGAACAGGACTATTCCAGTTTGATTAGAGAAACAAAAACCTCTCAATCCTTTTCTGTCATGCTAAAGTTTCTAGAGGCAGATTTAATTCAAGAAAACAACAACAAAAAAAAAGAGGCAGAAAATTATTGTTTGATTCTTTCAAAAGTGTCTTTTATAACAATAGTACACTGAGGAAAAAGATTTTCCATCTCTCCACACCTCTTGATTAGTTTGGATTATCAATACATCCTGATTATCTACATGGAACTGCTTCAAGAATTATCAGAGGTGACATTAAATTGATTAATCTAGTAAAGCTTTTCTTTCAATTAGATTCATGCCCTTTCCAATTATCTAAGCACTTGCCCACTCTTTTCTGTGATGGAAGAGGAATCACTGAGAACTTCTCATGTGCTGGGGGGATTTTTTCCCTCTTTGCAGAGGAGTTTATTTCAGAAATAGAAAATCACCATTCAGTGCTATGTCTCCAACAGTGAGAGGTCAACGTTTCTGGACCTTTCAATTAGAGGGGCAGAGAAACAAGTACCAGCTCCTAGTCAAAGTTACAGAACACAGACAAAGTTATCTTTTGACAAATCTCATTAAGTTACCTTGGTACAGCCGGTCCTTTTCTTATCTTGTGTGGGTTTGTTACTGGTAGTATGTAGAATGAAGATGTTTTTTGCAGGGAGATTTCACAATGGTCTTTTTGGTAATTCCCTCTTGGAAAATGGGGCAGTCTCTGGGTTTTCCAGATGGCTTGTAAGATGGTCACTGCTGCTTCATGCTGGAGAGGTTCTGTGTTTGCCTTGCTGGTTTATGATGCAGGCTACTTCTGCCTGCTCCCAGGACAGTGATTCCATGTAAATCACCCTTTTCTGACTCTGCTGTGGCATCTATAAAATATGGATAACAACTTTTCCAATGTTTGCATGCTTGAGTTTGATCCCTCTTGATAGTAAGTTCTTTAAGTTGAGACGAGCTGTAATAATTTACACCAACAGAAAGTCTGCTTATGTTATTGACCTGTTTTCCAACTCTGTGGATGAAAAACATGCTAGGTCTCCCTGAAAGCAGAGATGATGGTGACTATTTGGCTTGGTAAGAGTAGACTTCTTGTGAGATGACCATCTCTAAGGGAGAAGAGCAAGCTGTCTTGCCACAGCCCCATGCTGTGTGTCTGGTGTATGAACCAGGACCCAATAGAGTGAGATGCTTAGTGATGAAAGAAGAGGAAGAGCAATGAAAGAAGAGGAAGAGCATTGGAAGCAGTAGGAGGGAATTTTCACAACAGCTTTAAAGGAAACATGTTTGAAATATAATGAAAGGTCTCATTGGGCTGTAAAAAAAAGTAAAAGAAAAAAAAAGAGAGAGAGAGAGAGAAAACAGCAACCAACCCTGTCTGTTGTATTGTCTTGTTAACAGTGTGTCACTGAGTTTAGCAGAAGGAAGCTTCTCCCACACATCTCCCCTCACACAAATGCAACTGTCACAACCTCCTGAGCTCTGAAGCACGGCTTTGATCCTGTGCAGCTCTGCCCCAGTTCTGCAACACACACGGAGAGGAAAGGGGAATCACCTAGCAGATTTTCTGGGGGAACAAAGGACACCGTTGCCAAGGCAGGGTTAATTGCCATGACGACAGCACTTCCCCAGCATCTTTCCTTTCTCTGTTAGCAGGGCCCCCCCCTCCTCGTGTCCTCCCCTCGTTGCATGTGTTGTGTTAATCTAATTTGTTCAGCTCAGTGGCTAAACAAATAACTGCAGACCCGGTGGTTATGCAGATGCATGGCAAAAGGGGGCAGCTCTCTGAAATGATATTTACTTGGTTATCTGATGATACTTGTGTAAGAAAGGACAAGGCCTGGGAAGGGAGAAGACAGAGAGCAAGGTGAGTTAAGAGAAGGGACTCCCTAAATGCTGACTGATACATGACTGAGTCCTGCTGCAGTTGAGCAGATTGGATTGAGAGAAGTTGGTCATTGGAGCGTAGTGTGGAAAGGCTGTAGAGGAAATCTGCTTCCAAGGATTTCCACCAAAGTCCCAGCAGTGACTGGAAAAATTGCTAGAGAAAAGGAGAAAGGTTTCCTGGGACCATTGGGTCGCAGAACAAGATTTTATAACAATATCTGCTCCAGGCAAGACGTGGGCTTCTTGAGCAACTTCGCAAGATGTCTGACCCAATGAGGTGTTTGAACTTTTCAGTTTATTTCCTGACTCAGTAATTCCACTTGTTTTGTTGAATCCTGTTTCCCTTTTTTTATGTGATTTTTGAGTTCTCAGAGATCCTCAGGGATACTCAGTCTTTCACAGCTAGGTTATTTGGTTGGCCTAAAATTTGAGAATTGCCAAGGAAAGGAAAAGGTAATTTCTTCCTATATAGTGTTCTTTACCTTGATTTCCAGAGAACATACACTCTTAATTTTAGCTCAGAAAAATCAGAAGTAAGCTGTTGGAACCCAGCATACACAGGGTTCAGAAGAGTACCCCGGTATGTTTGTGCTCCCTGGATGCAGTGAAATCTGAAGAACAGGGCACAAAACCCCACAAATGACCTACGCTGTAACCTCAGTCTCCCCCCCGCCCTGTATTTTCTGTGAATCTGTTTCTCCTTCCAGCAATGCCTGCTTGGCTATTATGTTCAGGATGTGCATACACTGGGGTCCCAACAGGTGTTTGAGCAGTGTTACTGTGATACTAGCAATAAATAGTAGATCACTGCTACAAAATGCTAAATATGCTTTGTTTCCCTTAGCTTCACTGAGCAGAAGGAACACCTATAAGCTCAGGACTGTTCAGATCTGTAGGTAGGGACTTTCTTAATTTTATGTTTATGTGAAGTCTTCTCCAGCTAGAAATGCTGGCTTGTTAGAAACACTGCACATGCAAGTAAGATTCACTGCCTCTTTGAGGAGTCTGCACATTTACACCAGTCTTACATTTTAACAACAAGATCATCCCCTCTGTATCATTTTTGAGGGAAATTAACAAACTGAAAAGCTTTTAGCCTTGGGATGGTTGTTTTTTAGTGCTTGTGGGGTTTTTTTTCAACTAGAATTATAGCTCTGCTCTCCGAGACCCTACTTTCTTTGGAGCTAGCTCTCTTTTCTGGGGGAAGAACCCTGAGATGATACTTCATCAGTCCTCCTTCCCTTCAGTGGCTGTTTCATGTTATGTTTTCATTCTCACCTCTTCCAGTGTTTCTCCAATTATGGCAGATTTTGGGAAGATATAAAAACTTCCTCTGCAAACCTCCTGCTCCCCTTCCTCCTTTGCAGCATGGGGTTGTGCCATCTCTGGCTTCCTATAAAGAGTAGTGACCAAAACATCAACATGCTAATCTCTGAGCCCTGGGCCATTTTTCTTACTGTTGCTAAAGAACACAGCCCCACTAGCTGTGCCCTGAAGCTCTTACAGTGAGGAACTGAATTCTGATACTCTCTTTCCCTCTCTTGCCCTTTTTTTTGCTACCTTATTTTATAATTATATTTATTTGAAATTGAATTTTAAAGGTTCAGTCCCTAAAGGCAGTGAGATGTAATTTCTGGTGGATATTAAAACTGTATAAAACTCCTCATATATCCCCCCATGAAGAACAGCTGGTACTCAGAGAGGACGAGGGAGAAAGAGACTGATTCTAACCTTCTTGCCAGATATGCAAAAAAACAATAATAATAAATAAAAAAATATTCTTTTCCCTTGAAAAAAATAAAGCTGACATTATGTGAAGCATAAATGTTTGCTGTGTAGATTATAAACAGGTATTCAACCATATAATTTAAAGTAGTGCCATTGATTTCAGTGTCGTGACACTGCCTTGTGCTGGTAAAAGGTCTGGCATGTAACAGCTCAAGCTGTTATCATCGGAGCTTGCAGGTTAAGGGACAGCCATGAAAACTGAGGCCTTACTGTATTTACTACAGTGGAAAGAAAGACCACATTTCTATCCAAGGGCCAGATTCTGATGCTTGTATTTCTAATGCATTTTCTTTCTCAAATAATTACTGAAACAAAAGGGTGGAGATAATCGGCATTGTGTTAACCTGCATGGATGTGACAAAAAAAGCCTGAGGATTTACATAGGGCCACAGAGACAAAATAGACAAGAACATGAAAGAATGGGTACTATTTGCAGGTGAAGAAGTAGGACACAGATAGATGAGTTGTGGTCAAAGGATCTACCTTTAGGTCCATACATTGTGGGCTTCCACTTCTCAGCTCTCTTCATAGTTAATGGAGAGGTAGGAAAGACAAGATAGTGCATTTTAGGGTACAACTCACGTTGTACTTGAGCAGATATCTGTGTTTAGTTGGATGAGTTGAACTCTAGACTGAAGGGGCGCTTGGTCCAATCCCCAATGGCTGTGAAGAGAGACATGAATGAAACTTGCACAGGCTGTACACTTTTATTGCTGAGAGTTAATTGCATTGCCTAATACAGTCAGTGTTTCAGTAGCAGAAAAAAGAAAGGAGCTCAGGTGTCCTGAATTTGAGTCTTGTGTTTACTCTTCATCCACTTCACTGAATTTCACTGAATTATTTTTAGAGTTGGAAGGGACCATAGAGATCATCTAGTCCAAGTCCCCTGCTGAAGCAGGATTGCCCAGAGCTAGAG
>JAOQGH010000019.1:8506709-8545318 GCA_025769975.1 Gallinago jamesoni
CCCCTCCCAGTTTGGTATCATCAGCAAATTTGCTGAGGATACACTCTGTCCCCTCGTCCAGGTCACTGATGAATATGGGCACAATGTTTTTTCTGACTTGGAGCAATGGATATTACATTTATCCTATACACATGCATAGCTTTGGCTTTTTTCCCCATTTCTGTTGCTTTCCACCTAAATTAATAAGGTTTAATTTGCAGGCAGGCACTGAGAAAGCAATATAAAAGCAACAGTGGCCTCAGCAGCCAGGTAGCCCATTAGTGTAAGGGCTGAAACATCTCCATTGGTCCTACTGGGCCAGGGGGCTGTAAACGTGACTTGAAAAGGACGGATTCCTAGAGGGCTGTGCAGAGGGCTACTCACCTGATCAATAATTCATTAGGTACAATTTGTAAATAACTGAGTGGAAAATATCCTTTCTTTTCTTGTAATCACTCCAACTAATCTGCTGATCCAGAGAGCAGACAGCTTGCCAGGGAAAGTTATCTCACATTCCTCATGTGTAGGAGGAAGAGGTCAAATTTCTTTTTCAAGTCTCACCTCACAGAATGGGCAGATTTTGGTCCAGGAGCTATTGCCTGAGCCACTCATTTGTCTCCATCCACAACCTGATCTCCTTGACAAACTGCTCCTAAATCACTATCCTAAGTATCGCGTATCTTTTTTTATATCTCGGCTCTTAACTCTTGCATAGAGCCCTGTAGAGATAACATATTCAACCCAATACAACCTTAAGTGAAGTATAAACAGGTGAAAAATTCAAATATGGTGAAGGAACAGTCTGTTTAGTGTAGTAGATGAGGTTGTGCTCTACCACCAACCCACTGTGTGGCGATGATCACCTCTCTTAGCCCCTACTTCAACTTTCTCTTCTCTCATCTATTCAGCTACTTGTTCTTAGACAACACAGCTCAGCTATCACTACTGGCATGATACTGAAAACACAATCAGCCCCATATTACCCAGAAATAGTATGAATCCCTTCCTCCTACACATATGTATGCATTTCCTGCTTAACATGTCAATATTCTGCACAAATCCATCTGTTTTCAGACTAGTCTTGTAGGATTTCATTACTGTAGGACAAAAGAGGGGGGAGCAGGGGGAAAGAACCTTTCAACTCACCAGCCAACAAGCTCTGGAAGGAAGATAGAGATGGGGATTTTGTAGCTCAGTATTGAAGACAAATGCTCAGCATTTGGTCATTAAGTTCATAGTACCAATTTAGACCAGAGGAGAGCACTAGGATCTTCTGGGGAGGATGTCTTTCCTGACATATGTTTCATTACTTTTTACCACAAAAGCTCTACAATAGAGCACAATCCAGTTTTTTATCACATTGATACTTCTGGCCTACCAGTGTTACTTCTTGCCCTGCTTTATAAGGAGGGATATGATTTAAATTTGTGTGTGGTCGTGTCTCTCTAACCTGACATGGACATAAACAGCAGCATGTGACATCCTTCGTGCCTTCCAAGTCCCCTGGGAGAGCTGGTTTCCTCCTTCATCACTGAAGTCAGACTAGGAGATGCAAAGCAGTGTGAAATCTCGTATCTCTTCCTCTGCTACCAAACAGTAATCTTGAACAGCATGTAATGTACTTGTGTTTAAATATCTCTGTGCATTTCCATAAACATAAGCAAGTACAGAGCGATACAGATGAGGCACTGTTTGCCCTTTGGATTCTGGTGTCCTGACCTTCTTTTCCATTCCATTGACCTATAAACACATAATATTATTTAATTAGAAATACACAGGGAGAAGACCATTTTCAGCATCAACAATAACACTAACAATATCAACTTGCTTCTTTATTCTCTTTGTTTTCTTGGAGAAGTTAAACTGTAAATTAAGTCTGATTTAGCTTTTCTGATAATTCTTGCCATGGTGCAGATCTCTCAGTGACCTAAAGCAGCTCACATTGGTTTGAACTCTGCAGCCCCCGGCAGAAAATGTTTAATTACCTTTATTTTGCCAAAAGCTGATCTGTTTATCCTGCAGTTCTTGGGGGTCTCTTGGACTCCCTCTGGTGGCTAATCTACCACAATGTGAAAGGAAGGGAAAAAACCCCTAAGTTTACTCAGTGCATTACACCTGGGTGCTGTTTGTGCTGCTGGTATGGTTTGCATTAATCTCTCCTACTATTTCCTAAGGCTGTGTCATCTTCTCTCTGCCTAGTGCTTTTCAGCTGAAACTCAGTAAGGGCATGATCAAGATATTTTAATGCCTGTTTAGTGGAAATAACATACCTAATCCTCAGTTACCCATGGCATTAAAAAAAAAATAAATGTCAACGTGCACACAAACACCCAGATGTTTGCATCAGTGCCTGGGGAAACCAGCTGGGTATTAAAGCTGTAAGGTGGGATTCCAGGTTAGTCTTGCACCGCACAATCTCTCACTGACTGCTGTTGTCCGCAGCAAGATACTCTTGTGGCTCTGAGGTTTAAACCCTAAATGAAGAGTGTTAGGAATTCATCTTGAATAAGGATGCAGACAAATACTTTTTTTTTCCTTGCTTTTATTTTATTTTGCTGAAAGGAACTTTCTGCATGAAACTGAATAACACTATGTGTTATTTGCAGCACAGCTGTTTTGCTTTGTTTGATATTTTTCCTTCCCAGTTTTTAAGTCAGCTTTTTTTTTTTCTTTAAGTTGTTTGCTTGGTTCATTGTTTTTGTGATTTTTTTTCTTCTGGCTGGTTTCAAATGAAACTGGATGCAGTTTTCTGTCAAACGCATCCTGCATTGTGTGGCTGAGCTCAGATACTGGAGAAACTGGCTTGAACCTGAACTCGAAGCCAGTGTATTCAGAAAAAGATTAAAATATTCTAGTGATAACTTCTTTTCTTCAGATCTGTGGATGCCAGTTCAGCCTCATCTGTGATAGGAGACTTTACACTTCTCAGAAACTAGGATAAGTTTTCCTGGCACAGGCACAGATGCAACAATAAATCTGTTCACGGTACAGGGGCAGCCAAAGACTCCTTCCATGAGCACAGCAAGCTCTCAAGCTGCCTACAGTAGCTTCATCTGCACCATGGTGAGGATCAGGGAGCTTCTACTGGTAGCATTGTCCACAGAAATCTGTGGCACAAATCAAGCATTTTCCCCTTGCACTACATGAGTCCCCCACTCAAATTGAGTCTCAGGGATGGCTTTTATTTAAATGTCTGAGAGGCAGATGTTTAAATCTGAGCTGATTATCTCTACACCTTCTGTGGACAATGGGGGGAGTAAATGGCCTGTCTATCCTTAAAACAATATGGATTGTCTGTAATGAGATCACTATCTCAAATTCAAATGGCAAAGGTTTAGATCTGTACAACAGAGTATCTCAGAGGGGTCCAATGCTTTCATCTAGGAAAAAAGCTACTTTACATCCTTTAAAAAGGATGTAAAAAAAAGTTTTACATCCTAAAAATTTTTGGTTTTAGGATGAAGTGAAAAGTGTAAAATGCATTTTTCATGAAATGTAGTCTATATTGGCAGAATTTGGCATTATGTGATCCATTCTTACTTGACAGTATGAGCTGGTAAAATAGCATGTGTTCCTGCAAGACGGTGTGAAGGAAAGGACTTTCTCAGAAAGGAGCTTCCTCACTGGTCCACCTAGCAAGTCTGTGACAACACCTTAATTGCTAAGGAAGGATAGCAATCTGATATAAGTGACCGTCATACTCCACAGAGGACCCTACAGGGGACTTGGGTCTAGGCCCCAGAGTAACTGACCCAGTAACTGGTACTTGCACCACCTTGAATCAGCCCTATAAAAGAGGTCAGACTAAGCAGTTAATTGTATGTATATTTCCTTTAAAGAAATGTTTAGAGGTGTGGCTTTTGCATATCAACATGTATATACAGTTCCTTTTGACTTGAGCAATCTGTGAGATATTTTGTTACATTAGTGCAAAAAACTTGCTTTGTTTTTGTTTTTGTTTTTGTTTTTTCCAAAAACAGAGAAATAAGCACTCTGCAAATGAAGTTCACATATATTTTAAGTGACCCCTTTGGAGATCAAAACTGCACAAAGAACTTCCTGTAAAGTACAGGGAGCTACAGCAATGGCTCAACAGAACTTGTGGTCCAGGAGCTGCAGCTTTGTTGCATTGTTATAGGGAATACTGCTTTCCTCCATTAGTGGAGCTCCTAAAATATACTTTAAAATGTACTTTGGCCTCACTGTGAGGTAGTCAGTGCTGTTGCACAGACTCATACCATATAAAGAACCAACTGTGCTGAAGACATCTCCTTGTGGGCCTGATCCAAAGCTCCTGAAGACAGAGGAAGTCTCCCCCTTGGCTTCAGTGGGCTTTGCAGCATCAGACCCTCATCAAGGTGCAGCTCATGATGAGCAAAGCTGGAACTAGCCAGCCAGGAACAGCTCTCACTGAACGTGGGCAGGAGCATGGATGAGAGGTTGGGATAAGGGTTGAGTTTCGTGCCCTCCCCTTCTGCTGCCACAGCAAACTCATCAACAGGGTGTCTCCTCCCAGAAGCAATAACTTCCCCCAGGTCAAGGAAAAAATGCTGGAGGGAGGGTGGAGAGGCAAGCTTCGTGTTCATAATCCCTAGACGGAGAAATGCCTTCCTGTTTAACACAGAATGAACAATTAAAGTGGTGGAGTCAGCTGGAAATGCTGCTTGCAGCGGTTCCTGCTCGCTGGCCAGTTGGTGGATTACTAATAGCTGGCATAGCATGCTGTTTACCATGCACAAGGCTCCCTCCCTCACAGAGGGAGGGCCAAGGAGGGCCAGGGAACAAACCCAGCTCCCCCAGCCAAAGATCTGCATAACAATCATCTAGAAATATATGGAAATGCCAAAATTGCACATGCAGATGCGATCCCTGGGAGCAGGCCTGGGGAGCAGAGGAAGCCATACAGAACAGCCACCCTCCCCGCCCCACGGTCTGCTACATGGCAGACCTTGCATCTGCTGCCTTCGGAGAGGGAGACGTGAGGGGATTATTCTTCCCCACTTTCATTTGCTTTTTGGTTTCTCTTGAAGGCACTGAAAAAGGTTTGCCTTGATACTGTGGAGGTGCTCCCAGTGGATTTCCCTCGTGGCACATGCCAGCTTGTGAGGTGACTTTACATAAGTCCATATTAGCACAAAGCAGGGCACCTCTTGGGTGATGGAGCTAAATCAAGACTAAGGACCCTGCTCTTTTCCTCTGTAGTTATCAGAAAAAAGATGGAGGGCAGAACATCTCTATTTGCGGAGGCACTGGGTGATGCTTAGCCTTTTTTGCTGAGTAATACAGAGGACACTTTTTAGTCTGGGAATTCCTGGCTTAAATTCTGCTATGGGAAAGTCAAAATAATAATCAAAATGGTCCATTCTGGCTTGAAATACAACACCCAGGAACCATAGATTGTGGGCATTAGAGATGTAAGTTCACAGCATACTGTCTGTGCAAGGCTCTTAAGATCGTTCTTTATCAGTACTGTTTCAGGCATGCAATTAATGTGAGATATTTAGGGGTATTTAATTGCTTCTTTGGAGAATGGTTTATGTGTATCCCATATACTCCCAGACAAAGCAGGATTCACCAGCTACAGCCCAACTTCTCTTCCCCTTGAGAGCCGTCCAGCATCTCAGACAGTTCAGGTAAATGGAAACTACGAACGTGATTCAGCCCCTGGAGATGGAAGAGTCAGGACCTTCCCAAGGATCCCTGTACACTGGTAAATTGTGGGCACAGGCTTGAGCACTGACAAGTAGGTAACCCTGCTTAAGCAGAGGGGTTGGACAAGGTGACCTCCAGGGGTCCCTTCCAACCTCAACCGTTCTGTGATTATGTGGCAAGGGTCTGTCCATACTATTTTTCTGTTAGCACACTCCCTGCTGTGTTTTGGGTCCAAGTTAATTAGCACTCTGCCACAGCCCCCAGATGCAGCCTAGGGGATAGCACAGGCTGTATCCCACCAAGTTTTGGGGAGATAGTAGAGACTTTAACTACACATGTGCAAGGCTTTCATACCTGCAGGGTCAAAGAACAGGCCATGGCCTGCATTAGTTTATTAGCATAGATATATGAGTGCCCAGAAAAGTATGTTTGAATGGTTTCTGCTCTCTCATTTCTTCCTAAATCCAGGAATTCAGATTGCAAAGAGGTACAGGGGCACGGTCACATGGTCAGGGGCGTGAAATCACAGAATGTGGCCATTGACTTTCACAGGGGCTGTGTCACCTGGAGGGAAGTAGAGAAAATACAGCTCAACACGGGCAGTTTTTACCATTGTTAAAACCCATTTCAGCAGATCTGAGGAAAAAGAGGTTGTCCTGTGGCGTACCTTGCAAAGGCAGCAGGAAGCTGGAAACCTCCTGTCTCTGTAAAGGGGACGCTTATCAGGTGCTTGGATTTCTGCTCCTAAAGGGTGTCTTCATAACTCAGCTCCTCTTCCCTGTACAACTCTTGTCACTTTATACATGCAGATAGAAGCCTGTTTATCCACTACATGCCCTTCTCTTCCTCTTTCTGGGGCAAACATATGTGCATTTACATGCTCTGCTTTCCTGCATCCTCCTCACAGCCCCTGCCCTCTCTCACACCCACACACTATAAAAATCTGCCTCAGATCCAGTTAGTAAAAGGTGACTTTTTCCTGCCATCTGGGTGTTTGGTGGCACAGATTCTCTTGGCCTGCCTACACACACTCGCGGGCGCGTTACGCCCTCCTCTTTCCCCTTGCTCCTTCTCTCCCCCTCCCACGAGCTGGCAGCAAAAACAAAAGGGAAATCTTCAAAACCACGGTGTCAGCTGCCTGTGTCAGTGTGGGTTGAGAGGACGGATCACAGCGCACTCATCTCCCAGTAGGCAAAGGGGACTGTATTTCAATAAATTTACATACTATAGAAGACCGTGTAAGAGATTGCTTTGGGGAGCTCTCTGCCGAGTTGCTTTGGGGACGCCAAGCCCTTGACTTGCTCGGGAAGGGTTTGATGCCACCTGCTCTAAAACTCTTATGTTCTCCATACCCTTTTCATTTTAATACTGATGTCCGTCGTTTGCTTCACAGCACGGTTTTGTTTTCTTGCAGTTTGAATGAAAGGCTGTTGATTAATAGATCTGGAAATGTTGACTGTGGGCTTACTCTGAGGGAAGAGCAACACTAGCTTTCCTTTGTGTAGCTCCTGTGCACACCTTGCTCCTAGCCTGCTTCGGTCTCGCTTACAAATCGTGACCTGTCTTGAGTGGATCACTGAACCCCTGTGCCTTTCTTTAATCATTTGCTTCTCTTCTGATTAAATGTAGTAGAAATATTCTAAGGAAAACAATCTGTGAAAAATATAAGGTTTCACTGAACATTGAACATTATGTATATTTTTTTCCTGTGAAAAGATAATATTGAAACAATTTTTGCAACTGGCTGTTCAGTACAGATTACATCTTTTTGTTCAGACGAGAAGTAGAAATTTTCCTTAGACATTTCTGCATTTAAGCATTTCTGAATTACGTATTTCCACAAAACATGCGTTGTTGTTGCTTTTTTTTTTTTTTTTTGGCTTCAGGAAGCTGTAGAAATAACAGAATTTCCTGTGTTTTTTGAATATTGTATCCCTCATGAAAAGTTGCTTCCACCAGGAACCTAGATGGATCATTGGCCTAAATCCCAGCCTAGAGCACTGAAAAGCATAGGGGCTACCTTCCAGATGGCTGCTGCTATTGCTTATTGGAGGTGGTTGGTGTGGTTCCCAGAACTATTCCAGTCAACATGAACAGGTACCTCAGAAAAGACCGTGACTACACAGTCTGCTGAAGAGTAAGTCACCTGTAACCATAAGATAGTCCTTCTCAGCATTGCTGTAAGCTCAGACTAATGTCATGGAAAAGCCATCTTGCCATACTTTTCAAGCAGATTAAGAGATCTCTTTAGGTTTTAAACTGGAAGAGGCAAGATTTAGATTAGACATTAGGAAGAACTTCTTTACAGTGAGGGTGGTGAGACACTGGAACAGGTTGCCCAGAGAAGTTATGAATGCCCCATCCCTGGAAGAGTGTAAGACCAGGCTGGATGGGGATTTGAGCAACCTGGTCTAGTGGGAGGTGTCCCTGCCCATGGAAGGGAGCTTGGAACTAGATGATCTTTATGATTCCTTCCAACCCAAACCATTCTATGATTCTGTGGTCTTTTTCACCTAGTGACTTTCTTGGAATTTAGACCTGGGAGAAGAAGGTTGGATTGAGGACCACAAGGAGAGAGGAGCTAGCCAACAGTTCATACTCCTGCTTGTTGACATGAAAGAAGTGGCTTCAAACTCTCTCTTGTTCATGAGCTTTCTGTGTGACAAGTCAATTAGCCTCCTTGTGGCTCCATTCCCAGTCTATACGATGAGGATATAGCACATGCAATCAAATGGTGAAGTAAAAGTGCATAAACGCTGGTGAGATGTGCTGTGGGAAAGGGGATGGATGCATTGCTAAAAGCAGGTAAAACAGGGGTGAGCGGCAAAGAACCACATTAAAACCCCCTCCAAACCGGGAGGTAATGACCTGCTGCTTCGGTGTTTATGTGGCTCTGGAAGTACATTGTGTGCCCAATCCATGGGAGGGCAAGGCCGGGAGCAGGAGGCTCTGAACCAGGTCATTTTAACACTTCCTGGCAGAGGAACATTCATTTAATGCAGAGAGGGAGCAGCTGAGCAGCTGCATTCAGAGAGAAACACCGTAATCTATTATGGGGCTTGGGCCACCATTGATCAATATGGCAAAGTCAATAATAGCTTTTGATTCCAGCATATTAGGCTGACTGTCAGTTTCATGTTTATTGGAAGTTTTTACAAATAAGTCAGACATATGACTTGAAGGAAAGAGAATATGAGTCAAAACTCCAGGTAGAAAGATGATTTTTTTTTTCCTCAGGGTTGTGTTTTTAAAGAATTGCTTAGCTTTTTAAGGAGGAAAAAACCCTTTCTGTATACAGAATGAAATCAATTAAAATAAATAAATTTGGGATTTCAGTTAAGGAGAACAAGGATTATCTGAGGGTTAAACTTGTAGTGACCAAAGCCTCATAGTACATCTGATCTTTTCCCCCCGAAACTTCCATCTCTATAAATCTGCCAATTCCATTAGTATCTGAAACTCTTCTGGAAAAGAAAGAGATACAAACCCAAAATACTTTGGGCATTCCACATAACATCAAAGAACTCTTGTAACTTTGACATTAGTTCATTTTAAATTTTCAGAAAACATGACGGCAGTTATATAACTAATAATCCAATTAAAACACTAAAATATATTTTAAAAGAATAAATTTAGAATTCTGTTTAGATCCATCATATAAGTTCCTATCTCTTTCTTTTAAAACGGTGAAGTTAGAATATTTGGACTAAAAAAAATTTGTTAAAATACTAAATATATAAATACTTTAGTATTACAGTTATTATACTGACAGGGGGAAATGGACGTACCAAGATAAAAATAAAGAACTGCTTGAATTTAATCTCCTCTATCTTTTTTAATCGAGCATGTCCCAAAATACTTCCTCAGAGTTAAGCGACACCAGTACAGAGACAGTGAATTAAAGAGAAAGAAGAATTAAAAAGCATAAGGAAAGGAAAGAAAAAAGATATAGTAGAAACTAATCAGAGGAGACAAGAAAAAAGAGAGGTTTTGCCTAATGTCAGGAAATACAGAACATAGAAACAAGGTCTCCGAATATGGCAGTGGCAAGATTGTTTTGGAAACACACACAAAGGGTGTCTCCTGGAAGAAACTAGAGTGATAAGAGCAAACAGAGGCAAGTGAGATTTGTATGATTGGTAGAGAAATGCACACAGCAGCATCTTGATTTTTAACTCTTATTTTTTTAATAATCAATGGACCTGAGCAAAATGAAATCTCTCCATTAGAAGAGAAAGGCTCTTGAACGAACAAAGAGGTGAGCAGACCTGTTGGAGAATTGGTGAGGGTGTGCGTCAAAGTTCAGCCTCAAAGGAATATGGAAGAAGAGTTACTTGTGTCCTTATCTGAGTCTCCTCTGAGATGTTAGGGCATCCGATGCATTTTAAAATTTGATGGATTTCTGTGGGCCTTATCTTCTTTGTTCTGCTGGCGCTTTGCCCTTCTACTTTCCTTTGATCACTGCTTAGGATCAGTTCTGTGTAACGCTACCAGGGCAGAGTGCATTGGCTGCCTTGCTAGTTGATGACCCAGCGACAGTGGTAAAAGGACAATCACATGGACATGAGTTTTTCAAGAGATGCTGTATGAACAGGTTTATCATAATTTTAAATGAGCTTTTATCATAATTTTTAAATGAGCCTTGGAATCTTCCCGCTCCAGTTCTGTACCCAGCTTTTCTGCATGTAATCCTCTAGGTTCATGCATTTTGGTATGACCTGGTGGGCATGGAGCTTGAATGGCATCCCAGGGAAAAATGACGTGTTCTCCCTATATACCAGAAGTGGTTTTAGCCAAGGACCTAAGCTTTGGAACAACATCATCAAGCTGTCCACTCTTTATTCATTCTTAGGACAGAGAATGGTTTTCACCAGTACAACTCAGAGCAATGCCTGACTTTACCGGTGGATTTTGTAACTTTTTGCATGCAAACCTTCTGAAAGCTTCAATAACAAAAAAGTGGGAAGTTTCTAAACTGCTGATTGTAGACACGAGAGTACAGCCAGGGGAAAGATCACTCTCTAATTGCCATGTTTTTTATACACTTTCCCCAAACATCTGTTACAGGTCACTGTCAGAAACAGGTTATTTTGTCACAGACTTTCAGTCTGACCCAGGATGACAGTTTTTACGTTCTGATTAATAGCATTAATCCAACAACACCCACAGACCTCCTATAAATCCTCTTACCTTTTCTTCAGCTCTTACCTACCAGAACCACAAGAGTGGAGACACTCCAGAGAAAAATTCTCCTTTCACTTGCAGTGGGTATCTTCAAATCCAACTCTGTTACCAGGTTTATCATTCATTCTTCTTTAAGCTTAGCCCTACCTATTGTCATTCCCCATCTCCAATCCAGAGAGTTTTGCTGCAAGGATAGCTGGCTGGATCCAGAGGACCAAGTGAGGACCAAGATGTTTGTCATTCCATCAACAAAGGAGTCGGCTTTGCTAAAGCCAGAGAAGCTTGCATAGCATCACAGCACATAGCGCTTTCATTCCCACGTTGTCATCAGAGCACTATTCAAGATATGATAATTTTTTTTTTGTTTAAAGAAAACACAGAAATATATTAATTTACGCCTGCCAAACTGAAGACAAGAAAGAGAACACATTCATAACCTTACAATGCTTACAAGGGTGCAACACATACTTTCATACTGGAATAAAAGTTAAGTTTACATCTAAGGCTTATTGCTGAATCTCTATCTGGATGTTTTGAAGCATGTGTCTTGTGGCATAAAACTATGTTCTGTAAAATTAGTGAGGCAAAGTGTTTTGTTGCATATTTGTCTCTTGTGGCTCAAACAAAATTGTTTTCTACATTTTATGGACATGCATGAACTTGAAGACAAATCCTTCCTGTGTTAGTCTTTCAAAATGATTAACAGGAACAGCCTAGGTTCCACACTGTGCTGTAAAACAAGGCCCAGACTTCTTTTGTTTGTTTTAGTTGCAATTCTTTTCTACATAATATTTTAGTAGAAAGAAGGAATATGGTTTTCTACATGACGGTGGTGAGTTTGATTGGTATATGTTTATATGTCCTTTCTTTTTCCTCCAATTTCTATAACCATCAACATGCAGAATGTGTTTTTTAGAGCATTTTTCATATGTTTAGCATGACTGAGTCTCTGTTTAAGGTCTACAACCACTAGTCTACAGGCAAGAATGAGGGAGAGAGAGGCGAGCCCTTCTTTGTGGTAACTAACTCTCTATATAATGAGCCCCTTGAAAATTCTCCTTGCATACTTACTGACACCCCCGCAGTTACTTAAATGGGCATTATTGGTCACTGGGTCCCAAGGTCATCCAACAGAATGGGGTTGTTAAAAATGGGAATGAGGGTTCAAGGCATAGGGTCAAGAGAGATTAATTGAAAAATCTTCTGCAGGCCTGACATCATCTGTGGAATGGCAGTGCCCAGACACCTCCAGCTGCTGTTGGGTTCCTTGCGAATGTAAATGAATGACTTCCTTTGTGGCAGTGGGGTGGTTTCCAGGCTGGGTTGTTGATTTTCTTTATGTTCCATTCCTTTTATATTTTTTTCCCACTACAGTTCATCTTCTTGAGAAATCTTTCTCGCAGTGTCTATTAGTCTTCCTTTCTGCCTTGTCCCCAACTGTAACCTTCGAACTTGTTGGACATTTTCAATTAAATGTGTAGTTCTGACCAGCTTTGTGAAACTGGTCTCCCGAGTAGATGAAATGGTGTTTTTTACTACCCCACTTTGTGAAAGGGATGCCTTAGTAGACTGTGGAGAATGCCCACTGTCGCTCACACTTAAAACAAGATTTCATAAGAAGTCAAAGTGCATTGCTTTCCTTGCAGAGAGAATTACTCATATTTGGAGGTGGGTGGGTGTTACTTTTCTTTATCCTGTGGAAGAAGTAAGAAGATTTCCCTAGAAGAGTCCATAAATCTACTCCTTGTTTCATCAGAACTCATTCCTATTCTAACCCTGTGAGCTTTAGCAGATCATGGCAAAAACAGCATTCTCAGGAGCCTCCATAGGTCAGTAAGAATCCTACAGTTGAGAACTAACTAAAGCCAAAGTGTGAAAAGCCTAGATGCTCTGAGGAAAGTGTCTTCTGCAGGGGCTCACAATTTGGGATTCACTGATAAATGTGTGTAATGAATACACATCTGACCTAATTGCCTAGACTCTATGCACAGTCAGTGGAGAGAAAAAGGCAATTCCAGAGAGTGATTCTCCTGTCATCTACATTTGAATTAAATGGATCATGCTCCAGAATTGACTATTTCTCTTGGATTGTGAAGGTGACCTAGATGACTCTCAGATGTAAATGCCAATACTGTAGATGACTAAATCCTACTGATGAGTCTACTCCCAGTGTTCTGATGAAGATATGATGGTACTGCATTCCTTCTGGCTATGCTTTAGAAGAGCCTGAGATCAGAGACTCGCTTCTCAGGAGAACCCCCATTCCCAAAGTTGTTTTTGTCTGAAGAAACAAGACAAACAAAAGAACATGCCCATTCAAAAAACGTGGCTTCAGTTATGCCTCTTGCGCAGTGTGACATTAAAATTTTGGTACAGAATTAGTAATAGGAATGAAGTATCCTGAATCTTATTCCAGAACCTTACCCTTAAAAGTAGCTGTTTTCTGTAGTTCAGGAAATGTTATTTTAGGAGTTTGAAGTCCAGAGATGGACAAATTTTAGACCATGATGGCTTTAAGAGGTGCTGAATTTATTCTCCCTCTAGTCAGAAGAGGGCTTTACCGGGACAGAAGTCACACTGCAAATTCCAAGATCTCATCTAATTAAGGAATGGTACTGAATCTGCCAGTCCCAACTTTTATCAGTCACCTCCTCCCGCTTCAGTGTGCCGTGGAGGATCACTTGTCTCTCTCTCTTTCTTCTTTAAAGGAAAAATATTATTAGGCTTTGAGGGCCTAAAACTGTTGCTGCCTGCACATCGCTAAAAATAATATAAATCAGTGCCAAGGGACCACTTGTATTTTGGCTGCATGAGGAAGTTTAGCAGCAAAAGAAAAGGGGAAAAACTCATCAGTGCATAGATCTCGAAAACTAGGATGCTGTGTCTGCAGCCTCTCAGAAAGTTCAGAAAGCCATTAAAAACTTAATTTTTTATTTTCTTTCCTTTGATTTTTTTTCTCTCTCTCTCTCTCTTCTTCTCTGCTTCCTTAGCACACTTCTCATTGACACTTTCCACTAGGCTTTAATATAGCAAACAGGACCACCTCATTCTGACTGCTCCTCTATAAATAAGTATGAGGTAGGAACAGAGATAAAGGATTTTAATTCTTCTTTGAACTCTGATTTCACACTCATAGCTTACAATCTTAGATATAGACAGCAGTGGTACACCAGACAGCAATAGGTGCAGGAGGGATAAGTTGTAATTATTGGCTCATAAAGAGGAATACCAGAGAGGTATGCTGAGGAGTGGTGGAGAGGGAGAAGAAAGTCAGACAGCATCACCAGGACATGAAGAGTTAAACAGAGGTCCATTTGTTTCAAACTTGACCTCTTCAACCTTCTGCATTTTATCCATAGCTGATGTGGTCATTGAAATTCACCTGGAAGAGCTGAAAGGATCTTCCAGGCATCTTCTTTAGAATCATTTGTAAACACACATTTAAAAATTTCACGCTGTTAATGATTCCCTTGATGAGCTGCTTGCTGAGGCAGCAGAGGATATTTAATGAATTAGAAATATCCTTCTATCCAACTCTATCCTCATCCTCAGATGGAATTATTGGCATTCAGGATTAAATCTGACCCACGATCAGGGTCTACTACAGCCAACTGTTGGATAAAGTTCTCCACTGCTACCATACCAACTGAATCAAAGGAATGAATATATTTAGCATTTACATCTCTATCTAGCCATTAAAGCACAGAAGATGCTCTCTCACATGCAAGCTGGAGATGCAGAAACAGTGGTACTGAAAAGCTAAACAATCCCTGAAGGTCAGATAGATAGCCAAAAAAAGGAAGGAGCAAGAACGATACTCAGGCCATCCCAACTCCCCAGCCTGTGTGGTACCTACAAGACAGACTTACTGACTTGATTTAGAGAGCAGAGCCATTTGCAGAGCTTCTTAGGGTTGTCTTAACCACATTTCTTGAATATCTTTTCTCATGGCTCCTTGAACATCCCCCCTTTGTCCTTTTTTTATTCAAACACTTAGACTGTAAATCTGTTTAAGTAACATGATAATGACCAACGGAATGGTTATGATGTCACTAAAATGAGCTATATGTAACCAACCTAGTGTGTTAGTGGGAGCAGACAAGACAAGGAGATGGGAGAAAAGAGAGGGAGGAGAAGTTCTTAGAGTTAAATACAGATGTTTATTACCTACCTGCTCAGAGGCACTACTTGAAAGATCGCTGATCTGTTCCCTTGCAGTTCTGCTGCCCCTTCACCTTTTATTGCTGATATATTAGAAGTCTAATTTTGATAGCAGAAGTATTCCTCCCGCTGCACCCCCCACTTTTGGTTTACACTAGAGACCTATACTGTCTGATCTGTTTCACTGACATAGCACAATGGAGATGCTGCTAAGAGATATTAAAGTCAGGTATTATCAGCTCAGTAGCGTAATATTATTTCCATCTCATCCTCAATAGATTGTCTGCGTAGTGACATGCTGCCAAAGTGAAATGAATGAATGAACCTGGAGAGGTTCATTGCACACTGAGCACAGGAAATGAAATAAATAAAGGGGAGAGAGATCCAATGTCAAGTAGGAACAGGGACATAGGATTTGGGAGGATTGCCTTCTCTCTTATGTTGGAGATTGACCTAGTGGTGGCATGGGTTTGCATTTGTGTCTGGAGGGCACAGGGCAGGAGTTAAATTATTTCTTGAGTGGTGGAAGAGGTCTGTAATGAGTGAATTAATGAGAGAAAAGTAATTACCCTGCTCCTGCTCTAAACAATCGCCCAAAAGATCTTAATTTGGTTCAAGGGAAACAAAACCATACCAAACTCTAGACACAGCTCTGCAAGCACTACAGGATTGTACCAAATACCCTTCCAAACATTATAGGGGACTACTACCTCATACACATAGGGAGGGTGTGACAACATGGAGGGATCCAAGAGAGGGGCAGCTGTTGGTGAGGCATGGGCTAATCAGTTTAGCTGAGCAGTGGTCGTGGTAATTTTGCTGTCTCAATCTTCTCACTGGACAAATGATGTCATACTGACATGGAAATCCCTAAGTAGCTGAGATTTAATCTAAAATTACAAATCTGGCTTCAAGGGGAAGGAAAACTATATGATTGGAGTCTGTGTCTGTCCTTCAACCTTTGAAACTTTAAACTGATCTCAGACAAATTAAGCAGTGGGGATAAAAAGGCTCAAATACATTTCGTTCTAACAAATTTTGGAAATGGGTAGAATGGTGGTGAAAAGGTACTATCAGTGCTTTCGTTGAGAGAACAGCTAATTGATCTCATCCTTTATAAGACATCAGAGAATCCAGTCACGAGCAAGCCAATGGCAAACAGGCCTCATTAATTTCACAAAGTCTGAAATTACTTGTCCCTGTTTAGGAACTAGGTTAAAATATTGAGTAAGTAGCTTCCAGCACTCTCTGTCATATCAGTAAACTGAAGTACACTACAGAAAATTAACAGCATTAACAGTCAACATTTTGCTAATGACCAGCACTGCATACAACTGATTTTATGAGCCTCTAGGCAGCACCTCAAGACTGGCTTTGCATATGTACTTGATTATGCATTGTGATGGATTTAGGCTGAAGATTCTCACTTCAAAGCATTTCCAACCTTTCCTCTGCTTGGCCCCCTCTTCATCCCTCTCAGTACAACTCCCACAGCCCATTCCAGTAAGAGCCAGTAAGAATCAGAGCCCATTCCAGAACCAGTAAGTTCTCCCTGGTTCAGATTGCTGCGCTTAGCCAGAATCAATGCAAGCCAGTCCCATTTCGCCCTTGTTTTCACAGACCAGTCTGTGCACCTGCTGTCCTCAGTTGGAAAAACTCATCTATCTGCAGACCCTAGACCTGCTGGCAGGAGTAACTCATTACAGATGCATCTAGTGGAACCCACACCCAGAGAGGTGCCAACTGGTGCTTCATCCATTGCCTACAGGTCTTGAACTTCATCAGCCAGGCAGGGAAACCAGCAGAGAAAGGACCCACTTCTCTGATTAAGTCTTCATGAGCTGCTTTAGTAACCCATCCAAAACAAAGTAAGCAAACAACAAAGTGTTCAATTCCACACACACACTTTTGCATCCTGGGTTCCCTTGAGATAATTCAGATTCATGTTTTCATTTTGTCACAGATGTAGAAGCAGTGAATATCTCACACTGCTCTCCAGGCCCCATGAGAAACTGGTCTTTACTTCATTTTCATTTGATTGTTGGGGGCAAAGCAGAGACAAAAGCAAAGCTGCCTGTTCTCTATAGCATGACTATGATGCAAACAGCTGAGCTGGTTAGAGGAGCAGTTAGACATAATATTTTCTTTTGTCTTATAGTGACCTCCTACAGTTGCTTTCAAATTAAGTGTGCTTTGAAAGTAAAATGAGACTCCTTTTAAACAGGACTCTGCAGATAGCTAGAGGATCCATTAGCAGTCCCATATAGGTGTTTGTTCCTCTGCTGGTCAGCTAATTCTCTATTGCTACAGCAGTGCAGAGTTGTTTCTGTGATTCGGTTTCTTAGAGCCTAATTTTGACTGCAAAGAAAGAGTCCTACCCAGTGACAGATTTTTGTGGATTTAAAGTTTTAAATATCATTTAGAATAATGCTATGATCTCCCATATTTACTGGCCACAGGAAGGGAAGAAAAATCTACCCACATCAAAGAAACTGAATGCAGCCCAGTGGTTTGCTGCATCTGTTTAGTTGCCTTTTACCTGCTCTTTCCTTTAGTGAAAAAGGATTTGAATCTGTGCCTTCAGTCTTCCTAAATGAGTCCCCCAATGACAGAGCTTTCATGACTGCACCCCGTTTTGTTACAAATGTTTTGTTATTTATTCAAGATAAAACTCTTTCAACTGTAAAGACCAACAGGTTAAGAAACATGGGATGTTAAAGCCTAAGGCAGAAGTTTCTGGTTTGTCTGATATTGAAGCTTGAACCCAGGGATCTCATGTGAGTACTTTAACTGTCTGTCTATTCAAGGTCTCTCTGACTGCCATCCATTTATTTTGGAATGAATAAAAGCAAACTAGACATCAGACACCAAACACAAAAATCCCAGAGGATTTAAAAACACAACAATACCTGACTGATTTTAGACATTTGTGTTTTTCTTCTTTACATTATTGAGGGGGGTAGAAGGAGGAGCTGTTTGCTTTTTAATCAATCCTATTGACCATGACAGAAAATTAAAACCACTGCTGAATTCTGTAACAAAGACATTAAAATACATGCACAAATTTTCCCTTATAAAGTATACACTGACTTTAATAATTTATATCTCTATAATTGTTTTTAATTTGTGTTAAACTATTCAGACTCTGAAAGGACTTTTTCTTAAATGAAATGGTTCAAACTCTGTTAAATGTTGTAGATATCTTCCAGAAGGTTAAAGGACAGACTTAAGGGGTTTAAACCTCTTAAATCTATGGAGATTTGCCAATGGGAGCTATTTTTGTACTACTAGAAGTTGTCCTAGTACTAGAATAAGACTCTGTGACTTCGTTCATTTTTGTAGCCTGCTGCATTATTGATGCAAGGATGGGAAATAGTAAGAAAGAGTCAAATAGGGATGTATCAATTGGTTTTGGTCTCTTACAGCCTGTCTTTCTGTCTAGGACTTTCAGCATCAGTCACCTACTTTCAAATGGTTGCCGAGATCTTTTCAAGGACACACTACCAGTAGATAATTTTTAAAAAACATACTAGCACTATTCAGCAGTTTTAGTAGACTTTTGGAGTCACAGTACTTCTAGGAAGTCATTGCATAAATTGAATTATGCTTCATCTTGCAGACAAAGCAAATACATATTTTCATGCTGACAAAACTAGATACAATTGGTGATATGCTGGTGCCCAAAGTACCACTTCCTCTAGAGCAAGAACTCTTCTAGGGCTTGGGAACCTCAGAGGAGGTAATGATTCAAAATACCTTGCCCTTGATCCCAGTAAGGTGAGATGTCCAGATAACTGGCTGGGGAAAACTGAAGATCATTAGTTGGGGCCATGCTGTACAAAAATAGGAGGGATTCCCACAATTCACAGGTCTTGAAGTATTCAAATTCAGTACAGTCCTGAAAAAAAATCTATCAGCAGAGAAACAAATAATAATTTTAAACAAAACCAAGAAACCAAACCCCCTCAAAAATCAGTTCTCCAAAACGACTTTGTTGACAAGGTGAGTTGGGCATTTGTAGGCTGGATGAGGGTGGCTTGAAGAAGAGTTTGCTGCCAGTTGTTGATCATCTATCTGATGGAGTTGATGGGAACATTGGCTGAGCCTCTGCCCTCATTGTGTTCATTAGCATTCACACCATTCACTGGCCACCCCCTTGTACCAAAGACATTTTCTGAGCTTGCTAATTTTCATGAAAGCAAGTGGGGTCACTTTCCACCCTTTTTCCTCATCTAGACAAGGTTCGTCCCCTAGAGAGCTGAGAAGAAAGGCGCTTTCTTGTTGTCATCTGTGCAATTATCAGCTTTGAACACGATGGCAATTTGTTGTTGTTGTTGATTTCCTTTGTTATGCAAATGTACCAGCTCATTCTCTGAGTGCTTTTTTTCCCCCACACAGCATAAAAAGGAATATTACACATTTAATTTCATGTTATCATTTGTTTCCCTCTGAGATTTCCTCCAGCCATTTTTTGGTCTTCTTTAGGCTAGTGGGAGCTAAGCAGTGGCATTTTGAATTCTGACTTTGTCACTTCTATTTACTTTTTACCATAAAGGAGTATTGTCAATAGGTCTTATGTGGCTCCTATAAAACCCATTTAGGAATTTAAATCTCCACTAAAACACAGAATTTATGCTTCCTTTTATGATTTATGAGTCTAGAAACCTAAATTCTGCTTTTAATAGTCTAGCCATTTATATTCAAAGCAATCAGCTTACATGCTGCACGAGTCTTAAAGTTGTTAGTGAACAACTAAAGAGAATAAAAGCAGGAGGATGTAGACAGAGGCCTAAGCCAGGAAGTTCAGAATAAAATTCAAATGATGACTTCTCCAGGGCTTTAAGATATCATATCTCTCTGGCTCTTATTATGGTCCACCTCCTGTATGCATCCTATATTTCACCTTTTGGGAATAAAAGCAATATTTGAAATCAAGGAGTCTCCTTTTTTCATTGCATAACCAAACCTCAACTGGTCAAAATCACTCAGGAACTCAAACATTCCTCTGATTGAATTATTCAAAACTTACCAGTCTGGACAGCTGAGGTGCTATCTGGTCCAAATCAGACTTATTTACTATTTCTCTTCTCACCCATTTTCAGCCAAATTTAATGGTTGTAACATCTAAATTTTTCTTTTCTTACTTTTTTAAAAAGCAAAGTGAACAATAACGCAACTAAGACTTGTGTGTAATAATGCTTAGGATAAATGAAAGAGACTCATGGGTACTTAGGTGTTTCCTTTTTTATTTTGATTCATTACATTTCTTTCCTCTGAATTTTGAGAAAGAGTAAGTGGAACAGGAAAAAAACTCTTACCTCGTCTGGCCAATTACTGGTAATTTGTACCTATCGGTAACTGCAGATTCATATCTCTTGATTTACATAGTTAGAAGGCTATTTGTTGGATGTCAGTTTAATTTGTCTTCCTTTTGATCTCACTGGAATAAATCTAAAAATCTTCAGATAAATGAATGACTCTGGAGTCACACTTTCATAACAAAAATTAGAACGTGTATGAGACATGCATAAAATAACCCATACCCCTAAAGGGTTAAAGTATTAATCCAAATTTTTCCTGCAACCTGACATCTTTTGCTCTGATCCTATCATCATTGCATGCAGAGGCAATCTCACAGATTGTACATCAAAAAATGGGACCCAGAAGTTATCTGTTTATTACAGAATACTTTTTGCTGACGAACTCTGTTGCAAATGATTTTATGCCTGATGGGTTTTAAAGGAGTTCTCACAGATCATTATTGAGGTTCTGAGGAATGAATATGAGAGAGGATGCATCAGAACGTGGCCAGTTTAAAAATATCTTTTACTACAAGTATTAGTACTGTCTATTGATGAGCATTGTAGTGTGTATAGCAAGCTTTATTCTCACTATAGATTTAGCAACATGCTATGCTGCAGTTGAAATAGGTTTCTTGGTGCAACTGTGGTGTATTCAGTTGGCACACATAATAGTCTGGTCTGTCTCTTGATTTTAAATATGTAGAGTGGAAGCGTGCAACAAGCTAGTCCCCCAAGTTCCCTTCAAACTGTCTGCATTTCAGGCCTGAAAAACTATTCAAAAACTGTACATGGAACTATCATGTGGACAGTCAAGTAGGCTTGTGCTATTTACTGCTAATTGCACCATCCTATTTGTGTTTTATTCTTAGGAGTGAGCAACAAAGTCTATGGGGAAACAACTGTATCATTTTATTCAAGCACTTTAATGCTTCTGTTTAAAATGGGGATTTTTCAGTGTCTGCTTGGGAAAAGATGATAGAATTCAGAGTTTTACATCTATCTTCCCATACAGAACTGCCAGTGCTGTGAATGTGGACAACAAATGACTTTGAGGTATTCTCACTCCTGGTGCATGAACCAGGTGAAAGCTTGTACTTTTGGAGAGACAAATGCAAGGCACAGAGAGAGCACAGTGGCCAGTTTAAATCCTTGAGGGGAACTCACGATCAAGTCATCTTATAAAAGAGGGCAATGGGAATCCCACCTATAGTTTGGGGGATACTATAGTTCAGCACAAGCTCAGAGCAGTTCTTGTTTTCAGTGGATTACTTGACTACAACTGTGGACAGGATTCCACCTGAGGCATAGGTGTCTTGGGCCACTCAGCCTTTCATTAGCAGTAACAGATGGCAAAGTCTGTCCGCTTTTTGGATTTAAAAAGGAAGTAGAGTTACTACATAGAGCCAAATGTCCTGAATGTGTAATTTTGTCGTCTGGTGAATGTCTTTCACTGGGATCATGCCAAGGATGACTTTCACCCAAGTGCAGAGCTAGAATAGTTCCTAATTTACTGTGTCCATTGCTCTGCAGACCCAAGCCAGGCCCTTCCCCATACCTGCAATGCAACAAGGATGGGGCTTACTGTCTCCAGGACTCGCAGAGGATTAGATGAGGTCAGGATTTTACCCATTCCTCATTCCCAGGGATGTGCTGGTTACCAAAAATAGGTCATAACTGCTACCTTACTTTTAGAAAGAATATTTTTCTAACAGCATAATCAGGACTTCCCTGGTGAATCCCTGATTTGGCTCTATATATTCACTCTTTCAATTATGAGTGCTATGATAAAATATCTTCAGAAAGGACAAGCTATTTCCATAGCATCAGTCAGTATAATTTAGACTCTAGTGCCCTTGCTGATTAAGTTTATAAAAATGACAGCTACAGGTCATCCCAAACTCTTGGATCAGAAGAAGCAGCTGCCTCTGAAAAGAGCCTTTTTTTTTTCTTAGATTATGTTCAGAGTGATAAACAAAGCCTCTTTTGAAATATTCATGCCACTGGCCCACCTGGGGTATAAAAGAACCAGAAGATAAATAATGAGCTAATGTTTCACAAAATACATCCTCAGTCAGTAGCCAGTATGGATCATACTGATTTCTTACAAAGTCCCATAAAAAAAACTCCCACCTGCCATAGATAAAAAGGTGTTTGCAAGAGCAGGGGATTTGACTCAGTGTCCGAGGAGACAGTTTGTACACTTTTGACCCTGGAGATATCAGACTGTAATACCCATTAAATATTTTCCAGGTAGACCCTAGTTAGTTCTCACACAGCTTTGAGCTGGCCAAGTGCAAGTCAACTCTAGGCAGGGTCATGCAGTTGCGTTAGCATGTCTTGGCTTTGTGTCCCTTAATTTTCAGTACAGCTATTCAGCTTGGAGTAGACTCTTGATCGACCATTGCTACGTGGCTTTTGATTCAGAACTGCTGTGTTGGCCCTGCCTTAGAGTATAGGCATGGAAATCATGTTTGCTATCAAAGTAACTCATAGACATAGGAAAATTTTAAAATGCCCATTGAATCAGACCAATTTTTCATCTGTTCCAGTGTTCAGTATGCAGCAGAAAAGATTCTATTCAGGGAGAGCCATTTTCTACAGAATATTCCTTTTGTGCTCCCATGCCTCATCCTGTTGGTCTCCATTTTACAGACATATTGTCTATGAACATCTTACTAGATATACTTCTTTATAAATCAGCTGATATTGTCCTTCCACACAACTTCCCATGGTATCAAGTTCCAGAGATTCACCACTTACAGCATAAAGAATCTTTTCTTTTGTCTGTTTTAAACCATCCTACTGCTGCTCTTATTATTCCTCTACTTATTTTATTGCACAACGTGTTGAACAACTTTTCTACCTTCAGCTTATCCAGTAGTTTCACCTTTTGTAAATCTCAGTGGTATCTTGCCTCAGATTCCTGAATTGTCCCAATCTTTCAATTTGCCCACAGGAGGAAGATGCTCCATCACCCTGATTATTGTATTTGCCCTTTATTGTGCCTTGAGTAGCTTCAATATGTCTATCTTGAAGTGTGAAAGCCAGAAAAATACACAGTGCTCAAGATGTGGCTGTACCACACCTCTTAGGGAAGGGCAAATTTTCATTATCAACACCTTCATGACAGTCCCCAGTATTTCATTGGCTTTTTGAGCTGCCAGTACACATTGAGCCAGAGATTTCAGACACCAGCCAATATGCTGCCAGGATTTCTTACCTGAACTATAACTGCCAGTTTGTTCAACATTGTGAATCATCAGTGACTGTTTAGGTATTTTTTTTATTAGTTGAATTAGTTTAGGTTTATCCACATCAGAGTTTATTTTACAACCATTTGTACAGCTTTATGAGATCTGTCTGCAGTTCCTTGACAACAGGAAAGCATTTCTACTTTCTATAGGTGATTATTGTATCTACAAAGTTAGATATTCTTCTCTGTATTTCTTCTCTAGGTCACGGGAAAAGATGTTGAATAGAATTAGTTCCAGGACCAATCCCTATTGACTTTTCTCTTGAAAAGCCTCCTCTCTTGAATCTTGCTTGCCTTTTATCCATGTATTTACTGTCACTCTGCTGGAACTCCAGCAAGTTATTGAGGTAGAGTTTCCCTTTGCAGGAACTATGCTGACTATTTCCCAACAGAAAATATAATTCACATACTGTATGATTTTATTGCTTATTACAAACTCTGTCATCTTACCAGAGTTGGAAGCCAGACTCACCAGTCTGTAGTTCCCAAGATTCTCCCTAGAGTCCTCTACAATCTCAGTGAGGTCAGTCTTTGATTACAAGTTATAGCCTGTCAGTATTGGTTTTGATGGCGCGGTTAGGAATCTCCTCCTATGGACTTTCTTGCACAGTTAGCAGCCGAAGTAGAGTGAGAGACATAAGCTTGCATTTTGAGAAAAGTGACATTTCACTCTTCCCCAACTTTTTTGAATTACTTTTGAGTGAAATAATATACTAGCACTGATTTTATCATTAAATTAGAATGAAAAACATGTAATTTTGTGCCACGCAAAAGGCATGGGAAGGGGAATACCACAAAAATATGAAAAGTCCCCTCTCTTGTTATAGTAGAATATCGTGCAAGAATTTGCTTTTTTTTTTTTTTTTGGCTTTGTAGAATAATGGTGTAATTCCTTATTCTTTTTTCTGCTGTAGAAATAGCATATATAGGACTTTCCAGCTTTTAACAAAAAACTGTTTCTGTAATAAGCAGACGTGAAATATGAATGAGTCTTTTCAATTGATTATAACTACAGGGATGAAGAGCTAGGACAGTCCAGCAAGACTGAGATGTACCAGTCCCTTGCTAAGTATCTCATTTTGCTGATTCAAATGTCTCTGTAGTCAGGGTTGTTTGAACAGAATCAAATTTACTTGTAATGAGCCATATAGTGATTCTCTTGTCTTTTTTTTTTTTCCCTATTCTTTTCCTCTTGTCTTCACATTAATTTCCGCAAAAAAGCACATCTGATTTTGTAATGAGCTAAGCAACTGTTTCTCAATTACACCAAATTTTACTGCTCTTCAGTTGAAATTTAAAGGCATGGCAACTTCAATATTATCAAAGATTGTCCTCACAATAAAATGTTCAGTAATTCTTCACCATTTTCACAAAACTTTCAGTACCAAGTTACTCAAGGAATACTTGAGTAAGGAATACTTTCTACCAAATTCTTAGACTTGTTTCTAGAACTTCATAGACCCATGGAGATAAAACCCAAATTGCCAACAATGGTAAGGTCCTGACTGCTGCAAGTTTCTGATGCATCTTATTAAAGTATGCCTTGGAAAGTGTGCTATAGCTAACAAATGATGCATATATCTTTGTGCTTAACTAGATAGATAGTGGGATATGGGAGGTCCAAGGAGAAGAATGCTGAAATAGGAACTACTTAATTCCAGTTGTTTAAAGAAAAAAAAAAGTGTGATATATCCTTTATTCTTGGTTTTCATGTAACCTGTGTCCTTTCTAAAGCAGCTGTTTTGGGTCTCTCTTTTCTTAGGCCCTCTCTGTCTGTCCATCACACAGTATGTGCCTTTTCCAGCCAGCTCATTCCAGTTTCTGAATTTCTCTCTGTCCTGCCCTCAAACCCCTGCTGTGATATTTCCATATGTATGAATGATACAACTTTATTCCTATCGTTTCTCTCTTTCTTGTGCTTTTTGAGAGTCTGGACTGGGAACTTTTTTCCTTGCTGAGGGACAAAAAAACCTTTAAAGCACCATGAACTGTTTATATAGGAGCCAACAATTTTGTGTTCGAATACTTGAGAAACGTGTATGTAAGAGAAGATGGGAGGAAATCGCATATGGTCATAGACCAGAAGGAAAATGTCATCATATGTGAAAATATGTCAGTATGTCCTTGATTCATGTCAAGGTCAGTAGAGACAACCAACATGATCTAGTTAGATTTCTGTGTATATGAAGCTATAGAGATTGACTTCCGGATTCCTGCAGCAGGTGGTCAATCCACATGTTACAGTCTGTACATATAGGAACTGTTTCATCATTGTACTGATGACCATTGTTGGTAACAGTCACAGATTACTTTCTTCTCCTCTCTTCGGAATGCAGCTCTGTCTTGAGTAAAGTGAGTTTTCTTCTTGAAACCAAAGTGTGAGATGTGTTACTTATAGACAGGGTTGTCTTGCACCTTTGAATTTCGTGTTTTATCTGGAAGGAAACATTGCCAGCAATCCTGGAACCTTATGCTTATAATTTTTCATAGCCACCCACCTTCAAACCTCACACTTTTCTCCCCTTCTTCTTTTCCTAATATTAAACCTCTCTTTGCTATTATTAAAAAAAAAAAAAAAAAAGATAAAAAAAAAAAACAAAACCCCCACAACAACAGCAACAAAAAAAACCCCAATGTATAAGAACCCGGCATTCCCATTATTGCTAGAAGTATGACGACCTCTTCTCTGACATTGAGGATCAAAGCAATATGCTCTGGGCTGCAGAATCTTCCCAGAGATAGCCAACTATTTATCATCTGTCCAGTGGCAGAAGCACTGGCATGAATCTCCACAGCTGGCTGAATGTGGTGCCGTATTCAGTTGTGCTGGGTCTTAAATTTGTTTTCCACACATCTCTGTGAATCATGGGCAGCTGGAGAATCAAAAGTTTCTGTTGGAAACACCAAGGCAAACAAACAGGAGTTTCACATAATTTTTGTTTATTTATTGAAGATTTACATTCAGCAGAAACCCACGTTCTCTAAATTACAGCTTGAGACATGTTTGGAAATAGTTTAGGCTACCTCCCTCATGGCCTTTCCTTTTCTGGGGACTAAAAAGGACTTGGTGACCAACATCAGTACCTGTTTTGCTCTAGGCAGAAATTAAAATCCTGTGAAGCTGCCACAGTGGGAGACGTTTGTCAGTGGAAATATGGTACAAGAATACAGCATTTTGCTGTTCCTGGACACATAGCCCTACTCAGCTGTCACGGAAGTAACCAATGCAATGAGGTGAAATTCATATCTCTCAGCATAAGCTGAATAATGAGAAAGCAGATTTCTGTGAATTCTTTACAGGTATTACCTGTCAGAGTTCAGATGGTATTTCCAGTGAAACTGAGTTCACCTGACTTTTCAGGACTGAGACACTTTCTAGAATATAACAGGAACTTTCACCATCACAAGGCTGCTTTAGAACCTCCTTGTGGATGTCTGTCAACACCCTCAATGGCCATGCAGGCTCAATTTAAGACCTTTGCAGTCAATTTTTACCTTCAGAGTTCCTTTTTTCCAGTTTTGCTGGAATGGTTGCTCTTTTTCTTCAATTATATTAACATCATGCAGTGTATCAATTGCTTGGAGATGAGTCCTTGTATTGAGAACAATACAAGAACAAGAGTTTGTAGCAAATACTTCATTGTAGAAATAGATAGAAAATTCCAAACTTTGCCCAGAGGAACTGTCATTGTGAGAATTTTCACTTCCCCTACAACTCATGAAGAAGGTGTCTTCTTGATGTGGTTAGATGATGGCTAGAGGAGCTACGATCCTTGTATGCATTTTCTTTGCCAAATATATGGAGGGACACAGTCCTTACAGCAGAAAAGAGTATGGTTCATAAGCAATGCAGTAGGGAAGATGATAGGAAAGTGACAAGAGTGTGGACCTTTCTTAAGTTCCTGTCTGACTTGTCAAAATATGAGAGAAGAAATAAGATGCAATTGTAGCTGAGCCTTCACTAACATAGGAGAAGATGGTAGCACCTCCAAACTTTTTTAATTGTTTGGATTTTTACAGCTGCAATGGAGACCCAGTTAGGATGAAGTTTCTAAGAAGATTTTCAGCATTTTAAACCCCTCATCAAGCTGAAAGCAATGTGAAAATAATTCATTCCCTTCATGATCTGGTGCTTGGATACAAAGAATAGTCAGGAGAGGCAAAGTTGAATCCAGAAAATTACATGTAATGGAAGGTGAGAGGAGAAGTTGGGAAGCCAGGGCTAGTAAGTGGGCGTCAGAGCTGAGTACAAAAATAATTGTTGTGAGTGTAAAGTAAAAGTCTTCACTGACATTCTTTAGCCTAAGACTTTTTTTTCTTCTTTTAACCAACTCTAGGTCTTCACACTGTGCTCTCCTATTTACTGCTTGAAATTTCTCACGGGAAACAACTTCCTTGGTTGCAGGGATGCCATGCCAGCATAGCTGGATGAAAAAAGGATGGGAGGCCAGGAAGAATGAAGGCAGTCATTCTCCATCCCCTTCCCTCCCTCACCTCTATATTCTTATAAGTATTTGTCCAGGTCTACTGATAGTTATACTAGGGCCCACGTAGGACCACCTTCTCAGACTTCTCTGACTCATATCCTACTCCTGTGCAAAGGAGAGGGTAAATGATAAAAGGGTGATATAATCAACTTGGATTGGGATATAAGGGATGGGGAGTGGACCCAAACCTTCTGTTAATCTGAGGAAAAGTTGCACCTAGCAAAAGTTTCCATTTACTTCACAGGCTCCAGCAGGTACCTCCCTAAGTTCAAATCTTAGATCTTCTGAGCAGACCTGACACCTTTCAAGCCCTAAACCCAATCATCTTTATGTATCAAAATACTGTGTGGCAACTTAAAGCATTCGCGTGCACCCTGAGAATGCCCCAATGTTTTCTGACAGCTGACAAACTAAAAAGGACGAGGCTGTCAAATGCAAAGAATGGGTCCCCTCCTTTTGGCTGCTGTCCCTCTGGTCTATTCAATTAGGATTGATCAAGCTGTGTCAAAGGTCCCTCCTCTGTTTCAGTGGTCACCGAGAGCTTTCATGATGACTAATGATAGGCTATCCTTAAAAAGAAAAGGAAAAGAAAAAGAAAGGATAATACAACGGTTTCTTTTTTCTTTTCTTTCTTCTATCGTTATGTTCCAATTAGGCATATTAACTTTATGACCTACTAAATGAAATTCATTTAATTGTCATTGTTCAATATTACATCAGCCCCCTCTGCCTTCCAACATCTGCCCCTCAAACAAAAACCACCACTTATTCAAGAAAAAAAAGATTTAATAGTATTTTGATGAAAGTCTTGATGGAGGAGAAATGTTTTTCTTCCTCCAGAAAATATCTAAACTTTTTAAATTCAAATATGGGTGGCAAAGAGAAACTGTGTAGCAATGCTGATAAGAAGCATATACATTTCTTGGGTATCTTGTACAGACTTACAAACTGTTGGTCTCTTCTATCTCTCATACTAGAATTGAGCTAGTAGATGACCAAATCATACTCTCACAGTTCTCAGACCTGTTCACATCACTCCTAAAGATAATAGTTCCACTTGTTTGGATATACAATACTAACATTCAGGTAACATTTACACTCGAAGGTATATGCCATTATTTTCTTTGGGAGTATGCATCAAATTTTTGGACCATGGCAGCCATTTCCAGATTTGTCTTATGTCAATCCTAAAATTGGGTGTGAGTTGTAACAGATATTTCCAAGATGCCAAATTATACCAGCACCAGAAAGACAGAATGATCTGTGCCAAACAGTTTAATGAAGATGATGGGATGACACCATGAGCAGAATATAAATTTATGAACATTATTATTACTATTGCAATAGCAATATAAAAATCCTATGTATATCATTATCCTAGAAACTAGAAAAGGGCTGCCAAAGGCTTCAAGCAAACATCAGCTACCTATAGAATTTAGGCCTCTATCTAGTTATACATCCTTTATTTATTTTAAGGGTTAATTTTCTCCTAAAGCTAAAATATATAAATGAAAGCCGTGGGGAGATCTTGAGAGATTTGAAAAGCAAATAAACCCTGTGGGCCAGACTCTGCTAGAATAACAGAGGTCCAGGGATTTCCCTTTCAAGATCACACAGAACATCCTGATTTTCCCAGCCACAACTCCTGTCTAGAATAGATCCCTGGCAATTTCTGCTTGGTCTGAAGAACGAATTATTAGCCTGGGCATGTGAGCAAGTTTAGTCACAACACACCAGAAGTTAACCACAAATAAGTCTTACTTCTCTAGAGATGCCTGAGCTAGTGTTTGCATCCTGCCACTTAAATTGTTGCTTGGGATTGGATAAACCAGTGAATTTCTTAGTATATTTAAATGCTAGTGACAAAAATTTTGTGCAATTCAGCTGTTTCATTTCACAGAGGGTTATGACACTCGCTGGTAGGATTTTGTCCCTCCTTTGACCTGAAAGAAGAATCACTCATTTATTGCCAGAAAGTTTTATCTGATTTACCAGTCCTTTTGTAATTCTTAATAGCTTTCCAAAAGGACAAAAGGTGATTGACTTCCCATCTTCCAACAAAATTCAGTGGCAGCGCCCTCTCTGCCCTTCCTTGGAGCCATGGAAAATACGCTTCTAGATGCAAAAAATCCACGAATCTTAGAAACATAAGTGAAATTAAAATAATGAGGTTGTGCAGTATTCTGATTCTGAAAGAACATGACACTGCGTTTATCCTGAGTTAAAGGTTGCTAAAGCATGATGCGAACATTGCAGCTTTAGTCCTCATAGCCTTGAACCCTGAAGTATTACAATTGTTCAGCCCATGAGAAACTGAGGCAGACACAGACTGAACTAATCCAAGTTCAGAGACATTCAGGAAAGGTCTTGACAATTTTGATAATCAAAGGCTACAGGGATCACGTGCAGAAAGGTCCTGGGAAGGTGTGGGGGAGAGATAGATACCTAATTACTTATACAGATCATGACTTAAATCACTTATTATAATTGTTACTAGGCCCCCAGAAGTCATAAGAACCATCATCAGTGAGAATAAGTCATTACTGTGCATAACCAGAGTAAAGACCCTGTCTCACAGATCTTGCAATCTAAATCACTGGTTTCTGATGTTGAAATGTAGCTCCCTAGCATTAAAATGAAGTCACAGAATCCAAGTTAATGAGATTTTTCTGTCATTATTAACATTGGCTCTTCAAGGAAACAAAACTGCCAGCCCCACCAGCAGGAGCTGAGGAGGTGGTATTGCAAGGCAAGCAGGTTTTGGGAGCAGCAAGAAGTCAGGGAGTAAGGGAAAGGAGGAGGAGGAGAAGACAGTGGCAGGGAGGTCCAACTTATAAAGAAAAAAGTGGAGAACAACATGTCCAAATGAACAAACAGATGAGGAGTGGGAGGGGAAGCAGAGACAGAGAGGAAGGAATTGATCGCAATTACATGATCACAAACAATATTTTTGCCACTGAAGAAGTCACCACCACCCTGGTGAGACACAGCATCCAGAAAGCCATACTATTATGGCACAGCAGTCACCAAGTAAAGGACTGAGCTGAAGACATGTGCACAACCCAGTGATGGCTCTATACATATTGTACCAACTTGTTAGCTCATGACATATAGCCAGTCTTCAGAACAAAGAAAATACCAGGTAATAAAAGACTCTCTGATTCAAGAGAGCAAACACTGCAAGAAATAAAGATCAGAAGTTGAAATTAGACAAGTGTTTGTTTTCTTTAAGCACTGGTGAGTACAATTGGCTATTAAAAAATTAGTGGTATATTTTCTATTAGTTTCCTCCAAAAGAGCAGAGGGCTCTTTTGGAAGATAAATTTTAACTTAAAAAGTCATTGTACTGCATAAAGACCTGTAGAGGGTCAGACAAAAGCAGTGATGGAGAACTGTTGGTGTTGGTGCTGTGTCTGGCACTGATAACACCAACTGGTCTGTGCTGCCATGTTTTAAGTATATTTGGCAAGAATCACATGAAAAATTTGCAGTTGCAGTTGAAGGATCTACAGTTCTTCAGAATTTTTGAATGGTGCACTTACTTTCTGGAAACATAACTGTGGAGTTTTGGTTAGGATACTTTTGAAAGGGTGTGGGAAGAACAGCAAGCCTTAACTACAGTCCAACATCTTGTAAATGATAAATGCAAACCCAATTAATTTGCAATTATAGCAGAGACATCTCATCTGAAGCTTTAAGTTATATTTATTCATCTGTTGCATGACTGTCTAGAAAGATTCATTTCTAGCTACAGCCAGTATTGTGGGGTAACTCTATGGTTCACTTTTCTGAAAGAAAGAAGGAAAGAAAGAAAGAGAGGAAGAAAGAAAGAAAGAGAGAAAGAGAGAAAGAGAGAGAGAAAGAGAGAAAGAAAGAAAGAGAGAAAGAAAGAGAGAAAGAGAGAAAGAGAGAGAGAAAGAAAGAATGAGAGAAAGAGAGAAAGAAAGAAAGAGAGAAAGAAAGAAAGAAAAAGAAAGAAAGAAAGAAAGAAAGAGAAAGAAAGAAAGAAAAGAAAGAAAGAAAGAAAGAAAGAAAGAAAGAAAGAAAGAAAGAAAGAAAGAAAGAAAGAAAGAAAGAAAGAAAGAAAACACTTACTAGCTTTTGTGGCAGCTAGCACTTCTTGGCTAGGCTTAGCTTTCCATTTCTGTGTGTCATGGATTTGCACTCTGAATAACGTCAAATGCCTCTAAAATATACATCAGAAAACTGCAGATCTGTTAAGATTTCTAATCTTTACTGGTGAGAATCAACTTTTCATCACACACAGAGAAACCAATTCCCATCTCCTCTCCCTCCAGAAATTAGACTGTACAGTGGAAAGGCTCCAAGTTTCTGCTGTTTAATGGCAAATTGGCTTGGGGCACCGGCAGTACTAGTTCTAAAATCATTAAGTGAGCTGCCACCAATACATCTTTCGCAGTGAAGCTGTAGATAAATGAATGGTGAGACTGTCAAAGATGGGATTCAAAGTTACCAGTGAGTCCTATCCTCATCTCCTTGTTTTCTGGGAGAGAATATTATTTTCTTCAAGTACAGTGTAATTTTTCCAGCTGGAAAACAAAGGGCTTGTGAAAGCAAAGAATAATTTTTCTTACTAAAATAATCAACCTCTCTCCCTACCCCCCCTTCTCCAAGACCAAACTCCATCAGGATTCTGCTTTGATGGGAAGGTGTAAGATTTGTAAAAGCTTCTGGGATGAGCAGGAAGAGACCTGAAATTAAAAAAAGAAATTATGTGTGTTTTTGTTGAGGGGAGAGCAGGATAGCAAAGACATTTGTGGCACCAGCAATATTGATCCTGAGGCAAATGTGCCCCTCAGAATTCCCAGGTTACAAATGAACGTGTCTTTCCCCATCCTCATACCCCATTAATCGAAATAAGCTTGCTCCTTGAATCACTGACTTCTGCTGTGGGTCAGTAAAAAACACTGACAGAAGGTTTGAAAGAAACCCCTTCCAAGGGATGTGTGGCATGCACTCACCTGTGTGGCTGCTGTGAATCACAGTCTGAGTGAGAAAGATGAGCAGATTTTGTGAATGGATGGTACATGAGCTGATGAATCTCCATGTCCGTGATGGCATGGTTTGATGGCAATAGTTGTTATAGGGTTTTCATGCAAATTGTGTGCTCAGCATTGTGCAAATCACATGAAAAGGTATCTCCTGCCCTGAAGAGAAGGTTTCCTACAAGACACATAGTGTAACGAAAAGAAGAGATTCAGGGAAAGCATTGCTCTAGGTGCCTTTATATTTCCCTGTGGGAACTAAGCTAGGTTTTCTCCTTACTAAAGAGACCAAGATGATCACATTCCAATTACTTTCTATAGATGCCTAACATAAATGTTATGTCTTATGCAACATCTGAGTTCAAAAGAGCATTAAATAGCTGAATCTTTGAACATTGGACTGCCAGATTCATGCTGCCTCTGTAGTTGACAGAAGATAGCAGGTTCCCTCTAGCCATCTGAAATTTATATACACCTAATATTACCTATATTTCTAAAATGCCATCAATTTTAGGATGGAATGAATGTCCTTTCTGGAGTTACAGATCCACACCCACAGTATTGATTACAATGTTGATATAAATAACTAGCTTAGAGGCTAGGCTTAAAATCTGGATAGCACAGATGAGACACTCTTCCCTGTCTTCTCTGAATCTTGTAAGAGAAAAAAAGCAACACCCTCAGTTTGTTTCACTCCAGGGAGGTTCATAGGAAGAGAGTCATTGGTGATCTTTTGCAAGAAAAATAGCTGTACCTATGGCATTTTGTTACTCAATGAGGGAATTTCATAGCTGAACATATGGGTGAAATTGCCACTATGCATGAGTCACAGGCATAGAAGAGAAATATCTGAATCTGTCAACAGAGTGGTCATTTCATGTCCTTACAGATATTAACTCCCACCATAGTTAAAGTCATTGCCTGTATAGAAACACTGTTTGTTGGCAGGAAGCACATGGAAAGTCTGAGTCATTTTACAGACTCCCAACATATGTAAGGTCCATGAGGGGTAGCAGAGTTATGAAAGATGATGTACCACCAGTGCAAGACATTTTCTGTACCATGCATTGCATATCACAGGTTTTCAGCACCAACCAGAAGTCTTTGATAATGATTTGAAATTTGTTTGAAAGTGTTTCTTATTACTGCAGAAAAAAGTTTCTCAACCTTCCCTAAACTCCAATACATTTCTGATCTAAACTGTTCCAAAGAGGTATCTAGCTTTTCAGGAGTATAACATTATACTGTCAGGTGCCTTTTTGCATGATCTTTTCTTACAAGCTTTTGGGATATTTAATATTTATTCTACACGTTTTTACTCTATTTTATTGTTAACAGTTGGACTCAATGATCTTAAGGGTCTTTCCTAACCTAAATAATTACATGATTCTATGATTTTATTTTAATACTGCCCTTATGCTTGATTGCAAAAAAATGTTAGAGTGCAGATTCATCCCTTCCTTCTTTAGTCAGCTCTACTTATGTCACGGAAAAAAGTGACTTTTCTTTTACAAGAAGATAAAACTATGATGGATGAAATATACTCAATAATTGCATTAGTGGCATAACAGCACCATAGATTTCAGTAAGGAAAAAAATATTTCCATTTTGATAAAGTTCTGGCCATACATTTCAGAAATCATACATTTTTGTAGCCTTATATTTCTTTACTCATGGAATGTCTGCCACTGAGAACCTGAATGTGACTGTAGAAATAAAAGGTCTCTGTTCATAGAAGAGCAAAGGGAGGAAGAAAAAAATGTCCTGTAAATGGGATACCTTTTATAGCAATCAAGGTAAAAGGTAAATGATACCTTGGTTCCCAAGCATGCAACTGTTAAGTCAAGGTGGTTAGTTTGAGATGACAAAGAATAAAGCATGATTCTATAGGTCTGTCCTACCTTCAGGTTATCCATGCCATCCTAACTAGATTAAAGCATTTTCTGCCATAATCCGAAAAGGAGGAAGAGGCCAGAGATTAACAAAAGGATCAGATAGTGTGTCATCTGAACTTGTTTCGATCATTGCTTAAAATGTAACAAAGCAGCGCGTATGGGTTTATGCTGAAGGTTATCAGTGTCATGTGCGACACTTTTCAGCAAGGTCCCCATTAGTAGCTGCTTTTATCTGTCTGAAAAATAAAAAGGGGAATGAGCTTTTCTGCTGGCAATGTGGTGTTCTACACATAATCCAGAGTCAAAAAGAGATTTGTAAGAGTATGGACTAAACTGCAGTGAAAGAGGGTTATGTTCAGTAAAGTCTTAAAAAACTTGCAAGTGTGTGTGTATACACACATGCATTTTGAGACCAGTGGTTAATTACAGTGTCAGCTGATAATGGAAAATTATTTTTAGTAAAAGATGGCTGAGCTGAGTTGCAAGGAAAAACAAACAAACAAGAACATTTTCCATGGTAATGTTTCAATTTCTTGTACATACTAAAATACATTTACAAACAGAACAGCCTAAATTTCTTCAGGGATCAGCAAAGTCCATAGCTATTGGGATGGGCCTGTTTATTTCAGGAAATTACTCAAAAGCGTGATTCTCCCTGTCTTTCGTGTTTCTTTCTCAAATTCTTTCACTGTAAAAGATAATAACATTTCTACATTTTTGATGTTTTGGTCCTGTTTCATCATCTATGACAGCAGTTGTTTATAGAGTGTTGTCAGTTTCACGTGTCAGGCATGGAACTGATACTCTGGGTAACTACTGAGAAGGACTGTACCCTCCATTGTCACTCCATTGCCGCTGTACAGGCACACCATACAGCCTTTGCATTGCTCGGAATAAGTGTCACTAGTACCTCTTATTAGTGTTTATTATCATAACAGCTCATTGTATTGCCCATTATGTTAATGAATTAGAACAACAGACCTAAATGTTTGTTGTTGTATAAAGCTCATTAGTCTCTGAGAGGAACTCAATGCAACATGAAGGTTGAGGAGCTGGGTTGCAGGAATATTACCAATTAAGTCCTATATGAACATGCAATTAGGTAGGATGACATGCTTGATTTACGTTGCTTTATGGCTAAGCTGGATAAACAGCATATCGCTGAAGACTAGCAACCTGCTCCCCTTTTGCTCATCCCCACCCTGCTGGAACTTATTCTAATGTTCCCAGTGGGAGCATGGCACACAAGAATGGCTGGGCAAGGTTATTGGTGCCATCCTGAAGCAGAATTAACTCTCTGCTGAGCTAAAAGGATGGGGACAGCATGGGTGCATGTTACGGCACTTGTTAGTTTAGATGCTCACCCCTTTCTCACTGATTTTTGGTCTTCATGGGGCATGTTTCTTCAGTACCTCACCCAAGTCTGCAATGATGTTCAGTTTAAAAGGCTTTACATTACATCATGCTTCTTCAAATAGAGAATTGGACTTAATTTAGATTTTCCATCGATCTTTTTCTTCTCTTAGAACACATGCAATTATTTCACTCTATTATGCTGCATGTAGTACAGCACACACCAATGTACATCAGCATGCACCATTGGTTGTGCTTCTTGTGAAACATCACTCCTATTTAACTTTTCTTTTTTCCCTAAATATGTGTTTACATCATTACATAACATCTATCACAACTAAGATACAATTGAAAGGCACTTTGAGAAGTTTTCACCTCCAGCTTCTCAGCCATAAATTGTTACCTCCCAGCTGAGACTTGGTAACTGATCATATGAACACTCATAATTGTTTCAGAGCAAGGTGAAACTTCAATAATGAATTAAACTATGGAATCAGCAACCATTAAATAGCGACATGTTGATTTTTTTTTTGATTTTTTTTTCAGTGTAAGGCATTCTATTTCCAAAATTAGAGGTTACATGTACAGGTAAAAACCCAATGGGAGCCAGGAAACTGCCACTGAAAGACACAGGCAGCTGATCAGCAACATCTTGCTTCTGTGTGAGGCACCTGTCTCTCACAAATGTGTCTTTCAGAAAACCATGTCTCTTCACTCTTCTGGCTTATTCCATGCCATCTTTGGCACCTGAACAATCAGTTGTTGACCTCTGTTCTCAATGACGTTGGCTTGGCACTGAAATAAAGCAGAAAAGAGACAGTGAGGTACAACTGAGAGACCGTTTAAGATGCTGTCTCTTACTGCCTGAAATGCTGCACTTGGGAAACCTAAATTGTGGATCTATACAGAGGGCTTCAGTTTCCATCACTTTTCTCTAGCTGATATGAGCAAATAAAGTGTGACTCTGTACTAGGACATTTGTTGTGTGGATATCCAGTGTCTCAGAAATCTAGTTTTCTCTGTGCATTATATTGACCGGAACAATATAAAAATACTATGAGGTAGCTTTGTGTATTAGGGTAGGTGACTAAAAACTTTTTGCCCATGACTGTTCCTGTGTATGCAGTAGTAATTCACCATTTGCTGTTTCATTTGTGTGGCAGGCTTTTTCCATCCTATTTTTTTGCTAAAATTGAGATAGAGGAGTCAAAGTCCTGTCCTGTTCTAAAACTTTGATGACTATTACAGCTCTTTCATTGTCTTTTCCCCTATGCAGCATGGAGAAAATGTGCCGCTTCCCCCATTGCATCGTTTTAAAGTGCAAAATGTTGACATTTCAGCTGAAAAAGTACCTAAAATAACAACAACAAACTTGGATTTATAAACAGAGAAGAGTCTGCTTTAGAAACAAAGGGAGCAACCAGCCTGGAAATTGGGTGAATACTTAAAAAGAAATCTAAGAGGCACAATGTGTCAGTTTTGAATGGAGGGGAAAAGTGAGTCTTTCAGGAAGACCAGAAGAATATTTCATTTTTGGAAAACCAAACAAACAAACCACTTTAAAGGTAGAAGAGGAGGGGGACCTGCAGTTAGAGTAAAGAGGAAAGAGTTGAAAAGAAGCAGAGTGACAGGTAGCCCTGATGTGATGGTGCATTCAGAGAGTCCTTTCCAGGATATTCACAGTGCTAGTCTGGAGGCAGGGAAGGAGGGCCTGACAGCAGGCAGCTGTACAGACTTGACTTGCATTTGACACGAAGGCTATTGCTGGGGGAATTTCTAAAGAAGATTTTGTTACTGTCTCACCTTTTTCTTTCCCAGATATCCTATGTGAGCATGTCCATGTTGATGAATGCTTGGAATCATCAGTTTAGAAGGCTGGTGTTCTCACCAGATTTCTCCAGCCACCCTCATTCTGGATGTCTAAGCCCCATGCTGAAGGACATATCTTTAACATTATGATTATCTAGTTGTCTTCCCTCCCACAGTCTTCATGCACCTCTAACAAGAGTGCAAACTGATGTGATTTGTTAGGAGTAGAGGTGACTCAAGTGCTCTCCATGAGAAACTTCTTGCCTACTTTGCTCCAGATAGGTCACCTCAACATTTCTCTAGGCTCGGTTGGTCACTTTAAGTTGGATTAAAAAAAGAAATGCATTTTGTAAGCTTTCTAACAAAAGTGTAATATTCTAAGGTCCCCTGCATTTTCCTTCATTTTACAACGAAGTTTCCTAATCCAAGAAGACAGAAATGGAGACACTGTTCTCAGATACTTCATGCAAAGGAAGTGATGAAAGGTGAGAGGGAGGTTTACCAGAGGGAATGAAGAAGGATCTCTT
>JAOQGH010000019.1:8551377-8568922 GCA_025769975.1 Gallinago jamesoni
CTCTCCTCTCCTCTCCTCTCCTCTCCTCTCCTCTCCTCTCCTCTCCTCTCCTCTCCTCTCCTCTCCTCTCCTCTGTTTTTCCTTAGAGAGATATCCTTTTTTAATTTCTTTCCTTCACGCCACCCCACTCACATCTGTGACCTACAGTCTGTAGGGAAATTCAGCCCAGGAGGCAACCAGGCCAGAGAAAACACAAATCAGTCCACAAGAGAAAACAATCAGAACTCCAAAGCCAGTTTCTGAGACCAATTTCATTATGGTGCTGCCTTCTTTGCAGCCTGCAATTATGGTGCAATTATGGGATTTGGGGGGAAAGCATCTGGCAGTGGTTTCTCTCATACCCACTCCATTCTCTCTCTCTGCCCTGTTCTCTGCATCTGAGTTAGTTGCTGTTTGTATTTCTCCTCTTCAAATGTGCATCAGCATTTCAAATGAAACTTTGGACCACTGCCGTGGCAGCCTTTTAAAAGGATACAGCACGAGATTCCTCTGTCTCCTCTCCTCCGTTGGAGAGCAAAGGCAAACCAGAAGAGGGATATTAATGTGCAAATTAGCGCAACCTGACTGGCTCCAGATTGCTACTTAGAATTTGCATATTAATAAATGTTTTTGTGACAGCATTTAGCGGATCAAGAAGGGCAGAGATTAAAAAAAGTCAACAAGATTTTAAAGCTTTTCCGTTATATTTCCTTCTCCTCATACTCCCAGCCTCCGTATATATCTATATCTCCTTATACCATATCCATATGTGCTTAGGTTGCATATCTATAGGTCAATGCATGTAAATCTCTCCAGCTCTTGACAGATGTGAGATTTGCAGAACTGCCCTGCATGAAGATAGACAAACAGCTCTGTGCTGGTAGGGGTGCAGACAGCTTTGCTCGTGTGTATATTTGAATGAGTGTGTTTTATGCACACACACACAAGAACACAGAGTTAGAAAGACAGATAGATGTAGGAACTGGACAGTCTCCCTCCCCCACCCCCTCTTTCAAATCTTTTTCCAACAGGCGCTTTTATCCCATTCAGCTGAATAAATTGGGACTCTTGAAACTGTGATCTTGACAGATGTGAGCTTTTTTTCCGAGCTGCATTGGAAAAAGATAGATAGTGAAAACCTCCAGGGCATTTGGGCTTAGTGGAGCCAGTGAAAAGGGTTATTTCCAAGAGCGCTGAATAATGCATCCCTCTGAATTCCTTAGTTCTCTCTTTCTGTCCTCCTTTCTGTCTTTCTCTCTCTCTTCTTTTAAATGCTTTGAGGATGAAATGCTGAATGCCCTCCCAGAGTTCTTCCACCACTGCAGGAAAGTTGCGATCAAAATCTTCCTGAGCAATGGGCTTTCAAAGTGTCTCATGCAAGTAGTCTGGTGGTCTGATAGAGAGGGAGGAGAGAAGGAACAGATACATAAACAGAGCAACTTATACATAACCAGTGCATTAAAGATATATTCCCCATCTCAGTTAATTACTTGTCACATCAGTCTTAAGCAGAGAAACTGGCTGATAGCCAGACTATTTTATTTCAGAAATCTCTGTTCAAAGAGACTCCCACCCCTATTAGATTTGTCTTCCTGACTTAGTTTTGTTTATCTATGATTGAAGAAAACAACTGCAAAACAAGAAGCAACTTGAAATTATCTCATTGTCAGCTCTTTCCTTTGTTCTCCCTAATTTCCTTTATAAATTCCCAGTCAGAGCTTGAATTTTGTGTTGGATGGTCAAAGCAGAATTACAGTTTGGAGTGGGGAGAAACCTGCTTTCAGTCTGAGTTGAGTCAAAATATACATTTTTTGTGTGAAACAAAGAAAAAAAATGTAATCTCCTTCAGAAGAAGCCTGAAATCCTTTGTTCTTACTTTGCTTCATATGGAGCAAATGGTGGAAAGTTATGTAATTATTAGGGTATTTTTCCTAAATGCCTTCATTTTTGCCCCTCATTTAACAGAGGCAGTTTGAAATTAAAAGCCCAATTTCCAAACACAAAGATTTTGGTTTGGTTTTGTTTTTACTTTGGCATTTTCCCCATGAAACACTTTGTCTCTGGCTGGGTTGAAATGCAGTGTTTTGACATTTTCCTATGTGGATGTTGGGCTAAGTGTCTTGCCTGAAACCACAGAGGGAATTAAAACCACATCTCTTGAGACTTTGGTTAGCTGTTAACGACCAGACCATCGTTCCCCCTTAGCAACCCTTAGGAGTTTTTGAGAAAAAGGGAGCTCATGGATGAGGAAAGGTCTTTTTTCAGCGGCCCTGACAAGCAGGGAGGACTCCAAGGAGATGGACCAGGGAAAGCAGCTACACTCCATGCTGGAGTTGGTGGTGTCTGTCTTTTTGCTATGCCTGCGCTAAAAAACCAAAGGTTTAAGAGAAACACAACAGTGGCACACACACCCTTGGGCCACGCATCAGTGAGTTTGCTGGCGAGAGCAAAGCCGCCGTGTCTATGCAATGTTTGTGTCAAGATTATCTGACTCCCAGTCAAGGCGCAAACAAACCTGAGGTCTTCTGTCAATAGCAGAGTGTGAGCTGAGAATCTCAATATCTTCCGAAAGAAAGTTTGGGAGCTCTTCCAGGAAAAAAAAAAAATATGGGGTGAACGAAAGCTGGGTTTCTACACCTACAGTTAGAAAGTTGCTAGGGCAGTCATAGTGAAGTGAGGACAATGTGGGAGTATTTAGATTGGTTTTTAGCATCTCAAGTAGCCTTCATTGCTTCCCTCAGGAACTTAATGCATCATCTCATTGCCAGGAGCATTTCCTCCTGTATTTTCCCATTTTTAAAGCCAGCCAATTATTCCTTGCAATAATCCATCGTTGGTGTAATTGACTTCAGACCATCCTGGTTCTAGGTATCTTTCTGCATGACATCTGCATAGCTGGGCTGTACCATCCCGGTGCTCTTCTCCTCCAGTCTAAAATCCCTCTCCACTTATCTGAGAGGTAGCTACATGTCATTTCCATTTCCCCAGCTCCTGAAAAATAAGGAAATTGGACATCACACATCTGTATAAAGCTGTGACAGAACTTCAGCCCTTATCAGCTTTGTCACCTCATCCCTTCCTTGTTCCCTGTTTCTTGCTTCACCACAGTTTCCACCTTCCTTTCTGTTTTTCCTCTTTCCAGAGTATCCTGGGTGTTTGTTCCAGCTGCCCCTCATCAGCCCATCTTCTACAGCAACCCACAAAAAACATTTACCATAAAATCTTCAGAGCAAAGTCTTTGCTCTCAATGCATGTTTTTCCCTTAGGTGGGGGAGGTATAAAAGAGAGGGCAGAAAACATTTTTGACAGACATCAGTTCTGTCACTTTATTTATGCTTGGAAAGCACTTAAGTGCTGGTGACAAAAATAACTTATCTTTGTGCAGCAGAAGGAATAGAGCCCAGTTTCCAGTGTTACCCAGTCTCCTTCCTTTCTCTCATCACATTCTTTGTGTGGACTCTCCAACATGTAATACAAAGAGGTGAACATACCTCAGCCTTCTCAAAAGAGGTTTACAAAGCTTTCCTTCACTCAGCTGTCTAGTCTCATAAATGTCTATGGAAAGTAATGTCTTTTTTTGTCTTGAAGAATTTTCTTTCTCTCACTCTGTCAAATTTGGTTAAAATTGCCCAGTTGCTATAAGAAATATTGACAGAGAAAGAACGGGACAAGGAGATAGGTAATAAACATAACATGGCTCTGTAAGCCTTGTTTCCTTAGGAAAAATGGGTAGTTCAGGATGTTCAGGATTCAACCTGGTTTTGTGGTGGGCTTGTTCAGGGCAGCTGGCAGAGGTTGTCCTTGGAAGTGATTGTGGTGGTTCTGTGTTCTGGAGAGGTGCATTCTATCTGGCTGTACTGACAGCAACAGCATAAAGCATTCCAGCTTTTCTCTTCAGGCCCTTTTTTAAAGTTATAGCATTCAGTTGTCCTGCCTAGAGTAAGGTCTTGTTCAGGAACAACACTGCACTAATTTTATTCCTTTGCTATCATACAGTGGATAAATATAGCAGGAGGAAAACCAGTCAGGGCCATCGATAAGAGGAACAGCCATATAATCTTTTCATTCCCACTTTTCCAAATGCACTTTGACCTCTTTTTGTCTCCTTCTATTCACACTCTGTCAGCCTCTCTCGCCTCTCTCTGGTGTTCGTCAATAAATATTCAATTAATGTTTTCCTATGATAAAGATCTATGGGTGTCAGATAAGAACATCTTCACAGGATGAATGGTGCTGCTAAGTCTTGCGGCTAATTCTATGCAGATGCAGAAAGTCTGCTAGAAGTGACTTTACAAAATGGAGTGCTCAAGCATCCCTGTTTTATTTTTTAATGCAGATGAGAATTTAAAAGCCTGTGTTTTCTACAATTAATTTTATGTACTATTCTTTTCAATTATTTATGTTCCCTGAATGATAAATGGGCGGGTGGAGAGGGAAAGGAAACTAAAGGTAGTGGGAATCTGAGGAAAGAATCCTTTTTCCTCATTAGTTATTTATTTATTTTAGACTGGAATATGACCTGAGCTGATAATTAAGGGAATGGGAGCGCTAGATCCACTGGTTGTAGGAGATCATTTATCACCTAGCAAGGCTCAAAAAAAAAAGACAATAGCAGAGGATGTAGGTTTAGTCCTAATTTTGCTGCCAGTTTATTTAATGCATTCAGGCAAAGCCCTTAACTTCACCACTTGCAAATGGGAGGATGTAGCTGTTTTTTTGTAAAATACCAATGCATAGTACAAGTTATCATAAATTCTGTAGCTGATGTAAAAGCAAAATTTTCTTGGATTCAGCTAAATTTTTCTCAGATATACCGATGTTGATCCTGGCCCAGGTGAAAGCTGCATTCATTAGAGTCATGTTCATCCAAAGCCAGAAAAGTAACCCATTTTTTAGGGTTGGAGGCAGGAGAGAAGGGTTACATTTTATGCCTTCATGCAACTTCTTGGGGTAGCACTTAAGCAGAAATACTAATGTGTGGAGGAGAAAAGCCTTCCCCAATAAAGCAATGCCTGTTTGAATCAGTTGGTGTTTGAAACCTCTGGAGGGAGAGCCTGACCCTCTCTGGTTTCCAGTCCATTTCCAAGGGTTTTAGAGAAGCAACAGGATGGCATTTGGGGCCTTTGAGAAATTGATTCTAAAGATGTAAGGGGATTGTTTTAGAGCAAAAGGGAGGAGACCCCATTAAAATAGCACTGAAATGGAAAGGAAGCTGAACAAATGGAGATGTGTTAGGCTGAGCGTTGTTTGAAGTGAGACATTTTCCTTGAGATATTGATTGGTTTTTTATACCATACTTAACCTAAATCAGATCCTTAAAAACAAACAAAATCAACCTCTTAAAAAATAAAAAAAATATATAAAGGGTTATTTTAGGACTGAGAATAACAGCCAGGATTTTCCTTCCGCACATTCTGCTTCCCCAAAATAGTAGTGCTTGCTTGTAAGAGAGACATCTTGGCAGTAATGGATATTATTTTCTTTCAAGTTCATTTATAAGGTCAAAATCAGAAGGTTTGTGAGTTTTGGATGTTTTTTTTTTCTTACTTTCTAAATTTGTTTTAGCACAAGAGGGATGTGTTGGAAAGAAAACAATGGAGGTAAAAATGACATATTGGAAGTTTAGGGATGGAGCCACTTGAAAAATTGCCAACTTTCAGAGACAAATTCATACCATTTTAGAAATTTCAAATGCTTGCATAAGTATATTTTTTTCACAGTTATCCCATTGTGCTTTCAAGGCCCTCCAAGAAAGTGGGGAAAGGGGGTGGGAGGATGGTGGATTAGAGACCTTCTGGCACTTTGAGAAAAATATAGCAATCAGTTTGGTCAATTTTATAGAGATTAGGGTTTATGAAACTCACAATTAGAAAAATCAGTTATTAGTTATCAGTTGAGAATGATAATGTAAATATAAACTTCCCAGGGTGTAGATCTGTTTCTACAGGAACATCTGGAGTAATCCCCTCCACTCCTCTGGAAGTGCAAAGCCTTCAGTGCTGACTGATATTATGGCCTTTGATATACCAGAACAGTTCCTTCAGGAAAACAAGACAGGAGAGAGTAACAAAAAAAAAAAAAAAAACCAAAAAAGTGATCCATCAGACTTAGAGAATAAATGTTTGCCTTTGTCATAGAGGCTATTAGATTAGTTCAACTTCCATAATCTATTTAATTATTGTCTTTAATGGGACAGCCATTAAGTGGACAAGTTACTTTCTGTAAACATGATGAGAAGGATCTGCATTGTTTGCACCAGCCTGCCACCTTTTGAACCAAAATCATGCACCCATCTCAGTAACATCCTTGCTTTGCAGAAGATAAGCTGTGGTGAGCTGAAGGACAAGAATGATTCCTCTACTACCTATTCCAATATTGTGCTCCACCATCAGTGGGAGATAATAGCTGGAAAGAAACCAGTTTCTTTGCCCCACTTTTCCCTCTTTATGAGCCTATCGGCACAATTGTCACTGCAATTTGTGAGTTCTGTGTTGAGGAATGCTCACAAGGTTGGGATCAATCTGAAGCTGTAAATTCATTTTTATAAATACAAACCAGATATGCTAACAAAGTGCAGTTTCCCTGCTTGCCTCTGTGGCTGGAGAGGGACCTGTTCCACTAAATGGCCCAAAGAGCTCATGTTCTCACTTTCGGCTGAAATAATAATTTGGCAGAGTAAAATATTACCAAAAAGGAGCTGGGAAATGTAACCAACTTCTGAATGGTCAAATCCATAAAGGTCTTTTGAAACACTTTCTGCTCAGAACTGCTAGGGGAGACTGTAGATCTCAGCAGTACCTGAACTGGACATAAATCCCAGTACACCACTCAAAAGACTTAGGACTTGTGGTGCTTGTATTTTCTCTCTCTCCAAGTGTTCTTCCTCCCCGTTTGTGTTCTTTTCTTCAACAGCAGATTTTTATTTTTTTTTCCATTTATTGTGCTCTTAGAACAAGGAGTGATGAGAAAATTTCAACTCCTAGAAGGAATTCTAGGAGTTGAACAGTTGTTAGGTGATTAGATGTTTTGTTGATGGGAAGTCATATACACTGGTAGCAAAAGCAGTATCCAAAATACAGCACAAGCAGGTGTGAAAGTATGTGGGTGATGAGCCTGTAATTTTACTCTCTTCATCTTTTCACATGAGGCTGTGAGTTTACAGCTTGCAAGGATACTATGGCCATGGCAGTGGGGTTGGAACTCAATGATCTCTAAGGTCCCTTCCAGTTCTAACCATTCTGTGATACTGTGATTCTGTAGATGCCTGTTGTATCAGGATGAGAGGTGCTGGAAAAAAGTAAGACTCTACGCAGAAAGAATTCCTGACATTCCCCTTAGCTACTGGCTACAGCAAGAAACCAACCATTAGAACTCCTAATGAGGGTGGTGAAAATTGGAGAAAATGAGCTTCTTGAAACAATGCCCCATGTCTCAAAGTGTTTTCAACATGCTAGTAGAAAGCAACTTTCCAGAAATCTCTCTTTTTTTTTTTTTTCCATGTGTGATTTTTTCATCCTTCATTCACCACTTAGGAAGTAGGAAGTCATGAGGCAGAAGGAACACCACCATGAAAGTCTGCTATTTCCTGCTGACTAGCAACAGGCTGCAGAGTGGACACAGAGCTTTTCCTGGATGTGGCAAAAGGTTTCTTTCAGCCCCTAATTTGCAGTGTCAGAGTAACCCATTATCAAGACGATTAAATTTAAAGAGACTGCAGTAAATGCTAGCATACAGAAGACATCAAGCATCATTAAAATGTAATTGGAAGCAAAGCTTAATGAGGTAAAAGGAAAAAAATACCCAGAATCCTTTTGGGTTTTCTACCTCACCCCCCCTTCTTGCTTTGCCTGAGCCAGCATCTACTGTATTGAAAATTATAATTTGCAAGCTGCATTATTATCTGGTGTTCCTTGCAGCAGCTAAAAAGACACGAAGCTTTAGTGTAGCTTTGCAATGAGTATATAAAGATATACTTGCTGTAATTTTAGACTAAAGGCGGGAATGCTTTTGCTTTCTCAAGTTCAAAAAGTTTCTGGTGGAAGTAAAGTTAATCTGGTTTTCCTCATCCAGAGCAGACAATGAGGGCCAAATGGAAACATGTGTCTACAGCTTTGCGCTGATCAGTAGACAGCAGTGGCCTTTGAAGCAGCAATGTCCTGGATTCTCTCCTTCCTGAGGATAGCAAGAGCAATGAAGCAGGGAGGAACACAAAGGGAAAAGGACTGAGAGGAGAGCAGCAGCCATTGTGCCTAGCAAGCCAGGATGAAACCACGATGCCTCTGCTAGGGATGTGGGTAGTAAATGTAATGTTTGTATAGGAGGTAATAGCTCAATAAGGCAGTGGGCTGGCTTCCCAGGCCCTTAAAGGCTACCTGCTACAAAGCATCTGCAGTTCAGCTGGTACCATTGTGATACGTGCCGGTAGAGCCCCGTGGAGAGGGAGCTGCTCTGTTCGTCTCTGTCTTGTGGCAAGATTGAGGTCAAGCCTGGATTTTGCAAAATCTGAGCTGGTGTGGGTCCAGCTTCCTTTTACTTCCTTTTAATTTTTTTTCCTTCTTTCTTTCTTTTTTTTTTTTTTTTTTTCTTTTCTCCCCGAGTCACCAAGTCAATTCATTTTTTTCTGCAGGAGAAAATGGACCAGTTCAGTTCATTACACACCACCATCCTGGGCTTCAGTTAGTGATTCCTCCCCTTACATGCAACTGCAGCTTTTCTGGAAGCATCTTCATTCCAACTCAAGGCCCACATGGCAGTAGGCAAACCATACAAATATTTTTTTCCCAAACCAGCTGATCCAGTTAAGATGCCAGGACGTGGCCCTTAAACTAGCCAAATATCTCAGTTGGATCTCAGTTGATCCATGATGGATTTTTGTTTTGGTTTTATCCCTTAAAATCAAATGTCTCTGTCTCCAGTGGTGACTCTAGATGTGAATTCTGTACCTTTGCTAGAGAATAGAAAAACCTAGCCCCTGGAGAAAGCTGTCTGACCTACTAACACTGCTCCAAACCTGCAGTGCAGTTCACAGTTCAGCCCTACCTATTCACTATCTATAGTTTCAGTGACAAAAATCACATTTTAAAAAACATAGTAATTTTAGAAGAGATTTTCCCTCTTCTCTCTCCTCTGATGTGGACCTTGACCTACAATATTGGAAACCTCCATTCTGATTCCAGCTCTGATGGGATTTTGATAGCTAACCTGGTGCATCTGTTTTGAATAAGGCTTTCAAAAGCAGCAAAGTGACCCCACGCTTCAGAGTGATTTCCAAACAATGTCTGCACCAGAGGGGAGCTCTGAGGTACAAATGCGTGAGTGCGCATGGAGCCAGGATATACATCCACACAGCAGCAAAAACCCAGCTGCCCTGTCCCCCCATCCAGAACTGGTGTTTGCACCAGAATCCACTGTACTCTCCCCAAAAATGAAAACAACTGGGCTTTGAAAGCTTCTAGTATCTGAGCCTTCTCTGAAAATAATGTCCTTCAACTTCTGTCTTTGCTTTTATTACTTTTGCTATTCTCTGTCATGTCTGTTTTAATTTAAGTCCTCTAGGGACCAGACACTGTTCCTTATTAGGAGATTGTACAATGTATAAAACAGCAGGGCTCTAATCTCATGCACTCTAGGATCAAGCAAACAACCTGAAGAAAGGAATTTTGTCAAAACATGTCAACAGAAGCTTGACTGAGTAGCACCTCCCACTGAAAAGGTAGTATGCTTGATATATGAGATTACAAAAGAATCTTTGGTTGTTTTTGTTGAATAGGTTCCTCTTGCTTTCTTGCTCTTTCCCACTTATTTTTAATTGCAGATAGAGTGTCAATTTAATTCAGCACAGGGAAGGATTAGTAGAGTATAACCTGCAACAGCCGGACAGGTAGGGTGCTCTTAAGGATCATTAGCTGGGCTGCAGTTAAATGGAGGCCAAGGATTTGAATAAGCTTCAGATTGAATTTTCCTTTCACCTTTAGAGTTGTTCTCACTAACAAACTATTCTATACTGTCTAAAAATGTAAATCTTCAGGTCTCCAGCTGCTCAAACAAGACCTTTCACTGACATAGTGTTGTCTTTGGGTTGAGAAAAATGCAAAGTTGCAGGATACTGGTCATTGAATTTTTCATTTTCCTGGGTTTACCAGAAGAATATTTGCCTTAAAATATAGAACTGCAGGGAAAAAAGTGAAAATCTACATTGCTACATGGTTGTGTTTTAATAGTGAATATAACAGTCTCTAGACTGTTCTTCAGTGAACGTAGGTGAAGTGCCATCACCCTTTTTAGATCCAACATATCTATGAGAGCCTGAGTCAAGTTCTTCTGTTATCTGACACTTCTGTGACAATATCATCTAAATAATTACTGTGGGGTGAAGGTGAGGTAGAGTAATTATGTGTTTTATAGCATGGTGGAGAACAAAAGGAAACAGCTTGATTTTTCACTCTGTTTTGGCCACAGCCTTTGCCAAGGTTGAGATTGTGATGACAGCACAAAGTTTGTGGTTTGGATGACTTAGTTTTGGCCATAGTAAAAAGTAAAAGAGGAAAGTTATATTCTTTACTGCTTCTTTATTGCCTGCACAGGTCTCTCTTGTTTTAACAGAGTTTTAGGGAAAGTAATGTGTGCTACAGTCTTCAAATTGAATGTGCTTTTGATGTACATAATTGAAGGAAGTCTCTCCTTTCTTATACAAATGAGATCCAAAGGTTCTGTACAGATAATATGGTGAAGTTCTCTGTCTTGATGTGCTGATTATTTTTACATGTCATGTTTATCTTTGTAGGGCAACCCTCACTCCACTATACTTCTTGCTAAAAATAGGAATATTGTCTACTAGAAAATGGTAGCTAATGTATATATGTATTTTGTTTTTCCTATCAAAAATGTGTTTGGCCTTTTAAAGGGGTGAATTGAAGGATGGAACTGGGAGTTCATTGTCATTTGAGTGGAAATTGAGACATTTTTAAATATCTCAGCTTTTTCATTCATGTTAATTTTTAAAACTTTCGTCAGAAAGAGGAATGGAGGGAAAAAGAGAATATGCTTTTTAACAAACCTGTGTGGCAGGGAAATGAGCACTACATTTAACTATGCAGACGTTGATTATAATAGGTTTCCATGTGGTACTACAACATGTAGATGCCTCAAACAAAGATCCCAGCTGTTTGGGATGGGGTCTGCAAAATTATTTGGTTTCATATTGTAACATTTTGTAATTTTATAGGGTGAAACTCCAGCTTTCAATTTCAGTCACTGTGTATCTATGGGAACTCTTGGAGGGTGAAATCATTTTACTCCTGGAATTCAGAACCAGAGGTTTTGCTGCAGCTTGAAAGCACATTGGGATAGCTTGGGATTTTCATTTTACCAGCCTAGTTCTTTATAGAGATTAACCACTGCACACTCATGATTTTGCAGTGGCAACAATGAGCCTTATACACCTCATATGTAGATAAAGTCTCAGCCCCTAACAGTGGCCTATCAAAACTGAAGTTGTACGGTGGGACAACTGGGAGTCTGGATAGACCCTCTGGAAATATTTAGGTGAAAGACCAGAAGTGAAGGAGAGTAAAGGGGATAACAGTTAAGCATCACTCTCCTCTTCTGCAACTCCTCCCTCCCCCCCCGCCCCCCGAAAAAAAAAAAGATAAAAGCTCTGTATACACATTATCATAGAAATAGGTTGCCCTGCAGCTGCTCCACTCCAGATATATTAACAGCTCTGGGATTCAAGAAACCATTGGACAAGCATAAGCTTAAAACCGGCAGAATGACCGCAATGGACTTTTTCATTAACAACAGGATCACAGAGGAAGGATTTACTCAGGCGGAACAATTAAAAAGCAAGGGGCTGCAATAAAAGGGAATGAGACTTCAACTCCTTCTCTGCCTCTGTCTTTAGAAGGACCCTTTCTCCTTTTCTCTCTTTCTCTTGTTTCCTTCTTCTCTCTTTTGTGTTGTTGTTCTAATCTAGGGTCCCCAATGGGCTAGCATTACATCTTCCCTTGAATTAGCATTCCCATTCCCCGGGGAGGGCTGCTGTGGTGATGACTAAGGGAAGGGGTGATAAATGTTAACAGAAACACTTTTGCAGAGTGCTGATTTTTCTGTTTGTAAAGCACGCACCTGCACAAAAGATGCCGAGTGAGAGAAAATAGCTCCATCTCGATGGGAGACAAGCGCACCCGGAGACACACACTTACTTAACATACATTACAGGGATGCCCTGTAGTAGCATCACACTGGGAGTTGTATGGCAGAGCAGAAAGGGGGAGAGGGGAGGAGCTTTGCAGGGTAGATAGGATGCTTGATTTGGGGTTAAGGCTATAGATCATGTTTTGGAGGATTTACTGCTATCGCTTTCTTTCATGACCTTGTGTATTTCACTTCCTCGCTTTGTGGCTTAATTTGCCAGCATCAGTGGCAGCTGAGGCAAAAGAGATTTTGGGTCCCTGAGTATCTGTCACACTCCAATGGAACATTCACACTTACAGAGCAGTTCAGCTCATTTCTGGATCCCTAGATTGTTACATTTGGGATTTAAGGAGATGTAGGGTACCTATAGGCGATAAATTAGAAACTGGGGTGGTGGCAGTGCTGTGGGGTCTATATACAGAGATTAATATCAGCAAACTAGAGCCATCCGCTGTACCTGCCCCACACTGTCAACTCTAACACAGAAGTGTATCAGGGCATGTGTATTCCCATCACACAGCCAGAGTGAGAAAGGCAAGGAGAGTGGGATCTTGGCCTCACGCTGAGGTGTGCTCATCTTCAGGGAACTTCAGGTCCCTTCAAAAAGCAGGGACCATTGCATTTTGAATAAATACAGTAGATTCTGCTTTGGTATTGGAATAAAAATGATAAATATGAGCAGCACATCCACATTTGATGAATTGCCGGGCTAAATGTTCTCATGCATATGTCTGAACCACTTCCTGAGTCACCCAGTTTTGGCAACATCAACTTTTGGGCTCTCTATTATTCATGGCCATACTGTATTTGCAGCATATTTTAGCTGAATGGACAAAGTAAAGCCATGGATATTTTCTGGAAGAAAGGTCAGTATACTCCCCATATTGTAGATTCAGAAAAGAGTTAAAAATGTGTTCATGCTAGTAATGGACGTGCAGAAACTTGAGAGCAGTCTTGTTCGCTTATGCTCATAACTATGGTAAGGATTTGATCTAAGGATATTGCATTACAAGAGCATATCAGGATGCCACAAATTTTGGATTAGTTTGAAAGCCTGTGGACAGTTTTTGTTATGATACTACTGAATTTTGGTCTCCTCCTTTAAAAATATTTTTTTTCTGTGTATGACTCACCCACAGTAAGAAAAAAACGTAGAGGAAAATGGTGGATTTATCAATTAAAATATTGCAAAAGCAGAAAAAGAGGAAAACACTAGATCTTCCCTTCTTTAGTAGGATGTCCTCTGGGTTTACTTCTTCACTGCACTTAGGCAGGGTTGGAGAAAATGGGTATGACCTGGTTCTGGACTCATTTCATGAGAGACTTGGCTCCTCAGCATTGTTTTACATGCCTGGAGAAGGAAGGAAAATATTTTTTTAAATCTACTCCCACTTCCTCAGGCAATCAGACAGGCTGGTGCTTCAGCAGTGATGGAGTAACAAGGAGAGGAAAGGACAACAAAGAGCCAATCTCCTGCTACCTAACAAGGCAAGCTCATCACTCAGTTTGAGTTGTACAGTTCAAAGTTATGGCTGGTGTTCTCAGTCTTCTTTATGTGAAAAGTTGGGGTGGAAGAACACATTCAGAGCAAGCACTGTATCGCTGAAGCATCCCAGCCAGCAAATTTGCTTTAGGATCCTTAATGGCTATATATAGCACACTTATTCAGAGGTTCTTGGAGAACTTTGCAGAGGCAACTGTTTGAAAGGAGATGGGTATGTCTGAGAATTAGAGTCCTTTGGCTTTCAAGATTTCCTGAAAAAAGAAGCCAGGGTGCCAGCCAGTCTCTGGGCCTCAAATTTTACATCATGCTGTTGTGAGATGCTAGGAAAGACATCTAGGCAACCTCATCAGAAGGAGTTTCAACCCTTGACAAATAGCAAGCACTCTGAGCCAGAAAAGCCACTGACTTCATCCAGAGAGGGGAGGGGAATAAAGGCAAAGGCAATGTTTAATTAGGAAGCTAATTTCATGACATCATGCCTTCTGGCCTTTATTCCATTAATGAAGCTGAAAGTAGGCCACAAACTACAGGGATTTATTCTTCCCTGTTGGGACCATGTTATATCTGTCTGTCTGCTTGCATGGAAAATGCAACATCATTCCCAGTTGTTAACTTACTCCATAAACATTCACCATGCACTCTGCTTTTCCTGTAGCCTCATTTATACTGCATGCCTAATGTCCTATAAATTGGCTTTCTCTGCATACTAATATGGTCATCTTTTTGTTATTTTTTTTTTTTCCTAAGGAATGGGTAGAGAAAGAGTAGGCACAGCCACCTCTGAGGATTTACCAGGGGGCTAAAGTCAGAGTATAAGGGCTGCATCCCAAGGTACCAAGAACTCCTGAAATAGAAATGGTGAGATGGGAGAGAAAAGAATTAATGTTGGTTTTACCTGTACCATGGGATGAATACTGAGGTCATGATAACTCAGCCTTTATGTGGAAAGGGAGGAGGGAGAAGAGGACCTTGAAAATTAGCTGGACCTGTGCTTGGAAGACTGCAGATTAAAACGCCTCGAGACCTGGCCCCTGCTCTGACTCAGGGCTCCTGGTGTTTTATGATAAGGAATCTGTAGCGATGCCTGTCTCCCCCTCTCCCCAGCGTCTGCTGTTCCCCACAGACAAGGCGGCAGAGCAGAAGGCATGTCTGCTCCATGCTGCTAGAGCTCACAGCCCGGGGTCCTAACACAACGTGCAACAGATGCCAGCTCTGGTTCCTGCCGGAGCCGTCCTCTGCCGAGACGCTGGTAAAGGAGGCGGCTTCAGTTCTTCTGCCATCATTATTGAGGCACTTAGCTGAGTTAGAGGGGAGTGATGTCTGAAGCCAGCCCTACATAAATCACTAGAGCTCCCAAGGACAGCAAAGGACGTGTTTTGAGGAGATAAGTAAATAGCTCCAATGGCGACCTGCCACAAAAAGGGGCAGTGTCACCTCCTGCCCTTAGCTGTGTGATGGTGCTCTCCCTGCTGCACCAGCGTGGCGCTCATTAGGCTTGAGGCGAACCAGCCCATTGAGCTGGTCTTACCAGGCCTGCTGTAGGACTCATATGGCGTCAGACAAGCACAAGTGCCACCCCAAGAAAAGGCTAGGAAAAGGGCTTTTAAATCCTGTGGCTGAGAAGCAGTCCCATGGATCTGCAGTGGCAACTGAAGTCCCATATCCCTTTCCCAGACTGCGCAGTAACAGAAGTGAGGGCTGGGAAAGCAAGTGAACTGGGATGCAAATCCAGCATCTCAGCACTAAAAATCATGAGTTATAATTAAAAAATACCGTCCTCTCAGCCCAGGAATGCACCCACCCTCTGTGTCTGAACAGCATCAGCACACAGTACACCGAGCTGTTCCAAAGGCCTGCTCAGCAATCAGTTGGGTATATTCATAGATGTTAAAGCCCCGAGGACTACTGCGATAATCTGCTTTGACCTACATAGCATGGGCTGGAGAAATTCACCCAGTAATTCCTGGAGTGAAAGGAATTGTTCTTCCCAGAGCAATTCCATTCAAACTAGGACTGAGTTGATTGTGTGTGTGTTTGTGTATGCTTGTGTTTAGCTACGCATTAAGTTGCATGTCCTTTTAATTCTTTCTCCATCTCCCATTAGTGGCCTTTTCCCTTCTTCTGAACGCTTAAGCCCTTGAGGATTTAACAGTATTCAGAGAATGCAAAATTCAAAGCTGTGAGCACGACAACTCGAAACATCGCCACAAAAATGTATTTTGTTCACCCCAGAAGACAGAACCCTAATGGCATGTCACACTCTGACCAGCCACAGTGAAAGGCTGTGGTTTGAATTTCAGATCTGCACCTTCAAAACTGCTTGCACAAATGTCACTGTTGTTTGGTGTTTGGCTGCTTAGAAACACCCGCTAAGGCTGGTGAAGCCAGCACCGATGCTTCTCAGGTGGGTTCTCTTTATGCAGCAAAAAACTCTGTGTTCAGAACTTCTGAACAAAGTCAGTGCAATTGCTTTTAACCATGAGGTTCCTTTATGGTTGGCATCTATGTATCCAAAGCAAGGGAGCTCTGATTGTGGGATCAGCCCTCCCACACCTGCATGCAGGATGGAATCCAGTGGCCCCAGCTTTGGGAAACCTCTGTGTCTTCTGAGCTGGCAAGCACTGAAGGATGTATTTAGGCTGTGATGAAAAATGTATCCGTTTGTTCAGGCTTTGACCACAGAGGGATGCTTGCAAATTGTACTTGGTATTCACGTGGAGAAGGCTCCCTCCTTTTCAGGGATATACGCTGTCTTGAGAGATGATGAGCAGGGTGGTGCTATCACTTGCTGCAGATACAATCCCAATGAGATGGAAACCTCTAGGTAGAAGGATTAGCTCCTTAGTGCCAAGGAATCTCCTTGCTTTGCCAATTTCAGGGGAAAGTCCCTTCCCTCTTTAATCTTGAGCATAGGGCGCTGTTGTTCTTTCTTTCACAAGGTCTAAGCTACTTTTTGTCTTATGCTTACGGACAGTCCTTCATGTAGATACTGCCCTGCTGCTTCCTGGGCTGAGGGTATCTGCAGGACAGCATTGTTGCTTCTGTCTTGTCCCTGGACTTTCCCTGCTAGATGGAGATGTCTGATGAACACGAGGTCCACTAAACAGCAGCTGAAGTCCCAGAGCAGGAAAGATGTCATGGTGCTGTATGGGATTTCTAGTAAGGGTTCGTAAGCTGAAGAATCTTTTTTACCTCATCCCTACCTCACACCAGCCCTGAGGTCCTTCCTCTTGTGTGACCTCAGGGATGCTCGCTGCCCATGACAGGGTGCAGAATTCAAAAGGTAACTCACATGCATTTCTGTCCACTCTCCTCATAGACCTTCATCCCCAGTGTTGTTCACCCCCTTCCCGTCCCCGACTCCAGGCTCTGCAGCAGCCTCCTCCTGCCCTGTTCCTGTCTTCGGGCAAGAGCAGCAAGAACCAGGAACACAGCACAGACCCTTCTGCTCAGCAATGCAGAGCGTCACGATGGGGTCAACCAGACTGGCCCTTGTGTGTTGTTTTATAAATACATCCTCCAGTCACCGGGTCAGCTGCATAAAGACTTCTTTCTGAAATATGAGAGCCTGACAAGTGCTTAGCAGACGGCCCGACATCCTGAATCCGGTCTCTGTGAGATTCTCCTCTCAGCAGCGCCGGCACACGCTGTTCTGATGGTGCAGTGCCAAGTGACTTCTGGGTCAGTGCTGATCTTTGGAAATAAGTCTCAGTGGGGGATTGATGACAGAGTTCTTCTGACCTGAGGGAAATCGGTAGGAGGAAGGCACCAGACGTGGAGTTGGTCTGCGGGGGGGGGGTGGGGGGGGGGTGGAGGTGGGGGGGGGGGGGGTGAAAAGGGACGGGGGAGGGGGGCGGAGGGAGGACG
>JAOQGH010000019.1:8569022-8685669 GCA_025769975.1 Gallinago jamesoni
GGTGGAGGTGGGGGGGGGGGGGTGAAAAGGGAAGGGGGATGGGGGAGGATGGAGGACGAGAGACTTGAATATTAAATCCTCTTGAGCCAGGGAGCATGATGAGGCAGCCGAGCCTTTAACTCTCTTCCTCACAGGCTGTTTTCCAGGGAGGGAAAACAGCTTTAATCTGCTAGTAGAATCCCAATTTGTGTTTGAAAGCATATGTTTGCGCTGGGAATCCAACAAACGGCACTGCAGTGCTTAACTAGTAGGTCAATGCTGTGGACTGGGAATTCAGCTCTGCCTTCAGTGTGGAGAGTTTATCTACACAGATTTATGCTGTCGTGGTGGTAACGAGGAGCAGCATTTGCATGGAGAAGGCTCGGAGGACACTGGCTTTCTGTGAGGCTTACCTGGAGCTTTCCCTTGCTCTGAAAGGTGATGGGGTCCACGGGAACCGCTCTGCCTCTTGCTGCTTTTACTGGGGAACTGCTCTTGCCCAAGATGAGGGACTATCCTTCTGTCTGTCCTGAGGACACTGGCTGGATTCAAGTCTAATATTAAAGAGCTGTTGGTCGAACAGGGGAAAGGGAAACAGCCCGATGGCAATACTAGCAGCTGTATCCTCAGCCAGGAACCTACGCTCCCTCCTCCCAAAAATACTGACAGTATGTAGATTAAAGTCTCAGGGGTCTTTTTGTTATGACAGATCTGGGTCTTTCACAGTTTGTTGCTGAAGACCCGTGGTGTCCTCAGGAGGGAATAGCACACAACAGCTTCTGGAATGGGACCCTGTGTGCCTATGCTATAAGGGAACAAATGATGTAATCATGATGTGTAGAGCAAATTCATCCTTCATCCCCCTGCTGCTTCCCTGCCCCTGACGTGGTCTCTGAAGAATTGCCCTTTTTCCTACAAACCAGAGGAATTCTTTACCCCAGTTTTTCATTTGGATCAGAATGGCTCTACAAATGCTTTCTCCAAATGGAGAAACAAGAAAAGGAAGGGTTTAATCTAAGGCGTAAATTATGTTAGGCCAACCAACAACACAACCTCCCTGTTGACCTTGTTTATTTTTGACTAGGCTCACTTTGGTATAGTCAGTTAGGGACAGCATCATTTCTGACGAAGAGCAAAAGTTTACATAGGGTATTTTTAATAATTTGGCAAGACTTTTTTTAAAAAAAAATTAAAAAACAAACAAAAAAAACCCCCAAAGAATATGAATTATATTATTGTATCTTTACTCTTGAAAGAAAAAGCCAAAGTTATGCTTCCCCCCATATCCTATGTGAGAACATAGTTCAGCACTGTACACAGAAGCACAATAAAGTAGTGTCATTTTATTACTCCTCTACTCTCTAAATAATCCCTAACTTTGTCCCATAATACTATCCTTTATATTTGAAAGTGTGGGTACGGGAGCAGGTTCTCAGAATTTCCATAAAAATTGTACAGGCAGGTACAAACTGCTGCAGGCAAGACAAGGAATAGGTTGTTCTCTCATTCTTTATCTGATTTTCCCAGCTACTTCTCTGCATAAGATAAGACAAGGCAGAAGTTTCCTTCGCCTCTCGTAGAATGGAGCAAGCATGCACCACCTGAAAAAGAGTTTGTGGCCATCTCCAGCTTTTCTTCTCATGAACACTCCTTGAGTATGTGCTGGGGAACACCTCTGGGGGAAACACCATCCTCTGTCAGGAGGGAGATTTGCACTGTTGCTTAGTTGCTTCAGCAGAGGCAGAAAGCAGAACATCAGAGATGGAGTAAAATGTTATGTCTGAAATCTAAAGTGATGCTGTTGCATCTCTCTTGGCAAGACTTTACCACAGAGATCAGGGCAGTTGTGTTACTTTGAGATACCTGGAAGCCAAAATTGTAGGTTAGGCTTCAAGTAACTGATGAGTTCACATCTGGAGTACTAAATCTCCTTAACTGCATGGTGGGTTTTAAAGAGTCCAGGCCAAGTTCCATGTTATCATGGGAATACATTAGTTGACAGCTAGGGAGAGAGGATTAATCCCAAGACTTGAAGGCCTGGTGGTGTCTACTCAGAAACTTACTAATCAGACTTGGAGTTACTTGTGTTTGACATTAGGAAAGGTGCACTGAGACCTAATCGTCAGCTTCTCGCTCCATCCCATAATGGGAGAACAAGGAGTAACTTGGTGAAATTAATGGCTGGTAAATTTAGAATAAATAAAAAGAACCACTTTGCCGTGTGCCAGTCCCCTGTGGGATTTACAGCCACAGGAGGTCATCGAGACAAATACTGTGGCTGTATTATTAAAACAGGCTAGATAATTTTATTACCATTAATAACGTTTACAGTTATGTAAGCTGAGATAATGAGGCTAATCAAATCTCATGCTTCAGGGCGTAAACTGATTGCCTGCAGGGGTCAGGAAGAAGTTTCTTTTTCCCCACATGCAGCACTGAACAAGTGGCTAAGTACCATGCCTGTGGGAATTGCCTTTGCTGGGACACTGGCACATTGGCTACCACCGGAGTGGGTGACTAAACCCAGTGCCATGGCAGTCTCCCGATCCAGACCTTGCTGCCATCTCCTCTTCCTCCATGTGCTCTTGCTGCCTTTGATGCTGACCCCATCACTCCCACTGAGCATCTTCTGAATCCTTGCCCTGCACCCTAGGTTTCTGCCACTGCCTCCACCTCCCTCTTTCCATGCTCTCTGCACTTTCCAACCTCCTGCACACCCACACCTTGCACCCAAACCCCTCTTCTGAGCCCTACTGCAAGCTCCAACATGCTGGTTGGGAGTCCAGGCTAGTAAGCCTGGATAAATTTGTCTGAGTGTGTCCAAAACTGACCCTTCATGGAGCAAGATGATGTGTCTTTGTAGGGTCTGGGGTTCATGGCACATCTTATGAACCCATGATGTTTCCTGTAGTTTCTTTGCAGCTTTATTTTAATGACTTATTGCATCCCCTAGTAACATTCAGTATCCTCTGCTGTAAGGCTTTTAGTAGCAACCTCATGAAAGTGAAGGCATATTCACTGAATGTCCAGCAAAAAAAAATATATTTATTTCCTGGTGCATAGGGAGACTCTGAGGAGAAAGGAGAGGTGATAATAGACAGGGAAGTGCTTTTGGATGTCTCTTCTGAGGAACAGGTGAAAATAACAGTCATGTCATTGTTATTTTCGGTGAGATGGGGAAAGGAGAAGCGAGGGAGAAAGTGGCATCTAAGTCACATGCAGTGTTTTGGAACTGCAGTGATTACTCATGCAGATATCTGGGCTGGTGTCTGACAGGCAGATGAACGGGCTTTGAGCTTGCAGAGCTGTGAGTAGATAACATCAAACTCCGGGTGAAGAGGTCTGAGGTCTTCACTGCACTGTTATCAATTTTGCCAAAGCAGCTTGGCGCTTAATAGCCCCAAGGGCAGCTCTTCCTTCCCTGTTGCAAGCAGAGGGATGTGATGGACTCAAGGGCTGGGGCTGGCTGTGGCCAAGGCTGCTTCTGCAGCACTGTGGTCCAAAGTCTTTAGTTGCCCAACACCGTAAGTAGTTATCGGTCCCATCCTCTCACAAATTCAGTGACAGTCACTTGTTTTTCTGATTTCCACTTCAAATGCAGAAACAGGCCAGATGAGAAAGACTGCTAGGAAAGGACATTTATGAAGTATGTTTGCTCCTGCTCCAAGCGTTGAGCTAACTTCAGGGCAAATGCTGAAAGTTGCACTTTCTTTTCCGTGAGCAGAGCTGTTACGCTTGCTTCCCTCAGCCAGAAGGTTGATGGCACTTTTTCTTCTTTAAACATCCTTTCTAATTAATTCAATGTGGTGGGGAAGCCACCCCATGCTAAATCCCTCACTCAGATTTTGCCTCTGAAAGTGAACAAAAGATGACAGTGAAAAACATTTTTTCCTCCTCAGCCACAGGCACACACACACACCCGCCCCCACCTCCAGTATTCATATTCACCTCAAACAAATTGGGAAGCTGCCAGGCTTCATTGAACCCTGTCCTTGACGTAGCAGAACAACCTGTCGTGTGCACTTTGAAAGGGTCTCTAATATAGGCACAACATGGGGGTGACCTCATCACTGAGAAAGTCTTACTGAACTGCTATTTATTAATGTAGACAGATGCAGAATGCACCTTCCAATACCCCTTTCTAGCTGAATGCACTGAAAATTACTAGTGCTTTATGTAACTCCATTGGGGGCCACTGAGATTTCAGTTTTGCAATTAGCCACTGTAATATGTATGAATAAAAATATATTATGGAGATGGATTTTTTTCCCCCCTCCTCCTCTTTTAATTAATCCTTGTTCCCTTAGATTTCTCTTGTTCATCTGTCTCCACCGCTTCCATAGCACATTGCCCTCGTGTCTGGAGGCACCTGAGTTGTGTAGTGGTACTGCCAGTCCACAGAAATGTGAATTTCCAGAAGCATTTTCTGGGAATGGGGATGTGAGACTCCTTCTTCTGAAAGGGAGTGATGGTCCTAGGCATTACTATCATTTGCCTGGAAGCATGCTTTTCTTCCTCCTGTCCAGAAGTGTCTTTGGGATAGACATTGTTCCGACAGTCCGTATACCTTGGAGTATTTTTTGGAAGATCACAAAACAACTGTGAGAAACAACTATTCCATTTTGTATTTAAAGTTTCCCAATTAGCAGAGATATAAGGTTAAATCTTGATACAGTGGGGCTAATTCTTAAATATTTTAAAACTAAGTTTGGCTGGAAGAGGCCTTGGTTTAAATTTATGGTGCCCTTTCACATGTAACATGTTAGATACAGGATTTTGTACACTAAAAATTGAGCTGAAAATCAGCAGGGCTTGCTTTGGAATTAGCAACTGAGAGTGGACCGGAGGGGAAGGTTATCGTCTCTTAATAAAAAAAAGTAAAAAAGTTGTTTCATAGAGCCATGGTAGACTAGAGACTTACCATAAGCAGCAGTAAGGTGTAATTGCCCCACTGCAACCCCTAGGTCAGCAAGCTAAACTTCTCTTCACAACAATGGTGTTCACTCCAATTTTCAGCTCCATTGGTGCAAATACACTAGAGGTTGCACTGTTGCAACTATCCTGGTGGCTGTTGAACAGATAACCTTCCTCCCCCTGTCCTCCCCAGGACAGAATATACTCTTCAGATCCAACCATAGTGAAAGCTCTTTTCCTTACAAAGCTGTCTTTTGAGAAGTTCACTGGAAGATTAAGCACCTCCTTCTGCTCCCACCCTCCCCTCTTTATATTTTTATTGCTCTGGATGGCCCAACCTTTCCCTCTTAAAGCTGTGCTCAGTGGTAATATAAAACCCAGACGAAAGCACAGAAGCACCGAAGACAGCAGCCAAGTTAGAATTTAGGTTGCATCCTCTGAGTTCTTTCTCAGAATACTGCAGGCTTAATTTGTTGTTTGAGCATCTCCCATATTTATAATAATACCCTCTATTAAACAACATGCCGTTAGCCATAATTTCCTGTGTGATTTACATATTTATTATTTTTATTTTTATATATATACAGAGAGTGGTTTAGTCTCTCAGAATCTACTGCTCTCAGATGGCTGTGGTTGTTGCATTATTATTTTTTTTCCCATCCTTTACCAAGTGATTAGAGGCAGATTGCAATTTTTTTCATTGCTACTTTTTTTATTAGGGTGGCCTGGCTGAAGATGGGTAGAGTGAAAATGGGTGCAATGCAGTAAACCTGGAATCAACACAAGGAACCCAGAAGGTCTGCTAGGTTCTTGCCTCATTAAGAACTCCATATCTGCTCACTGACTAACCTTGCAAATGAGTTCACGCTCAGTAAAGGAAATTGATTACTTTCCATTGCAATTAACATCTGGTCCTGGGTCAGATCATTAGGATAATTTGTTATAGAAAAAACCAAAGAAGCTAGCTACAGGGTAATAAAGTTTCTTCTGGACCCAATTAAAGATGCATTCTCTGGTTATTTTGCGGGACATCAGCCATCTCTTGGGGGTATTATCAGGGAGAAGGAAGCATACGGAGTGGACAATAGGTGGTGGAACGCCATGTATGAGAAAGAGATGTCAGGAGAATCATTTACTCCTGCCTCTAGGAAATGCACATTCTCAGCTCCCATTTGCAGTCTGAGTTTCAGAAATGATGTATGACATCTATTTGGTGAGTAATGCAGGGCTGAAGGGTTAGCAGGGACTGTGAATCTCTAGGGACTCTGTTCAGAAGGGGCTATGTTCCAGTTTTGGACAGGTTCGTAGATTAAAAAAAGAAATAAAAATCTCTCTTTGAATTTCACATCTCTGTTTACATTGAGCCTGATAAAGATGTTGGGTTTCACCAGCAGATTTTTCCCAATTTGAAATGAAACTCTGAACCTTGCCCAAGAACTAATAAATGGTTTGCTTGGATCTAAGACGAGTTTTTTTTTTTTTTTTTCAAACTCAGAAGGCTCTATTCAAGAGCCAAATTTCAGCCCCATATGTTGATCAGGGAGGAGAAAAAAAAACCAAACCAAACAAACAAAAAAACAAAACAAAGCCAAAACAAAACAAAAATCCAAAACCAACACAAAATGCACCTAAAAATCCCACCTAAGAAACCTAGTTTCCATTAATTTTCTTGCAACTACAGGTTTGCATGGCTCTAGGGAAAACATTTTAGGAACTGTGCTGTAGTTAGAAATAGAAACAATGCTGTTCATATTCCTAGCAGCACATGCTTTTGTAACAAACCCATTGGTGTCTGTTACTTTGTGGTGTTTGTTACGCTTCTTTCTGTGGCCGCTTAGAATTTCATGGTGACAGGGAAGCTTGAAAAATAGGTCTTACTGTGGCACAAATGCTACCCCCTACCACTGAGTTCAAGGAGAATCTTCATTAGCAGTGGAATGGCTAAATAATGCTGTTCTAATTATATATCCAAAACTGGGCAGTAGCACATCAGAGCTGGACAGGAATTGTTTCTTCCTATTGGAGAAGAGGTTTTGAGTTTGCTTTTTATATAATATTTTCTGTTCCAGATGCAATGGAAAGTAAAATTGGGAAAAATATGGCAATTAAACAATTGAAAAAATCATATTAAATCAGCTGAATATATTTTAAGATCATGATTTTAAACTGTTTAATTTGCTTTTTATTGTACTATGTTTATTAGTCCTTTAGGTATGAACTGCAATTTCAAAGCAAAAAGTAATTTTCTAGTGACATTTACCCAACACTTCCTGTCTTGAAATTATTGAATCATGATTATTTTGAAATTATAGCCATGGGTTTTATTATTTTGTTGTTGGCATTTTTTCCCTTTCAATTTTCTCTGCGCACATTGGGAGATTTTCTTTTTAGCAGATGTTTCTTGCAAGTATTTTCAGTTCTTTCTGACCAACAGAACTCCAAAAAGTGATGGGAGGAAAAATCAGATCATCAGTCTAATGATGGGGAAATATAATGTTGAAGTATAAGACTCTGTAATATGCCACTCTTTTTATACACTTAGTTATCATAACAAATAAGCAAACTCTCAACCATAAAATAAGAACCAATCTTCAAATTCTTCCTGAAAATTTGTTCCAAATATCGCTGACGGTTAGAATTCTTTGGGTTGATCTCATTGCAGCACAGAATATAAGAGAGCAGAGCCCAGCTGAGTGCTTAGGTAGGTCTCAAGTGATGCATAGTCTTCATGATGGCTTGGTGCAGGAGATGTAAATATTGGACTCCAGTGGAGTCAAAGCATCTTGCTGATAATTCATAAGGCTACAGATCTATAAACCTGCTGGTTCTCATGCACCTTTGCCACAACTATCCATGTTAATGGGAATGGGAAATGAAGCATATATTTTTCTAGTAATGGATAAACATCAGGAGGTCCAAGGAGTTTGAATTCTTATCAGAGAAGACTACTCTACTTGTGAAAAACCCTTCCAACTCTGGAGGAGTTTAGATCTAGATTCACGGAACTCATTGTAGTTAGTACTTCTTTTTCTGATGTGTTGGATCTCAGATTTCAAGGCTCTGAAAGCTGAAAGAGGCTTGCATTTTTAAGGTCTTGCTCTGGAAGTCAATAGTACAGCCTGACATAACTATTGTCATGATTACCTTATATTTCATATATTGGTCCAAGATCAGTCTACGCCTCTGGTCATTCATGATGACAGTTCAGTCTCAGCACAATGAAATAGTCTAACAGAAGTAGTTTTCAAGCACATCAGATGTCAGATCTATTCCTTTAAAGAAACTGTGTCATTAAGGCAGATGGTAGCCAAACTATCTAGGCAGGGATACATACACATAGACGTAGCCATAGACAAAGACATAGACATAGGCATAGATATAGATATAGATGTCACATGATATAACCACCTATATCTCTAAATCTCTGTGGTCCATGGACAAGAGTTAGCACCTGAAAGGCAATTCTCATACTGAAGCAGATACCTAAAAGGGGGCAATCTTTCCATCCTTAAAGGTCCTCTTTTCCTCTGTTACCTCTAAAAAAAGTCTAATGTTACATGTTACCAGCACAGCAGAAAAAGTTTAGATATGGTAAAAGGCAAAGTTGAATGCTACCCAAAAAATGTATGTGTGTCTTCATTTGAACAAGTGACTTGAGGCTGCTTTTCGAGTCTGTGAGTAAGCAGGCAGGACACTTACTAAAGTTTAGGTCATGGTTCATCTCACCCCAAAATGAACATTTGCATTTCACCATGTGAATAGACTGAAGAGATTTCCACTGATTACTGGAGGAGCTTAGACACCTACCTTCCACACACCTAACTTAAGTAACAGGAGTCTTACCCAAGAGAATTAAAAAGCTTGGTTAATTTCAATGGTAAGTGAACTAGGTTGCATTTTAATCCCCCACCAGAAGGAGGAGTGGGTGAAGTTTCTGTTTCAGAAGGATTTTAAAATGGGTGGGCTAAGAAGGCTTGTAAATGAGCTTAGCTTTATCACTATCTTGGTAATTCTTCAATAAATAAAATTAATGAGTTCCGTTGTCATCCACATCCCCGCCGAAGAGGATTCAGACAATTCTTCTATCTCTGGAATCACTCTTACTCCTCATCTGCTTTCTGATGATATTTTCTTTTAAAGAAAGGTCCATTTAATATGTTCCTCCCCAAAAAGTATTTGCAATTAATTCTTATCAAGGGCAACAGCTGATTTGTAAGATTACTTCTAAATTGGTAATTAATTAACCTATTACCAAAGGAGGGAGGGGTGCCCTGATTGTCAAGAGGTTAGAGCTGATAAGTGATGAATGGTTGGGTTATTTCAGGACCTTGGCTCCCCTCTATGATCAGTTTGGATGTTACCTAACCATGCATTATATTTGAACATGAATCACAGCTCCTCAGTCTTTATATTTCCTAAGCCAAAGCCTGACACACAGAACTATGGGTAGATCTCATTTATTATTGCTTAATTAAAGGCTCAATGCACAAAGAGACGCCTCTCGCTTCACTTTAGCTAGCCAGCAAGATCATAATTGTACTGATGTCGAGGCCAGCTTTCTAAGTAGCTATTGGAAGTCACAGTGAGGAAGATCTGAGCTATTCTGTTGGGAATTCTATACAACAAAAGTTACATTCATAATTTTTAATTAAGAAATTACTTTCTTTTTTTTTTTTTTTTTCTCCATTGGGCTGCACCACTAATTCCTTCTCATTTCTTGCATGTTTCCAAACTGGAATGTTACCAGTAACCAGGAAAAACTAGGTTTGGGTTTTTTTTTTTCCCTAAATAAACAAAAATGTTTTTAAAAGCATTTGGATTGACCCAAATGATATCTTTTAGCCCTGCTAGCACAACAGCTGTATGTTCCCTCAACTCAATAAAATAGCTATTTCAGTTCACCTATGATATATGCTTACCATTTTCATATTAAAATAATTTTTCATTATTGTGTTACAGCTGTTTATAATTAAAAAAATTCAAATTAGCAGGTTCTCATGACTCAACTGTAAAACATCTGCAAAAAGATCCCAGTTCTTCTGTTTCACTGTCTACCTTTTTAGTTAAAATAATTTTCCCCATGTGAAATAGCTTTAAAGGACTATTAGTGTATTTAGCTTCCCATTGCTCTCTGAAAGAAATTCTGCAGGTTTTAGGTGATAGACAAGGTGTAAGGGTGAAAATGATCAAACTGCATTTTTTGGCAGGATCTTTCTCCTGTAAGATGACATAAGAGCTAGATAATACACGACCTATACTTAGGGGAGTGTGCCAGAACTGAGAGTGGAAGTGAAAAAAAGTTATTTTTGACTTAACAAACTCAACCTGGAAGCGTTATGAGAAAGAGAGAGAGAGAAAATAAAACATGGAAAACCCCAGATGGCATTTTATACAGAGTCACTTTCCTGACTGTGAGTGTGTTTTAAGGAATTGTCCTGCACTCTGGGATGTCATAAATCCAACTTGATATAGTGCCGCACTGCCTGGTTGCTGTCTGAAAACTTGCACCCTCGGCTTTTGTTTGTTTAGGGCTGGGCTTTGGGTTTTGTTTTCCACCATAAAGAAACAGGAGGATTCTGTGTGTGATACGGGAAGAGTGCAGGCAGGCAGCATCCTCTCCTTGCTTCCCCGACTCTTCTCCGCTCCCTGATAAGTGAGATATCTCCATAATGTGCAAATAATGAGAGGCCAATTATGCCCGAGGAGGGAGGGCAAGGGATAGGGGTCTGATGAATAGTAAGCAAGACTGACTTAGATGGAAATCAAGGCGAAAGCTGCTTTCAGCTTGAGAAGTTGTTCACTGGTGCTGCCGAGTGTGGTCAGCTGCCCTGGTGCGAGGCGTCGCTGCAGCAGAGCCGTGGGAGGCAGGTTCTGCCCAGCCAGGCAGACCCAGCAGGGATGAAAGGTTCCTGGCAAGCGGAGAGCAGCATCACCACCCCAGAGGCTTCTGGCATTCCCCTGCTGTCTGTCCCCGATGGCTGCCTTTTGGTTTGGCAGATACTGCCGGCAAACTTACTGCCCGGGGTGTGAACCTGTCCACAGCTCAGGAGGCTGCTGGGGGAGGAAGGTGGCGATTTCCCACGTCCTTGAGCTTATCAGTTTTTCATCCTGCTCCCTGCTACAGGGAAGGCACTCACTGGGTACAAGCAACTCTCCAGCCCACCAAAGCCTTCTCCTCAGATTTAAAATTGTAGAAATGTGCTTCTTTCTGTGTGTGGCTGTGTACGTGTATGAGTAGATGGAGGTATTTACAGTTACAGCTCCATACATTCGTACATGCAAATACATATAAATATATTGAGAGATAACAACTTAGTTTCATGATTTCTCTTTTGCTACCCAAAGACTAGACATTAAGAATGATACGTACTTAAATAAATTGATATAGTGCTTGAAGGAAAAGGTGGAAGCTGTGACACCCTGCAGTTCTTAGTCTTAAGCTGAGACATGAAACAGGAGTCCTAGTGAATGCCTAATAAAAGTAATAATAACAATAATAGAAGGGAAATTAATTATCTACATGGAAATGAAAGGTTGCCTGTTATATTTAATTGTTGTGACAGCTATATCCGCAGCATTGCAGAAGTCTGCCCAAGATGCAGAAGTGTCTCTGGAGAAGTGAGTCCCTGCACTGTCTCAGGATGCAAATGGTCCTAGCTCTGACACCCCTGTGCTAATTTATAAATCCTACAGTACATGCTCCCAATTTTTACCAACCTTTCTCCTATCCAAACAGGGCCTGTGGCTCTGTGCGCTTGCTGTCAAACCAAGTGCCATAAAACAACCCAGCCCCAGCTGTGTTGGCAGATTTTAAAAGTGTGCTTTGCGGGATAGTATACTGGAAGTGTAAGCACATATTTAATTATTTTTTTTTTTAATTTTAAAAATTAACCTATCTTGTTCCCTCCCCTGAAAAAAAAAAAAAATCGCATAAGGATTTTTTTAATATTATTATTATTATTTATCAAGTCAGTAACCAATGGAAGAATACTACTTATGAGCATTTCCACATTTAAGAAACTACTGTGTAACTCTGTGCTTTCAGCAGCTGGTGGTATGGAACCAGACCTTGGATCTCTGCATCTTTGATCAAATCCAGTGGCAAATAAGTACCCCAAGCTTGTAACATGAGCTCAGCCTAGAATAACAAACTGCCTTGTACATGGATATGGCAGAACTGTTTGTCTACACTGGGAAACTTGGAAGGCAGGGGAAGATGGACTGGGAATTAGGGGAAATGCTGGCGTATTCAAAAATTTACAGTTATTTTCTGAACTGCTTTTTATGTCAGCCAGCAGAGGCCGGTGAGCCACAGGTGAAAACACAGCCCAGCTTCCTCTGGAAAGAGTTTCCTGTGTAGACAAGCCCTAAGGAAAAGGTGTTTTCAGTTTCTGGTAACATCTCTGCAATATTAAACCACTGCATTCTTCCTTTAAATACAACAAAGCAAAGATAACTGTGTAACAGAGTGCCTCTAAATAGCTGCACAATGACACATGATTACTTGCCTATATGCAAGTGAGATTTCAATTAAAAAAGCATTTCTGTTTGAAGGGAGTTTTTATAATTTGCCACAGATTCAGAAGCCAACTAAAGATCTTGTTGGCTATTCCAAAAGCAATCCTAGTGTAGCACAGGAGGACAACAGCCTTTGGTTTCCAAGTGTTACTCTGCCCAGTGTTACCCAGCAATATGCAGCCACTGACCTGGTACTCTCATTCAGTTTTAGTCAAAATATTAAGATTTTAGCCAATCTGGTGCACTTAAACTGTGCCTGTGGTCACCAATATGCTGTCTGTTCCATTTTCTGAAACTTGGGATAACTAACTTTATGATAGCGATGTTGAGTAGCCATTAATTCTCATTTCTTTCAGCTATTCCTCAACTCCAGCTTATGAGTTCTTCAATAAAAATCTCCCAAAGTTACCTTGGCGACTCATACGTTTGCCAAGCTGACAGATTTATGACAGTTACATATATAAATATTTATATGCTGCGGCAATGCAATTTTTAAAGGCAGATATACACACTCTCCCCGAGACTTTCAAACAAGGCAAAACGCATTCACACAATGTGACATAACCATATACAAGTCAGTGTGTATCAATACGTGCCTGAATACACAGACACTCATGCTAATGATCATATAGGCTCTCTGACAGGCATGTAGCCTTCGTACTCACAGGCAGCACTCAAAGACTTTTCAGCAAGTCAGAACACGCTAACATACGTGTAGCTGTAACACACATCCATATGTTCTTCAGACACCAGAATAAAATCTCCTACCCCTGCACATTGCTGGACAAAGAAGCACGGGAATGGACCTCCTACAGGAACGATGTGCAGTTTATATGCTTAAACCTGACTTTTACATGCAGGCATGTTCGTTATTTCACAAGAAAGTTGGGTGTAGGATGTCAAAGAATCTCCTACTCAGCAAACCCAAATTCAGCTGTGTATATGTGACTATACACATACACAGCCACAGCCATATATCTTGTAATGACTATAACAGAATTATCACTGGAAATAATTCTTCTTTTTTTTTTTTTCCCTGTCACTTGCTCATGTACACAACGCTACTTCCTTCTCTTTAGACCTGCCTAAACCTCTTTGTGTTGCATTGCCCTAGGCTGGTGACCAGAGCAAATCCTTAGCCTATAAATTCTAGGTGATGAGTTCAGCTGTTTTATTGTCTGGCAGAATAGATGGAGATGATACAAAGTCCAAAGGAAAAATAAAAGAGGAGGGGGCTAAATAGAGGGGAGTCATTTATATGTAAACGACATAGCAATTTATAGGAGAAGCCAGGGTTCTTTTATTTTTGTAAAGCTGAGGGCTTGCATTATCAGCATCCCATTAACCCAAAACATACTCTAAAGGTTCCATGCTACTAGCTCCATCTTCCCTTTCTTCTGAAAGTCTAAATATAAAATCACCCCCACCCCCCCTCTTCTCTTGCTTTAAAAATAGAACTGAGATGAAGTCTTCCTCCTCCCCTGCTTTTGATGGGGAAATCTCGGTAGCTGTTTAGATTTTACTTATACATTAATAAAACATTACAGGGAAGTAGTAGGAGAGACGAGAGACCAAAAATCTTTCCTGTGACAACAAAATGCTTTTTCTGTTCTGCTGTTTCCACTTGAATTCACTGCTGCTTCTTCTAATCTCCAAAACTTTGGCTTAGTGTAGAATGTGCAACAAAGGGAGAGGTTATATATGTGCATAGCTATAGGGTATGCGTTGTGTCTCACAATCCCTTGCATGCACTACGGGTAAAGTGATGTGACGAAGGATCAACCAGAGCCTATCTTCATAACAGGTCTCATCTTGCCACATCTGTCATGTCTAGGCAGCTATGGACAATAGAGCAACAAATGTTGGCAGGTTTTTAATTCAAATCCCAATCCTGGAGCTTCTTCCCTGTTTCTCGATACTTTAAGTAACAGCTGTCAGGGTGGGCTCTGATTTTGTGCACTTTAAGGTGAGCTGCTTGAGGTGAAAGGAACAGAACAGAAACCACTGCAGAGTGAAGACAACGTGAAATTCTGAGAAGCAACAGGAAACTGAGCTCAGACAGAAGTCGGGAAAACCAGTGGTTTTACTCTAGAAGACTTAAATTGAGCATCCAAAACTACAATCCCTTGGAAAACTCTCTTGGCCTCATCTTCCCATCTACAATCTCAAAAGAAGACTCCTGAAATGCACTTATCTACCATGCCTTTCATTCTGTGAGCATGAGCAGTGCTGTTAAAATGTGCTACTCACTATCCTGACTACTGACAACGAGTAAAGAGCCATGGGAACCTAATGGCAAGTTCAGTTGCCTGGATAATCCTCAACCTAAGGCAAATCACCCAGGGTAAGACCTACACAGTGCTGGCATTAAATATTTATGCCATTTTGTTGTCACCTGCATGTATCTTTCCAGCTATTACAGGACTTCCAAACTTCATGGGCAAACTATTGTTGCCAAATAATAAAAACTTTTTTTGATATTTTTAGCTTGGTTTTTTTTGGTTTTTTTTTTTTTGCATCCAGGCCTTCAGGTATGCAAAGTCAACTCCTCACTCTCAGTCTTTTGAAGGTCTGAGATTCATTCATTAGTCTTCCCACTTGTTTCCCTCTTCTGCAGCCACAGCTTTCCTTAGGATCTGGTCCAAAACCCTTTAATCTCAAGGAACAGCTTCAATAGACGTGGTCTGTACACTCTTTCCAGACATCTAAGTAAGCTCTTCAGTTTTCCTTCCTTATCTGTATAAGATTAGGAAGTATAACACTGTATCTCTTCTTTCATTTTTCCTTTCCTTTTTTTATTTAAGGGAAGCCATATTCATCATTTGTCTTTTCCATTACTGCAATGTTATACAGCATCTGCGTGTATAGACACGCATATATATGTTCACAGATTTACACTTCAGCTACTAACTTTTCCTGGCTTCATGGCAAAGAGTAGTTTTAAAAGCTTAATTCTACTTCATATTAAATGTGAAACATCAATAAGGCTAGAAGCCTTACCAGAGTGTTCAAATCTAGGAACAGGGCCATGTTTGAATGGTTTGTTGGAAGTCATCATTAAGAATGTTCCCATCTTAAATAACTTTCTAGGAATTAAAAATGATCATGTACTGTGAGTGCCCATTGTGCTTTTGAGGTTTGGAAATTAAGGAAGTACAATAAATTTGCTGAATGGGGCCTGCTGTTTCTTGTCTTATTTTCTTCAGGGTAGTGAATCTTAAAATATACTACCATGTTTGCTGAATCTGTTTGTGTGTGTGTGTATATAGCCATTTTGAAGTAGGAACAGAAGTACAGAGAATCCTTTAGGAATTTACTGTAAGTCAGTAATGGATTTTGCTTGTTTTCAGGCCTGGTTTTAAAACGTCTTGTAAAAAAATAATATCCCCAATGCATATTGTGCAGGAATTAATGTGGAACTAGAGCAAAATTACTCTGCCTCTTATGCATTAAAAAATCCCAGTGACACTAGGTTCAAAACATTGCAAAAATGTGTTTCTCCGTCCTTCTCTCTCTCTAATATTTTAGCCAGTCAGTATAATTCTTCATTATTGTGTTGTTTGATATATAGGAAAAGGGACCTTGAACATAGAATAAGTGCTTCTAGTATAGCTGTAAAATATGTGATCTGCAAAGCATAATATTACGTAAGCCTGATAAAGCAGAATGTTTTTAAGCCATTAGCCAAAGCAGGTTTTGTAACTGCGGGGATTTAACTTACTGGTGTACCACAAGTTTATACTGGTTTTGTACCATCACCCATATAAGCAAAAGCCATAGATAAGCCTCATCTTTATAGCTAGACAAGATTCTCACTTTCAAGGTTTTGATTTTTCCTCTTTCATCAAGGCACAATTTCATTAAAGCAATAAGCATGTCATACTTACAGAAAACACAATTAGCAAAGGATTTAAACTAACCTGCTCTAGTGGAGGTGTCCCTGCCCATGGCAGGGGGGTTGGAACTCAATGATACTTGAGCTCCCTTCCAACCCAAATGATTCTATGATTCTATGATTCTATATAAAAATCATCTTTATTTTCTATTACTATATATGTTTTAAGGAGGGACCCTGATCTAAGCTGGCAGTGCTTTAAGCAGAGTCTGGACCAGATGAGCCCCTTTCAATTTAAACGCTTCTGTGGTTTTGCAGCTTTGAGAGATGAATTGTACTATTTTAAGGACTCCTGAACTGAATTGAGAGATCAGTCTGCTGTTTGTGAATACAGCTTAAGTTTGCAGAGACCTACTTGAGTAGGTCCAGTTGAAGTCCGGGTTCAGGGCTTTGGATATGACTTTTTGGAAAATCCTTCCATTCATTGGAGTTTGTTGCTGAACTTGATCTCGGGAGATCTAGACTTCATCCTTGCTCAATTACTTACATTAAGATACCACAGAAAATGCTCCCTCTTCTCTGCTTTACTTTCTCTATCCATAAAGAAGTTACTGTCTGAGCTTGGCTTTGAGATGAACTGAGGAAAAGTGTTGGGCATTATTATACAAGGTCTAGTCAATACCATTCAAAGTTTACTTTTTGTAGAATGGGACACTGTCAAGATTTGTCAAAACAGAGCTTTTGTCACCAACAAGGCTCACGGAAGAGGATCCCCCTTCTATCTGTTGATCTGTTTTCTTCATACAGCCCTAATTTATTTCGTAGAAACATTGTAATTGAGTTAAGCAAACACAGCAGCCACTTTATGATTCTGTGGGAGATGGTGTTTAGAGTGGGAGGATGACTAGAGGAAATAAGATTAAGTTAAGTGAGGAAAAAATTAGTCTGAACATCAGGAGAAATGTTTTCCCCATGTTAAGGCTTGATGGGCTGTTATTGCGATTTCATAATACAAGGGAAGTAGTGGGGGGTTCATGGTGTCTTCGTACAACACAGCATATCAGAAAATATGTTTTTGTTTCTATTTACTGGACTTCCAAGTACATTGTGATCTGGTCTGCCTTGAATTACACAGTCTAATTAAAACAGACCCTGATTTAATGGGCTAGATACACAGAACATTTAGGTACACAAATGCTGGTGTAAGCTTTGCATGCAGTTGCTTTAATTTGCATGCCCAGTTACAAGAATTCTGCGTAGAAATTGGTTAATTGCATCAATTGAATCACTGATTGGGCATAATACTCTACACAATAGCTTTATTTGCATATGCATTAATGCAGACTTGCATGTATAGTTATGTGTACAACGGTGCTCGTATTTTGTATATATAAGAGTGCATGTAAATTGCTTGAAAATCTGTCCCAGTAGATCTCTTCCATCTCTACTTTAGATCATTCTGTTTGCTAAGTAATAGATCATCCCACTCTGATACTAAAATGCGTCAGCTTGGAGAGTGAATATCAATTAAATGAGTAAATAAAATGCTGCCAAAGGTGTATTTTTGTCTTTTACCTAAAAGCCTTCTTTTTTGTAGCTATCATAACTAAAATTCTGGATTGTTTTAGGGCCCTTTTCTGGCTGTGAAAGGTAGCTTGTTCTTTCAGTAATTCTCTTATTTATTAGCCCCTTTTCACTCAGATTTGTTTATTAAAATATAAGGCTGACTGAATTCCATATAAGGCACACCCACGCTATTCCCACGAAATTCCGTAAGATATGGGTTTAATTGAGGTCAAGGCCTCATAGTATTGGGAGCTATCAAACTGATGATATACACCTCAAGACTAGGATCTTGTTTGAGGCAGTTATGTTGTCCAGTAAGCAAGTTCCAAAATGCAGACTCTGAAGGAAGTCAGTATTATTTTTCTTGAAGCAGCAAAAACATTTCAGTTTGTTTTGGTTTTGTTCTGTTTTGTTTTGGTTTTTTTTTAAGTAGGGCAACAGAGTCACCATATGCAAAGGTCACCTAGAATCCTATTAACTAAACCAGATTTCTCCCTGGTGAACTAGATGTTGGTTGACTGTTGAATCTCTTAGCTCTCCTTGCCCTCTCCAGACAACAGCCTGCTTGGTCTCTTCTGTTCAGCTGTTCATTGGCAGTAGAAAGCAATGAGCCCTCCTGTTGTTGTGTCTCATTCTCCTTTGGCAAAGTGAAACATGCTGTCCAAAAAAAGGAGATAGGAAGAGTTATAAAAAAACTTTGAACTTACTACAGTAGGTGTACAGGAGGTTCTAACAGTATATTGGAGTGTACACCCATTTGTTCTCCTTTTTGATTAGGAGTAAAGGGCTTTGGGAGCATTCTGAGGAAAAGAGAGATGAAGCTTTCAGATAGGTGATTCCAAAAGGTTTGGTATTATGCTTATGCATGGGCTTTAGTCTCAGCACACAAATTGAAGGGCCTGGTTCTTGTTTTTTTTCATATTCTGATGTTAAGAAGAGAGACTATAGAGAAGGAGGAGTAAATGATAAAAGCTATCTGACTTTGTGTGTCCAACGGCTTGGGACTGTGCTGGAGCATGCCCGGACATGTTTAGAGACACTTCCCATTGCTTGTAACTTGGTTTCTACTTCTTATACCTCCATCAGGAGTTGCGTGAAGAGCTACATAGCCACACTACATTCTTCCTCCTACCAGAGGGATGAGGGATTTCTCCAGCAGGGATTTCCATCCATTGTAAAGTTATTTCAGGCTGCCAAAGTGGATCGATAGGATCGGCAGGAGTTGGACCCGATGGACCTACTGCAGTAAAATGAGACTGCAGTCCTTACAAGTAGAATGATCTCATTTAAGGGGCCTGATGCCCTTACAAGGGAAACATTAATCTGCACTTTAAAATACAAGATGCTTTGCAGAACAACTTCCAAGCAATGAGTGTCCCAGAATAGCTAAAAATTGTCACACTTCAGGTGAATGAAGTATCAGCTGCCTCAAGACGGGGGCAGTGAGAAAGTGGAGCATCATTAACAGATTAAGCATAATTGAGCCTCAGGACCTCCAGGTGTAGTTCCATTATTATAGGGAAAAACAGAAATTGAAGTGTGATATGAGGCAGAAAGTAAGAGAAATTCTGTTCAGAGAACAAAAGCCAAAGTGAGAAATGCTCCCTTGCCAGTATCAAAAAACAGTTAGTGTTTGATAAATAGACAAGTGGAAAAACGGAGAGTAAAGTGAAGCACAGACCTTGGCACCCACTTAAGGCAAACAAAGCTCTTAAAATGGAAAGCTGAGATCCAAGGACTGTGGGAAAAGAGCATCTGGGTATCACCAAATAGGGAAAGGAGATGCCACCATTTTCTTTGCATTGGAGTTGATGTGTCTAAAGCAGGAAACACCATTTCCCACTGGAGTTTGTAATGCTCCCTGTCATGAAAAACAAATCTACTTCAGCACTGGCCCTCTGTCCTACAAAAAGTCAACTCCTGCGATCCAAGCACATGTCTTTGAATAATGAATCCTGAAAGCAGCTGAGAAAGAATTCATAGCAAAGCCTACCTAGCTTTCCCAGATGCCGGGCTGCCAAGTTCAGATTTAGTCAAGAGTTTTGAGAAGCTCAGGTAAAGAAATAAGAAGTGGAAAGCTTCATTATTATCGCTTGTTGTGGCTAGAGGTACAGAGAACTAGTCAGCTAGCAGCAGAAAATTGACAGCTTTTTAAATCCCCTCTAAAAAATTGAAGGTGCTTTGCAGGATTTTTTTTGTTCATTTCAGGGTTGTCTTCTCAGTTTCTCTGTGTGTTTTGCTATTTCCACTTTGGCTGGTGCTGTAGCAATAGCAATGATTATTCTTGAAGGCCCAACCTTCAAATAATGGCAATGTAAGGGAAAGAATACTTCCACCAAGAAAACAGGGGGAAAGGAAATACCTTCATCTCCCAAGATAATGCCATACATGATGAATGCATCTCTTGATCACATTAAAGTGTTTAATTCATGTAAAATTACAAAGGCATGAAAATGAGCAGGATTCCTTTTGAAGTCAAGACAGTTGACGTCATGGTGGTGGTCATTTCTCAGGAAGGCAACTCTGGGCTTATTAATAATGAAACTGAGAGCTGGGAGGGAGGGTGCTTTTGTATTTTTTGTGGGAGGTTTCTTTTTCATTTCTTAGGAGAAATAACCTCAGTCACTTGGAGTATAGAGTATTCTGGCATCTAGAAACACTGGCATCCCTTGAAATAGCCCTAGAATCCCTATCTGCCGCAAGAAATTATTGTCTCAGTCATCTGCTGTAATCACCAGGCTAATTTTCTCTCAGGTGATCAGGCAGGAGGTTGTAATCCTCTCCCTGCTGTGGGCCAGGAGTTTCCACTGGCCTTTACCCACTGCCAGCAGCAGTAATCATATACACCACTAAAATTCTGAGTACCTCTCTTGTCAACTGTTCCGTGCTATGGGGTCTTTACTGAGAAAATATTGTGTGGATAGTAGGATGTGAGTATCTGAGACACCAGACACTTAGAGAGATCTCAGTCTATGATGTGCATGCTGCAGAAGGAGGACTTGAGTTTAGTGTAGGATAGTTCAGCTTGGCAGTAGTGGTGTCAAAGAAAGATTTCCATTAAGAGAGATGACAGTATATAGTTTAAAGATATGAAAAGTAAATGGGAAGATGTATTCACTCACTAAAAAGAGGACTTGAACACAGAGTTTCCTTGGAATCTGTTCTCTCCTTGCTTTGCTTAAGGAACATATGTAAGATCATGACAAGTAGTTCAAGAAATATAAAATGGTACCCAATATATGGTTAAATGGTATTCTTGCATTAGGACTAAAAATACTAGATTTAGTTCCTCCACTAGCAACACAGTGTCCTGAGCATCAGTGATACAGGGCTTAAATTAACAAAGCTTTTTCTCTGGAAGTCTTCAGTGGCACTCACCAGACCCCGTTGGTAAAGTAGGATGGATATATTTACAAATAACTCAATGATTTCAACGCCTGAGTTGAGTGAAGGAGATTCCACGCCATTCTGATAAGTTTGCAGAAGACCACTTCAGAGCTTCATTAGAGAACTAGGAAGAAATTGCAAGAGTCCTTTGTCCCATGTTCTCCCTTTTCCTTACTGAAAAAAATATAATCTGCAGTGTGATCCACCTGTCCTAATTCTGAAGGCCAAAAGAAAGACATCTAAGTCTGGACTAGTTATGCTAGACTCCTGTTATGGTCAGTAGAGAGAAATAGTTCTCTCCTGGGAATGATTCATCACATCATGAGATACACATCTCAGATAACTCAACTGCATGTTTCCAGGGCTCGCTTGTTTCTTTCCATTGACTACAAGTAAAATGTCCTATCTGCCTGACTGCAGATGTCTAAGTACAGGTGAGATTCTCATTGTCTGTACCCACCTGAGAAGTCCCCAAACTTGTCCCCATCAAATAGTATATCTTTAGTCATTTTAGTCTTCTCCACAAACCACTCATCCCAAATAGTACCGGCATTTATGCTTGGAAAAAACATTTGAGTGAGATAACCTATATATAAGCCGAATCATGTTTAAAATGTGTCTCACCCACCAACTTCTGAAGAGTCTGAGAAGCAGTTGTCCTTAGATGGAAGTTTACACTGGGTGTTTAGGTGAAGCTAGTTCTAATTTCTCTGTGTGTGTATGAGTGTGTGTGTAACAGGACATATGACAACACAGTGTGTATGGGAAGAATAGGTGAACTTTACCATTTCATCCAAGCATTGTATGCTACAGTAAATATCAGAGATAATGATATTGACTTTAAGGTATTGCAGCTTCAAATGTCAGTTCTACTCTATCTGTAGGATTTGATTTACATCTCTTCCTCCCACTTCAAAAGCTGCAAAAGGAGGATGTTGGCAAGAAGGACTTGAGACAAACACTCTGTTTTCTACTTCTCCTTTTGATATTTGTCGTGTTGCAGATTTTTCGCCAGGCCTGAAGAACTAACAGCCCTTGTCCTATGTTTTAATTCTGATTGTAAATAAGTGTGCTTCAGGCTCAGGGGTAAATCAAATGGATGAAATACCAGCAACCTTGAAAGGGAGTTCTCTTGCCAAAGGTGCTGCAGCTGAATCAAAAGGTCAAGGAAGTATTAGTGACAGTTTCAACAGAAATAAAAGCAGCCCCCAAAACCAAAGAGCTCAAAAGAATAACATTTAAACAGCACTTCCTAGCTCTTTACGGACACCAACTAAGTAATCCTCAGTGCACCCTGGTGTATAAGTATAATGGTGGCATTGATACTGAAGCCTAGCACTAATATGCACTCTCCAACCAAATGTGGACCCTACTATTAAATCAAAATCCTATATTTTAGATCCCTAGAAATTGCAAAATGTACACTTAAAACTCAAAGTGGGCAGGAAACAAATTTTTTCATCCAGCAAGAACTTTGCTTCTTTCTGAGTTCATAGAAGAGAAGTTTATGAACTGCTAATTTGTGGGAGGGGAACAGCACAGAAAGACCCAAATTACTTGATTCAGTCCAGGTGTCTTGCTTTGATACTCTTGGAATTATGCATTTCCTTTTCATGTCTTTGGTTTTATTTATCTTTTAAAAGACTGATGCAATATATCATTTACAATGCAGGATAAAATAAAAGTTACTAAGGAGACGAATTCAATTTGGGTCACTTTTCCTGAGATCCCACAAGGATACATTGCCAGGGAACTTCCTTGGTTATCGTTTTAAGATTACTAGATGGATTTGGTCACATTAACGTAAATCCTTTTCTTTCAGCTTTTTCTTTTAACACTCTAACCCTTCCACTACATGGTAAATCTTATCCATTTTCTCTTAACTATTCTTCGTGTTTATAGGCAGAGGAAATTACCTAGATATCTCTGTGATTTTCAGAACACGAAGAATGACCTTAACTGGTGGAAGTAGAAACATCTCCTCTATATCTCAAGGATGAAGGTGCTGAAAGATTTTGTTGTTCTTAAAGGATGATTAACAGGACAAGAAATAAATACACAAAGTTGAAGGGGAAAGATGCCAATGATGGAAGGAATTATTTAAGATGGTCCATAGGGATATAACTAAGAGTAATGGGATACAATTAAGCATAGAAAAACTCACAATAAATATCAGGAATAAAACACTTACTGGCAGTGAAGTATATCAAGCCATGGTCTCCCAAAGGAAAGGGTGGAAAATCCATTGCTTGACTTACAGGCACACTGAGCAAAAATGAGGAACATATGCAGGAAGGAACATTCAGACGCTGGCAAGGGGAATGGCTGGATGACCTACAAAAAACAGGTCTTTTTCTGTTTCTTACTTCTGGTCCTGGCAATTACCATCCTATAAATCTAACTTCTCTCCCCATTAAAATAATGGAATGTAAAGACGGAGAAAATATCATGAAACTTCTAGAGGACAATGGGATCATGAGCCATGAGCAAGACGGGGTTGAGAATTATTAACATCAGACTGTAAAGGCAAAGCAGAGGGAAGGTTATGTGATAAGATTTTAGTAATAAGTTTGATACCGTACATCTGAAAATCTTGGGCCCAAGAAGGTCATTTAAATGCCTGAAATACCGCCACTTCCTTGTTAGGACTGTCTGTGAAGGAAAGTGATGATAAACAGCAGAGTTTCTAATGATGGAGACTGGTCTGAAAGTATATTGCAGTGCCTTTTCCCTTGTGGTGTCTTCATTCCCGATGCAGAAAAGAACCAGCATGATAATGATGTTTCCGACTAACAGGAAGTTAATCTTAGTCCTAAATGCCTGTCATAGCAAAGAAGTGTTTCCAAGGGATGTACCCAGATTTGCAGTATCATTTGCTTGTAGTGATGTTATTTCAAAATTGTTCATTTTCAGGCTTCTCACACTTTCGATTATTCTAGACAGTGCTAGTCGTAGCTGGTGGTAATATACTACTGTAATTTAGGGGAACATAGTTTTTCATATTATTGTTACACTGTCTTCTTTTTTTTTATTAGGAAAAATGAAGCACAAAGAGGTCATTTCACTTGAATATACTGAGGTTGATACAGCTGGAAACAGACTGTTTGACTTTCAGGGCCCCAAAGGACCCTCAGGATCCCTTTATATCACTGAAATGGTGCTCACTCGTCAGTGTGTAAATGAAGAAGTTGGGGTGGAATTTCTCTAACTTGTCTTTATCAATCTAAATGGCTGAAACCCCTACCCAGCACAGCTGGTCGGATGTGTGGATTTTCAGTTCCTCTCCTTTGACTATAAAGTAAAAGTAGAAGACCAGTTCAAATGTAGATATAGATGAATTAAGACAGGTGAGTTGACTTTCAGTCTTGTAATCAAGTCCTGTGCAACAGCTACTTGCTCTTCTAGTCCTTCCAGAATAGTATCTGCAACCTCCAAACAATGTCTTTACACACCCAGTTTTGCCATATAATATTTTCTTTTCAAAGCAGCTGTATTTCTAAACATATCTCTTATGGCATTGTATCATTATATTTTTCTACCACTTCCTACAAGCAAGTCCTGCTTTTTTAGGTGAACTCCCATGGACTAGAGGACATTCTTGTAGTTAATTCTTAGACTCTTAATCTGTCCATTCCCTATCTCCTCCCACCTTCATTATCCAGCGTTATTAGGCTGTCTGATAGATGACTAGGTCAGCCCAGGCTAGCAACAACATCTGTAACCTTGTGAGCTTTTCTTTATTATGAAGAGCTTTCATCCTTCCAAAGATGATTGTTCAGATCAGGATCTCTTTAGAGAAGGACCTGTTCTTCCCACATACTTAGTGTTTTCCCCATTGCATTCATTGTGGCTGGAACCTGGAGGTAACTTGGGCCCAACAGATAGCTAAAGCATCACTGACAAGCAAAGCTGCCTTCCTACTCTTCTGTCATGACTCCTGCTCCTGATTGAACTTGGAGCATGCAGTGAAATGCAGGCTCCACCAGCCTAAGTGGAGGGGGAAGCAGGGATTGTGTTTTAATCTGAACAGACGTGCCGTGTTTTATTGTGCCGCACTCCCATACTAGCCATTTCCCGGACTTGGTGGTTGTGCTGGATTCAATCTGAAAGGTCAGCTGGAGAGGGGAGGCCAGGCGGCCACAGAGACCTGGTGTGTCGGAACACTATGTTTAATTACACACAAATTTACTGCAGCATGTCAGGAGGGAGGCAGGGAGCTTGTCCCATGGAAAGGTCAGGCATTGTGTGGTGGCTTTACCTAAATTACACTAGGAGGAATGGAAGTGAGACCCTGACCTTGTATAATGAATATACAGCCAGACCCCAGCGGGCACAGTGCATTCATGTGTTCGGTTCATCTTAACTCCTTCTCTTGCTTCCCCAGACAAAACAAAAGTAATTTTTTTTCCACGCTTACTGAAATGCCCTAGATTTTGCTTTTCCCAATAAGAAGTAATATTTCAGGCTACAAGACACTACATAAATTTGGATGCTCCAAAAAAAAAACAGGGCAGTTTTTGGCCACACAAAGCCATCTCTCTGTATATGAAATGGGCATCTGGAAGAAGCTAGGAAACCAAAGTCCGTAGAAGAGCTTAAACTTTCAGGATGCAGAATTCTTTCTTTCAGTGTAATTTGATGGTGTCTCTGAATTTTAAATTCTCCAACCTCAGTATCTGAAGAGCTTTCATAATGTCTTTTTTATTCTTTTCATGCTATAATAATGTGAACAAGGAATGAAAGTTTATTTTTTGTTTACTTATGCATTCATTTAGCCTAATTTGGCTTTTGTCTGTCTGATTGTTTTTGGTGAGGGAGAAGGTGGAATGAAGGAGGGAGAATAGTTGCTTTGACTTTTACCATTGATCTGTATTTCAGTAGCACCAAGTTGTCACCACCAAGGTAAAGATCCCACTGTGACAAGTGCTGCACATGTAGACTATTCAAATATAGTCTCTACTGTCAAAATTCAAGTAAAATTAACAAGGATTAAGACAGGGAATAAAAACAAAAGCTGGGAGAAATTAAATTAATTTCCCAAGATTACAGTTGATTACTGACAAATTGGATGGCAACTTAGTTCTCCTGATTTCAAGTCTAGTTCTAGTCTTGACATAGACTTATTCAAAGACATCATAACACAAATCTGAGGAAGGTGCCGATTAGAAATTCTTGTAGATAACTCATAGTGGTTAGGTTGCAGATTACATTAAGAGCTTGACATGACTTAACTGCATCTGTAACTAACCAAATCTGATGGAGCCCATAGATTACCTTTTCCTTGAAATGGAAGATCATAAACTGATCTCATTTTATTCAAAGCAGTCGTTCTGAGTTAGTTACATGGAAGACATCATCAACAGAAAGACCTAAGTTATTTTGAGTGACATTCATATGGCCTCTCTCATTTATGAGATCCATGTGTCTTCCTTCATCTACCACTGCATGCACTGTACCCTAGAAACTCTATTTGTCTCCCAAACACAAGCACAGTTTAACTTCACCACCTTTCTTCAGAGCACCTGTGAAACTTTTGGAATCTCAGTGATTGCACTGATTATTCACAGCCCCTCCAATCATTCCCTTCCAATTTTGCTTCTCTCAGCAAGGAAATCAGCAGAAGTAGTCCTTGTATCTTCTTACCTGGCTCACAAGTTTGAGTTAGTGGCAACCTGAATCCATTACCCTTTACAAGGCTGCCTAGGAAATATGACAGTCTGTCATGGACCTGTGCAGCATTGGCAAGAAGTGCATGAGAGAGGTGTCAGCCCCAGCCAGAGGTAAATCTGGTAAAGGCCTCTGCCTCTTTTTGGGGACTGACACATTTGGAAAAAAGAGCAGGAAGAGATCACAGGTTCCTTATACTATCTCAAAATTACACTCGGACGGGTAAAAGAAAAAAAAAAAAAAAAGTGATTTCAAACCTACCAAAGAATGTAAAGCACAGAAAAAAAAAAAAAGAAACCAAAGATGTGCACAGGCATGCACACAAAATGTTCCTCCAGCACAGAGAGTCAAAGCTGAATTTAATATTGAGAATTTTTTTTTCCCCTTTTAAACTGAAACCTCCAATAATTGCCTAGTGTTCATAGGAATGTAAATTACTCTTTTTGGTCTCTATGTGGGGAGCAAAGAGATGAATGGGAGTCTAAATTGGTTTTGCTTCCTGGTCCCTATAGTGGATGCAGGATTAGTCCACTGTGCCTCTTTGCCCTTCCATTTCCTTGAAGACATGGGGGAACCTTCATTTTGCCAGGAGTTACTTACTCATTAAAATGAATCAAACAAGCCAGATTGTAGCAGGCATTTGAAAACCTGCTATCTGTCAAGAATTTTAAATTTAAAATTAACATTGAGTCCTCCTTTAAGACAAAAACCTTGACCTTAAGTTGCATAGTGATTGGCAAGTACTCCCCATCCCCTGACTCGATTAACATTTAAATGCCATTTTGTGTGAATATGAGTGGCGCCTTTGGAACAAACAAATTACTAATGTCTTCCTGCAGGAATGGAGCATCAGAAGTGCCTTATTAGTTTGATGTCTAATTGAAAATCACTTCCTTATTCCGGAGAGGTCTGTGGGGCCTAGGGAAAGTAGCCAAGAGATACCTCTTGGCTACAGGTGATATCCCTGTTAGCCTCTTCTTCCTTTATTTGTGTTCCTGGGCATACTTTTCAGTGGGAAGAAGAGTAATACAGGTAAAATCTTGTCGTAGATGAAGAAACATATAGGTTTTGTGCTTGATTCTTTTGAGAATAAGCAATAAATGAAAATTTATGATCATTAAGCTATACATTGCAGTGAGTGTACCCAACTGCTGTACCAATGAATAAAGAAAGCTATTGAGAAATTCAGGTCTTCCATGCAAATTAACAGTACAAGTCAAAGCTGGAAGCAGAACTCAGCAGTTCCGGTTGAGCAGTTGGGGTGTTCATATTTTAGGAGGTGAACACTTTGCAGCCCTAACCACTATCTATACCATATACTCCACTCATCCTAAATAGCATCTTCTGGACCTCACACATCTCTTTGTGGCCCATGCAGTTTATATTTGTCCACCCTATTGGTGAGTGTACAGTAGAGGTCCCCCTACTCTACATGACCCACAGAGAATAGTTTCTCACTGAATTATGGTCCACAGTTTGCAGGTTAGCCTTCATGTTTCAACAAGAAACTTGGCAGGGGAGAGGGTAGAAGAGAATGCCTCACCAGCCGGCACATTTATCTGCCAGCACTAATTGTGCAAATGGGGAGAAATTTGTAAGATGCAAAGGTGCCTCTCAGAGAACAGCAAAATTTGCTGCTATATCAAATAAATAAATATGCATATGCAAATTACAAATGGGCTGCTTTTGCCTTTTTTTTTTTTTTTTATTGCTAGGATAATGCCCACCATCTCCTTCAAATTATGTCAATTTAACATTGTAAATTTGCAAGGTACACACAGGAATCCTGATTCACCAAACCTGGCACTCATTCTGTTTGGAGTGTTTTTCCCCCTATGTCATTAACTCTGTCAGTTAATTGTTGTTCAGCCACTTTACCATATTCTATATTTAAATTCTGAATAAGAAAAGATGAGATTTTATTTAATTACTCCCTTGTTCCACCTTTTCTTACTAAAACTCCCATTACAGTCTGTCTATACAGACAGACTACACGTCATCTGTGGCTGCAGAGATTTTTAGGTATACACATTTGAGCTAATCAGCATGGGCTTCTGCTATATTCGGTAGAGAGAAGTGCACTCTTTTATGATGTGCTTCCTCTCGTCCTAATGTTGAAATCTAAAATCAGTCAAATGAATTGTGTCCCAAAAGCACCCATTTCTTTGTTGATTATAAAGAAAATCAAAAGTGACTAGCTCAGATGGAGTCATCTATGTTCAATGACCACATCTGGCTGGATAAACTTAAACTCACTCAGGCCTCCTGGAGGACAAAAGTCCTAGAAGCACAAAACCCAAACTGTTATCTCATGCTCCTCAGCAGGACTCCTTAGCTCAATGCAGCACTGTGATATCCATGTTGTTAAAGGTTCCCGTGTGTGTAGAGATTATTGAAGGTGCACTTGCATCTGCTTATGAAAAATCATGTAGACATGTCCTACGTACTCCTTTGACTTCAGCTTTACCAAAAGGTGTTGGAGATGCTTTGTTTGAGTGTGCCTTCCTCTTGGAAAGACATAAGTCAGGCTGTGTCATGACAGCGTGATCAGATTAGTGTTCAATCCCCCCATACCCTGCCAGGTCAATCATGCTTCCTCCAAACAATATTTAATCTCCAGCTATCTTCTTCATACCTTTAAGTAGTAGTGAAATGAAAAGCTCCTCCTGACCTCAGTGTTATGCAAAATACTTAGGGAAAATACATTCTTAAAAGATTTGTAACTCAGCCAGACCAAAACATTTATTTCGGTATGAAGTATACACCATGATTTTACAGGTGTTCAGACTTTTACCTGTGGGTTTTTTTTTTTTTAAAAAAAAAACAAACAAAGAAAGCATGAACTGTATACGTGTTGTGTGTAAACCTGTGTCCAGCTGAACCATGTGATGTTCTAGTGCGATAAGAGTTCATGTGCCTGACTTCAGCGTATGACTCTTATTCACAAGTCCTGAAGAAAATACGAATATCTGAGTGCTTTGAAAGTTGACCTGTCAGCAGTTCTACTCTCTTCTTGAAATCCTAGGCTTGGTTTTCTCACAGAGAGGTGATAAATCAGTGTACTGAATACAGGTGACCTGGTCAAAGGTGTGTGGTTAATGCAGTTAATCACCTGTTCTGCTCTTCATCATGTAGTTCTGTAATTTATAAGACCATTGCTGAAAATCTATTGACAAATACACATGGTGCTAAAGATCCACTAAATGTGGGTAACAGAAAACTAAAAAAAAGTGTTCATATAAAATTGGCTTTTTACATGTTGGGTATAAGTGTTCCTATAAAGATATGCTTTTTACATAGCTCACCATGCTAAGAGAAGTTCATTTAACCTTTTAAGTAAAACATAAAGGATTCCCTTTGTCTCTAATCAGTATGTTCTAGAATAAAAGGGCAGTTCTATGGAGAGGCTTATCATGAGTAAATGTCCAATAAAATGGCTGTAGACAGCCACATTCAGGAGAGTGAGTGACCTCAACATTCCTGAAAAAAGAGCTGGGAGGATGGATTAGATGATGTAGAAAGTGATTTTGCCAATTGTTTTCTGTTATGTATTTCCTCTTGATCTCTCTCAGTATTCAAGATCCCAAATAAAAGGGCTTTCTTTATTTCCCATGGTGGTTACAACCTAATATACTTTTCATTAAAGAAAATTCTCCTTGGTATTCATCTGTGTCTCCATTTTTCTTTTTATGTTTGAGCGTAACTCTATCAGCAGATGTTCTGTTCAAAAGTGATGGCATTTTGGAACCTGAGGCAGCAATTTCCAACTGCAGCATGGTCAACAGTAGTAAAAAGCTCTTGAACAGATCACTGGCTTCCTGTAAGATTTTATCTTTCATCAGTTTCCAAAGGAAAGTGAGAGTAGGTCATAAGTCTGAATGGGAAGTATCTTTATGGACTTGGATGCTGTGATTTCATCTGTCTGTGAAACAGACCATTTTGAAGGATTGCCAGTAAATGAGGAACAGCACAGAAAAATACAAAAGAAATCAGAAAACAGCACTTTTCTTTCATTCTCTTTTTGAGAAAAATGTATTTCCCCCCCACAGAAATTGGTAATGATATTAAAGATTCATTTTGACAAGAGAAGGGGAAAAGAATTATCTCAAAATTATCTTCTTTAAAATTGAAAAGTTTCCAAAAAATCTTTATGTGATATTTAACTTTATTTTTTACAAAACATCTTTCACAAAGAGAAACCTGATGAGCAAAAAAAAGAATCCTAAACTTTTAGGAAAATAAGGAGGGTCCTCCCTTTCTGAAGGTTTACTTCAAAATAAATAAACTTACCTTCAAAATGAATAAACTTACTGCAGTTTCTATCACATCTATTAGCATTCTGATGCTGGTTGTTCATAGAAACAGCACAGACTGTTTAGGTTTTCATTTAAGATGAAAATAGAAGAAAGTAGTGGTGTGCACTATGAAGTAGAGGGCAAAAGTCTGGGTGTTCACATATCTGCAGTGGGAAGAGGCAGAAAGATCAGGCAGGGGTTTTGAAATGAGTTTGCTTTTATTCAATCACTTGCCCAGCATCTTTCTCAGTGTTTCAGAAACCTTTCAATAAAAAACAAATAAAATGCATAATAAAATATGGACTCACAACAAAAATTCAAATGACCATCCCAGTACTAGCCCATAAATAAAAGATTCAGCTAGTGAGACACCCACAAAATACATTTTCAAAAGGCTTTTAAACTGATTAAGGAAGTTGACTTCATGTATATTGATAGTGGAGAGTACGTTTTCCTACAAAGAGCAGGCAGGCAAGGAACAGTACACCAAGGGTAACCCAGACTGCAATTTTGTAAGGCTATAAAACCAGACCTCCCAACAGGTTGTTCTTAGAAGTAGACTGTCATTAAATCTTAAAGAAAGATTTAGGTATGTGTTCTTTTTCTTTCTTCCTCCTCTATCTATTTTAATTCCAGAAACTTTTACAATCCTCAGTGTAATGGCTCATCTATCAGCAAAATAGAATTTATTCTGTAAGCCATGCACGTGTGAACCTGGAATTCCTCTGACTTTGTGTCTGATGAGTAGATTTTCAGATGTCTAAAAGGTGTATGCAGTGGCTGAGTCTTTGCCTGTGACCAAGTTGTTCGTGATGACCCTCACTTTGTGGATTCTCTGGTGTCTAACAAGAGAGAGCTACTAACTTAGCCCTTCCCCTCAGTGACAGTGCTAACTTGTGTTCTGTTGTTTGAGGCTTTAGGATTTTTTTCTATCCTGACATTCAGTTGAACAATGCAACAATGTAATCAGGAAAGAGTCATAGACTAACACACACACAACTTCAACACGTCAGCTTCATTTCTTTAGGAAACCAAACTCTCAGTTATTGAAAGAAAAGGACTCTAGTACTCATTTCAAACTAGAATTGTGTCCCAGAATCAAAGATTTTATTACATCTTGGCTTTAAATCTGTCTCATGTTTTAGGAAGATTGATTAGACATTTTAAAATGCTTTAAAATGAAAATGTTGCATTTTTAATGAAGATTAAGGATAGCATTAGAGTATTTCTTGATACTGTTATCAAAAGGTGTCACAATACCACCAAACATAATATATTCAAACCACCAGTGTAAATGTATTACTTGTATGGGTAGGGAGAGATTAGGTAAGGTGTTGGTCTCTGTATTTTTCCTCCTTGTTAAATTCTTGCTCCCATCCCATCTGATCTTGCTGTGGCAACAAGTGTAGGCTCTGTACTACTAGAAATGAGATTTTTGGCTATAGCATAAGGTAGGGTTGGCTTTCTTTCCTTGGTTTTCATGGGTCCAGCATGCAGGATGGATATGGGAATGCAGTGAAGGTTACTGTCTGTAACGGATACTCCATTTCAGGATTCCCCTGAACTGAAAGTGATTGGAGTTTAGAAGAGTATTCGGTGTAATATAATCTTTGATAATTTCATTTGCCCTAAGCATCAACTATTGAGGAGGGCTGATGAGAGGAGCTGTGGCTGGATGGGCCTATTCTCTGATCTAGTAGAGCTCCTCTTATTCCTTAAAAGTATCTAATATATTTAGTGTCATGAGTCTCCTGTGATAGGAGAATGGCATCCATTCCCATAGGAAATGAGCTGAAGGGCAACCTCAGGGTGTTTTCATACCAAACACACACACACAGTAGAGTAGCATGCAGTGGGTTTGTCCAGAGCTGCTGAATGCCCCAAAATAAATGGCCCAAGCCCTCTAATCCAATATGTCTACAGTAATGTGGTAGAAAGACAGGTATGCTAGAGATGTGATAGCCCTTCAAAACCCCTTATCTAATCCTCATTTACTTACTGGCTGTTGCTTATTTAATGGGAGAGTGTGGTCTTCCTATTTGATGCAGCATGGTCCAGCTCTTATCTGATTGCACTATAGCACACAACACACTTGTATCCCAAAGCACTCAGAATATGAAATAAGACAGGCATAGAGCAGAGAATTTAAGCACAGGAAGATTAAATGACTTGCCCACAAGTATCACAAGAGTCTATAGCAGAGCCATGCACTAACTTCTGCTTTCTAGCCCTACCTCTTGCTTCAGTCCATCACTTGCTTTGTTTTCATGTTTTCATCAGGCCCTTCTTTCCCTCAGGGCAGAGAAATTTCCCAAGTCACTGGATCATTTTGTCAAGGGAGACAGATAACTTTCCAGTTCCTCCTTCTCCCCACCCTCTTCCCCCCATTAGCCAATCCAATTATAGAAAATCAAATATCTTGCTAGAGACAGCCAAATTCAATTACACAGGTACTTCTGGGTAAATTTTGGCAGTGAATAGTTTGCAGGCTTTACCCAGACTTTTTAATAAAACCCTCCCAGTTAGTCAATACATCTTGTTATAAAATAAAACAAAACCCCATATATACATGCAAGGATAGATAAGTGGAGACATATTCTTCAGACACTTTCAGGGTATAGACTTTTCAGGCATCTCCCAGGACCTCTATAACATTTTGAATTTGAACTGTTAAATCCTGTCCACCTCCTCATTGTTGGATGGCAGGACAGGAAGTTCTGCCTTTCAAAGCTGGGACTCGGTGTGCAAATACTAAAATTGCACCTGCTCAAAATATGTTCCCCTTTCACCTGGAAAAATACAACATTTCATGTACAAGTACATTTTAAAAATAAGATATTTCATCTGAAAGCTGCACTTTTTTATTAAAGGATGTCAGAGCAACACCTGGTGGGAGTTGGAATGACTCATACTGTCATTTACCTCTGTAGGCTGAGCTCTGTCTTTAGGTTGCATCCCTCATCTACTCTTCTTTAAAAGGAGCAGTTCCTCACCAGACATGAAGTCCATCTGTAGATCACTACCCACAGAGGAGAAAGGAGACCTCTGGCAATTGCTTACTAGCTCATCGAGACACTTAAGAACAGATCTTAATTGCAACATTTGGGCTCCTATGTAAAAACTCTGTGATGCAAAAACAAAATACTATTTTCTTTAGAAGGCATATTGTTGTTTATAAAGTTTTATAGATGGCCGGATTCATACAATTGATTGCTTTAGAGATCCCTGTACCAATAATCAAAACTACACACACACTTCAAAGATTTTGGGAAATACAAACAGGCAACATCGGCCAAATTAACAAAACTACCACTATTTGGCAGTTATAAGATATTTCCTAAAAAATGTTATGTTGTGTCTTTAAACCTTTTTGAAGCTTCAAGCAGAAAAATACTATCAGTGTCCTCTCTCCCTGAGCCCTGTGGTTGTATTCTTGACCTTACACAACTCATCCAGTAAAATGAGACACTGGGCTGGCATTTGAAATGAGGCAGAGCCGATATCTCTCCTTATTCTCTTGGACAATACTTCTTCCTCTCCTTCTCAGTAAAACCTTGTATTATTCAAATTGGGTGTAAAGACAGTGGCCCAGCCAAGAAACATGCACTTAAGATGTCTAAAATACAGAATGCTAACCATGTCCCCTGGACCCCTTCCAATCTGGTTCAGTTACTAGACTTGTTTCATAAAGGAAATGGGTGCTAAATATGAAAAGTGAAAATACATGGAAGGGCATTTTTCAGGCTGCTTTAATGATTACAGCCAGATAACACACAATCGGTCATCTCTGATTTCAGTGACTGAAGTCATTCTTTTCCCTTGTTTCTTCAAGGCTGGGCAGAGCTGCTGTGAGCTGTTATATAGTTTTCTCAGTCCTGCCCAAGCAAAATCTGCAATTGAAGGGTGTTTTTTTTTTAAAAAAAAATGTTGTTCATAGTCTATGAAACCAGAATTTTGACAATTTCAGAGGAGGAGGGAAAGGGTGAGAATAGGATTAGACTTCTATTAGGTAGCAAGAACATCCAGATTTACAACTGTGAGGATTTGAAAAAAAAAAATCCCAGAGCTTCAGAGTGGATAAATGTTTTCTTGCTTCAGTGCCTAAACCAAGCTCTAATTAATGGGGTTTAGGAAGACATTGTCCTTATGAGTGTGGTATCCTCATAGCTGCCCACTGAAGGGTGCCCTGCTTGTTGCAGAGGAGATGGTATTGACCACTGTCTGAGACAAGCTATTGAACTAAGACTGACTGTTGATCTGGTCCACTATGTCTGTGCTTTATTAATCTAATCCAATCTCATCTAATCTAATCCTAATGCATTTTTTCTTGTGTGTCTCAAAAACTCCCAGGTATATACATAAAATCTTTTTTAATAAACTTGTCAATCCCCTTCTGGTTTGAGATACCCTCCCACCTTATCAATCCAGCTATGAAATCTTCACCCTGAACAGTAATGTCATCCGTTATGGCCATGACACTCCCACTCAGGACAGCCGGCTGTCCAGTGTAGGGACCAATTACAAACACTTCAATTTGTGAGGGAACCCTCCTACAGGGTGGGGGCCAAAAGGGGGTGGTTTGTCCAGGAAAGGTGCAGTGTGACACACAAGTGTGTTTCAGCGTTAGAGAGTCAAGATGAACCATCTGTGGCAAGCTGTTTGAGGACCCTGCAGACTGCAGATGAGCGATCATTCCTTGGACACAAGATATAGAGGAGAGTCTGTGACTTCTACAGCCGGGTATAAATCATGCTGTGATTTTTTTTTTTTTTTTCTTCTTTCACCAGTCAAACAGACAGTGTTTTAAAGAAGACTTTGTCATATTTAATAGTGCTGTCAACCTTGCAGTTTTGCTGGCCTGTTAATAAGAAATTCCAAAATGACACTATTAACCACTCTTCTACCATTGCTGAGCAAAGGCAGTCAGAACAGAGTCTTACCCAAGGTGGGATGAAAGCCTTCATGGTGCAAAAATGATAACCTAAAGTCCCCCCAGGGTAACTACAAGAGATTTGGGAAGCTACTCTACCTCCTACCTAGACAGCAACAGTTACAAGGGAATGAATTTTAACCCTTGTGAGCTGCTATGGTTGTTGAGGCAAACACAGGTTGAAGTCCTTCTCAAAATAAATAATTTATATTCTATATATTGCTGCTGCTTTTTTTTTTTTTTCCTCTGAGTGCCATTACTGTGTGAAGATTCACAAAGCTAGCAGGAAATATCCTCTCAAAACAGAGCAAGAAAAGCCTTGAGGAACTTGATAGATAAAATTGTACTTATTTTTCCCCAGTCTGCTGAGAGGTTTATTCTACAATAAAAGGTATGGCAGGAGTTCAGACAGACAAGCCCAAACTAATACCAAAATGCTGCCAGAACAACAAAGTGATCTGCATAGTCAGAATCTACTTCCCATTTCGTGACAAATGACTGCCCTAACATATAGCTTAGATTTAGCATTTGCTTTTAAGAAACTATAGCAATAAGATAGTGGGTGTTTGCCCTGTGTATACAGTCAGTTTCTGTTGTGCTTGCACTTTTGCCCTGTTCATCAGGCCCTCTTGCAATAGAGAAAAAAAGAAAAATAAAAATTCCCTCTCTGTCCAGATGGTCCAAAAAGCAACTCACAGCTGGTTGGAGTCAAAAGGGTTGGGGCTGTTGTTTTTACTAAACCATTCACTGTCAAACATAGATTCCTCTCTTTCAAACTCTTTTGCTTCAGTCTTTTGTTGCAGGTGATTTGATCTTACCTGAAAAAAGAAAAGTGTCTGTTGAGAGATAAGGATGTTTTGGGAGTCACAAGCACCTAAATAATCCCTTTCAACTTCCATGGGGTCCTCCCTGATGCCAGCTTTATTTTTTATTCATCACGGTGTTGACCTGGTTAATTGTGCATTGAAAACAGCACCGTTTGCACCATTAACATTGGGCTCATCTGTTCTATCAACAGAGGAACATAGCTCAAATGGATGTAAAATGCCTTTCAGCTGAAACTTGCCATGTGAGAACTGGTTCCAAAATAGATTGTCCTCCCCATAGTTTGAAGAATAAAGGGATGAAAAAGAAAAGAATGTTTTCCCCTTTGTGAAAACATAGAGCAATTCACAATATCAATAATAAGTAGATGAAAGGGAAAGAGTGAAATTTTGCTAGTGTTCAGATAATTCAACAAATGTTTGATCCAGCATTCACTGAAGTCAGCAGGATTCTTTCCATTCCCTCCCTTGTCCAATTGCAGCATCATTAGCCACATTACTTCTAACTGTTGGGCATCTACATCTAGTATTGCCCTCTCAATTGCAGCAAATAAAAATATAAAATTAGAGAACTCAGCTTTCCACATCAGCACCTGAGGAAAGGGACTGAGTGAAATTTCCACCTCACTCAACCAATTACCTTCATGCCCAGACGCACAAGGTTTTGAGCACCTTTCCTTCAGTTCGGGAAGTATTATTTTCTGCATAGCATTTGCCAGGTGGTGATGTGAATCATAGACTTTCATAGGCAAGATGCACGGCATGTTGTTCCTGAAAACTGTAACCTTTGCATTTCCTGTCTTTTTGCCGCTTTACATTTACAACATTAACATTGCATTAACATAGGGATGGGGTGTTTAATATGGGTATGCAGTCGTTTGCAAATCAGTTTGCAAAGCACTTTGGGATCCTTCTGGATGAAAGGTACTATATAAATGTCAGTCATTATTACTATCATTATTATCATTATTATCATTATAAGTTCACAAGGAGACAAACAGCTGCATTAGAATAACACTGGGGGTAGATTTTTCAAAGCCACAATGGAGATTTGCGCTGCATATGAGTGCCATGAATACACACTTAGTGGCAGTCCTAATGGATTACTCAGCATGGAGTGCTTTGGCCTTGGGCAGAGGAAGGGTAGTTTCAGAACCACAACTCCAGTCCTTAAACCAATATATTTAGGTACTGCCAGATAATTTCATCCTTCTCCTTCCCTACCATGAAGGATGATTCATATCAGGGTATGTGGAGGGGGATGATGGGGAAAGTGATGGGAGGAAGATTTGTGGAAGCCCTGGAAGGCTGCAGCTGGACCAGGATTTGCAGCAGGTTTTGACCCTGTTTCACGGCATGCATATTCTAGGATGGCACTGGAGATTCTCACCTTCTTCATAATTCTCTGCAAATTCATCACAGGGCAAAACCTTTCCTCTGGGTAGGTGAGAAAAAGGAAATCAAAAAGGAGTGTCCCTGGCATTTTGAGAGAGTATGTGTCAGAATAGACAATCATTTGTTGCCCTGTCAGAAAGAGGTTATACACATTACCACTATACATTACCAATCTTCCGTGTTAGGGCTTCCTGTCCACACCTCTGTTGTACATACAGGATTCTCATGTGTATCAAAAAATTGCTTGTTTAGATGAACTCTTAAATCACATCCGTTGCTGATCACATACTTATTAAGATAGAGGGCTTAGGGGGTAAAGGGGAGTTGTTTGTTTTAATTTTTAAAAAATATTTTTTTTATTTTGCCAATGGATCATTGCACAAACAGTTAAGTTGAAACCTTTTCTGAAGGCTCTGTGATGGAAAGATTTCTGTTGTGGAACCTTGCCCCAAGTTATGCATAGAAATATGGCCCTGGACTGTAAGTACCTCTATAGATGGCAGAGTTTTTGCTTTTAATATTCCAATTTCATGCCACACTCTTTCTTTCTCTTGGCAAAGCTAAAAGCTAAGAGTTTGGCTCAAATCGGACATGACATTTTAAAACATAATTATAAAGTAATTGACTGAAACCAGAAGTTATTGTTAGAAGGTTGCATGGCTGAAGTGGAAATGACTGTAAAGCTTACTTACCTACCTGGATATATACACAGATCCAGGCCTCATTTTATGACATAATAGTTTGTAATGATACACCAGAACTGATTTTGGTATATAAAAACCTGTTTTTGACAACAGTAACAGAAACAGCTACTGTCCTAGACATATGTGTTAGTATTCCGGCACCTACTTCCAAACAAAATTAACCCTCGGTCTGGATTTTAAGACACCTAATTTTAGTCTAGTTTCTTAAGAAACAGGATTTATGCAATCAACCTCTTCGTGTTCCTGTCCATCTGTTCCTCCTCCTCAGGAACTGTAGAACCACTGAAATTTGACTGATCTGTGGCATATTTGGGGTCTCCAGTTAGGTCTTGGATTTTGAAGTCAGTGGAGCTAAAACAGCGTGAAATTTGGCCCTTCTGAGTGACTTGGCTTGAGTCTTAGTTTAAAGGAGAGACAGATCATGTTATATTCTATGTGCTAATGAAAAGGCAGATGCTACCAAGATCCTGCTGCTTGGCTGGGCAAAATCATCCCAGACTGCATTCCTCATAGCCTACTCCAAATAAAGACAATTTGAGGCAAGTGATGCCTGTGGCATTAGCACCACTGGAGAAAATCCAGGCTAAACCAAGAGCATACGCCCATTTCCTTGGTTTGCCAGGAAATTCCTGCCATTTTCACTAAATCTGGAAAGCTGTCCACATGGATACCATAAGTCAAAAGAAGGGGAAAGAACAAAGTCACTTCTCATCTTGTTATTTTTTGTGATAATCCACCTGTCCATATGCTCTTGTCTTATAAGTAGGGTGAAAGCCACTTGAGACAGAATTCTCTTTGTTTTCTTTATAGTGCTGATTATAAAGGGGTTTTGGTTTATCTCTTCAGCTCTATGTGTTCTTTTAACACAAATAATTTATTATTTTTTTAAATTCAATTAGTTAAATCAGAGGCTCAATTAACCCTCTGTCCCTTAGTCTTCCAGTCTGTAAGACACAGTTAATAAATGTCTCCCACTTACAGAACTGCTATTCAAAAATAACATTTGTACCACTACTTTGCAAGAGAAAAGCCTTTTGTAAGTCTAAAACAATTATTGAAGATGCATTTACGGATGTATGATGACAGACAACTGTACACGAATATCTACCTTCAAATCCTAAATGCAACTATTTAGCAAAAGCATACTTCTTTAGTAAGCTTTCTGGATTAAGGGACCAAAGGGATTTGGATTTAAAATAGATCAAGCCCATTCAAAAATCCTATTGGTCATGTATTTCCAATACAATTCCGCTATCATTACTGTATTTTCACGTTCAGCTTGAAAAGACAAGATTTGTTTTTCGGTCTCTTCAAGGATTCATGGACTGAAAAGTCATTGATTACAATTCAGATATTAATTGAGGAACTAGAGGCTGTATGAGGGTGTTTTTTGCAGGGGAATTTTTTTGCTGGGGAAAAGAGGTGGCAAAGGATGTTTTTTGACAAATAGATGCCAATTTAATGCTGTTATGTACACTATTCCTACTCTCCCCTGCAGGGGCTTCCTTTTACAGTCCCACAATGTGCTAGTTTCCAGAGGCTATGCCTCTGATTGTTTCAAAGTTGACAGCATTTCAAACAGTCAGCAACCCTGTTTTAAACTAAGCTGTGGTGATTGGTTGAAAAAAACAGCCTGAAGGCGTCCTGATCCAGGAAGCCACTTACACATATGACATCTTCCCCATACCCTCTTTTCTTCAGATCCACTCAATACCAGTTTCTACCATGATAGTACCCTCGGGAAATCAAACAATTAATAATGGCTGAGAAAAATGCGAAGTTAATTGATGCTTGTTTCATTCTTCAATGAAAACCATAGTTGGCCATGATAGATCTGCAATAGCATTTCTCTTCCTCTGTCTTCCCTTTTGGCACTGAAAAATCTTTGGGTTAGAGAAAGTGATTCTCACAAGTATTTGGTAAGTCTCTGGTGTAAGTTAACACTTCTGCTGGGAAAAGAAGGAGCTCTCTCACTAACATACCATTCTTTCTTTTTTTTTTTTTTGGCTTCATATCTTAAACATGCCTTGTAGAAAACTGAACTTGATTTAAAGATTTTGAGACTTAGAAAGCTGACTTACAGTTAAACTGTACTGTAGTTTTAGACTTACTTTGCCTAGTGTGCTATTTTGTGGTGTCTTTACCTCCTAAATTAAAATGCTCTCTGACATCAGAATTTTTTCTTCCAATAGAAGGATTTTTTCTTCCAATAGGTAAATAAAGGGCAACAGAATTTTCCTAAACTTTCTTTGTAGAAACTATACATGTAGAAGCCATGTAAAATCCATTACTTAAAAAAAAAAAAAGATTTTCAGTCCCCAAGCCATATTTTTAACTATTCTAGATCCATCAGTTTTCATTAGTATTCAGTTTGGAAACTGGGCAGTGGGAAAAAGCACTGTTTTGAAGTAACACACTCAGTAACACCATATGGATAAGTTGATTTTTCCTCATTAAGCCTTCTCTCTTGTAACCCACAATACTCCTGGTCCAAGGAATCACAGAGGGAATTTGAATTCCCTCTGAATTCTTCTGATGTGTTGCTGCTGTTGTGTTCTGAATATATAGTCTTGCTTTCCTGCTATTATAGTTGTAAGATTGCACTTGGGGAAGGGAGGAAAGGTGAATGCAGGACCTTCTGGAAGAAAAGAGCATTTGAAGGAGCAGAACGTGGAGACAGGATGTTCTAAGCATAAAGGGGACATAAAAAGGAATGAAACATCATTTTGGACAAGCAGAAAGGGGGAGAGAAGACAAAAATGTTGAGTCGTTGGCAAGCACTAAATCAAGAAGGGGGGCCCTGAAGTCAAGGGCAATGCCTTCCATTATATCAATACAATTAATGGCATCCTTATGTTCAGTTATTTGCATTAACAGCAAAGTTAATGCCGGCAGAGATCAATGCCGAGATTAGTGATGTCCAAATCAACATGCTTTTAAGCAAATTATTTCCACTGTCTGGGTCCCTCCTCTAGTTAGTAGCATGAATCTTTGGTGGTGTCTGCAGCTCCATCAGCAGATGCCTCTTAAGGGCTTCTGTCTCTTAAATATAGTCATCCTAACATTAGTAACACTTGCACAGTAAGCAGGAATACCAGGTCAATAGATACACCCACTGTGTGTGTTCTGTACATCAGCAATGATGGCTAGAAGCAAAATCTTCCTTTTGCATTAGTTATTAATATAATCGGTATTATTGAGAATATTTTCACTTTCTTTTTCTGCTTTCATCTGTCACACAGTCTGATCTGCTTATTTCTTCTGTCAAAATGACACTGCTGCCTCATAGCATCAAGCCTAAATAAATAAATCACACAAAATCCCATAAACAACCTATATCATGTTGCAATGGAAGCAATGAGGCGGTCATGGTCAGCAGTAGCTCCCCAATGTGATGACTACATACTACAGATGACAATGCACCTCCTAACAACAGGAGGCCTGGGAGCTTAAGACCTTCAGGAACAACTTTGAAAAGATACCGTCGGTGGGAAGCTAGTGAGAATAAAGCTAAATCTAGCTATCTTAAAGTATCCCAAGAACTTCTAAAGGAAAATATCCTTGACAGCAGTGACCCAAAGTGTTCTGCGTCCAACCCACAGTGAAAATTATTACTTAGTGTTATGTACCTGGCTGTGTATTGATCCCCATTCAGCTAGTCATGTATATTCTTCTGTACCTTTGGGCTCTCTTACAGAACGTAGAAATTCTCCAGATTTGCTTCTGCCCCTACAAACTTTTGGATTTGACAGACATTGACTGCCTTTGGCATTTTGATCCTGTACAATCACCAGTGATGGTGCTTTCTACGGCTCCACAGAGACCACACCCAGACTACTTGATGTAGCTGCCAGCAACTCTGAGCTGGAAAAATGTTGGCAAGGGCTGATCAAAGTGATTTTAACAACGTTTTTCTACTGGAAAATCATGTTTGCAAAAAATGCATCATTTTTCAGTAAGAAATCATCAGGGAAGTCTCTTAGATTCAGGCCTGAATTTCTTTTGAAAATTAGTGACGGGAGAGACAAGTCTGGATTAACAGGCTTTCATGAAAGTATCCGAACAATTCCCTTTCTGCTGATCAATCAGCTATTCTCTTGCATTCCTTCTCTCTTTCTTCTTTAATCATTGCAATAAATCTGTGTGTTTTGTGAATCAAATTTTCAGTTTACTAGCAACCCTGAAGTTAGAAAATTGGAGAGGGTTCTTTAAGAAATACCTTTTTAAATACTGTTCTGTTGGAAGACATGAAAAAAAATAATCTGAAGTACAGATCATTGACAAGATAGTTTTTCTGGGAATAATAGAATAAAGTTTCAGTGATATAACAAAGATACCAAACAGATGTCCAGAGCCCTGGGCTTGCTTATGAATAGAGCAGCAGTGATATCGGTATACTTTCTGATGGCTGGATTGGCAGGTGGACTGTGACGTGTAGTATTCTTGGGTATCAGTTGGTATTGGCTAAGCTTTTCACAAAGAATTCTCTCCTGTAATTAAATGCTGTGGCTTTGGCACCTTGAGAAACTGTATAACATACTTGGATTCTAATTTCTCTAATTTCCAGAGACCCTGTCACCTCCCTCACAACACAGAAAACATTTCCCCCTACACATGTTATTTCATGATGCCAAGACACAATGTCAGATAAGCAGTGTTTTCTTGCGACCATTTTCTTTCCTGATAGCCCCCCAGGTCCTTGCTAGACTATTAAGAAAAACCAGAGGAAGGTGAAGAGAAAGTCTTTGGGTTCTGGTTTAATTCAGAGCACCTGCTGTCTTCCTGGGTGCCAAAATTGTATAGCCTTGTTGGGAGCCAGGATGTAATAGCCTTGTGTCTGATAAATAGCAGCACTAAACGTGCTACAGCAAAGGTTTTCTGTACTATAATAATTGTAGGTGCTGACTTGCTGCAATATATCTTTGCCAGCGTGTAGTGATAGAATAAATAGCTGGGTTTAACTATAGGATCAAGACAAGCTAATGCAGTGATTGAGGGAAAGTATCCAGCTAAGTGTAGTCTGTCTTTGATGTGCTGTCCTTCTAGCCAGTCCTACCTGTGCTGGGGGAATGAGTGATGGACTCTGGCCACATTAGCATCCAGTGGTCCTCCTGCAACCTGGTGGGGCAAGTTTTCCATCAAGGTGCATTGTCAGGGCTGTATCTGCCTCTGTGATGGCTCTTGCGCAAGGAGGAAAGAGGCTGAGAGAAGGCTGAGAAACTAAACTTTCCAGGGAGCTGTTGGAGGAGAAACGAATCAAGGTCACAGTCTTTACAATCTGGTCAGTCTTTGTTGGCCAGGACAAAATTAATGTGAGTCCAGAGCAGCTTCTGGCAGGATTTCCCTCCCACAGAAGGGTGCCAGAATGGTTGGTCACCATGTCCTGCAGGGCCCAGGATTGAGACGGGTCTAGTATGTAAGCAAAAGTCAACCCTTTTTTTCCTGCCCACACCTTGGATAGCTTATCTTACTGAGGTGGTTGTAGGATATTTCACACAGTCACTTTCTTCCCTACTGTATTTTTTCTGGAAATAAAATAAATACAACCCCTGACAAAAGCTCATATTGACACTGTGCTTCAAGGGACAGCCATCAAGAAAAAATAAAGTTTTGCGAAATGGTGTCAGGGAAGAGGCTCCTTTTTGGAGGGTCTGCTTGGGAAATAACAGATAAAATTTTTCCTTCTTGGGCTCTGGAGTTTTACATAACTCAATTTCTTACAAAAGTCCTAGGTACGTTAGCAGTAACTCCAGCAAGGGACCTCTGGAGCACAGGAAATCATACAAGGGGACAATTCTTGCTTCAGCTCAGCTGTTACTGCAGCTAGGCAGAGTGAAATGAGGGCTGAGGCAAGTAAGTTCCTTTGCTTCCAACCATGTTGCCACCTGGGTGCTGACCCGGGATGAGTGTTCCACCACCCCAAACACCATGTCGTAGTTACTCTGTCCTGCTTTGCAGACTACTTTTCCTTCCATCTCCCTCTTCTCTATGGGTTTATCAGCTCTTGCTGCTTTTACTGAGAGTACACTTTGCATAATTTATCTCTTTTCTCATGAGGAGATGAAGGCCTGGCTGCAGCTAATGGCAGCGAATTAGCTCACCTGCAGTCTGAGCGCTGGATCTCATTTACTAAATCTGCTCTTAGTGCACAGGAACTCCTGCCAGCCTTTGAGGTACACACCTCGGAGATGTGGCTGGGTGGTCAAGAGAACACTTAGGAGTGAAGAGTCTTTAGTCAGCTGACAGTTAGGTGTTTTAGTTTTAAGTTGATTCCTCTGCTACCGTAAAGGCCTGAATGAGTCTGCTTCAGGTGGAGTTAGAAACAAACTACCCTCATCCTGGACGGGTAGAACTAGGGAGAAAAGGTATGCTTGAAGAGCAGATCTGGTAATCACTGTACATGTGTTCTTTTCATGCACACAAGCAGTATGTTTCAGGCAGGCCAAGGAACCAATACTTGGCTAGAGAGTTAGTTGGTTTTAGTGACTTCTTCTCATGCAACAAGGAAAAAGAAGCAGCCAAAAAAATCTCATTGAGAATGGGTGGAGCTTTGTAAATTTCAGGGGGGAAAAAACCTAACAAAACAAAAAACAAACAAAACCCCCCAAAATCTAAAATACAACCGAATCCTTCCAACAGAGATTCCTCTGCAGGATATCAAAGCCTATGGATGATCTTAGGGACCTTTTAAAATGTAGGAAATGACTCCGTGTCAGACTTGGATACTGTTGCTTTACCCAAGACAAATTTTTCATTAATTTGACCAATAGAATGCAGGAATCACAGGAATTTGCATTGTATGTAAAATGTGGCTGTTGATTCTTGAACATGAATTCCATCCCTACATACTCTCTGTGGGGCAAGGAATCTCGGAGGAGATATAGTTTCAAGTTCACACTGTGTGCATCAATCCAAAGTAAATTCAGGGGTATTCTGGGAGGGCTTTTTATGTAATGTCCTGTTGAGTTGGATTAAATATTTACGGAATAGTGTCCTGTCTAACTGTGGCAAGTAGCATATACTCAGGGAAAAGTTATCAAGATGGAAGCGTAGCCTGCCAGTGATGGCCCTTGCTCCACAGGCAGTGGAGAGAAAGTGACATCTTAAGAAGATAAGATAGATAGATAGAAGCCATCTTACCCTAAGATATGTAATACTTTAATTGAAACCTCTTCATAACTGTTTTCTGAGCAAAGTGCTTTTCAAAGACTATTTTCATATCCTTACTCATTCTTTTCTTCTGTGCCCTAAGTAGGCACAATTCTTTTGACTGTTTCTTCTGGCTCGTGTTTTGTCAGCCTCTAACCCTCCCTCCTCTGAATTCACTGATCGATACACATATTTCTTCAAGTACAGTGCCCAAATCTCTGTTCAGCTCAGGCTTTTTCAGTGCAAAAGGACTGTTCTCCACTTTTTATCTCCTCTATCTGAGTTTTAGCCACTTGAATAGAGGCATAGTAAACAGCATTAATGCACTGCCCTGTGCTTAAAGACTGTGTCAGTGCCACTAGAGGAAATTAAATATTTCATTGTTTGTTCTTGTTGTTTTTCTCATCATTCTGTATGATTTCAGCATGTTCCATAACCTAACAGAACTTATTTTACATCATAAAAACTGGTTAATGCATGGCAGAAGTCCTCTTGGATTACTTCTGTAGTCTTTTCTGTCCTTAGATTTATTGAATCTTTTAATGTATTTGCTTGCTTTTCTAATCCATACATATGTGTCCACATATATGAAGCATATTAATGTACACAGCTGTGTGTTTACCCTTATAGCAATCATTACAGATGTTTATATGATTGTAGTTACACAGAAATCCATGTCTGTCTGGGTATATGGAAAACTTCTATAGAGATAACACTAGGAAGCATCCAACTGTTTTCCACTCCTAGGATGAGTAGCTGGGTTTTGACAGACTGCTTCTGTCATGGGAGGTAAGGAGTAGACCTTGGGGGAGAGCCCTGAAACTCTGATCTTTCTCTTTACCTGTGATGGCTGCAGGATGAGTGTAACATCTCCCCAACGCACCCAGCAGCTCCCTAGATGAGAGCAGGCAGGGTAAGGAGGAGCAGAGACATTCTGTTGCCCATAGCAATGTGCTGCTCTGGGCAAGCAACCAGGCTTATGGCTAGAGCCATCCCTACATATACTTGCCATGAGGTTTTAGATATGAATTTCATCACACTGTATCAGTGAGAGTAATCCTCCAGGACAAACATATGCAGGAGAGCAGCAGTCCCAAAAGAAGCCTAAATAGCAGGAAAATGGCAAGAGCCTGCTGTATAGCAGCCATATGCTGAAAGCATCTCTAGCCTGTGGTGAGATCCATGAATCCCTGGGCTTCGTTAGCTTCCATGCCCCCTGTTCATATTCATAAGTTCAGTGGCTTTCAGCATAGGTCTAGTTCTCCCTCTTCTGTTCTCCTTTCCAAGGCTAGCTAACCACAGGTGTTCTGAATTCACAGATTTCTGTTTATTCATGAGCTTGAAAGAAAATGTTGGAAAACAAAGGCTGTTTCTGGCTCTGGATGGTCTCTCTGGTTGCTCGCTTTTTTTGGATTCCCTATCACCACCTCCACCCTGCTACTATCCCCCCTTTCCCGCCCCTGTTGGGAGTCAAATCTCTAAACATGGAGACAAAAAATATACTGGAAATCAGCAACTGGGCACTTTCTCTCTGAATTTCACATGCTGATGCAGTTCTGTGTTAGCCAAAAATAGCAACAAAAACAACAACAACAAAAAGGAAAAAAAAAAGTGTTTAATGCAAATCACTTGCCACTGATTCTTTTCCAAAGCAGTAGCATTTACTCTATAGTGTAGTGCAGCTGGCTGCTGGTCCCCTGTGGAGATCTCTGACTAAGGTACCATTTAGAAACAATTTGGCTGATCCATCATATATATTTTTGGCAGATCTTTTCCTTCATTTCTTCTTTACTAAGAAATTATGACAGATGAGGTTCGGATGTACAGATCTGCTGCTGGTAATAAACTCCTAGAGGATTATTTGAAGCTTAGATCACCGGTAGATGTACTATTCATCCTTTGGATGCCCGTCCCAAGCTCAGCGACCCAACCTGTGACAGTCCTATCTGTAAACTGAACTCCTCCTCTGGGCTTCTGTAATTTGGGTAAAATCCAGACTCTGCTGAAATCAGTGGCAAAGCTCTGGGAACACTTTATGCCCAATGTTAAACCCTGCTCATTCACAGGATGATTCTTTAAATTATCCAGATCCATATCACATGACTTGTTCTTCCATTCACCTGATTGTTGTGGGTGCTTTCTCCCCATCAAACTTCAGACACTGTATTTCTAAGTGAGGTCAATATTAGGTTTCCATACAGTCCATCCATGCAAAGGGCAATTTAGTCCCTTGACAATTTGTCTCATTCTCAAGAGGTACAAATATTCTCTTCAAATGACTGAACCTGTAAAAAAACCAACCAAACAAACAAAAAAAAAACCAAACCCAAAACCAAAAAAAACAACTTAAATGCCTGGCCCTATGAAAATTGAGATTAAATTCAAATGCTTAGGGAAACACAAGCTGTGTCCAACACTCTCCATTTCCTCTCCATCTACCCATTGCTGTATTGTCTCTATATGTACTTTTGGGGCATTAAGGTGGAAAAAATGCTTATTTGAAGGAACATGTATTGCTGACTTAGGAGCCGATGCTTTTCCTGTTTGAGGAAATTTTCTTGTTCTGATTTCACTTTCAGGCTTGTGGTTTGCTGTGGGTCTCAGCAGCAATCTGATTTATATTTTTTTAGGCTCTTCATCATGCTTACAAGTGTTTTGGTGCCACTCTGGTTCACAGCTCATATGTGGGGAACTGTCATTCTACCTTAAGTAGCTTAGCATGGTTTTAAGCGGGAAGAAGAGTTTTGCAGAGCTGAGTTTCAGGAAATCCAGCTCCAATTCCTATCTTTTCCATAGACAATATACCTAATATGACCTTCAGGAAGTCACTTATAATCTCATTGCTAGAGTTCCTGTAACTTTCCATCCTTTCCTATCCATCATCTCTGTTTACACTGTAAAGTCTTTAGGCAGCTTAAGCTTCCTGGTAGCACTAAAATACAAATCATAAATTATAATCAGGTCATCTATGTTCTCCAATATTGCATTTAAACAAAAAAAAATTCTACGGGTTTTCAGCAGCTTTTCAACCACTGTTATCTTAGCTACTTCAGGCTTAAATGAGAAACCTTCAGGCTAGATTCAACATACATAACCTTTAGATGTCTGTAAATCAGATGCTGAGGCTAATCTGGTCATCTAGAACTTTTCTGTAGTCAATGGAGAAAGAGGACCATCCCAAAAGGAAGTTTATCTTCTATATTCTCCAGCTATGCCTAAGAACAAAAGAAATCTCTCTTTGGAAGTATATGTTTCTCTTTATTTGATCATGGAAGGAGATCAAATGATGAGGTCAAACTAAATGTTATAATGTTAAAGTTAGGATTCACTGAGATAAAAGGTATCATATGCTAAATACATATGCTTTTTACTGTGCATACTGTGTATACTTTTTACTTTTTATCCAATGTCCTGGATAACCATGATACTGCTGCTTTTTAGCTGATTCATAACACGTATTTTTCTTATTGATCCTTTTCTCTTTCCCATACAAGCACAGGATGGCATTGTTGGAAGTATCATTTTTTAAATGAGACTGTCTGAACAAGTGTTGTCATAGCAGATCCTAAGATACAAAATACAGGGGTAAAGACATATGTAAGAGTGAAACTGCCTGCGATTGTGCAATCATGAAACATTTCTTCTTATCCAGAGCCTACCATACATTTGTGTGGTGATAGCCCAAAATGCCTTTGTGTGAACCTTCCTATTAAATTAACACGGCCCACTTGTATGTCTCCATTTCCCCTTCAAAGATATTTTTGTTGATGTGCTTGAAACTTTAAGATTATATTGATCTTTCTGAAGGTTGAGAAATTAACACTGCCATACCAAAGTCAATCTAAGGATATCTGCTATTTTTGCTTCATTTCACACATCATGTGGTGATTCTTGAAGGTGTAGTCTATGAAATATAGTGACATGATTATGCAAAGATTGCAGAATATGTTTGAGACAACGATTCATTACCTAGAAGCTTGAATAACCTTCCATGTTAGAAAGTGAGATAAATTATTTCTAAGACTTTGATTTCAAATAGTGGCTGTGTGCATATATACACACACACACATAGCATTTTATATATAATTCTTTCAATGAAAAGGAACAAGAAATAAAGAACAAGAAGAACAGAAAGAATATGAAATGTATTGTCCAAGACCCACTGACATTAAAGAGAAGCCATCTTACTTGAAACCTGCCTGCCTCAATGAGAATTAACTCAGACCAATCTATTTAACATTTTATTTTTCTGTTTTCTTTCCTTTCTTCTCACATGTGCTCTTTCTTTCTTATACTCTATTTTAAAACAGTACAGTTTTACAAGTTTTACAATGATGGGTTTTTTTTCTTGTTCTGTTAAATTATTGGCTGGCTATAAACTCATGATAAATTTGGGACATAAAATGTGCCAAAGTCTACAAACCCAGTGGGTCACCACATGGGACAAATAAAAAGCAGAGCTGCTATTTATCTGCCCTTGGAAATAATTAGTAACTGCAGCTCATGGCTCTCTTGTCCTCTGGATACTCAGGCAGGATCAGAAGCCAGTTACATTTCAGGGTGTCTACTTATGTCTCAAGTATTATTAATTTCTTTCTAAAAAGCTTCTCTTTGCTCCAAACTATAGATCAAAATAACTCATTTGTTACCTGGATCCTCCCAAGTTCCAGGTAGCTAATCCGGGAAGAGTTAACTGCACACCTACAGACCAATCTCTTGCCCACCAGTAGAGAAAATGTGCATCTTTAACAGCTTAGCTCGAGTTGATCCTGCCTTGTAGTGGGGGAAACTGACCTTTGGAGTTCACTTGCAGCCCTGTTCTCTCTGATTTCCTTCAGGGAAAAGGAAGCTATCCAAAGCAATTTAGGGTGGGGTCTCTGGAGAACACAGTATACTTTCTGCAAAGGGCAAAGAAAAGAAGAACTCATTCTGCTAAAGTTATTCAATGCTATCCCCTGCCAACATTTACTTAATTATCTTTCTGTTCTATAATGGCAATTGAGTTACGGCTTTTTCCTGGAACTTCTATATCCTTCCCTAGTGAATGTGTTTGTGTGTGTGTGTTTTAAAGAAGAATAAATTGAGTCCGATCAGTTCTGCTTTGCTTAAGGCAGAATTTATGATGGCCTTGTTGGAAAAAGAAGCCATGAGGCAGGACAGGACAGTACTGCTGCTATATTTCAGCTGTTAAATATGCATCATAAACTGAAGGCTTTTCTCTCCATACTCTTCAAAAATCTGTCTCAGGGATATTGTTGCCACTTGTCAGGATCATGTGCTGCCTAAATGTTTTATTCCTCTGTACTTGCTCAGATTTAACACTTGTGGACTGCATTCATCCAGACCTCAGGTTCATACATCTGATGTTTCAACCCCGTCCCCTCGCTGCAGAGATGGTTTGAGAGCCATATGAAAGGGAAGGGTGATCCCGTATACAGCATGTATGCCTGGTGAACTGAAGGCATAATTTACTCTGCTATCTACTTTCTCTTGTGATATTTTGGACAATACAGCTGGATGGGAGCCTTCTCAGCTAATTTTAGCTTTTTCAAAAGGAAGGTATTCAGTCTAAGATACTATTCTTAGCTCTTTATGGTCAATAGGGAAAGACAGGCCCCATTGTAAGGCATCGGATGCCACCTCTTGCAGCACAGGATGATTCACTGCATGGGACACCTGACTCTCTGTTGATGATACAGCAAGTGGAGATACCTGGATTGAACCTGATGTCCAACTTTTGATGGTTAAATTTAAGTGAGATGAATTTATCTCTGGGCTTCAATTATGTACCTGACAAATGAGAATAAGCTGACTTCCCCAAGAGTTGTTGCTCAGTTGGTATTTCAGTGGGGCCATAGTAGATGCTGAGGAATCATACCTTGTTTTCCTCCAAGAGTTTTTCCCAAGGCCTCCTATTTAGCAGTACATGTTGCCATCAAAGTCAGTTTACTCCTAATTTTCATAGTCTATACTGATATAACTAAACACTTCTGCATCAACCCCATGAAGGCTAGAAGCCGTCAGTTGAATGTGTGAGTAACAGCATAAAAAAAACCCCCAAAATGATAGGCTCTTTCCTTGCAAAAGATTTTTGACACTAAGGACACATGGGCACCTTGACACCTTAAGTTTCAAGATTTAGAGGGTTCTTCCTCTGCTAATTTTTCAATTCTATTTTCGTATATTATTGCTACATCTCTCTGAAACATGAGGAGGCCCCGGGGTGGAGATCAAGGTCTGCTATGCTACTCTTTACTAGAAGACAATACAGTTGTGGCAAGATGATGCAAGTAGAGAGGGAAAAGATGATGAAATATTTTACCAGTGTCTGGTCATGTGATCAGGAAAAAAAAGGCTTTTTAAAGAAACACTTGACAACCTTCCCTCCAACTCCCTAGTAGTGAATAGTTCCCAACAACCAAACAAGGAGAGACAGCACAGAGTATGACTGAGTGGAGGCCCAAGGTGCCTTTCCACTAATCCTCATGTCCTAGGGTTATTTGACTTCAGTTTTATTTAGCTTCGAATTTTACTTCTATAAGGAAAAAAGAAAAAAAAAAAAGAAAGAAAAAAAAAGGAGCTGATGAATTTTCCTCTTCCTATGGAATGAAATGCCAGCACTTGTTGAGTTGCATCTTCATCGCTGCCTTGGGGGTATTTGATTTCATGAATCTGATTAAATTATTCTGCTCTCAGTATTTCTTTAATATTGCTTTATAAAATATACTCCTAGTAGCTTCAGTAGTGAGAGCACTTGCTGTACTTTCTTTAAAGCTTGCATGGTCCCTCCTGGGGCTGGAGGAAGAGCCCTTATTAAAGAGTTCAGGGATAAAAGCTTCTTCCTCTAGGAGAATTACTTTGAAACAACTGAAACCCACACACACTTTTTCATAATGATTACGGAGGCACCCATACTAATGTCTTTCAGCGTAAGATATGGCCATCTCTGATTTCATTGGTGGAAAACCTCTATCTGTAGAAATTTCAGAACATTGTCATCTGATCAGAGGTACTATCAAATGGGAGCTGATAATAATCCCATTTTCCTGCACAGTGGGGAATACTTGGAATTTGCTCTGTGGTGAAGCATTGTGTTTTTATATAACGAGGATTTCTGAGGCCTTAGGTAGGGTAAAGCACTGTGTAAACATTCACGGAGGGACTGTCCTTGTGGCAAGGACCACATAGACCTCAGCAGCAGCATGGAAAAAATCAAAGTGGACAGAAAAAAAGCAGAGAGGAGATTAAGTAAGGCCATGCCAAAGGTGAGTGGCAGAGCTGAGGGAAAAAACCCAAAACATCCTCTCTCCACCCCTTGCCCAGTACTGCTCTGTCACTCATCAAGGGTCCTGTTTTAATAGGAAATTAGCTGCCCTGTTGCTGTACTCTGCGCCTTGATCTGCTATCAGCTCTGGCCACGAGGGCTTAAGCCACTGGGCTTTCAAAATCACATAAGAGTTTTAGGAGCATAAAACCCAAGACAAGTCTTTGAAGCTAAAACTGAAAGACCCAGCTTTTTTTTTTTTTTTTTTTTTTTTTTTTTTTTTTTTTTTTTTTTTTTTTTTTTACTGTGGATTACCCTCAGAGCACGTAAAGCGTGAGCAAAAATGCTGTATGCCAGGAGAATATATTGAAAGGTGTATACAAACAGTAAGCAAAAGTGAAAAAGCCAGGCTCTAAGGCTTCTGATCATTCTCCTTCCTCCTCAGTCTGATCACATGTTCTTAGAAATTTCTGTTCATTATATCACCTGAATGCATGCAGGGTGGCGTGCAAGGAAACCCGGCCTCATCCTCTTCCTGGTTCCTAATTCATCCATCTTGTTGCAGCTGAAGAAAGCTCTTTATTGTTATTAAAAGTCTACAAATAGCTCTTAAGTTGCATTCCTTCTCTGAGAGTGACACATAATGTATATAAACATATATAATAATTGTTAGGAGCAACTCAGCCATCTACTGCTGGTTTGCAAGATAAATGACATTAATCAACAGGATGCCTACAGAACTTTTGGTGAGTCATTTGTTATGCTAATTGAGCCACTTAAAGTAAACTGTCAATGAATAGAGATTTTTGACAGCTGAGATGAGACGTGGGGCTAATTAGTCAGCTGCCATAAAAACCCCTGCCCGATTTTAATAATGTAATATTTAAGAGAGAAGATAATGTTAATCATCTGACCAGACCTCTCTCCCAGAGGATATAGTAGCAAAAAGCATAGCCCATCATGAAAATCAAGTTTCTCTAGGAAGAAAGCAAAACAAATGGCTGGCTGCACAGAGATGACAACCTTTGCAAGAGAGCTGATGTGTCCCATAGGTTACAGCGAACTTTTTAATTAATACACAAAAGCCCAACTTTTGCTCTAAATTACCTGTGTCCTTTTAGATCAATCCCCTTGTTTTCACTCAAAGTATTTTGCATTCATGCTGGTAGCAATGAGATCATTGGGTCTGACTGTAAGACTTAGTCCTAACCTACAAATCAAATGGATTTATCGGATACACATGCTGAGTGTCTACAAGGCACAAGCAGCATTTTGGCAAGTCCTTTGGAGCTAGGTTGTAGAAGACGTAACAGCATGAAGTTATGACTCAGATCAGAGGATAAACTTCAGGATGTTACATCTTCACTTTTCATAGCAGTTTCAAGAGCAGTAATTACTCCCATTGTGTCATGGTGCTGCCACTTTCACCCTTGAAATGTGCCAGCCAAGGGGGACTGAGCTTGGTCTCGGGACTGTCCAAGACAGCAGCACAAGACTTTTGGAGTGGAAGCCTTTTGGTCCTGGAGTGTACAGGGAACTTTCTAAGTCTAACAGACTTAGAAATACTTTAAAAGAAATTACTGATTCTCCTGTATTCAGCTGCTGTATAAGATAAGTAACTAATCTTCATTCCACTGAGGGCATGACAAAACTCCTATTGTCTAAAGTGACAGGACTGGGACTTAGAGCTGCTAGTGTGTTCCACCTTGAGGTGGTTCCAATTCTGTAGCAGGTGAGCAACAGTTCCAGTACCACAGTAAGTCTCAGTAGCAATCAACAGTTACCAACTTCCCTCTGAAATTCTCCCTTTTATGCTTGCCGAAAACTTCCTCAAAACAATTTCCCTTTTATTGCAAATTTCCACTCTTAATGCCAGCCCAGAAGATTGGGTTGAATGAGATGGGCCTATTTGCTCAGTACAAGCTTTGGAAGGAAAATAAAATGAATGAACGAGCCATGCTTCCTAAATTTGACCACCCAAATTTTGCTTAAAACAATAGAGTCAAAGAAGGGCAGATTCTTGAATATGGTAATGAAAAACATTTTCATTGTTACTGGTGCTAATTTATATCAAAAACAAGCGTAAGCCAAAAACTTTAACCTTGCTTTCTTTCTGTTTTTACCCTTTTTGGAATTTACCACACTTCATAAAGCTCATTTGGAAGAAAACAGATTTTTGCAATTTTAAATTTTCAAGCTTTTAAAGGTAGCAGCATGGTACAATTACCTGAAGTTAATACTTGTCAATAAAATAGGGGAAAATGTTCACAGCAGCCTTCCAAAGTTCTAAGAAACAGAAAAGATAACAGTTAATGTATCACTTTAAAATGTCAGCAGTACTGGTAAATGGCCACATCTCATTATCTGTCTTTTTCTTAGTTTATAGGTGTGTATATGTCTACAAGTCTACCATGATAATATCTATGTTTTCATGAGCCATAACAACATTAAAAAGTTAAAACATTTATTTCTGTAGGTTGAATTTTACCTTTCTTCTTTCTGTTACTCTGACATCTCTCTTTGACACCTGAACACACAAAGTCGTGCACAAGCATGTTATTCACGCAACTTTGAATAAAACCTCTACAATGAACTGCACTTCCAGGAGCACTAGAAACAACACCACCCATTTTAGCATCTACCCAGGGCAACCTGTAAGTCTGTGATGTGGGTGTTATGTAAGTCACAGATTAGAAGCTGGTATTGTCTCAAGCCCAAAGTCCTGAGACATTTTTGCTGCTGCTTATAGGAGGAGTTAGGTTGGCAAAACCTTACCACGAGGGAAAGCCAAGTATTGCAAGGAGAGAAGTAGAAAGCTTTTACCGTAGCTTTCCCTTTAGTAAAAAAAGACTGTCTCAGTGAGCCTGGATCTGGCTTCTTCCAACCTAAGTAGCAAAGGGATATCTTGGTTTGCCAGCTAACTAAAGGCAGACTGGTCTTCTTACTGGGGCTTGGCTGAAAAAATCCCCTGTATGACTAATAATTGGGGTAGAGGGAAGGATTCAGAGAGGCTGGCCTAAACTAGTCCCACCAAATTCCTTCTATCAACCATGGAGAAAGCTCAGCTTTCTCCAAGGCTCTTCAGCTTAAGCAAGCATGAAGCACAAGCACCATCACACAAAACTCCAGACCTACTTAATCCGACAGGTCTGAAACAGATCAAAGTGCTCCCAGCTCTTTCTTTTCACTCTATTTTCTGGTGTCCTGACACTTAGTGGTTTGGCCTGTCTGGAGCAACGTCTGAGTTGGATTGGGTGATGTCCTGTAAATTGAAGGGTTACCAAAGGTGGGAAAGGTGATGTGTATGTGGCAAGTCTTTAGATTGAGTTAACAAAGTGAACAATCTGTAGGGCAAGGAGGCAAAGGCAAGGAAAACCAAAAAAGTGATAGTTTCAGAGGCACCAAAGCCTCTGCCTCAAGTTGTGAGCAGCTAGCAAGCCTATTTCCCCTCTGTGTCCAAGCTAAAGAGATGAGAAACCACCGTTTGATGGGGCTCAGGCAGACACTGAGACACAGGCTCAAAACCTGGCTGGGTCCAATGATTTGTCAAGCGTATCCTATGGTGGGACTCACTCAGAGCTCAGACATAGGCTTCGATTGCCTAGGACAGGTTTCTTGCCCAGAACGCAGCTGATTTTTCGAGGACCTTTCAAATGCAATTTTACATGATTCTGTGCAGAAGATTTATCTCAGTCAGTGGTCAGTGACTCTCATATGTTCCCCTTTTAATCAACAGAAGATACAAATCTTTCAAGGCCTCCTTTGGCCATTTGTCTTTGGTTTTAGGGACATATATTTTCAGCTTTTGACATGTGCATTGTGCTTTTCCAAATGATAGCTATTGGAAGAACAAAGACAAAATGTTTCTGGTTTAAGCTCTCCTTAAGGCATACCTCCTTTATGCTACAGCAACTTCACATAATATTGGCTCTTGAGCAATTTCTTGTTTTAAAGAGAGACCAAGGTTTACACTCTGTCTTTTCCATCTAAGGGGAAAAAACCCACAAACACACTTTTGGTACAGGATTTTGATTCAGAAATCTACTAATTGCTGTTAAAAAAAAAAAAAAAATTATTTGGCTGATCCTTTTTCAGAACTGCAAACCCTAACTCTCATCTACAATTTCAGTTTTCTTGCTTTTCCACTAATGCGGAGCAACTTTGAAAGAGATTTCTGAGTAGAGAGTACTGTGGCATAGGAAACCCAAGGCAGAAGGCAGTGGTATCCATGTGTAGAGTAGGACATGAGATTTCCTTCACCTTTACCAAGTACAAGAATTTTAAGTCCAGAGGTTGGCATATGTATGTGTTGGGAGGATCCTACCTAAAACATTTCTCCTAGAAAACTCCAAATACTTCTTTAGCTGGACTCCAAACTGATAATGCAGGCATCAGAAGTGAGCCCATGCCTCGAAATCTGAGTGCGGTTGAAATCTAAACTCACATTTTGCCACTATCCTTAGTCTCTATAATGACCTAAACCGCCCAAATTTTGCTGAGAAAAAAAAAGGGGTGTGAAGAAAAGAACCAACTTTACAGACTTGACCTATTTCTAATCCTGTTCTGATTGCTAGTTACTGGGCTCCCTTCCAAACATACTGTTTACTTTAGGGCTGATTTTTCTCCATCCAGATTAAAATTCCAGTGAGTTTCTTTCATACCTTTAGACTGTAACCCCAAATGGGCCATGGTGTTTTATTCAGAATATAGTAGCTGCATAATGATGCTACCAGCAGCCCATAGAAACTAGGCAGTTTGTATATGAGGAGCTCGTATGCACACGGAAACACACAGGAGCTCATGCATACAATTCCTCACATTGCCTCATACACACACACACTGATAAATGTGTTCCGTGAACATGCTCATGGCTACTTCTATGCTATGCACATACGGACTAAACAATTACACTCACCTATGAGCCTGTCATAAGGCAACAGAAATGCCAGCTGCCTTTGAAGTTTCCCAAAGAGCAGGAAAACGAGTCAACAGTGCTGGCCAACATCACATCATTAATCATCTATTAGCCGAGGTTGTGTGCTCCTGTCACCTGTCACTTTGTAATGCATGCAAATCACTCCAAGAGTAACATTTTCAGCCTGACATTTCCAGGGCCAGAGCTGGGATCAACCTGCTCTTTGTATTCAAGATGAAAAGGAAGTAAAGAAACAAGCGGTGAGATTGTTGGAAGGAGACAGGGAGAAATAAAAAAAACAAGGAAAGCAACAAAAAATTGGTCAGAAGAGTTGAATTAAAAAAAAAAAATTAAATTGGGAGGGTTTTTCCTATTACCAGTAAATATTCAGTTTAAAATTATATTTCTGCTCTATAGGTCTTAAAGAGAGGCAACCACAGAGATGATGCTATTTTCTGCTAAACTCTGGAGAAAGGGAGAATACTGTCTCTAATTATTTTTTTTTCACTTGGTATTTACAAATTAGATACCCCATGTACCTTTAGAAATCTTCATCTGAACTGTTTAAAGATCCCATTACGGCCAATGGATGGAAATAAGATTTTTTTATATATATATAATCCTCTGATCTCTGGTTTAGATATGTATCTTAAGAGGAAATGAATTGCTGAAGTGCATGGAAGTGTCTAATTCTCTCTTGATTAACAAGGGAGTTCAGGGTGACTAGCTCAGATGTACACAGCTACTGTAGGTATCTATGTTTTAGTGAGATGAATCTCACCCCTATTAATTTTTTACTCAGTTTGAATTCTGATTATTCAGAAGAGATAGAGAGTGTGATACCAAACTAATTTCCTCTATTATTTTTGTCATGACTATTGAAAGGGTAGGTTAATATAAACTCCTCGTAGCCCAGATCTGGCCAGTCTAAAAATGCAAGATTAAGTCTTTAGTATCTTTATTATGTATTGTGTTCATTAAGCAGATGTGTTTTCAGTGAATTAGTGTTACATGTGCAGCTTCTATTCCTTTACTTCCAAGCATTCCCTGCCATAGCAAAGTCTCAGCTTAAATTCTCTTTGGGCAAGTTATATCTGACCAAATGTCAGTACCACAGAAATCTCCATTTGAGCTGGTCCAACGTAGCCTTTGAAGAGAAAAAGATGACTTTCAGCTTAAATGTACATCACTGTTAAATAAGTACCTGAAATAAATCATCTGGAGTTGTCCAGTAGTTCATGTGGACATGATCAGAATTCTATCTCTTCAGATAGGCAATGGGTTCCCATCCTTCCTAATTGTCTTTCATAATATATTCATGTTAGTTTTCTGTCCAACCTCCTCCTGTGTTGTCATCTTTCCTTTTCACTCTTTTCGCTTTTCATCCCTTTGGCCCATTTTGGCAAAATACATCTGCTCTTTTCCATATTCATCCTCACATGGGTGAACATTGCTTCAGTGTAAGGAAAGGACAGTCTCTGACTGAAAGAGGAGGGGTTCACAGGCTTCTCTCCTGCGGCTCCCCTCTGGCAGGGACGGTAGTGCTCTGTGCCACACCACATCTCATTACCCCATGAAGGCAGCCACAAATTAATCTTGCTTATACTGGAGGGCAGGCAGTGCTAGGAAACCACAATATGCCATCATCAGCCCTCACCAAGATTCAGTTCCCCGTCTCTGTCTTCAGAAACCAAGCACAGAAATTTTCTTTCCCATTTAGAAGCTGAATTTCCTTTCTTTTCTCTACTGAGATAAATCAGCTTTATTCTTTAATTCCTTTGCTGTTAGAGGATGTGAAAAGGGGCTATATTTCTGCAGGGATCAGCAATGAGACATCCCCTCTGTGGAGTCTAAATTAGGGTGCAGCACTCCAGGGACAGAGGGGCAATATCCTTAGGCAGCCCACAGGATATGTATTTGCAGGAGATTTTGAGGCTTATTTCTTTGGATAGATAAACTGCAGATCATGAAGGCAATTAATCACAGACTCATGGATGAGTACATCTGGAAGGGACTTCAAGAGGTCATCTTGTCCATCCCCCAGCACGGAGGCAGGATAAATGTACACAGACCATCCCTGACAGATGTGTGTCTGTTTCTCTCTGCTTCCACTCTGGATGCTCTCACACCATTATCCATCTAGTGAAGACGCCGAAGTGAGGTTATGAGGAGAAGCAGAAAATATCACTTTTTAAGCCTCAAGATTTCCCCCTTACTATCTCTTGGGGCCTGAATCCACTTTTTGGCAAGTGGAAGATCCAATCCTCAGTGTAAAATCTTATGAAGGGAAGGCTGCATGAGCAATTTGTTCATTTTGTAGCCCAGGTTCTGTTCTGAGATGTAAGACCTTTTTGATTGCTTGTTCAGTAGTAAAGCTTAAAATTAAATCTTATCTGGATGTGAGCATGTGTAAAAAATGAGAGCAAAAGAGAAGGAAGAAAAATTAAGTTAAAGAAGAGTGAAGAGAAGAAAAAGAGAAAAGGGGCAGAGAGGAAGATAAAATGTGTAAGATGAAAGGGGAAAGGCAGAGACAGGCAGGGAGTGACCTGAAGGGAAGAATGAAGAAACAGGAGGAAAAGAAGGAAGATATACAGGCTGAAATGAGAACGTGAAGACCTGCTGTTTCTTAGGCTAGCCATTTCTAACAGAGAGATCAGAAAGACTTTTTGTTGTTGTTGTCCTTAAGTGACTTCTCCCACTGGCTAACATCTCATTTTATGGCAGGTAAATAAGCCTGCCTAATTGGTCCCTTGTTCAAGAATGGGAATATTGAGCTGAGCCTACTCCTTCTGAAGTGGGATCTTGTCCAATTTATGGTCTTAGCAGATGTGATCTCTTCAGGGTTCCACTGTAATGATAAATTGAAACATTTGAATGCTGAGTTTCCAGGTCTGGGCATCCAGCTTTGTGAGAGGGGAGAGAGGATCCGAACAAGTTTCCTTCTTAAATGACAAATTATAATTTCCAGAAACACGACTTAGTCCCATTTCCAAGCCTAACAGTTGTGGGGGCCTAGAGTGGGTTGGGCAAAGACAGATATACCAAGGTCACTTGAGTCTGAAGGACTCAGGTCTGGAATTCAAGATTTCCTTCAAGAATGAAAGTCTGGAAGTGCACCTTGAGTCAGAAGCACTTTAAATTAAGGTGACACTTACAAACACTTTATTAATAATTAATAAGTGATTAATGAAAATTACTTTTTAGCTGATAAATTGCTCAAAGACACATTAAAACACGTTTCAGAAAGACGTGGATAAATATTTTTATGCATTCCCGTTTATAAATGCTTAGTAATGGGCTCTCAACTTTCAGGTGCCTCAGCATCATTTATCCCCATCATCCTGGTGGCATGCTATAGAGACATCTTATAATCATTTATTTTCAGAATTTGTTTCTATTAATCATGTATTAATTATTTTTAAGAAAACATTTGTGCACACTCCTCTTTATCTGAATTCTTGCTTGACTGGCTTTCCTAGGAGTGCAGAGGAGCACCCAGCTTACACAGCTCATCATTTTACTCTAGATCCAGGCAGGTGGCAGTTTGGTCGGTGCAAAAGGGTAGTTCATTAGACTACCTCAATTTACTGTAGCTAAGGATTGAGCTCAGTCTATTCCATCCTTGCCTCTGTGAAGCAAAGAGAGAACCTACAAGGATGGCTGTGCACTGCTACCAGTGCTAAGTAGCACTGCTGTTTCTGTGGTGCCTGGGCACTATAGGGTGGGAATTCATTACTGAAATCTGTCCTCCTGTGAAACAGACCAGTGGGTTTTCCTCCTATCCGGTAGGTGGCAAACCACGGCACAGATGTACATTAGTCCAGATCTTGGAAATTGTTTAGACACCTATGGAAATTAATGAGCTTGCAGATGAAAATGGCTAATGACTTGCCTGCAGCTCAGTCCCATGCTGGTTCTTTACCCACTGGGTCTTTCTGCTGCAAGGTCAGGTTTGATCTGTTGGTGAAGAGTATATAGAAACAGGGAGGAGGTGGGCCATGTAGATCCTTTACACTGGGCTTAGGCTGAATCTGCTCCTCCATAAAAGTCAGAACAGCATGAAGGTTACTGTTATTTATATTAGCCTTAAGGACTGACATAGGGAAGCCTAAGAAAGTTATGAGGATGGCTGCAAAACTGGCCCTAAATCACAGAATGAATTTCTGGAGCCAGACTGATTTTTTGAGTGACTGGCAGTAGAGCAGTAGACATGACTGCTTGACTGGTGATTTCCAGCTGAGTTTATGCCACTCATTCCTAAGCTTGAGCTCAGAGTCTGCTGCTTTTAAGACCCCTCAACAATAAGAAATTAAAGGAGTAATCTGTTAAGACCAAGTACTGGGTATACCACTTTCTTGATACTTCTTCCAGTCAGCAAAGGGCTGGATGATCTCTGCTTTGTCCTGTGTAAACAAGGTAAATCATGGATAGCAGCTGTCTCAGGTTAGAAATTACTTCAAATAAGGATCTCGATGTATGCACTTCGTTTTTAATGCTGAGAGAGGACAATATTCCAAAACAAGTCCACTTCCCCAGGAAAAAGCATGCATTCCTTGGAGAGTGAAAAAATAACAAAGACTATTTCCCTGCAGCATTTCATCTCATGATTACTTTCTCTCCTACCTATCAAGCTGCAAATGAAGCCTCCTGTGCCAATTGGTGCAAAGTTACTGAGGGGAGAGGAAAAGAGAGATAGACATGTAAATAGACATTAAGATGCAGAATAATCACAGAATCCCTCATTTATTTAGGAAAACAAACTAAAAAAATAATTTGAAAATTGAGTCAAAGTTTCCTACGTCTGTCACTGGATCCTAAGCAGAGCTCTGTGACAACAGACATTGTACAGGACACAATAGCCCTGTGACTCCCGAATTGAATTTGTTCTGCCTGTTCATAACCAGTTTCTGCTCAATTTTTATGCCTGTTGCAGCACACACGTTAACCAGAAGCATTTCTCACAGACAATGATTTCTCCATGAGCAGCTGTGGAATATGCACAGAGCAGTGACTTGCTGAATTCATAATTATGAATGCTCCTACTGGAAACACACAACTGCAAAAGTTATGCTCTTCCAGGCAGAGAACAGAAACAATTTATCTGCCTGCCTAGGTGCTTGTGCTCCCCGTGTCAGACTGCGGAGTGCCTCTCGATCATTACTTGACTTACTGCCTCAAAAACTTTGGAAAAGCAGGAAAATACTCAGTGACCTAGATGTGGGGAATTAGAGACAGGACAAGCAACCTGGCTGAGGTGGAACTTGAACTAAGGTCTAAAATCAAGCATGTATCCTTCCAGCTAAACTCCTTGTCTGGTCAAAACCATCCACTACAACTGGGTATTGAGTGTCTTGCCTTGCTGACAAATGGCTGCAATCCAGCTGTAGTACAAGAAATGTCTCTCTCATGCACCTTCCTGAACAGCTCAAAAACTAGTCAGTAGCTGCTCAAAAAATAATTTGGCAAAAGCATATGTATCAGACAAAAAAAAATAAATCTCCAAAAGCCTCTCAGTCTTTTTCTCAACCCCACAGTTGTGACTGATTTTAAAAAGTGTTGCCTAGAGAGTAGAGGACATGGTGTTGCCTAGAGAGTAGAGATAAAAAAAAAATCTGGATTCTGTTCCCATATTCTTTCCATTGGGCTTGCTGCATGACTTGGGTTATTCATTTTCCCTCTGCCTACCTGTGAAATTAAGGCAATTTGGGGAAATTTGCTGAAAACTACTTCCCACAGAAGGTGTGTAAGGCCTATGTGTTGTTAATCACACCCATCTGGAGCTGTTATGAAAGGATAAGGAAAGGGCGGGCGCACAGAGATAAAGAAATGCTCGTGGTGCATACACATGTAGAGCTTGGAAGGCACATGAGGCTGGGGTTTGTCTCAGTGCAGGAGCTGCAAAGAGCAAGTGTGGATGATGAGACAAGAGCTGGAGGTTTAGAGGTCTCTTACAGTCACGCAGCTCAGTCAGACCAGCGCTGCTGACACTGTGATCCCTCCCGTAGAGTAGCCATCACACGTTCCCTCTCCGGGCCAACTCTGCAAGCGCCTGGTCTGAACTGATCTCTTCTCTTCTGCCTTACCGTGGCTGACACGTGCTCCAGCCCAACACCACCTGAATATCAGATGCTAGAAAACCCTTGCATTCTTTATAAGATGCTCCAGGGGTAGCTAGCAGTATGTCATGTCTCTGCAGGTATTATGAGAAAAGAAGCAGAGACACAGGTGATTACAAATAGATTCAGAGATATAACTTTCCATCCAATTCCATCAGCCCTGGCCCTCTTTAATATTTAGCTATTTCTCAATAAACTAAAATGACACCAGAGTCTCTCCTGCTGAGTCTTTAAAATATATGTGTATACATTATATACAGATCGCTCCTTATTTCTTTCCCTCCTTGTACCATTAAACTGGTGTTGTGTCTACTGCTCTGTAAATGTGTAAATGGAAGATTCTCTTACTGGTAGTGGAAAAGTTTGAATAGTATGGTTTTCCTGTAGATGAAGGAAGGGAGAGGGAGAGGAGGACTGTCGGCATGTCTACTGGGTGATGCATGTGTGGTTGGGGTGTTAAAGCAGAAACTAGTTCCTCAGAGTCTTGGAGGTATGTTCCTTGACAGACTCCTACACCCATGAAAATGTTTATGTGCTTAAATTCTTCTTGAGGACCCTAATCATCCTGCCTTATAGTAGGCATAAAATATCTAAACAGAAGATAGGTACCTTGGTGTCTTTGCAGATCACTCAAGTTTCATCATTCCCAGTGTGTTAATTTTTATACATGTGGTCTTATCCTGAGTCAGGGGTGCAGACGTGCCTGAGGAGCACACAAATGTTCAGAGGGATGTGTGATTGTTCTACTAAGGCACATCACAAGAGCAACAGCCTGCGCACAGCATCGTTACTGGGTAATACGCCTGTCACAGGAGCTTCTCCAAGCAAGGAGCCAGGCTTGGAGGCACACCACCTTGCAGTGGTTCTGTGGCACATCAGACACACATCCCAGAGAGCACAGTAGGTCAGTCTACCCCAGAGCACATGGGCACACTGAGTAGAAAAGGGTTTGTGGCACTTCAGTAGGCAGACTGCATGCAATGGGAGAGGTCCCATTGCAAGTGATGTGGACGAGTCAATTGGGCAGTGACTGAGGACGGATTTGTCTAGCCTTTGGGAGTCTGGGCACGGCTTTACTTCATAAGGACTGCGGGGCTCTCCTAAATCAAGGGTATATCGACTACACATCCAGGATGCTGTAATTCCATAAGTGTAGATATGTATATCTAATGGACAGAGAACAGCATACAGATAAAACCTTCCTAAATAATTAAATCCACAATAAGCTATCAGTCAATACAGAAAACCATACCTGTTCAGCCTCCTTGGGAGAGACTTACCCAAGACCCATCTGTTCAAGGATCTAAAACGGAATGCTTAGAAGAAGCATTAAGAAACAAACGTAGCATGGAGTGACACTTGCCTGCATTAATCCACTCCAAGGTTCTGGCACTCACTAAACCAAAGGGCTTCCAAAACCTCTTCTGTCTAGGGTGTCCTAGAGAGCAAAATGCTTCTTGTGAGATGATCAGGAGACACTGCTTACACATTTTATAGTTCATTACACTTATTTTTTAACCTTTGAACATGGATTAAAGCTTGCATTTAAAATTGGACCTACAGTACTTGCATTTAAAATTGGACCTACAGTAGGCTTGATTTGTCCATGCAAGTATATACTCAGGTTCATGACAGAGCTTCTCAGCTTCTGATAAAAGTCTAAGGTGGGCAAAGCAAGTGAAGTGCATTCAGGTGGTAGAGAGAGGTTTTGCAGAGGGAGTTGCTTTAAAGAGAGGCTGGAAGAAGCCACTCTGCCCTGGAGCCAAATTCTGAGAGGCCAGAAGGACTCTCACATCAACTACACTCTGATGGTGCATTTCTGTGTCCAGAAGAATTTTCTAATAGTCCACCTTTGCCTGTTCATTATGGTAGCTCTGTTACAATTAAACTCTTCCTTAAACAAGATACCGAATCCAGCGTGCAAGAAGTGTTCTTCAAGGATTTCTATCTGTGTTAGGGGACATTTCCATTCATTTTGACTCCTGCATCACCCCAACCCCTCTGGACAAGAGGTGTCTTTCAGTAGCCTGCAGTGTATTCACAAGGAGACTTCATCTTCCTCTGACGAGATGTAATTTTACCCTCATGGCAGGCAGTAATAATGAAAATTGAAGGGGCTGGGGCTGCTTCTGGGACTGGTGTTGAGGCAGAAGCCCAGTGTTGGCCAGAGAAGCGCTGTGTGCCAGGTGGTCTCATAGTTTAACCCTTTCACATGCTCAATCCTTAAGTGTTTGCAAAGCCTCTCAGACCAAGCAGCCTCTGGCACTGCTCGTCCAAAATCTGGTTCTCTGCTACAGGTAAAGCTGAGGGGCAACCTTACTAACAGTAGTTCTCTAGTAGTTCTCTAGTAATTCTCTAGAGTTCTCTAGACTCTCTAGTAGTTCTCTCTCTCTCAGTAGTAGTCTCTCTAGTCTCTAGACTAGGACTGCCTAGTTGCAGTTGGGAAGATGTCCAAGGATGCCGGGGGAGTACAAATAGGATGACTATTAGCCCTACCTACTGGAAGCCAAATAGGCCCTTGTCTTAGCCTTGTCCATCACGTCATTGGCAGTAACACTTGCATTCAAAACACCTGACCCTCAGCTGGGGACAAAAACAAACAACAGAATAACTTCAACTGACATCAACAGAGTGGTGCCAAACAAGCATCTCCATCAAGGCATCTTAAGGTAGCTTGGGAGGCTGGAAAATCACAAACTCTAATTCTGTCTGAATAACTCACTGTCCTAACAGGAAGGCTGAATGTCATTGTCTTCAGAGTCAGGATATTTACCCATTTCTAAGGATAAGCGGTTCTGTCCGTATCAGGACAAGTGCATCACACTGTGGCGTTGTCATCCATTGTAAGAGACATGGGTCTTACTGCTTTGACCAGGGTGAGTTAGACAGCAGTCCAGCAGTCTATATGTTAGTGTTCCAGGCTATATGAAGGGAGTTGTACCCGATGCCCACATGGCCTATATGTGCATGCCCCTGTTTCTGCGTGTGTGTAGGTTTCTGCTTGGAAAGGCGATGCTCCTCATACCCAGTGGAGAGGAGGAGTAATAAGGGGAAAGAGAGAAACAAAGGGTCATGTAAATAAATTGTGCTTCTAACTCCATTGCCACATGGCTACAGGCCTAATCTGCCTCTCTTCTTCTAGAAAACTGTGATTCTTTGCTCCTGCATCATTTCCTTTAAAAGCACTTTTTACATGGTTTTCATAAATTTCTTAAGGTCTTCTTGGATCTATTTATAATTTTAGTCCCCACAGATTCTGTGGCTAAGAGTTCCTCCAGTAAAATATATGTTGCATAAATAAACAAACAAAAATTCTTACTTTGATTTCAGACTGCTTTACAGATATTTTAACTTCTGTTTTTTAATACAATAAGTGATGATTAACTGTCCTTTTTAAAATTCCTTTGACATTTCATTCATGTTTTTAATATACATCAATTTGACTTCCACTCTGTCATCTCATTTCAGCTAGGGTATATAGACCATTTCATCTTATCCAACCTAAGGAACCTATTCCTTCACTCTGATCTTTACAGTCATCCCTTTCTCTGCCCTTTCTGTTCAACTTAATTCTTTTTCTACCTTTCTAGTGAATTCCATGCACCATCATAGGAGACAGAGCCAAACTCGTTTAAGGATTGGGACTTTGGAATATAATTTTGTTGCCTTTTTAATTCTATTAAAGGACTCTGTGCTCATAGTTCACATTCCAAAAGGAGAGAAAAAAAGATTAACAAAAAGATTTGTGTTTGATTTTTGTTTTTAATTAATTATTTAAAATAGGAAAAAAAAACCAACAAACCAACACCCACCCAAAAAAAGTAACCCCAACTTCTGTCTTGGATGGATGGGTGTTTTTGCTGTCAGGCTAAAGCTGAATGCACAGCTCCAGGGCATTGCTCCAATATTTCAGTTCTTCAGCTAGGTGATACTTTTCGAGTGTTTGCACAAGAGATGCATCACGGAGTGGGGGAAGGAGGGGTGGAGAGGGAAGAGTCTGTCAGCAAGAGGCCCCATGCTAATCTTCTCCTTCAAAACGGGGCCCTTTTGGAAACCTGTTTTAATATTCATGGTCTTTAGGTAAATAGTCTCTGAGTCAGGCTGTCAGTTTCTGCAAATGTGGCTGTCTTGCTGAAGCTACTGCACATTTATCAGTGAGTAAACAGTGACAGGAGTAGGGGGATTAGAGAATTAAATTAGTGTGTAACCACTCTCCTTCTCAAGTTTTTGGCATTGCCTCGTGTGTGTTTTGTTCCAAGAAGTTTTTGTGTTTTTTTTTTTTAAAAATCTGTCTTTCTCTCTCTCTTCATCTCTTTCTAGCTCACCCCCATGTTACCTACTTATCTGAAATCTCTGAGATTTCGTCTTTTTTTTAAAAAAAAAAAATTATTTTTCTATAAAATAAGATCTTTAAAATAGAAATGAAGCAGGCTTTAGGGAAGGATCAGGAGATTCTTACTGACACTGACCAGCTCTGCTCTTTCCCTCCTGGTCCTTTGAAGTTTCTCTGGCTGGGTTTCCCAATTGAACAGCTCTGTTCCAGTGAGAAGAGCTGGCACTTCCCATCTGCACTAGTCTTATTTTTTCCTCCTTTCTTTCCCTTCCCTCCCCACTCCCCACAGGGCATGACATAGACTCTGCCACCTGCCTTGCACTCATCAGGTTATAAGCCAAATATGCAAGCGCCTTGGCAGCACCATGTTCTTGACATCCTTTGTTGCCATCCCCTGACACCGACACACAGACACACGGTGGTCATCCCTTCCCCCATCCCATCTGTGAAAGGAGGAGACGGTTTACTCTCTTCTGGCAGCTGAAGCTAGACCGATTGCAGAGGATGCCAATTAGGCCTCCAAAACACTAACCAGGTCATGTCCAGTGAATTTCCCAACGGCTGTTGCAGGGATGTTGGTCTTGGTATGGGTGCTGGAGGCTCCTGGGGGCACTCATGATGTTTAAACAGCAGGAGCCCCATTTATTAGTGTCCTAAGGCATGGTGAACAATTTGGGGCACCAGCTTCACAGGTAGCACTTGCACTGGTCCCATAACGTGTGTCCCTGTGTCGCAGCACAAACAGAGCATATGTCGAGCATCTTCTTCTGTTTGCGGTATCAAAGCCAGTCTATTGGGAGCACCACGGACATGGCACCGACTTCCAGGCTCCCTTCCCAGCTCAGAGCAGAAAAAAAAAGTGGGAAGAAGAAAAGCAACCGCATCCCCGTGTATCTCCTTGCCTTGTGTTAGGCTGATATCCACTGGCATGTACACTGCTACAGATGGGACAACAGTATCTTGTTGTGCATCCAGCCTACAGACTTTGACTTGTATTTGCGTCTGCTAGGTTCAGCCGGGTTCACCGAGGTGGGTGGCGGGGAGCCAGTGCTGTAGCTCTTTGGATCTATTATTAATACCCAGCTCGAATACACGCAAGCTCCTGCTACAAACTTCATAGTAAGCCTTCTCAGGCGAAGGTTTCTTCACAAAGGCACAAACTCTTCCCCATTCCTTGGCAGCTTTTACTTCAAATTTGGGGATTGACCATGTTAGGACTGCTCTTGCGTGCAAGTCATTTGGACCAAACCCTGTAAAAGCTACCACATATGGTAGTTTGTGTATGATCTGTCCTTTAGCGGTGAGGGCTGACCCATTTTATGTTCTGTTGGAAGGCTGGGGGTGGCAGATGGGGCAGTTAAATTTGCTGCTGATGGGCAGAGGAGAGAGGCTGCTGCAGGTTTCCATGGGGCCCCTGAAATCCATTACAAGGGGTAGGATGGGATGAATTTCTCCATCTGCCCCCACTCACCGTATGCATGGGAGCCTTTTAAAAATTGCTGGTGGACATTTCTGTACAGAAAGGGCATAGGTGGAATAATGAGAACCCAAGGCAAATAAATAGGCTTGCTCTGGCATTTCCATCTCTGTGAACACCTACCAAAGTGTTAAGAGCTGTGTAACAAGCCTCTGAACTAGACAGAAATCCCATTTTGGCAAATTTGCTATTGACCATGTGGACATCGCTGTGACATTTCCTACACCCCCTTTCCATCACCATCAATCTCCTGCAGGGAAGGTGATCACTGAAGGGGAGGAAAATCCTGCAGATGGCCTGAGTTCAGAGGGTCTGTAGGAGTGAGAGGACTCTCGTTTCCAGCTGTCAGTGGAAGAAAGAAAATAATAAAATAAATTAAAATTAAGGAAGATACAGTGGAAGTCACCCATGAAGCCCCCTCCCTCCACACCCTCACTTGCACACACATTACCCTGATAATGACATCCAACCTTGGGGGCTTTACCATTTGGAAATTCCACAGCTGATGGAGAATGCAGCTGCTGCCCCCAAGCAAGCGCCCAGGCCAAACAAATGGACCTGCTGCCCTGGTGTAAAGGCTCCTAAGCCCTGCTTGTGCTCCCTGCCCAGGATATGCTCCTCCTCATGACACATGGCACATCTCGCTAACAGCAAACATGCATAGATGCCATCCAGCTGGGATGGGAACAAGAGCAGATGCTCCTATTAAAAAGGCCGTAAGACTCAGTGCCCCCATGCCCTGTTCAAAGGGAAAGTCGAAAGTGGCTTGTACAAACAGAGGCTCTTTTCCTTCTGTCACCTCCTCCTCCCTGGGGTTGGGTGTAATAATCAGCCATCCCTAAAGACATTTCTGCTTAGTTTCATGCTTTGTGGGACATCATTTATTGTCACGGGTCTTGTCTGTGCGTTCGTAATGGCTGAAACTGCTGCCAGGACTTCCCATGTTGGCTGTGGTTTTTTATTTGGTTGTTGGATTTCTGAAAATATTATAGCTGGGGAAGGGCGGGATTTTTTAAGTGGAAGGGTTTTCCTGCTTTTACAGGAGACCATTCGTGGGTGCAAATTTGAATGTCAGCTATGGGCTAAATGCAGAACAAGAACTTTCCAGTAGTATCAGAAGGAAATCCTTTATTCCTTGGCACAGGGAAGTGTCTGTGTGTGTTTTGGGAGAGGGAACTTGGATCAGGTGTATGGTGTGTCATCCCAGAAGATGTCTGCATTTCTCATGTGGTCCCCTGGGCTTCCTAGGGAGGGACTGTGTCAACAAGACAGTGTTTTTTCTTTCCCTATCCACTCCCATAATGGCCCTAGGGAGGAATTACAGACTCCCAAAGCTCCAAATCTCCCAAGCGGGTATGGTTTCAGAGAGCCTGTTTTCCTCTGGTTAATGACCAGCCTTGCCACACTAGGAGAGAATGAGGCTGGAGCTGGCACACACCTGATCAGGATTGAACTGTGTCCTCACAAAGGGCTGAAGGTGCAGATAGCAGCCCTACCTGTGAAATTCTATATCTTTCTGCAGGCCAAGGTGGAAGAGGAGGGTAGAGGCGGAGAGAGACAGAGACCTGCTTCCCATCCTGCATAAGGCTCTTCTATTTAGCTCTTCTATCCCCTTCTTTTGGAGCAAGCAACAAGGGATATTAAGAGCAAGGCTCTTCTTTGCAAATCGGTATTTCTCTTGGAGGTGGGAGGTGGTAAAATCCCATCTTCCTCTCCCCTCAAAAACTTCCTTGGTGCTTGTGGTTATCTGAAGGTTAACCACAGCCCAGCCAGTCAGCCACTAAAGCAAAACCAGAACAAAAAAGCCTGTGTGTAGTGCTGCAACCTGAAAAATAGCCTGGGATGGTTCTGTAGCCCAGGGATGGCTCTTAATGTGATGCACTTGAGAGAAAACAGACCTCTGGCACAACCAGCAATATGATTAAGGGGTTTCTTTGCTTCCAGTAATGCAATATTCCAGCCTAACACATGCAGGATTAATCAGCCTCTTCCTGTAGACTGGGAGTGGGACATGTGTGAGAAGTTACAGCCCTCGTTTAAACCCAACTGCAGAGGATTTTGTGGGGCTTTTGCTCGTTCTTCTCATCTGCAAAATGCCACTTTGGTGGTTTATATCAGTCGTAACAGCACCACATAATGTTTTCTGAGCCCAACTGGCCCTTATTTAGGAGGTAATGAAGGCGCAGTGGAATGATATCGACGCGGCTGCCGAAAAATTTCAGTGCCGGATTGCAATTTGCTGGAGTAGGGTCCACGGGGAGGGGATAACGACGGGTTAACCCTTTCCTTCTCCTCCCCCTCCTCACCCCAGCCACCCTCCAGCCCCCAGCACTCAGAGTGAGTCAGTGAGATGCTTGTTGGAGATATTGCAAAGAGGCTGCCAGGGGTGCCTTGACGTTTGCCCTGTCACTGTTTTGCCCTGTGGATCCAAGGCCAGTCTGCAGAGGATGCCCCCGGCGCCTGGGCTGGACCTGCTGGGTGGGTGCAGCGGGGCCAGCTGGGTTTGCCTTTAGTCCTCGCTCAACTTCCTGGGATATTCGAGAGAGCAAACCGGCCACCCTCGCAAAGCAGCGGCTCTCAGCTACTCAGGTTGATTGGATTAGCAGGAGCGATTGGATTAGCTGCTAATGAGTAGTTGTCACTTGAGCTGCTGCGTATCTCACCGCATTACTAAACCAACATTAACTGCCCTCTGCACACCTTCCCCTGCTTAAGCTCCATTTACATCCTAAAGCACAGTTTAGCCAAAGCTAGTGATTTTTGGAGTGCAGAGGAGAGGTACAAATATGGGTGCAAAATTCAGGGCAACTTTAGAGGGGTGCAGAGCTTTAGAGGGGTATGGAGCCGCAGGCTTAGAGGAAGCCTTAGTAATAAAAGGTAAACCGGAGCATGCCATTGCATATTGCTTTGTATTGGACATTAATATGTTAGGAAGGAAACAATGTAATACACAGGAACTAGCACATTTCCTGGAGTTCTGGGGTTTGGGGAATCCTTTGGATTTTTTTTTTATTGGATTTCTCAAAAGCTACATGAGCTGCCTAACCTCGTCTTTCCTGTAATTCAGCTCATTCTGACGGTGATTCAATTCGGAAAAAAAATAAAAAAATAAAAAAATAAAAAAATCTTTCCTTTAGCTAAAGGGGGAAATCAGCGGGTTGTATGTGTGAATTGTCGGAAGCCACGCACACAGGTTCACACACACCCCTGTTTTTGCATAAGGTACAAAACACCTAAATCTGGTAATTAGCATGACAGATAAGATTAGGTGGAATTGTTAGGTAGATACAGTAGATAGCTTTTTTTTTTCTATATGTTTTTTCTCTTTCCTTCCACATTTCTAATGTTTTTTTCGTTTTTTTTTTTGTTTGGGTTTTTTTTTTTTTCACATTTTCAATATATTTTTCTCTCTGCCTCATTTTTCACCGTACTGGTTTTTACTCTTTTACCTCCTTCCCCCACACACTCTCAGCTTCTTTGTTCACTACCTCTCTTAATCAGAACATGAACTCAATAGCTTTAGAGATTGAACTGAAATGTTCAAACCCATGATGTTTAAGTGGTTTTGAAATTAAGGAAAAAAAAAAAATGCCTCCTCCTCCCCAGCTCATGAGCAGGTCTAGTAGATTTTGTAACATAACAAGCCAGAGAGCTCTTTTCCCACTGTTGTTTTGAGTCAGTATTTATTAGGAAAAAAGGTTGCTTTTCTTTTATTTCCATGCTGGTTACACCCACAGAACTGAAATTCCACTATCCTTTCCTTTTCCTCATGGCGAAAGTTGTACATAGAAAACTCTTGGATTTGTGGGTGTTCAGATGCCAAGTGATCAGGAGAATACTAAGACAGGCAAATGGGGACAGATTTCACCAGCTTCCAGAAAAAAACACTGTCCTCTGATCTCCTTTCTGAAATGAAGGGCTGCAGCTATAGCAAAGCATCTCACAACGCAAACAGGTGGCCAATGTGTTGGCTGGACCAAAAAGGAGCGTAGGAAGTGTTGCAAGCCTGGTTATAATTATTTCCTTGCTTTTTCCTGCTTACCCTATTTCACTTACGTATGATTTAGTTTTCCAACCCTCCCTCTACCTGCTCGGTCTTGCACATCTATTTGGACCTAAGACACAGTGCATGATAACACATTCCTACTTACAAAGCCCGTAGAAGGTGCAGGAACTCCTCCGCGGGGATCTGGGTGCTCAGTTTCTTTGTCATTTTGAGCCACTAATCTCTCCCACTATTTGTTAAAGTAAAGGGAAAAAAGTCCTATTTCAGTCATCTCTTTTCCTTATTGGATTTATGCACAAATTCCAGGTTTGCATGATTGCAATGTTGAGGAAGAGACCTTTGGTGCAAGGTGATAAGGGCTTGGCCCATATTGAGGGGAGCAAGGGAAGTAAGTTAAGGTCAGGAGGGGGAACTGAGCATAAACACCGCGGTTACTGTTTCTGAAGCACTATTTGCCCAGATTAATACAGTTTGTGAAATGACAATCCCTGCGGTGGCTTTGTCCCTGCAAACGTTTGCTTTTCGGATTAAGCCTAATTTGATTTTATTTTCTATTTTCTTCTGTGAGAGCCCCGTGCCTGTCTCTGAGTCCTACTGACGGACACAGGGACTCTTTGTGCTGCTTCTTCCTCACTGAGGTGGAACAAGGAGAATTGCATTTCTTTGCTTTTCCTCCTGCTGTCCTGGAAGAGAAGTGCAGAGGGAGGGGGCTGGGGACAGGCCTTTTCTCACACAGATGTGTGTCACCTTTGCAATCCTTTTTTGGTTGTGGGAATTTTAATACAGACCCTTACATCTTATTGATTCTCTTTTTCACATATACATATGCATACACTACATGTATGTATTTAAATGAAGCACCTCTTTGAAATATAGCTATATAAATATACAGACATTTTAATCTCAGTCTGATAAAGCAAGATGTGGGAATTTGTTCTTGCAAAGCAGCAGCCAAATGAGTTCTTTGAAACTGTAAGAATATTCCTGTGCCCCTCTTGCATAGCACTGTCCTTGTAAAATGTCTCTTCCTTTCTCCCTTCCCTATATAAATTTCTAGCCTGGACATACTCAGTCTTGTGAAAGGAGTTCATCCCTCTGTGTGCATGCCTCCCACCCATCCCGATGCATTTTCTTCAACTTCATCTTTGGGGTGTCCCAAGTACGACACACCATTTAAGACCAGTCCTTTTGCCATTATTTCTGTCGTATTCTCCTGGCTTGCTAGATTCATCTTAGCTCAGGTCTTTTCCCATCAGGCTACTTTGCTTTCAGGCTGGAAGCCCTGCGGTAGTAGATATAGTCAGAAAATCACAGAGGATGACGGGGAAAGAAAAGCTGGGGTTGCAGACCTGGTGAGGCTGTGCTGCTTGGCACATATCAGCGGGGAGGAGATACATAATAAAGCTTCTAATCCCTCCCCAAGCAGATATTTTTTCCTCTAGGATGGGCTCCAGGGCCATGCATGGCTTAACCCATGCCTGGAGGCTGACGCCACTTCCCCACAGCCACACCGTCTCGCGGAGCTGTCTCCGGGAGGGCATCATCCTGCCGTGCCAGCTTGCCCGGAACCTCTGCCCCAGCGAGGCTGCCGGGAGCTGGCATCCAGGCACAGGGCTGGGAGGCAGGGAGAAGAGAGCTGGGCGGCGATTTCTGCCCCATTAACTCCCCTCTCCCCGCAGCGAGGGTTTACGTAAGAGAGGACGGCGTGTGCCTGCCCAGGGCACAGGATGGGGAGGACATCTGGACCCCTCTGCCTCTCCAGTGGTATTGTTTTGAACAATGTAAGCAGGTAAATGCCTCGATAGACTAGACCATATCGGCAAGATAGCATTACTAATTTGATTATGTCGCTGTGACATTATTAACCCACTCAACCATCCTTTGGATGCTTCGCTGAATCCTGAACTTGCGCTACTTTTCCTTCCCAATGACAGGCTAAGGTTTCTTTCTCCCTAATCTATTGTTCTACACAACTACTACTTTACACAATAATTTCTCATAATACTCAGCTTTCCTAACAGCTAGCTAGCTCTCTGGCTTTTTCTTTTATATTTCTGCCCGTCTGCCTCTCTATATCTTTCTCTGCCTGTCTAATCATACTGTCTTCTATAATAATTGCATAAAACATTTCTTTCTTATTTTGTAACCATATACATAGGGTATGTTCTTGAAGAATAACCCAGCCTCTCTTTCTCTCTCTTTTTTTTTTTAAATAAATCTCTGAATGTGTTTTAAATGAAATCAGCATTGCATAAAAGGCAAATGCATTAACTTTCCCACTCAAAGGTGCGCTCTCTAATCTCTGAGCTGTGGAGATATACCCCTGTTGCTCCCCTTTCTTCTGCTCCATATATTCTGCCTTTTCTCACAGATTTTACAGTGTTTGGAGGTAGAGGGTGCAGTTCTCTCCCCTCTCTTATAGTGTCACTTATAGCCTGGTGGAAAGGAACTTTTCCCAAGAGTAAAGTTTGAGTCCCTTCAAGCCAAGAAAGGGACTTGGCAGAAATCTCCCGTACAAGGGCAATTACGTCATCCTCATAATGGCTAAGCTGTTTCAACCTGATGCAGATGATGCCCTACCAGAAAGGTCTCCCCACGTTGTGTGTAGCAAAGGGATAGCCGCTAAAGAGAATTCTCGCAGGCAGCCTGAATCGGTAGCCTCAGTAATTGTGTTGTGCCTACGTCTGCTTTCTCCTCGGGTGTAAGCTGTTATGTGCCCTGGTGCAGTTTCTGAAAGCCGTGGTGTACACACAGAAGCAAGCGTCACTCGAGATAGTGAGACTCAAATGCATTTCTAAGTCTGTGCTAAATCAGGACCTCAGAGTGTTCCTGGGAGGGGATTTCTTCTCTAAGACGTTGTGCAGAGCTGTCTCTTCGTATCACATGAATAACCGTGATATGGGGCTCTTAGTGTTAGAGAAGCCTTCCTCTTTTAGTTATGTGGAGGAATCATTTTCCTGGGATCTCAGCTCCCCAGACATCTTCCTTTTGCTCCATTTCTCTGCTTCACATCTATGTTTTGCAGCAGCATAACAATACTATAGCAATAAGTAGTAGCATAGGGTCTGGGATTCCACCTAAGGACCTGAATCCTCCTGCATTTGGGGGTAGGGGGTGTTGGTGTCACAGAGTAAACAAATCGCTCCATCTGGAGTAGTTCCCTATGGCTTTTTGCATTGCAGCTTGGCCTTCTGGTGTCCTGCAGTATGTTTTCCCCTGTGTTTGAATATTTGTCTTCTCTTGCCCACCTTGTCTTGACTCCCTAGTGCCTCGGTGCCCTCATGCCTCTGGCATGAGATGTCAGTGCCTTTCCCTTAGCAGGGGCATTGACACAGTCCCTCTGCTCCACCTCAGCCACTTATTCTCATGATCCGCTTCAGAAACTGATCTCTTGCAAGCTGGTGGCATTTTTCCATGTCTGGTTGGGATCAGTCAGGAGGTTCAAGGCAGGCTGAGGGGAAGGGCAGAGAGCAGGGCAGGCTTGCACAACCAGCAGATGGGCAGACCGTGCTGCTTTTCTGTGTGGACTCCCCCTGAAAAGGATGACCTCACCCCAACGCGTTTACAGCCTTCCTGTAAGGGCAAAACACTGTGTTACTGCTTGAGCATAACAGCTTAGTGCCAATAAAAAGTGGCAGAAACTGGGTCCTCTATGGAGACACATGGTATGTCCCTTCCATGACATTGTCTCTGCTTCTCATTTGGGAAAAATCACCTCACTGAATTGATGGAATAGTTTGTCATGGAACTAACAGGTTGAACCAAGTCTCTGTCTTCCAAGCACCAGAAGTAGTGTCAGGGGAGGGTGGCAGGACCGCATGGCCGTGGGGAGGCTGGTGGGGGACAGGGACTGGTCTTGGCCAGCGGTGGCAGGGAGCCAGAGGCTGAGCCCTAGTATGCAGTTGCACTCTGAAACAAGAGAGGTTCAGGCATGAGAAGGAAAGAGAAGGAACAACAGCGTGGCACAGACTGCCATGAAAAATAGCACCTCAGTACACAGAGAGCTTCACCCTTGCGCTCTTTTCTGCCTGTAAGCTTTTGGGAGCTTTGTGTTTAAGGAAATGCAGTATTGAAATGATCCCTGACTGGAGCGCAATGCAAATATGAAACAATGATGACTAATATTAAAATGAAGCTGGACAAAGCATCAAGAAAGTAATCCAAGAGGGAATAATCTCGCATCAATTCCTTGGAGCCCCAATGCGGCAACTTATTAGTTCTTTTATAGCTGGGGGAAAAAAAAAAAAAAAAGGAAAAGGAAAGGAAAAAAAAAATCAAAGATTCCCTTAGCCAATTTGACTAAAAAATAATTTAATAATTTAATAATAGTAGCAATTATAAACATGGTAGTAAAAGAAATAACAATATTAAGATGACTTCCAGTATAAAGGGAAACAGTTCCTTCACACACTCCTTCAAACAGCACCGCATGTGAAACAGCAACATTTGTACCTTTGCATCTCTTTGTTCACTAGAAGCCCCCAAGAAAAGTACCTGCCCTCACTGACCGTAAAAAAGAGAAAGGAGACACTGGAGAGGTCTGGTGATCCCAGCTTTTATTTCAAATCGCTCATTTCTGAAGCGTGTTCAGCCTGAGCTCTGTCTCATTTGCAGGATGCTCTGAGGAATCAGCCCTAATGCATTCCTTGGCCTGGCCTGTAACAATGCACGATGTGAGATAAAGGGGACTTTATATTATTTACAAAAATAAGCTGATCTGTGTCAGGTATTGGTGGGAAGGTCGGTTGTTTCTGCAATTGCCGCATTCTCTGCCAAGCTGCAGGGGAAGTCAGCAGCGGGGTTGGATTTTTTCCCCACCCTTAATTTTTCCCCCTCAACGCCTGACAAGTGCTACAGGATCAGCCTGAATGTTACGGGTTCCCCCTACCCGCTCTCCCGGTGGCGGTGGGCTGTGAATGTCCGAAACCAGCTCTATATGCCCCCACCGCAGCGCTCGGACGTGTGTAAACCCCCCGCCCCGCAGAAAGATGAAGCACGGGAGAGATGATGCACACAGGCTGCCTGCTGCACCGCAGAGCCAAGCCAGCCGGGCTGTGTCCAGGGTGGCCACACAGGCACCGTTTGCCTGAATAATTCACACTCCCACCACAAGACGGGCTCCTGCTTTGTGCCACGGAGCCCACAAGCCACGAGAGGTACCCATGCATTTGTGATGCTCTTTGATGGCTGCGTAGCTTGCCGTAGCACAGGGAAAACAACACACGTGGCACCTACAACCTATTCCCAAGACAACTTTCCACTGGGAGCTTTTGCTGTCTTACAGGGAGGTGGCCCACGGTACAGACACACCACCGCGCTGTGGCCACATGTGCTTCATCCGGGTAACCTCGAGAAGTTCACGTAACACCTGTGTGTGCAGACTATTTGCTCAGCTTGCCCACCCTACATGCTCCCTCACTTGGCTTTTCCTTTGGCACTTTGGGTCCCTCTCTCATCCACAACATGATTCTATCTGCAGCACATGTCCTGGTCAAACAGGCACTTTTATGTCACGTCCACAGCCCCAGGGGACAACAGACTGATGTACCACACACCTCCTCAAAACCAACACAAGCACAAGCACATACACCTATGAGTAAAAGAAGAAAAGGAAAAAAAAAAAGAAAAAAACCCCCATCACATTGAAAGGAAAATAACACTAACAAAGGTTGGGTGAAGAGGCATGCGCTCTCCTCTGCTTCCTGAAGGGCTTTCGTCTGAAATCTTGGAAATGTTAATAAGAGTTAACCAGGTGAGACCGTCAACAGAAGGGACAGTGGCTGTGTTGGAAGCTGCTCCGAAACACCTGTCCCCTCTTGCAGCGAGCGCAGTTCGGCTGCTCGTAATTCCTCCTCCACCAGCGAGGGGAAAAACAGATTCCAGCACAGATTTTCCGTTTAATTGCTCTATAATGCCATCTTGTGGCTTTTTGACTCATGAAGTCGGTTGTTCGTTACGTTCATCCCCGAATGAGTTGAATACCCTGTAAAGGTGGAGAAGGAGAGGGAAAGAAGGAAAGGGAAAGGGGAAAAGGAGCAAGTTACGAGCATCTACCCATGTGTTAGGGGCAAGGATGGCTCTGGGTGGTGGTTTGCTCCCCATACAATGACTTAAATTGTGAAGGGACCTAAGTAATGCTTTGAAATCACCAGCATCCAGCTGACCTCAGCAGACTTCTCCGAAAGAGTTTTTATATTACTTGGAGTACCACGTGATATGTTAAAAAATTATTATTTAGGAGAAGAACAAGTTCAGATAATTCAGCTCTTTAGTGAGATGGGAGTGCAGAGAGATGCTGTTTCTGAGGAAGAAACGGAAGTTGTGGCATTTGAGTTTATCTCATACGTGGCAGGACCAATGTGTACTGTGGGGATTTCAAAACAGGCAGCAGTTGGGAAGGAACCATGCTCAGAATGTGCTGGCCGCTGTTGCAAAAGACAAAAGAATTGAGGGGGATCCTGCAGGAGATCTGAAACACTGGACAAACCAGGCAGTGCACACAGATGTCTTTGTTAGTGCTAGATACACAGCAAAGTGAAGAAAAAAATAAGAAGGAAACGAATATGGCAAGAAATCACATCACACCAGTTATTGTCTTCAGTACCTGTTCCCCCCCGGCCAGTCTCTGAACAAAAGCTCTCATCTATACGTTCAAACCGTGTGTCCTGGGAAGGTTTGTACGAGGGTTCTCTACATGTAATCGTGGTATGTTTTGTGAATCAAGGTAAAGCTACCTCAGAATTACTTTTCTTATGCTCTTTCAAAGATTCAACCCTGACTTCCAAACTAAAAGTAAGAGCTGGAGTCTGTTGTTGTCAGATTCAACACGAAGACAGCAAAAGGGAAAGTCAGTTGCCAGATTTGAGATGCTTCATTACCCTAAAAATATCCCACTAGTGTGAGAAATGTGATTTAATTCTGCTAACTTGTAGCAAAAGCAGGAAGGCAGGACTTCATCCTGGGCTGGAGAACATATTAATACCTTTGGGACGAAGTGTGCTGACTCCCCTTTATAGCTCAGTTAATTTGTGTGTGTGCTGGGTTCCACTGCTGGGATCCACCCCGTCTTCACCATTGATCCAACCTGTGCCAAAGGCACACGGCGTTTTTGCAGAAAAAGTCACTGTGCTTTTGTTAAAGAGAGGTACCCAAAACACAAAATCTTCTCTATCTTTCCTCTCCACCGCCTACCACTATTTCCCATTAGTTTTGGCAAGTGAAACGTCAATGTTCTTTATGAGATTTGAGGCAATGGTAGCAGAAATAACCATGTGGAAAGTTGACTTTATTCAAGGGGAAAGGAGTCTTAAAAGGTGGCTTTTGAGACAAATTTGAGGAAAAGAGTACCAAGAGAACCCTCACTCCTGTATAAATCTCTGTTTCTTCCTTCTATAAATCAACCCCCTGATTCATCTCTGTTAATTACAGGAATATTGGATGAAAATAGGTTAATTAAAGAGAGAAAAGAAACCTTGTAGTTTTTATACCTTAACTTAAAATTAACAGGGAAGACACAGTGCTTCACTATCCCAACATAAACCAAGAAGTACTGCATTAGTTTCAAAGAAAAATATCCAGATTTTTATAGCAGGGGTAGAGAGCAATTTTCATAAAGGTAGTATTAACTGACTGCTGCAAGAATTGTCCCATTTCATCTGCAGGGGACTCCTTGCATCATCTCACTCAGTCGTATCATTTGTGTCCAAAAATCTTCATAAAGTGTCCTGTTCCACCAAAAACCAGTTAGGGTTTTGTTGTTGATTTTTTTTTTTTTAAATTCCTCTCACCTAACTTTAACCACCTGCAGTGTAAATGTCTCTGTCTTAGATAGTTACATTCGGCTTTTACAATGAGGGGAGAAAAATAGGTGTTTCTGGACTGTGATTCATCTGGTCTATTTTGGATGCCTTATTAGGGTGAGATGATTCATAAATGATGCTTAATTCTCTCCATTGACTAGAAGGGCCCTGGCTCAGCTATAGGCATCTGGTTTGTTCAGATCACTCCCGTTCTTTGTTCTGTTTTGGAAGCCCTTTCCACATCTTTGTCTTCTCTTCGTTCCCAGCCTAAGTTTAATCAAGGCCAGTCCATGCCCATTAGTTTAAACAGAGACACTCTCACTCATTTGTGTGCAGCCAAGGAACTCCAGCCATTGTCAGCTTTGGGGCAAATCAAGAAAGAAATGTCAGCAGCTCTTGGGAGAGGCAACATGAAAGGGCAGGTGTGGTTCCCCGTGTGTTACACCTCAGTATAACCTTGATGTGAAAGAGACCACGGGATGGGGGGACGTCATCCCTCCCATCTACATGGGGAAAAAATGTGCTGAGCCTCATACAGAAGTGTTAACTTCAGGACACATAATGTAGTTTTTTGTTTGTTTTGTTTTTTTTTTTAAACAGTTTTTTTTTCTCATTGGGTGCAAATCTGGTTTTCCCTAGCAAGCTACCTGTGAATTACCTGTGAACCAGCCAAAAAAGCCTATTTACCACCTGTACCCAAACACGTGGCACAGAGTTTGGCACCTCTCCAGTGAGAACAAACATCAAGGACAAAATCATTTATAGGGTAGCTCTAGTCAGAGCTGTCTTGGTCTCTTGTTTGCAGCTGAGAGATTATACGGTGTTGAAACCAAACACAGGCTGGGAAGTAATAGGCCTTGTTATCAGCAGCAGCAGAAGAAAGAGTTTTGTTGTTGTTTTTGTTGTTGGGTTGGGGTTTTTTTAAGTGCATTTCTCATGTAGATCTTACTATGGGATTTATTGGGAAACTGCTCAATCCTTCAAATTAAACGCAAGATAAACCAAAACACTGTTCAAATGGAATAAAATAAAATAAAATACCATCCATGACACAGTCCAAATCTAGTTTAGTATTTCTTTTCGTTGAAAACCAGGCCTAGCATCACAGCCCAGCAGACTGAAACTGTCTGGTAGAGCCACAGTAACTATAAATGCTCCATTGCACTGGGTTATAAATGCTCCTGTACAAGGTGGAAGATGGGGTTATTCTCTGTGCTTCATCTAATCCTTCTCTCTGTGGTGTGCCTGCCAACAGCAATACTGTTTGTTAGTAAATGTGAGAGTGACTTTGTCCTCTTAGGTACCTTGTCCATGAGGTCCTAGGAATGGTAACCAAATTCCTGCCTTTGCTACCTCAGAGTTAGCAGGCAGGGCAAAAATGGTATCTTTATTTCTGGTCAGTTTGTGGAGGCAGAGGAGGGAATACCATGCAGTACTGCACCTTTCTTGGGGCATGAAGCTTGTGGACACTTGGGACCAGGCTTTTTTTGACTGCCTTGGTCAGTCAACCGAGTGTTCATTCCTAGTGGCTACAGGTGCGTAATTTTGTGCCCTGAAGCCTAAGTGCTGCCTGCTTTTATGGCTGCTTCAGTTTGCACAGCTACAGCGTCAGATGTCATGCAGCTCCCAGGCTGCATTGTCCACCTTGCTGGTCTCCCGTGCGGTCAATCCATTCATTGAAAGGAGTTCTGCATTGCAAGCTGTGCATTACTACAATTAAATTCCACATTTCAGTTGTGATTCCTTCTTTCCTGCAATGAGCATGGTGAAAAAGGTGGCACTCCATGGGTGAAAGGACAGTCATAAAGCCTGCCTTTATTTGTTTTAAAGGGATAGAGGAAAATGTATCACTTAGCCCTGCCCTATGTCTTGGCCTCTGTTGCATTTTCAGAGGGTTTTGGACTTGGTACTAGGAATATGGATTCAAAGTAGAGGTCTAATTTGGTTAGTCAGCACTACCAGGAGGAAGTTAGCCTTGAGGAATGATGGAGGACAACAGAGTTTTCTGATGAGTTAGGCTGCAGCAGCGGGGTATCAGGTAGATTTTCATTGTAGGGTTCTGGTAGGATTGCCAGACAGTCTGATTAAGCCAGACTGATCCCAATTTGATTCATCCAGGTGAGCAATAAAATGGTTTATCCCAATTTAAAGGACATATCATCTGGCACTCTTAGCCAGGACGCAGTGTCTGTGCCAACCCTGACTTGCAGCAGGGACAGGGTAGGGCTGCTAGCTTTCCCAAATGACTCATGTCCTCAGAGAGAACACCTCTTTAGGGGCTGATATGAATAATAAAGACATGGGCACTGCAAAGGCAGCATCATGAGGGTTTTTCCTTTTTTGAGACTGCTCTGGGAGTGCAGGATGTTCCCTTCATACCCTGAAGAGCACTGACTGCTTCTTTCCCTCCTTCTTCCCTCTTAAATTTGTTCTCCTCCCCACTTACGGCATTTAGCATCCCGTGAAGTAGGCACTCCAGTGCTGCCAATGAAATAAACTGCCTGCCACCTGCCTACCTCTCTGCAGGTCCATTTTTTTTCCCTTCTCCCTGCTGTAAATATGTTGGCCAGAATCAAAGCTGGCCCCTACCATCTGCATCAGGTTGTATTTCAGCATTGCCCTGGCTTGTTGCAGTGGAGGCTTCTGGCTTAGGGCTAAGAAGAACAATAACTCTGAGCTCCAGAGGAAGATATGTGAATCAGGATATCAGATATTCCTCCTCTATTCTGGAACCTGAGACATGAAGAAAAAAGTTTGCTGGCTTAACTGGACAGGATTAGTCAAGCAACAGCTACACAGCTAAAGAAAACAGGCCAGGACCTGTTCTCTGGACCCAGGGGCAAGCGGCACAAAACAAAGCTCATCCATGTGGCTAAACTCCCTTCCTCCCAAAACAGAGTGGTTTCATCCAGACTTCATCTGGAACCATTCCCAGTCTGAGCTATCCCCCATATCAAAGCATAGTGTGGGAGAAGACTAGTTGGCATCAACTAAAATCATGACAAGGACCATGCTAACAATAAAATTGGTTGGATGCTCTCAGTGCTGTGCCTAAACCCGTGTCCAGACCTATTTAGTCTACTGCTGGAGCTGTGGCCTCAGATACCAGACACCTGGGGAGAGGCTTTGTGTTAGAGCCAATATCACCAGCTTTGCGTCTGTTCTACTGAGAATAAAGTCAAAGACTCAAATGTCTGTGCACTCCCAGAATGCCCAGGCAAAAGTCTCGAGAGCCTAGCATTTCCCTATAGCTTATTAGATTGTTTTGGAATGCTTGTGTGGGTTCACAGCGAAGAGCTATTGGGGTAAAGTTTGAAGACTTTGTCCAGGACTGAGAGGCAAAATCTGCAGGGAGCTGTAACTCCAAGCCTTTCTGGAGCTTAAAACCATGGGCTCTGCTCTGTCCTTTTCAGGAGAATTTAGCCGAGAGGCTTGTCATGCTAAGTCAGCCTTTGTCTGTGAGATCATGCCTCCTCTTTGAGCACAACAAGGAATATCTTTAACCATGTGGGATTCACTTCTTCTCTACCGTCATTTCATATTCCAGCACTGTGATTAAATTAATTTTCCTATGATAGACACCTCTTCACTTCTTCTGTGCAGCGTACCTGTTTCATTGCACAGTAGTATTATTTGCCAGCTTGAGTCACACTGGGGATGCTTATGTAAGCCACACAAATACAGCACGAGTCAGTTGTCTCTTTGTAAGCAGCTGGACCAGTTAGAAGTATGGTACAGCTGCATGCAACTCTTCTGATCTCAGATGTAGGCTGCTATAACTAAGCAAGTCACCCCAGACTCCCTTTAGAGCTAGTGGGGAATCCATCTGACTTACTTAGATGGTGGACTTACTTAGCCTACCTTATGATGAGACAAATTGCAAGCTAGGACTGAGAGTTTGTCTCCAATTGACTCTAAAAGGAGTGTGGGGTGGCTCTCTCTAATGGAGACATCTGTGTCACAGATACCTGCTTTCATTCAGATGAATCCCAGTGTTACAGTGTAAGCTAATAAGATGCAATTTTACAGCTCAAGATGAAACAAGTGTCTGAACCTGTTCTTCCTCTACATGCACAAATGGTGGCAGATGCTAAGCAGATTCCTCAGAAAGTCTCACCTGGCAGGACAAACCATGAGAATAATAGAGTAGGGATCAAGGTGTACTTTTTTCCATGGGAGTATCTGTGTGTAGGTGATTTCCCCAACCAGATATCCTCAGATCTCCTGTGCTGTTCTGAACCAGCCTGATTTCCAGGGGCAGCCTGCTGCTGAAGAAGACATTTCTGCCTGTGCTTCCCCATGGGAGACTTTGCTCATTCAGTTGGGTAACAAGAAGCACAGAGTCACAGAATGGCAGGGGTTGGAAGGGACCTTTGGAGGTAATCTAGTCCAACCCCCTGCCAAAGCAGGGTCACCCAGTGCAGGCTGGGCAGGAACCCATTCAGGCAGGTTTTAAATGAAAAGGAGACTCCATAGCCTCTCTGGGTAGCCTGTTCCAGTGCTCTGTCACTGTTGAGTAAAGAAGTTTTTCCTCATGTTGAGACAGAAAAAATCACCCAAGCAGGTATGATCTGATGAATGCGAGGAGCAGAGCAGAGAGGGGCTTAGGTACTTAAAAGGCACACAGGGAGCATAGGATTTATTGGGCCATGCTCCAAATCAGGGATGGAGCACCAATGAGTGATACAGGGTTATGCAGGGTAACATGCCACAGTGACATGGTGAACAACTTCAGCTTTATAGTGACTGAAGAACAAGTAAGTAATGGATTTGGCCTCCCTCAACTGCTTTGCTGAAGGTCACCATGCCCAGAATCTATACTCTGCTGAGCATGGGACACTATCCTTCAGGCCTGATTACACAGACTGAATTCCCCTCAGACAAAAGCTGGAAGATGACCTGCTTTGTAGGAGCTTCAGAAAAATGAGAATAACCCTAGACCAGTAAGACACCACCTGACCATAGTACAGATACTAATACTGGGTCAGGCTTAGCTCAGTTTCATCCTAGTTCGTCATGGGGATAGCTGAGATTTTGCAGGAATATTACATTAGGCTTTCTAAGATGACATGCCAGGGAATGGTCTTTTAAAAAGGTAGGGATGAAATCTGAAACACATTGCTGTGGATCTGCATGCTCGTCTTTAGGGCTACCTTTGCCCCTTCCCAGAGACACACAGCTAGTAGTGCGCTTGCTAGTAGCTTGCTCCGTACGTTACATCGTATTTCTCCTTATTTGCTTTTCCCCACATTGTTCTATTTCTTCTCTCCCTTTTTTTTTTTTCTTCTCCTTTTTTTCTTCATTCTCTTATTTTTCTCCTGCTTCTGGTTGATTCTCCCTCTCCGTTCTTTTATTTGTTCTTTCCTCTTTTCTCTCATTTATTTGTTTAGAGCAAATTTTCAAATCTATAAATGCATTACAGCAAAGAGACTGTGTTGAGGCAGCCTCTGAGCCTGCAGATGTGGTGGGTCCTGGATTCCAATAACAGAACTTATTTGGAAAAAAACATTATCTGTAATGTGGAAATGGTTTGGCTTGAGGGTAAAATTTATCATCATTACCCTAATATCATCTCAAGCTTCAGCTCTGGCAGCAGCTAAAGAAAACACCAAGGCTTAATTCAGTCAGTGCAAGGAAAGAGAGACAGAGGATGGAAAATATGATTTATGATGGAAATCAATGCAATCATAATACTTTATGCTTGTAAAATTGGGCTGTTCCAACAGTGCTCACGGATTGCATAGGCAGCTTTCCACCAAAAGAATCATGGCAAGATAGAATGCAGTATATGATGGTGCAGCTGGCACAAAGGGACCATAATCAGTGTTTGGGGCGTGAATGGGAACAGGCTCTGCTTTGCTGGAGTTTTGTTTTCCTTCCTTCTCCAGCAGCCTGGTAACTTCACTTACCCGAGGTCTGTCTTCATAGGACAATAGAAAGATGCTGTCCTGCAGTTCCCTGAGGGTGGAGGAAGGGGGAAAGGAAAGGGAAAGATGAAAATCTGGAACACGAAAGGAGCACTGACTAGTTCTCCAAGTAAATGGCAAGATCCTGGCAGGAGCAGTATCCCCAGTGTAACAGTGAAAGCAACAACGTGACTCATTCCTCTGCAGTGCGGAGTACCTCTCAGAGACCAGCTGAGGTATATTTGCAAAAATTTGAATCAGGCCACTCCCCTCAGCTAAAGACAGGCAAAACCAAGGAGGCTTGGGAGTTTTGTTTCTAATGCAGAAATCTAAAAAACATCTGAACTTTCAAATTTGACCAAATCCCGACTCCTTTCATCCAATAAATAAAATAAAAATTGCAGAGCTCATGAACAAACTGCTGATGTAAAGTTGTGTTAGCTCATCTGTAGTGTAAAGAACATGCCTTGTCAAAATGCTATATGCAATTTCCCTGAGCAATGCTTGAAGGATGTTTTGCACTTTGCTTGTATGGGTGGGAATATACCCCTGCAGCATTGCCTGTCTCTGGAGAAGCAGGACAGCAGCCAGGATGAGGAAATACAGTTATTCTTGGGGAATGCAAAGAAAACCACTTATTTATTATTCCATCAAAGGTAAAGTACTTGATATCTAGGACCTGCAATTCAATGTAAGCTATGTCCAAAAGATGGACAAAAGTGAGCATTTGCAAAATTATTTTTTAATGGAAAATAACTTTCTAAACTAGCTTATCCTCAGTAAGATGCTTTTGAAATTCTTTTGATATTTCATGATTTCTGAAGAAAACTGTATATCTGAAAGTTGAAAAATATTTTTTCTAGATTCCTTCTTAAAAATAATAAAAATTTCCATGTATTAACTTATGATTCCTCCCCTCTTCCTTTCCTTCTCCTCAGGGAGAATGGCTGCATACAGTGATTTAGATCTATAACTCATGGCAGATTATGGACCTGCAACAGACAGATTTTGACCCTAGTAGACCTGGTCTTGAGGATCATATCTCACAATACAAATATCCATCCAGGAGTCAGCAGATACATAAAGCGAACTCCTCCTTCCTCTCAGCCCAGCTACTCTGTTTCCCAAAAAAGATGCTGTTGAGGACTGACACAGAGGAATACACTGTCATGTGCAGTTCTGAGCACCAAGCTTATACAAAAAAGAGGGGGCACACTGGAGTACACCCCTCACTACACACCAAAAAATCCAGATGGGGCCAGGGCTTATAGCACTAACCCTAGGGAAACCAGGCTTCATTGTCTTCAGAACTCAGGGAGAGTTTTTTTCTGTAAATGTTGTTCCTGGCCAGACAAGGCAGAGCCTTCCTGTCCCTTTCAGCTCCGAGTAACTCTGTGAGGGTTATATGGTGACTACCAACATTTGCTACCTAGAACCAGCTGAGAGGAGATGTTGCTTAGGAAGACTTGGTCCCTGAGCTTTCATCAGGCAAGCCGAAGTATAGCTGTTGTCACAGAGGTCTCACGAAATACTCAACTGCAGGCAGGTCTGCGTTCTCAGAACGACCATCACAATGAAAGGTGAGCAGTGCACGAAAGTAATACAGGGCATCTTCCATTCCTAGGGCCATAGCTAGGCTTAACAAGGACTGCCTTGTGCAGGCAGAGACATCCCTATCTGTAACATTAAATGCTGAAAGTTTCCAAGCACTACACTCTTTGCAGTAATGGATAAAGAAATAAAAGCACAAGGGAGCCTTTACTCTGTTCTTCTTCCACTGGTACCTGTAAGAACATTGACGGATGGGTCTCTCTGGTGCCAGAGAACTTGTGTCTCTCTCTGAGCTGAGGTTTTCAAATGAAACCAACAGGAGGCTGGTTTGTGACAGACTCACTGTTACATCCCATCAGGATCTGGCTGTCATTTTCCTCACCTCCTACCCTAAGGTCTTTAGCTAGTCCACTTCTACGTCCCCTCCCCTGCATCCACAGCTTTCCACCACTACCCCACACCTACACACTCACACACACGGTTTCCCAGAGATCTAGTTTGTGAAGCAGGGTGTTGTCTGATGGACTAATTTCCCTGACAGATTAACAAATGTCCCTACCACCTTCTATAATTCAATCACATTGTCCCCGCAGTCTTTCTTGCTTCTGGAAAAGTTTGACAGCAGTAGCAAGGGACTGGGGAGCAAAAGGTCTACTGAACGAAACCAAATTAAAAGTCTTGGACACCTGCAGTGTCAGTGTTGGACAGCCATCTGTCCCTCATTTGAAAGTGCCATTACTGTCTGCCATACCTAATGTTGCCTGTCCCAGAGAAAGGTGAGGATCCTGCATGGACTAGGTTGATGTGGGGGGCCTTGCTTTGCAAACCTGTCTTTTATTTTAAAGACAGAGGGAAAGATATTCCGCAGGTTTGTCTTCCAGTGCATTCCTGAGATCAGAGGAGTTACACTTTAACTCCTTTTGGTGTCTAGGACTGTTCCCACAATATAAACTTTCTTCTTCAACTCACACCATTCTCTATCTGCACACTGCCTAAAGTACACAAAAATCCAGGCCAGATATGACAATATTCCCTGTTCACACATACAAGTCCCCTCCGCAAATATATATATATATATATGTATATAAAATTACTTAAAATATGCTAGACTGATACATATGCATATCCTCACACATGCACATACATCCTTCACAGACATAAGTGATAAAACTTTTCATAAGACTAATGTGCTGGGAGCAAAATAGAGAAAACATCTTTGATGCTATATTTTTAAGCATAATATACATCCAAGAGTAGAAGAAATCTGTCGTTAAGGATCCAATAGGTCTGAAAATTTCCTCCACTAACAAATAGCATAGCAAGATAAAATCTTCAAGGGTTAGTAAAGGAAGCACAAAGGGTTTAAAAAGTTTTTAGGTTCTCTAGTACATTCCTTATTTAAAAAAAAAATAACCTGATTATCCATCTTCACCCAGACTTACTTTTCTGTATGATAATTTTGAGTTGAATTGGCAGAAGCAGCACAGTTTTTGTGTAGGAGATACAGATTCTCTTTGCTGGTGTGCTTCAGAACTGTCTTGTGTTACTCAAGCTGATAATGTTTCTTGGTCTATGACGATACTGAAACCAATGGGTATCAAAAACAAGGAGAAACAGTTGTAACCAATCCAGACAGAAATACTGTGGGGCCCTTACTGGAAACTATACAATTCAATGAGTAAAACTACATTCTTTCTTGGTAAATAAATGCCTGCCTCATATTACCATCACCATATTCAGACTTCAGCACTGAGTCTTGTTTACTTGCTCAGAGAAGCTGTTACATCTTTATGTCCTTGGAGGTTAGTGGTCAGTTATGCCAGAAAGGAGAGAAACATGAAGGTCTCACTGGCCAATGGAAGACCACAGACTCTGTCAGTCTAACACCTTTCTTTACTGAAGTAATGAAAATACAGCTGATGTAAGTGGTTAATATTGCATTTTATGTCACCATGTGGCTTTAAACTTTGGGATTTAATATTATTTTACAGAAGCTCAGGAATGGTTATCAGTAAAAGCAGAGATAAGGTGCTTCTTGCTACTACCACTGCTCTCTCAGGGACCTCTTGGGGAGGCGGCAGCAGCAGCGACATGGTTGAACAAAGTGGGGAGTGACAATGTTTGGAGGAGATTTTCTCAGGAGGGGGTGTTTGTTTTTTTGTTGGTATAGACAGGAAGCTAAAGATGTTATCTGCAGGCTACATTGTGTGCCATTTTAAACACAGTGCTCTTAATAAATACCGACAGCAAATCAGGACAAGAACAGACGCAAGTTGTTTCAGGCGACTTCTGTCAAGTGAACAGTAATGCGCCAGGATTAGTGGCAATCCTCTCCATATTGCAGAGAGCAAGTCGCCTGCAGATGAAGTGCTCCAGGCATTGCAGTGGGTTTATCAAGGGGTCCTTGATATTCTGGAGCAGACGTGCAGCCTGCAACATTATCAGTTGCTTTTCAATTCAACCATCTCCTGCTGAAAATTGGGTGGCAGTAATGGTGGGAATTGGAGGTGGCTGATTTTAATTCCAGAAGCATCCTAAGGAACCCACACCCTGGTGGTTCTCAGACTGCTCCCTTCACCCCTGTGATGCTGCTAATGCAACTGGACTTGCTCTTAATAACCAAAATGTTAATAGCATAGGATCAGCAAGGCAACAGTTTGAGCCAGTGAACCATTAACTTCCATTCCATCGGGTGCAATCAAAGTCAAAATTCGATGGGACTCAAAAAGGCAATGGTAACTGTCCCCAGTATCAACATCGCCCATATTCTGGGTGTTGCTTGACAATGCCAGCTGAGAGAAGAACTCTTTCCAGCACCATTTTGTTAAATAAGTGCTAGTATCTTAAGATGATACACTATTCTTCTCTCCATCCTGAGAAGGGAATAGGTATGCTACTGGGTATCTTTTTGGACTGATAGTGCTGAAATGCTACCAGGCCCATTCTTCCTTCACCTTTCAGCAGCTTTAGGCCAACCCACTACCTTAAGACAGCCTAAAAGCTAAAATTGACAAATATTATTGACCTACCAAGTTCAGGGAACCCTCATAAGAGGGATAGCTGTGCTTTCTAACAGCACCGTCAAGGCTGGCTGCTAGAAGAACCTGTCTGGTCAGTGGCATCTGGTTTGAATTACTTCGCACATTAGCAATGGGAGCTGACTCAGTCCCTGGGCTCCTCAGAGGTTTCTTTCAGGCACAGATTAGATTGTTTGCTAGATCCCGTCCATACCTGAGGATCTGAATTTGTACTTCTAATTCAATTTAAAGGAAACATCCCGAGAAAAGTCTGTGCCTATAAGACCTGTAGACTGGAAAATGCTGAAAAGACAGGAAGTTGAGTTAAAAGCAGTATCTCACCTTCCATGGAAGTTATTCCTAAAAAGCTGTCACCACTTGCGGGATATAGTTGTGCAGCACTTCTTGCTAAGGGTTTTAAAAAAGGTAATTAACAAAATACATATTATGGTTTCTTTGAAGCTATATGGTGAGGTTTTGCTCTGATAACTTCCACTATGGAGCTCCTGCCTTGCCCCACCTCCATCTAGAACTCAGGTAGTATAAGTAAGGGTAAGCCAGCATGGAAGTCCTTCCTAAATCAGCTTTCACTACAGAAAGAGGGTTCTTAGGGACTTGTAAGTTTTCCCCCTCCTCATTCTGAATTTATACATTTCAGGAACTTTCCTTGGGTTTTGGGTTTGGTTTTTTTTTGGCCCTTTTTTTGGCTTTTTAAGCCTTACATCAAAAATGCTGGACTACACAGTATTCTGAAACAGTCAGTATTCTCCATCCTGTTTTTATGCAGTATATAAAATAGCTTAATCAGAGACATAGCAAAAGAGGCATACGCACACAGAGTGAGAGACAGCAGGCACACCTGAGACTGAAGTGCATCCTGTTCATAAAGGGAGATATAGTGCTGATGGCATTTCACACTGAGGTATCCAGGGACCATCACATGGCTTGATGAGACCAAGGAAGCTCAATAGACTTTCCAAACCTAATTAGTACTTAATGATCTGGAGAGACACGGATGTCCATCACCTCTGCTTCAGCCCCTCTGTTCTTCCTCAAATTCTTAATTAACCTTTAAGGAGATGATGTGCTGATGAGTTTCCTAGGATATTGCATTGATTTTTTTCACACACGCACACATACACGCTCATGCACACGCTCATCCACACCACACACTCCAGCACACATATTAAAGAAGCTCTGGTACAAATTCTCAGCTCCAATGCACTCCACACAAGGGCTCTGCTGATCAATGTTTATTAATGAAGCACTGCCTCGAAAATTGTTAATTGATGGCAATGTACAGAACGTTGTCTGGAATTTAACCTTATTCATCATTTAAGTATGTTGGAAACTAGAGCGTGGTGTTAATTAATAGCATAAGAACTAAGTTGGATCGTTCTGCTGTGGATTTGAAAAACAAAATCATATGCACAAAGAGAGGGAGAAAAAAGCTGTGATTAAATATAAAACCAGAGCAAAAAAGTGAGAGAAAATGGAGCCAAAGCCAGTGTCATATTCAAGATGACTCACTTTGTGCTGATAATGAAATAAAAATTTTCTCGTGTGCTTATGTAATATTTTACTGTTGTGTCATATTTAATCAACTCTGAGTTTTAACAAGCTAAGTAGAAGGTGGGGGAAAGCTGCTATCAACGGAGTGAAAACAGATTAATAAGTTTTGAAAAGTTAATAGCCAAGTTTTCAGATTAAAAGAAAAAATCAATGTTGGTAGCTGAATTCACCAGGGGAAGATGACAAATGGAGAATGCCTTATTTAAAGTTCACTTAATAATAATCTAAATATCTGGTGATAATGTAGTATGCAATGTTAACAGCAGTACTCTTCCAGGTTTACCTAGATGTTTTCAATGACTGTTTGTTCTCCAAGTCATACGCTTGATTAATGAAAACCTATCTACACAGATATTCATTTAACTGACTTATTACCATGGGCTCAACCCGCTGTGGTTTGAGTGCATGCAGCCCCTTAGTGACATTACCTGCTACATTGCCCTTGCTGAGCAGATACACTAGAGTCACTTGAGTTTGGGCTCAAAATTTCAAGGTATAGGCTTCAGCCAGTTGTATCCAGGTAAGCGGATCACTGCTATAGCCCAGTCTTCTGGTCCATGCAGGAGTTTCTCTGCCAGGAAAGAGATTTGACTTGCCCCAGATCACACTGAACGTACAGGAAAACAGGCAGACAGCATGGACATGCTAGTTGTGCTGAAGAGCCATGGTACTGTGCACTTATAGACTAAAGGACAATCTCTGTCCATGATCACATAAAAAGTCCGTGTAGAGCAGAGAATTAAGCTGTGCAGCTTGCTGGCCCTGCCTTCTTGTGCAATTTTTGTGTTTACACCAACGCGGGGTCATATCCTTAAATAGCTGTTTCAGCAACTCCTAGATTCAAAAATGCTGAGGATGGTGTGAACACACGGTGTGCTCTTCATCCTGTTTTCTAAAGAGAGATGATGGTCTGGGGAAACAGAGGAAATGAAAGACAAAGAACTTTTTCTTTTCCTTCCCTTTTTTTTTTTTTTTTAAAGAAAAAAAGCATACCTGGGGACAAGTAGAGGCAGAGGTACTGCCAGGTTTTCATGAATTTCACTGAAATGCTCTTCAGGTGATAGTCCAGTCCCCTCCTTTCAGTTTAAAAGAAAACACCTGCCATTTTGAAAAAGGAAAAATTCCATCCATGTTTTCTATTTCAAAAGCTCTTTCTCCCTTATTTTCACAGAAAGTATTGTGGATGTTGACCATATTTCTGACTTATCTATATCCCCTTAAAATTTAGTTTTCAATTGACTTTTCTGTTACTGAGAACATATTCCTTCATTTCTCTTTGGAAGGATAAGGCATGAAATGATAAAACGGGGAGCCACCCAGAGGTTGTCTGACACATCTTCAGGCCCAAAGGCAAGATTAGTTCTGCTTATGTCATTCCTTGAGCCTGTAACCCTTGAGTCACTCGGCTGTTATCGTGATGGGGATGGGTAAACACATAAAGCCCAGAGGAGAATGGGAAATGGACAGTGCAGAAGGTACAGCACAAGAGAGGATAGTTCAGAGCATAGCATCAGGGACCATGGGGCATGTCAGTGACTACCAGATGCTATGAGAAAGCTTGCCTAGATCTCTGCAGAAGAGATGTGCAATTTGAATTAAGCTCAGATTTCCTCTGATGCAATTAGTGACTCCTCGTGCCCAGTACAATCTGTGGGAAGGTATCCAAAGAGCACAGAAAGTTTCTGAGATATCTGGACTATATCAGCAGCAGGATGGTGTTTTGCAGAAAGCACAAGAGAAAATTTCCTGTTCTGCACTTCATGATCTCTAGTTGGGGTCTGGTTTTCCTGATATCACTCTAGTGTTTAGCTTCCCTGAAAGCTGATTCATGCTTTATACCCTCTTCTTCCATCACATGCCTGGGGAATAAAGGGGGGCTGTAAAGCACCCCCCACTAATGATAAAAGTTAACATGTAAATCAAGTCATATAAAGGCAAATACCCCAGCTCTTAGTCAGGAAAGGTCTGGTGTGGCCTGTAAGAATGCTGTCTTGTTAGTGGTTATTAAGTAAACCATTTATTATTTCAAAGTCATGTGACTTAATTGTTCTTATGAGAGCAAAAAGCAAACAAATGTCCAAGAGACCAAGTGCCTTTCATTTGCCATCTTATTGGAAACCCTGACTACAGAACGAGTTAGCATCTGAACAAAAGGAGAGATATTTTCTCCGTCTCTCTCAACTCCTTTTCTTCCATGACTTACTGAGAAGAAACTTTTTTCCCAGGGCTGTGAAATTTTTTTAGAGGAACAATGAAAGGGAAATTATATTTCCTATATCTAGGACAGTAAGTGAGTAATTAAAAGGAACAATGGCTACTCAATGGCAAACCAGAGCAGCATTTAGGTCTGGAAAATTAAACAAATAATTATTTTTTTAAAAAAGACCTTCCTACTCTCTAGGAGCTCAGCGTTAGTATAGAGTCAAGGATGGCCACCTAGATCACCAAAAACAACCCAAAGCTGGCAGCTTAGTGACTGTGTTCTTAGCAATGCTTACACCCAAACCTGAACATTAGAATCTGTTTAACTGAGCAAAATAAACATGTTAATCATGATCCTGGGGATTAGCTTCTATTCTGCTTGAAAATCACTGCAGCATTTTTGGCCACCAGAGTTGTTCTTTATCAGAGCTGGTTTCACGCAGAGATTAGGCACCAGCAGGGCTCTCCAAAGTGTACCCAGCACACTCCCAGGGGCTTTAGGGGTCAGTGTTGAAGTACCTTGCAAACAAGCTCCTGGCATGGGACTCTGAAAGAGGCCCACCCTGATCTAGAAGGGAGAGTGTTAAATTGTGGATTGGTGTCCTTCATTCAGTTTCTTTCTTCACCCCAAAGAGAGATATCACTGTGAAGGGGTCTGTTGCATTCCCCGTGCTTCTCCCTTTTTTCCAGCCTGTTGTGTATACAGGTTGCAGACTCAGCAGCAACATTTGCCCCTTGTATTTGACACACAGGCCTGGGCATGGAGAAGGCCGTTCCTTGGTAGGAGTTTGTTCTTGGGGTACAAACACAACACAAGAGTCAGGCTACTCTCTTACTTCCGGTGCGGGTGAACACTACCAGAAAAGCCCTACAGGAGGCAGTGTTCAGCATCTGCCAGGAGCCAGAGAGCTATAGGCTACCACAGCGGGGTATTCCCTGCTTTCTTAACCCCAAGAGAGAAGTCCTCCCTACTTAAGTCAACTGTTGCACTACTAATCCCTGCTTTACATGGTGGAGAGCAAGAAGTACCTTTTGATTTTGAAACCTGGTGAACTATTAATGATGATTTTATTTTAGATGATGATTTAGAGACATGGCGGGGGGGGGGGAGGGGGGGGGAGGTGTTCTATGTTTTTTAATGAGAGTTCGGTTGATGGTTGGACTAGATGATCTTAAAGGTCACTTCCAACCTAGATAATTCTGTGATTCTACGATATCAACATTCAGGCTACATTGCCCTGACTAGGAACCATGTCTTTACATGGCACAAGGTCAGCAACTATTCCCAAGTGACTTGAAGTAAGCAGCTGGTCTTGGAAAGACAGGACACTGAAGACTTTGTCTCCTAGACTTAGGAAAGCTGTGCAGAGGGGACATCAGAGTGGAGTTAGGTAGGAGTAAATTGCAGCTCCTGTTCTGCTTTGCCTACAAATACACTTTAACCAGGTAGCACTAGCAGTGATCAGTGTGGAACTGGCTGTTCCATGAACAGACGGATGTACTCAGCTCTCTGGGAGACAGTCACATACTGGTTGCTAGCAGGTGCTTGTTGGGAAACCAGTCTTATTCCACAAATTTTAGTTAGCTTTGCTAGAACACTGCACATAAAAAATTCACTCCTTTCTTCCTTTTCCTTGATGTCTTCCTCCAGTAACTAAACTTCTTCGTGCCTATTAGCAAACAGCCTCAGCATCCTGTTGTGCTACTTGAATGACACTGCTGGGGGAAAAAAAAAAAAAAAAGGAGGGACCCAAACCCGACTGGGGAATCTGTCTCTTTAGGGAAGCTTTGTTGATCCTTCTGCCTCGACATGTAATGTGTTGATTTCATTCCTTTCTTCCTCTTGCCATTTCCATGCCTGCTTCCCCCTTTCTCCCTCCTTCCCTCTCCACTCATCCCTACAGGTATAAATAACCAAAAAAACATGTAGCTAGCCATGCTGTGTCAGTCCCTGCTGTGCCAATTTCCCATCTGCTGCCTCCTTGCCCCATGCTGCAGGTTGAACACAGGCTCCTGTCATGCTGAGTTGAATAGGTTGTATGTCTGTGTTTGAAATTAGGCACGTGCTGAAGCTCTCTGTTGAATCTGGGACCTAGGGTGTGACATTGATGGTGTACAGACAATTGCCCCTTTACAAGTGGGGACAAGAATCCATTTCACAATGCAAATTCTGAGTATTAATGAGACTAATAGACACAGGTGTGAAAGTCATTGAAATAGCGATGTCAAGAGCTGGCTGGTGGCAATGTAGAAAGGGGTCTCTGCTTGATCTTCCTGTGACCAAGCTAAAGGCTGCTGGCTTGCATGAGCCCAAAATGCATGTTGATTCATTTTCCCATCATTATCCTTGGGCTCCTTTGGAAATGCAGTATTTGCTGAAGTGAAATAAAGTAGTCATTACAAATGCTAGTCATTAATGGCATGAACCTTCATATTCACCTGCCAAGACATTGCTAGCAACTCAGCTATGTCATTCCCTGAGCAGTGACGGTTGGATTTTAATGACGTTGTATCAGAGCTGTTCAAATCAACCATTTGAGAGCTGTCTGACTGCTTTAGGCATATAAAAAAACCCAACCCAAAAAAATTTCACCTTGACATCGTCTTCCATCTCTTTGTCCTAGACCTCTTTGGAGCAATTATTCATACAGTATCTATCCTATATATAGTCTGTCACTCCTCCTCCCACAGTTCTTGTGCAGTTAATATAACTTTCCTGGATGGGAAAACTCCTTTATGTTGCAATGACTAGACACTTTACTCAGCACCCAAATACTTCTATTGTTATGGGTGCTTTGTAAATGCTTACATGATGGTGTGGCTATACACCTGTGGGCACTGGGCTATCATGTGTGTTACCACCTTCATACTTTATTACTTTGACTGTGTATATCTTTGATAGCATGTGACTAAAAACACTTAAAATCTGTCTGCTCACCCATCTACTTGCTTCTAATCCAGTCTTCTATTTATCAAATATAAAGATCTTCAGACATGTCAGGATTAGTCCAACAGGATTGTGTAGCTCCCCTATTATCAGAATGGGTCTGCTTTTCCCTTTTCCATCCCTAAGTGTGGGATAATGAAAAGCAGATGGACAGGTTGTTAAGAAGTCAAAAGACAAGTTCATGCTGGTCTCTTATGGCAGATTTCCTTGAGAACCTACCATCTTCATCTTGGTTGACCTTCATCTTGACAGTTAATGATAGTGTCAGTGTTGAAAAAGAAATGTGGATTTGAGTGGACTGATCTCCAAGCCCAAAAAGATAGTTTTATAACTAGGGGCCAATTCTGTCATCAGTCTTTCAATCTACTGCAACTGGAAATTAAGTTCAAGTAAATAGCTTATGCCAACATTATCCCTTAGCAAGGGTTTAAATACCACATCAGCAGTGACACAAAGAAATGTGGTATGAAGGTGGTACAAATGTAAACAATTCCATTTATGCTCTTTCTTCATAAAAAGGAAAAAAAGTTGACAAAAACAATTATATGAGGTCCTTAAAATTGTCCATGGAGTATTTTGATTCCATGGACAAATAATAAGTGCATGCATAAATAAACAATTATATTTGAAAAGGCCACCATACTGTGAATAGTAATTTTGGTAACTCATGCTTACATCTTCTTCCATAACCCATAATCCTAAATTAGACTACATGGGTATGTTACATGTAATAGTCTCCAGTCTTAGTGGAAAAAGATAGTTCATCATGGGAACTTTTGTCTACAAAATATCCTGAGAGGTTTGGTACTTCTGGGGAAGCCATCTCACAGCAGAGAATGATGGCAGCATAGGAAATGAAAACACACTTCCTCTGGCAGCATCTCTAGACTGAAATCTTTGGGGTCTTCAGGATTTTGAAAAAAAAAAGAAAGAAAAGAAAAACGTTCTCCATAGACACCACATTTGTTTCATGAAAAATACATCAAGCTCAAATGCTAAATTACTCTGAAGACACTGCCTGATTTTACACCAACTGTGACTAAGACCCAAGAGGACAGGCCACCCACCTCTCCTTCCTTATAGCCAAAGAAGGGCTATAAGGAATAAGATTGTCCCAACCTTGTGGAAGAGTCTCAATGAGATCCTTGGAATCTTTCTGTTCATCTCCAAATCATACCCAGGAGCAATGCCTTCCAGTTTATTCCCCAGCCATAATTCCAAGGACTGTCAGGGAAATCACAGGGAAAATGAGCATTTTGTACAACTTCTGCTGATGACCAACATTCACACATGGCATCCCATTGTCACAAGAAAGGCAATCTATTCTTTTCAATCATTATCAACTTGAATTTAATTCTGGGCAGTGCCCCTGAGGAAAAAAAAAAACAAACAAAAAAAAACAAAAAAAAACAAACCACAAAAATAACCCCAAACCAAACCAAAACCCAAACCAAACACCACCACCAAAACCCTCTATGCCTCTCCCATCATTGTTCCTTTAGTTATCCTGTCCCCCAGCAAGAGACCTTCCACTAACAAATTCCCACAGCACACATTTATTTCCAGGACTGTGCAGTGAAACCTCATTGTTCAAACATAGCAAATCCAGCAACTTCATGAGTTGAGCTATTGCGGATTTTTCCCTGTGACTGCAAATGGGAATGGTCTGTACAAATGAAAGCCCAGATCTCTGCTATTGCAAGTAAAAGAGTCTGGGTGAAATATCTACTGAGGAATATATTTTATGTGTTTTCTTTAACTGTCCATCCAAAAAGTGCTGAATGATACCCAGGTGCTGTTAGGAGACACTGATAACAACCTTACATTTATAAAGTGCCATCTGTCCAGATGGACCCCCAAAGTACTTTATAAACTTTACTAACTGGTTGTTCCAGCTCCACACATCACCTTATATCTATCCATCTGTTTACAACTATAGCCATATAGAGAGCATTTCTCTCACTACTAAAGGGTGGCTATTTCGGATTTGGGTTGTAACGGATGTTTAAGAGCTCACATCAATGTGGAGTAACAACTTCATGGCTTAGCCCTGCTTGTCTTCCATAGCTCTGTTGATTTCAGCATTAATTAAAACTAAGGAGCATCCAATGAAGCAGTTAAGGAACCAGGTCAAAAAAAGGCAGGAAGGTGATTTTCATGTTGCAAAGCGGAGTTAGGCATCTCATTGTCACCAGCTTCTGTAGACATTAAAAACTAATCGGTATGTGGGGAAGTTCCTAAGTTCATGGAAAATCTTGATTCCACACCCAGCTGTGCCATGGAGATTCGCAATGGCTCTTTGGAGATTATTTTCAGTGGAGCTAGTCCCCCTTTACATCACAGCTGAATTTTGGGTGTCTGTGGAAGCTTTCCTATTGTAATGTCCACAAAAGGACCCAACAGAAGGCCTTCTTGGTTGGGCAGTGGCATGCAACTGGACATCAGGGGATGTTGGCTACATAATCTCTCTCTGGTGTATTACAAGGCTAATTTCCCCAGTTTTTAACCCCTCTTTACTGCCTGTACTGCTATAAATCCTGGGTTGAAGCTACCATTGCACTGGTACAGAATGAGGAGATGGCATTTGGGTCAAACAGTTTGCAGATAAAATACCTAACGAGGCACTAGTGAAGATAAAGACACACTGAAGGGAGACGGAGATGGCAAGGGTGACACTGAGGGCCCTAGAAGATATGTGTACCGCTTCTCTCCCCATGTGAAATGGAAAAGGTTTACTTAGTGCTTCCTTGTTCCAGAAACGTTTTAAACAAGAAGCACATGTATGACTTTAAATAGTCCTTTGACAGTTTGGTTCACATTTGTTTTGGGTGTAGAGCAAAATTAGACTCTGTAAAGATCCAGTTTGTGTTTCGCTGTAGGAGGCACTTAGATTAGACAGCCCCTGCTCTTCTGAAATATACCCAAAGATCTGACATGAGTATGCATGGACAGACTATGATTTTTTTTATTCTTTTTCATCCGGAGGATATGTCCAGGCAACAATCTATATTTGTGTGAAATTAGGATGCATTCAGCACCCTGTAAAAAATCTAAACTAAAAGATTAATTGTTAGCCGTGATTACTATATTATTTATTATTATTGTGTGATGTTGAGACTATGTTTGGAACAGATGGGAATCCAAATAGTTTAGTTCTGTCTTTGTCCATTGGATGAGACATTAATTTCAGGGCCAGTCTCCACCTTGTCTGAATAGTGACAAGAAAAGAAATATGCTCATGGAACTTCATGGTTTTGAGACAGTTTGTCATATACATTTTTTTTTTTTCTCATGAAAGGGCACTACTGGCTGCTAAGCAACAGAGTAGCTGTGTTTACATGTACATTCATCTCTATATATGCACATATACGTACACATGCAGACACAGAGAGTATTTGTTCAAGGACAAGAGTCCTCATCAGACTGGCTTTCAACTGAGAGCAATTCCATTAATTAGAGCTGCAGTTACTGTCCCTCTTCAGCTTCCCCCACCTTACCCCTCCTCTTCTTTCTTCTGTTGCAGCTATTACTATTTTTAATTAACGTGCCAAAATGTTCACTCCTAACTATAACAAGAAAAGAAAAAGACAAAAGGGCAGAAGCGAGGAGAGGAGCTCTGGCAAGAAAGACAATTTGTTTGCCTAACCTTTTTAGAAAAAGGCAGGCTTGTCAATGATTTCTCTTCAGGATGGTGTCCCATAACCAGGGGAGGGAGCAGAAATGCTTTTTAATAGGGCTTTTCTCCCAGCCAGGAATAATCATGCCTACAGAGATGTCTTAGAGCAGCCTTCTGCTTGGAGGCAATTCTATTGCACTTCTCAGTGGAATTTCTTTTTCCTTTTTAATGTCTCCTCTTTATTTTTTTGTTTTGTTTTGTTTTGTATTGTTTTTTGTTTAAGGTGTTGTGAATCCTTAGACTTGGAATTATCTCTCAATCTGTCTATATTATTTTTTTACTGTATTGATCATTAGGTTATTTCTCCACCACAAATCTCTACCCCTGGATTTTAAATGTTACTTACAGCATTTGATGTCATCCCTACACTTCAAAACTGAAATCCAGACCCCAAAATTAATAGAAGTAAATATGCAGGGTTTAAGGTTGCCTCTCTGTTCTTTATCTTTAAAGAAGTTTGAAATGATTAATTGAATACCTGTGAAGAGGGAAGGTGATTAAGGTGTTCATTGTAGGGAAACTGAGGTATAAAAGACAATAGCGAGGCTGAGATATAAACATAGGAGCAGCACTGGCAAAAGTCTTGATAGAAATTGTGCATGTATGGATATGCAAATTGGCTTTTCAGCCAAAATAAATTTCATGAAATGCATGCCTTTGTTGTTGCTGTTTTATTTAAGTTGAGGTTGTCTGAGTGTTGATGAAATACCAAGGGAGGGGAGTTCAGGAAAGAAAATCAGCTTTCAGCTAAAAGAATAATGGAATAATGGCTTTTCATTTTCAAATGTTATCATTCTTTATGGATAATAATAATCTAAATGTTTGCCACTAACTGGAAAAAATAATTTGCACATTTTAGTTTTTTGTTGAATCCTTCTCCTCCTGAGCCTCCTCCCTGTCCCTTCCCACAATGCGTGCAATAAATTAAAAGCATCAGAAACTTGTGTGCTACAAGCCCCGTCCTTTCTGGCTCTGAGAAGATATGAGTTTTTAAAGCCTCCAGCTGGCATCTGCCAGCTTTTCAAGGCAAGCTGTGGAGCTGGAGCCCACCGCTCCAGAGCTCCCCGATTCAGACTCAGTGGCTTTGTCGAGAGGGTGGTGACTACTTTTTGCAAACACACACAAATTGGCAGTTTTCTGAACCACTCTGCGCAGAAATCCTTGACTCCCATTCACATGCGTCAGGCAGTGTCTCTCATTTCAAATGACATCGGCTTATTTGACTTTCAAATGAGAAAACTAAGTATCGTGAACAGATGAAGAGATAATCAAAACATCTTTGTCCAGGTTTTTGGAAACTGGTTTTGAAAACTGAAACTCCTGAGCTGTTCTGCCAGTTCTCACAATATTTTTATCATTGAAAAACAACAACAACAACATTTGCTAATCTGTTTCCTGAATCTCCTGCCTTTGGGGGCATGTGAATTGGTGCTGATTCACCTTAATAATAACCAAATATAACTTAAATTTCTCTCTGCTAGTTTTTTGTAGAAAAGCTTGAGCAACATTTACTTTAAAATGAAGAAAACTTCCAAATCTGAGTATTCTCTAAGCCAAGCCTCAGAGCTAATAACAGTATTGCAGGAGGCACACTTACTTAGGTAGCTGTGGTGTAAAATCCAAAGTAAAATAAAAAAGGGAAAATACATGATATTGGAAGACATTCCTGGATCAGGAAGTCTGATCCCTTGGCACTGCATCAAGGTCAATCTTGAACTTCTTCTTGTACCGTGCTTCCCACTTTTCCTGCTGGGCTACTGCTCCAGGACTTCACAGTGTTGATGGGAGATAATGCTTTTCCTAATTTCTAGACTAAATATATTCATAGCTGGTCTGTGTAGTTTCTCATCCCAAAAAATTTATACTAATGACTGGCTAATTTTTAATTCACCCTTTGTAATATTCTTAACTATAAATTGCATTTTCTCTCCCTTTTTGCGTATTTGGATTGTTATCCATGCATATCCACTTTTCAGGCTGTGTTGGTGAGTTGTGATTAATCACTGAAGTCTTATGGTGTTGTTTCATATTCCTGATTGAATAAGCAGACACATATCTATGTGAAAATGGAGCACTCAGTTTCATTTAATATTCGTATATATGTCTTGGAAATGTAGGGGTTTCTGCATATTCATTGCTATACAGCACAAGTGTTTGTTCATTGAAAATACACGAAATAGGTAAAGAAAGAGGGAATTTGCTTTCTCCCATAACTTTTATTGTCTTGCAGAGTTGAGCGATGCATGGTTAAGTGGTGTCTGTTTTACCTCCTGGAAATGGCTGCATTTCAGAGCCATCATGCAGGAGTTGCTGTATTAGTTCAGTGTACTGTAAAGCACCACAGGACTCTCTGGGAGGTGGCTGCAGGCGTAGTTTGGTTCTGTCTAGACTGGTATTTTTTGAACAGACACCAGAGAACAGACTATCCCCAAGATAACGTCATTTCATAAAGATGGGTGAAGGCTGTCGAGATGAGAAGGTCTTGCAGTATTTCTTAGGGGATTTCAGGGACTTTGCCAGACAATTCCAGAACTTCAGGCCTTGTTTGCTTATGTTTTTGGTTTAATTATCTGGAGCGAAAGGACATCTTTGCTTTGTATTTGAACAGCGACTCATCACCTGCCCTCTCTAACCTCAGCTAACAGCATTATCTCCTCAGGTCAAGTGAGAAAGGCCAATGCTCTTGTTTCTGTAGGTGACAGGTTCAAACCCTTATAATCATCCATGACAGAACTTGTTATACTTCTTTTTTTCTGAGACTTTTTCAACCTCCCTCTTTCAGCTACTTTATACAGCAGGTCTTTGATTTTTACTCTTTACCTCTTCCAATTTTTACATCACTCCCCTCCATCAGCTGTTTTGCATTTCAGTTTTTTTTTGTCTGTCTTGAACAGTTTTCCTGAAGTATTTAACTCACATGTTCATGGTCAAACTTTCAAATCCATGGTGTTAATCTGGATTTGAAGTAAAGCCAGAAGAATGTTACAGTCAAGTGCAAGCACACACAGATCTCTCCTGCTTGGCCTCTTTTTCTCCTGCCTGGGAGCTGCAGAAACAAACACACATAAATACACACATACCCCTAGGGCACAGCCATATCCTGTTCCTTCAGTTCAGTATGTATCTCCAGCACTATCAAAATTAACCAGAAGCCACTTTAATCTTGCTCCCTCATCACAAAGCCCTCTTCTTTCCTGTGGATTGGCAGCTACTGGCCTCTTATCTTAAAGGGGAAGTAAATAAAAGAAAGGAAAAGGAAAAAAAAAGACACCTTTCCCCTCTTGCATAAGCTGCACACCAACCTTCTTGTTATTGATATGTGGCTTAAAGTGCTGTCTGACAATGAAAAAAAGTCACAGTGATAATAAGAACCTCTGGCTTTGGAATTCCTGGCAAATTATTGTGCATCTGTGGCTTCACATAGCTTATCTCACTTTCTGCTTAGACTGGGGCATGCCAACACTTTGGATCACAGGGTGAGGAACCCTGAGGTAAACACTTACTCTCACTAGTAGTGTTCTAGGAATGAATACTGGGTCTTCTCCCTTTGTTTCTTTCCTTCCATCATCTCTGCTTTGACTGGGGTTTGCACTGCTGGGAGTGGAGGGAGGCATAATGAAGAATAGTCATGAACTGTGAGATCTGACCAGAAAAATAAAAGATATCATCAGGAGCTGCACTGGCTGGCAGAGACCTCCACTTCCTGGTACATGATCTGGGCTCCTCCATCGTGATCTGGATGGAGGCATATCAGGAAGGAGGGCAGTGCAGAACAGACGAGTGGTGCTGGATGGGAGGAAAGCTGTGGAGAGATGGCATGCTTTGGTGGTGGCAGGCTTTCCTTTGTTTGCATACACTCACATGCTTATTGTAGAGCATGTAGAGGCTCTACTGTACATCAGTAGTGTCCTTGCTACTCTCCGCAGAATTGTGTTAGGTCTCAGAGCAAGCTCAGACCCTTGCTCCTGTGGGGTGTGTTGGGAAGAGTTGAGGACAACTGTGCAGCAGCCCAGAGCACCAGGACACGTGCATGGGGGATCACCACACTCAGCAGGCATCCACCCTGCTGGAGCTTTGTTTCTATCACACAGAAGTGCAGTCATAACTTCTGTGTCTTGTCCCAAGCCACCTGGATCTAGTGAAAAACTCTAATGCTATTTGATAAAGTAATATATATTAGCTCTTCCTGGGAGGGGGTGACAGGGCTGGTTCTCTTGGAGATGAATCTGATCCAACTTTCCTGCAGAATGAGAAGCGCTGCCACTTTGCAGTGGGTGATGAGATTTTGTTGCCTGTGCCACCACTTTGTTGTTTTTCTCAGGAGGTAGTTTGTTGCATTATTGTTGTTCCCGCTGCTGTTGTTTTAATCTTTCATGGGAGATTATATAAAACAGCCTCTCCATGAACCAGAACACATCTCTGGGGAATATGATGACAGCATCCATATCTTAAAAAGCCATAAAGTGGAGATGCACTGTAGAAAGTAGTCATTCCCAGTAATAAGTGCAGTATGACATCCAGGAAAGATACCCTATTGTGACAAGCTTGCACCCTAGTGCAAATCTGAAAAAAAGTACAATGAAAACCACAGATTTTGCTATGCTTGTTATTTTAAAAAAAATTTCCTTCCCTAAATTACTTTTTCAGCCAGAAGAAAGCCCCTTAAACCTCGGCAGACTGTAGCTGGTGCCTGATGCTCCCCAGCTGTGAATCTTAAACTGATTTCTCTTGAAGTTTCCATGACAGAGAACCTCCTCTAAAACAGCAGCTCCCCTGTGTTTTGCAGGATTCATGCCTTGGTGTGCTCTAGCCCATGTGGACCCTGACCTTGATGGGTGAACAAGCTGCTAGGGGTTTTTTTTCCTCCCTGATGTCACGCAGAGATTACTTTCTAAACTATGTACAGTAGATGGGAGGCCTGATAACAGGCTTTTTTCAGGTCTGGCAGAGCTGAGGCAGGAAGGGGGGCTAGCCAGAGCTCTGTGACTGCTCAGTCACACAGGGACAAAACCAGTCTCCAGCTGTATATTTTCAAGAGGTGATGCACCACAGAGCAAGGCGCTCATTAGAAACAGCTGTACTTGTACCCGGAGCAAAGAGCACTGAGGATCATCCTGCTGCATCATCCATGCTGCAGCCCAGGAGATGGAGCAGGAAAAAGTGCCCTTTCTCTGCTCCCCCACTTATCTGCTAGGAGAACTCAGGCCACTGAGCTGTAACAACCTTGGGCCACACTGAGAGAGCTGAAAAGTCACCTACATTCCTGCAGCTAGTTAGTGAAAGAACTAGAGACTCACAAGTGTGATTGAGACCACCTAAGCAAGGCAGCGTACAGGGTCTAGAGCAAGTGAATGGAAAGCCCTGGGCACAGAGCATGTCAGTCTTTCAAATACATCCCTGTGAGCCTCAGTTTCCCCACTCTGATGAGTGAGCAAATGACGCCAGCAGCTACTGCCCTCAGTTAAGTTTTATTAATGAACTCTGGGACCATTAAGTCAATAGATCCTGGAGAAGTGTCACTATTACAACCATCCAAGGCCAGGGAAAGCACATTCCCAAGCAGGGAGAGTGTGGAAGGCCTAATGAACATTGAGCAGAGCATTTGCTCCGCGCTCACTTTGTCACTGCTGGGCAGCCTTGCCCTGACAGAGCTCCTGTCCAACCGGGGACGTACATCCATTCATCATTAGTCCTAATGCAAGCTTGGGAGTTTTAAAGCCAGGGCTAAATCAGACCATCTTAATTTGCAGGCTTAATGCATTGCATATTATCCATATCCTTCCTATGGGATTTATCTTGATTAAGTGCTAATTTGTAACTGGTGGTATACCCAGTGAAGTGACTGATGAGAAGGGTGCCTGGGCAGAGAGTCTGTGTTTTGGCAGCAGTGCAGACTGGGGATTGGAAGTGCTGTTCCCACCACAGACAACGCAGGCAGGCAGCACAGTTTATGCTCCTCTTCAGCCTAGTGAGCAAACTGTCCACAAAGGTTTAGCTTGGGTTGCTCTTCAGCTGCAACAGAAGCCAGAGGTCTGCTCTGAGAGACAGGATCAGATTTAAGAAGGTGTTTGGCCGTACTTAGAAAGTCTGCCCCTGGTCTGTCATGTAGTTCTGTCTGAGCAGAACAGCACGGGTCAGAAAAGACATAGCTGCTTCAGATAACCAAGTGTAGGCAGCCATTCACACCTCACAGCTTGCACATCTTCAGCGGGATGTTGAATCCCTCCTGTGCTTGCCCACAGCTGAGCTGCCTGCCCCATCCCCTGCAGTGACACCAGCTCATGCCCGGCCCTTCCTTCTGTTTTGCAACTTCTACTCAATGACTGCCAAGGACCAGCTGGAGTAAATGTTGAGCGGATAAGACCATTTTGGACATAATCACAATCCTGATTTGACCACAAAACAACTGGGACAGCCTACCAGCAATATGAAAAAGCGTCTTTGAGATGGGCAGGGCTTTTTCAAAATGCAAGGAAGCTGTATTTCAGGATACTTTTACTGTGTTGACCTTCCCTTTGGACCGAGAAAGAAACCTTCCACCTTCACAAGACACACCAAATCTCAGATCAATCTATATCAGCATGTAGATTTTACAGGGTTTGAGGAGAAGCGACCTTTAAGCAGAAACGTGTGCTCAACTTTCTGCTATCACAGCACTGCCATTTCACTAAAATAAAAGCTTTTATTTCAGCTGCTGCTTTGGTATTTGAAATTGTGTCTGGCTCTGTAACCACCTGTCCCCCAGAATTCGTAAAATCACACTGAATTTATACGTTAAACAAGTATTACACCCAGAAACACACACACAGAGCAGTCAGGTCAAGCTATTTCATAGTCCTATTTTACAGAAGGGTGAAATAAAACTTTACTCAACTTTCTCTGGCATGGTAACAGTAAACCCAAGAAAGGCATCCAAAAGTCTTAATTTCTGTCTTCTGCTGTACCGAGGTGTTCTGCATTAGCAGCATTTCTCCTTTTGGCTGTTTTTCCTAACACTGAAAACAGTGGACAGTTTCTCAGCTGATGGGTACGGCTTCCTTTTACTTGGGTAACTAATGACAGCAGTTGAGGAGGAAGGGGGGTGCTGGGTAGAAGGAAGTTAATTAATTTCAGGGGGTTTAATCTCTTTTCTTTTGTACCAAACCATAAAACAAAAATTCTTCGGGAGCCAGAACATGTACCTCCAGTAATCGAAAGAGAGGCAAGGATCTGACTAATAGATATTACGTTCCATTATATGGTCTTGAAGTCAATAAACATTAGGTTACCTTCATGCAGTGAAAAAAGACCAGATTTATTAAAAAATCTTATCTGGAGGGTTTGCATTTCAATAGGATGTGAATTTGCATATTTTAACAATAACCTCCCATCATTCTGTCTGATCTGTGCTCAGTTGGCCATACAGATCACTTTATCTTGAATAGATTATCACCGGTTTAATAAACCCTTCATAATATGCAGGTATAACAATGGTACTTCATTGGATAAAGGAGGTATTAAAGTTCTTTTTCTGGAAATAGGGGTGGCCCAGCTAGTGATTAACTTTATACCTCTGTACATCCCTGTGCTGAATACACGATTGAAGGAGAGTATTCCCATTATTCACATTCAAAACGGACCAGCTCTTCAGACCTCCTGTTAACTCCTTATTGCCCATGACAGCTGTGAAGACATGGGAGTCAACAAAGCCAAGGCTAACCGAGATGTTATCTCCAGCAGTGGCCACTGCCTGAGACATCAGGAAAAGGGGACACCTTCCCCCAAGGCAAGTCCTTCTCCATGTATAAAGCATGATGAGCATCGAGCTGTCTCATAAAGGAGGTACCTTCTCAGTGCTAAGTGGAAATAGGCTCAACACAGTTTTCAGCAAAGAGCCAAAAAGGTTTCTACGAAGATAGCTTAGATACCTCGTTTTCAACAAAAAAGTATAATTATTCTTCTCTGTTTCCCCTCCCAGGCTTTGACTTATTCTCTGTTTCCACTTTCTACACAGAAGCTCATTTTCTACTGGTTGCCCTTTACAAGAGCTGAGTCCATCCCTCAACTCTTGCATCCTGTCATCTCAAAACAGGAGCAGGAGGCTCAGACCCTCCGCAGGAGCAAAATGAGTCACTGCCAAACCACAGGGCTGGCTTTTGGCTCCTACGGTCTCCACGGGGACAGGCTATTATTTACACATGCCTGCCTCTCAAGGCTCCTCACCACTTTCTCTCGTGAGACACAGGGCAGAGCATTAGTGTGAGTACACTAATGATGGGGGCAAATATAATTTTCATGTTGTCCTGCAATTCTTGATTTCTTTATTTTTGTTTCTTTTTTGACATTTACAGCCTGATGTGAAAAAAAAAAAAACACCCTGATACTCTTCCTCCCTTGGGTACCCTGTACAAAGCAGGCAGCTGTGAGCATTATCTGCCCACCACAAAGCTTAGGCAACCCGCAGGCTACTGTGGCAGGAAGCCCAAGCTTGTAGACCTTAATGAGAGGTAATGTTCGCTCACAACCAGCTCTGTGGTCAGACAGCCCTGAGATCTGGACTGCCTCACATCTGACCCGCAGGGAGCACAGGAATAATGAGTTTTGGGGCTGAGTGTGCATGCATGTAAGGGAAAGAGAGAGTATGTCACACTCACGTTCCCCATGATACTCTTGAGAGCAACTAGAACTTTTTACACTCTCTCCCTCTGTTTTCCTGTTCTCTGCTCAAGCTGTGTTCGTGCTTGCTTTTCCAAAGCTCCCATCATAAGCTTTTTGCTTCTCGAGAGCCGACATGCCGGTGTGCTGCCTGACAGTGGGAACACAGCAAGGCTAGTGAATAATTGAAAGTTATTGACCTATAATAACCTAGCATTATTGACCATAAATGATTTAGTTAAAGCGCACACACACACGCATACACCATCTCACATGAAGGAGCTGAATTTTGAATTCCCTTTGTCCAGCACTGGCTCAATGAAGCTTGTCACAGTGGGGAGAGGGGCATTTTGGCCTGGCATTAAATTAATGTTAGTCAAAACAACATTTCTGATGATGTTCTAATAAGATTCTTGTGGGAAATGAGCACAGCACCTGGAGCCACAAGTAAATTGCCCTGAGTCTTTATTCAAAGCTCTGTGAGGGCATAAGCTTTTCCTGAACTTCAGCAAAGTTCACAGATTTTATGGCTGAGGAGGGCAATTTTCACAAAGCAACCTGACCCCTTGCCATAAGGTAGGCTAGAGACTAACAAATACCAGGACCAATAACCTGTCATTGGACCAGAGCAAAACATTTAGGGAGAAGGAAAAACATCCAGTTTTGATGTCATACTCCCCACTCTCCTATTATTTTTTTGTTTCTGCTGAGCCAGCTCTTCCCCTCCAAAGTGGCAGCGCTGACATCAGCTCCTTTAGAGCCACAAAATGCTGGTTGCCCTGCTGGAAAGCTTGCTCAGGGCTCATGCCTGGCCTCAGATCCCCATCATCTGGTTGGAGCTGCGGGGTCAGGCATCTCTGTCTCTGATGAAACCCCAACAGCTTCCTATGTATGAATGAAGCCTTGTAGAAGTGCAGATGTCTGGGCTGGTGAGCTTGGCTGGGTCAGATAAAGATGTGAGCGAGTAACTGTTTAATTGAGCCAGATTTCTGAACGAGATATAATCCCAGCCAGTAGCACAAACACCATATGCCCTCCTAAACTGGCTGTATTTGTGTCAGGATCTGGATTTTGTGGCTGGCCCATGTTATGGAAAGTTTCTGCCCAGCTTTTGACAGATGAAACTTTGCAGCTTGGACCTGTTCCTGATTATCTATCAGTGCTTAACAAACAGCTGTAAAAGCTTCTCATTAGCTTTGTGGGTGCTGTTCTTTACACACAAAATAGCCAGGCTAGCTATGACTGGCTTACTTTGTTCTTCAGGGTCAGATGGACAAAAGAAAGGATTGCTTCGGTTTCAGATTTGCCTGGGATGATGCAAGAACAAAACTTTTAACTCTCAGTGGTGCTGACCTGTGGTACAGAAGCAGCTGTGAATTGGCATTTACAGCACAGAAAAGCGTCATGATGGAGGAATTCATTCCCTTGCTTTTCCAAGTTCAGGGCAGATTTTTTCCTACCGACTCCACCAGGCAATGGGATCTCCTGGAGCCACTCCCGGAGTCCAAAAATCACTGCAGACAGGCAATTGCTGGAGCCAAAGGTGCGATCCAGTCTGTGTACTGAAGTTACTAACTTTTGAGTACATTTTAAGTACCTAATGAAGCAGGCTTCCCAGAGTAAATCCTTAATTTCTCCATCTAGGAAATTGGGTCTGCATAATTTAGTTGTCTAAATTTAGGCAGCCAAGAGCTCCCTCTGGAGGTAGCCAAGCAGCCCGTTTCCCTGCATAGGCAAGACCAGGTACTTGCTTCAGGAAGGCATATCATGACATAGCCAGGATTTAAGCACAAGCTAAGTCTTTTCATTAAGCAAATAGGACGTCTCCAAAAATTTCTAATTTTCCTTCCACTGTTTGAGCTAAACTAGGGGTTAAGGCCAGCTGGAAAGAAACAATTGAGTTTCTCTCTAAAGTCAGGTAAGGGGCATGATGACCTAGGACGTGGCATCCTTGTCTCTAAAAAATTGCTGGGAGCATGGGGAGAAGTGAAGTGTCTCATCTGTATGTGCACATCATCGCTTACTTGTGCATACTCCTGAGACCAGCCCAAAATATCTGACTACAGCGGTACATGACACCGATGTCCAAGATGGCTTCCAGCTCTGTCCTTCCTTCCTGTCTCTATAATTGACTATTATACTGGCATTATCTGTGCCTTGATACCTTGGATTTATGGAGCCTCTAACAAATATAAATTCCCCTTTGCACACACCCCATTTAATCAAAACCTTGCTGGTTTAAGCAGTCTGTTTTATTAAATTACCAACCTATGAGGCCATTAACTCAATTAGAAGCAGCAGTTCTGTAGTCTTGAACAACCAAGGGGTAATATTGCAAAGGTATACGTTATGCAGAGTATGGCACGTTATAATAACACTGAGAGCTTATATAGCATTTTAGAACTTCACAGTTTTGTAGGAATAATATCTAATTAATCCTCACAATGGGCCTTGAAGGTAAAGATTACTGTCTAACCCCTTTCTCCATAGAGAAAACTAAGTGGAAAAGAAGAAGATAGGTAATAGACCTCGAAAAATAGTTCAAGGCCGTATCATTTCACACTCTGTATTCACAGTAAGTAGACTTCAGACTTTCCAAATTGCTCCATTCCTTCCGAGAAAATCAGTATCAAGAGACCATTTTATCCCTTTCCAGTTTCCATATTGTAATGTGCGATGGGCTGAGTTTATTTCAAAACACCTCTTCCTATTTGGCGCTGGAGGGGACAGGGAGGGAGAATGCAAAGGGACACACAAATCTTACAGGAGTAGGTTACACCCGTTACGCATAAGCACCTTTGGTAACTGCCGTTATTGCTCACTGTGGTTGACACCTTGTGTTTCTAGATGCTTTCGGGAATCAAACGGGCAAGGTTTCAAGAGTTGGCACCAATTCATTGCCATCATTTCCCACAACTGTGTTAACCCAAGAAATTTTACTTTTCACTGTCAGGGTAGAAACACCCACAGTTCACCTGTGTCACCTCAGTTATGTGATCTGACAGCAAATGAGGATGGTCATGGGAGCTCCTCTAACTAGACCTGGGTGCCTGTGATCTTTCATGGAGAGACTGCAAGCATTTTACGAGATGGGAAAAGTCATTGTATATAAGGCACAAGAATTATGGTTAGAATTATCGTTCTAACAAAGTAAATGACAAAAGTCGTTTTGGACTAAACACTAAAAACAGACTGTTTGATCTCAAATGATTGTTACCAGCAGATACTATGTTTTCTTGCTAAGTAAACTAAACAAAGCACCAGGTCCATCATACAGAAGCATGAGAGGTTGACAATAAGAGCAGATCCTAAACCTAAGGATTTTGTCTAAAGATTGACGTATGTACACTTTTTACACTATAAAATTTAATAAAAATTTTTGTTTTCTTTAGTTTTCAGCAGAAGAAGTTTTTAGGGAAAGCTTTATATATTTTAACTACATTTTGAAAAGTAAATAATACAGAAGTAGACACAATTAATAGGAACAGGAACTAGATTTGAATTTGAAAAAGAAAGTGAAAGATTTAGGATCAATATCTGCTTGAAGCAAAGTACAGCAAGGAAAGAAACAGCTTAAAACATTGAAAAGCTAATAATGCTTCTAATAATTAACATTGCCTACTGTAAAGATGCATCAGTCACAAATTATCTCAAGTAATCATGTATGATATGATAATATAAATGAGAGATTTTATTTCCACATACTTGGTTTCTTTTAGCTGTATTTTGACCATTAAAAATTTTCCTTTGTTTTGGAATTAAAATTATTGTTAAAAAGTTGCTTGGGTCCAGGAGTTGAGGATTTAAGGAAAGTATCATAAGTCAGGAGACTGATGGTAAAGTCCCAAAAGTTAGAAACATTGGCAGTGCTTGTAAGCAGGTCTATATCAAGGTTACCTTTAAATACAGAGAGGATTGCATTATAACCTAACTCAAAGAATTAATGAGTAGTTTATTTAAAGTAGCTGATCTAAAAAAAACCTCTATGATTGTTCTCAGTGGTCATGGCTCCAGTTTCTCTCATTTCATATTTACACTGTGCAGCACCCAATTCACACTTAAGGGAGAAAAAGTACAATCTGGCCCAAATTTTCAAATATGCTCAGCACTCAGTGGACCAAAATCTTTTAATTATCTGTCTGAGTATTTGAGAACATCCTGCATTTGAAACAGAAAGTCCCTTAAGTAGTGTCGATTCTTGCTCAGTTTTCCTTCTCTGTGGTTTTTTTTTACTCTCAATGTGACATCTTGAGAATTTTTCTCTGCTGTCACGTCAGAAGGCTACTGCTAGAAAGCAGCAAGCCTTGTTCTCTTCCACACTGGTTCAAACATGTCAATGCTGCTTAGGCTTGCTACTGATCCACACAGAAGAATCAGACCCCAGGAGTTCAGACACATCCTGTAAAAAGGTTAATGGCTAATACCACCAGAAAGTTTATAGCTGAACTTCTAGTGGCTCTGACCAATGCTCTGTCTTTAATCAAATGCCACAGCACGAAAAAGGGAAGAAGGGAGGAAAACACAGTTGGATGAGTTGTCTCTTCTCTACGAGGCCCCTCTGTTCACCTCTTCCAGTTTTAAGCCAAGCTATGCAAGCAAACGAGGGGGTCAAGCACACAAGCAAGTGAAAAGCGAAGGAGGAAGGGAGTAAACAACTTGGCACTATCAGCTGTGATGCCAGAGGTGGCATGCTGCTTCTGGCCACTAACAGATGTGGACAGGTGAACCTTTACACCAAATCAATCATCATATTTATTCTAATTGTATCGTAATAGTCCCCCAGGAGCTCAGTTCAAATGAGCTTGACATTATTAAAATTTTAATGCCCAGTTTTCATAGCTGAATGAATATTTAAAGGGTATGTCCCAGGCTTAAGTTATGATGATGAAGAAATTAATGGAATGTCTTGTTTAATGCTTTGGTACATGTTGATGCAAAAAAAAAAAAAAAAAGAAAAGGAAAAAGAAAAAGAAAAAGAAAAAGAAAAAGAAAAATAAAAAGAAAAAGAAAAAGAAAAAGAAAAAGAAAAAGAAAAAGAAAAAGAAAAAGAAAAAGAAAAAGAAAAAGAA
>JAOQGH010000019.1:8685769-8757168 GCA_025769975.1 Gallinago jamesoni
GAAAAAGAAAAAGAAAAAGAAAAAGAAAAAGAAAAAGAAAAAGAAAAAGAAAAAGAAAAAGAAAAAGAAAAAAAAAGTGGTTGTTCAGGGAAGAAAAGAAAGAAAGGTAATGTTTAGACATAATTAGAGGAGGAAAGCATCAGCAATGCATTAGTATCAGACATTGCTCTTGTTGGATAGCTCTGAGCAGAGAGGAAATATTTATCATTAGTGAGGGGGAAAACCAGGGTGCGGTCAGGGACCAGAAGAGAAGCATCTCCACATGAATGACAGATCAGAAACAAATCCCCGAGAGTCTCCTACCACATGCCTCCATGGTGGATTGTGATTGCTAGCCTTTGCTGGCTGAAACAGACACAGCAAAATCACCTTTGTTACCCAACCAGGGTGTTTGTTTATTGTAAGTACCCAGATCAACTTTGAAGGATGGCATAATTAATCAGTGATACTCATCAGTCTGGTAATTATGTTATAGATAATTGTCAAAACATAGGACCAGATGATACCAGTCAAACATAGATGGGGGTGAGAAGTAGCTCCTTTTGAATTGAAGGGCCTGATTCTGCACAGGGCTAAAGCCAGCACAGGGAATTGCATTGACTCTGAGCATCTGGAATCTGGAAAGAGTAGGAGGCTTTGTTTTGTTTTTTATGTCTTCCATGTTTTTCCATGCCTTTGGGAGGCTAAGGATTTTTGTTTTGCCCTCTTTTTGAAGGCTGTACTAATATTTGCAAGGTTCCGGTTTGTGCTCATTCATTTGCTGTTAGGTACAGAGGACTAACTTGGGTAGCTGGATAGGCTTAACATAACCTCCTAATATGCATTTCCTAGCTGTGAAAGAGGGCTGAAGCAAAATGTAATGCTCTAAGTCCTTTCACAGAAGATTTTCTTTTATATGGGGACTGTCAAGATTAAGATAATCTTATTCTTTCCCTGAGTCTTTCCTTGTTTGTTTTGTGGACATTTTTTTAAATTATTTTTGGTTATTTTCCTTTTGCCAGTTCTTTCAGGATCTGCAGCCCTGATCCAGTGCACAGCTAAGGGGTTTATCTTTAGGCAAGGTTTCACACATCTAATTTAAGGTGTGATTTCAAATCAGTTTAGACAAACCAGTGAAGGCAGCTGCTGTGGATTTTGTTGTTGGTTAGTTTTTCTTTTTTTTTTTTTCTTCCTTTTTTCTTGAATAGGGCTTATTTCAGGTTATTTTGAAATAATTATATTATATTTGTTCATTAATAGAACCGAAAGCAGAATGCAGCCATACCACCTGTATCATGATAGGCATATGCCTTGAGAAGGAATGCTTCAGAAATGCCACAGCGTCCTACTTGGAGTAGGTTTTTGGTCTGGCCTTCCTGGGGTGCAGGACTGAGGTCTTGAACTCCTACCTGTTATCCTGTGGCAACCTTACTCCACAGAGAAGGTGGGTAAGCTAACCCTATAGAGAAGGTTCTGTACCTTGGGAGAAGGGAAATTAGAGTGGGAAGAAGAGAGTGAACATGTGTCACGCTCACAAGCAGGACCAATGATGAAGAAAAAACACTTTCTGTCTCTGAGTAAAGCTAATTCAGTACCAAGGAAAATCCTACTTGCAACTTTAACCCTGCAATAGCCTCTTCCATTTCCTGGGGAGGATATGCTTTAATTCTGGCCCTGAGGCTACCTACGCATTTGTATCAGTGAGAGAGCCTTTATTTCATGATTCTGGCAGTGGGTGAAAGCAGCTAGTTAATTTACATTGCTTACTCAGTTGTTTGTTAAATGGCAGTGCTGTGGAAAGCATTTCTCCATGGGTAAAAGGGCTGGCGGTGGTTCTTATCTTTGTGGCCAGGCATACAAAGCCACAAGCACAGAAGGTCTAATCTTCTTGGATGGATGGTGGCCAAGCTCCTGCACTCAAAGCACTGAAGTCAATGGGAGCTTGGCCTTGCCTAAAGACTGCAGAGTCAAGCCAAGCAACCATTAGTGGCAAAGGCGGCATTTGGGTCTTGCTTCAGAAGAAGAGATAAAGCTTAGAGAGGGAAGAGCACAGCAGGGAAGTGCCAACAGCCAGAGGTCATGGGCTCAGGATAAGGAAAAGATGACAACAGATGTTCATCTCTAAGTGAAGGGCAGGGGTTATGTCCATAATGCCGCGAGTAATACATTTCTCTGTCCTGCTTGCCTGCCCCACTCATGTCCACGCTGAAGAGGCCTCTGGCCTATGTGGGATGCACCCAACACACCCAAAATTGTGACATGCCCTGTTTGCATGTGGAGAACACCCTACCTTTCCCCTTATCTGCATTTCCTCACCAAGGCAGCTCCTGAGTATCCTCCAAACTGTGTCTCTGCCTGGGCGAGCACTAGCTGCAGGCAGTGCTGGGCCACCTCTGAGCAGATCAACACAGAGAACATCTGTGAGACAATTCCAGTAGAAGGTCTGAGAGCAAGCTTTCAACTAGGCAGTGCAGGCACAGGTAAACCTACAACTGCAAACACCTGAGCTGAGCACCTTCGCAAAACTAATGTAGGACCCTTGGCACATAATTGCATCATTCATTTAAGGTCAGTGTTGCCACCCAGATACAGATATTCATTGTCCGTACTGTATAGTTTAAGGCTATCTTGGTTGTATCTAAATGAACTACCTTCCTGTATGTGGATTATGCTGTTGCTCAGCCCTGAAAGAGTTTAGGATCACAGTACCTAGGCTAAAAGAGAATTTAGTTGCTTTCTACTAAATGCATGCAGAGTTAGCTAATAGAAACTGCCAGGGACAGAGAAGAATGATTTTAGATAAAAGGTGGTCTGGGCGCATTTTAAAATTGGATGTAAATTATCTTGAAATAAACTCAAGTGGGAAATTAGAAGAGAGGCGAGAATGTGGAAAAGCATATCCCTACTGATATTAGGGAAGGAGGGAGGAAAGAACAGCAAAAGACTTACTAAGTTTTATATTAGAACTTGATGTGTTTATGAACAGAATTTCACATTGTGATTGCTCATGGTAGCAGCAGGGAACTGGATTTAATGAGCACAGTGTCCCTTCAAAACATATACCTCTGCTGTCAGGATACACAGACAAATAGACCCTTTAATATAGTCTAGCGTTGCCGGTGGGCCAGTCCTGCGACTCTTTACATGCTTGAGTGTACTCACTGAATGTCCAGGGGCTTCTCACATATGCAGGGTGTCTGGGACTACAGACACGTTTCCCAGGTTGAAGCCAGCATCCACCAGGCCCCCTTCTTTCCCAGGAAAGGTGGAGCACACAAGCCGGGCAAGATCCATGAGTGCAAATAAATACCCATCTGGATGGTCAAGGGCACCAGCAGCTTAGGGCATGTTGTGTGTGCGGTGGCATAGTCTAGGCAGTGAAAGTAGACCTATCAAGCACCATTTTTACTGTGTCACTGCCAAAAGCTTTAAGGGGATCACCTGCTGTCTCCTTCACATGCGCATTTGCATATGAAACAGTACTTATAAGATACAAATTCTAAAAAAAACTCCAAACATTTCTGCTCCTCTTGTTTTGGCAAATAAGCCTTTTTTTTTTTTCCAAGCTCCCATGTTTTGCTCCTCTTACTGTCTTTAAAACTGACTGGGTTTCCCTTCTTCTACCCCTCCCCACTTTGTTTAAACCAGAGGCACCATGAGGTTGAGCACTACATGCTTAGCTTCCCCAAGTACAAATAAAAGGATTTGTTGAATTGGAAAGGTTTTATTTTGCTATTAACAAGATCAGCAGTTTCTTCAACTTGAGCCCAAACTGTTTAGTGAGGAGAAAGTTTGGGATTCAAACCATAGGCTTCTGCACATGAACCTGAACTGTACTTAAGTTCCCTGTAGGTTCATCTATATACACGAGACAAGTGGAAAGATTAATAGATGGTAAGATGGATGGATTATAATGTGTTTTATATGATATATAGAAAATACTCTCAGAGTGCAGGGATGGCCAGTAGCAATCATTCCCAGGGGTAGGCACCAGAGCATTGACTGATTTGTAAAGGTCAGACCCTTCAAGATTTTTTTTGTGTCTCATACATTCCCATTTCAGGTCTTCTCATCTATTTGTGTACATGTCTATGACATACATCTCATCAGGCAGGAAAGAAGGTGATAGGGAGGAATTAAGAGCTCACTACCCAGATAAGGTTTGGGATAGAGTAATTTCAGATGCCATTCGTTACAGTGAGTTCTTGCCACAAAGCAAGTCAATGGAATTTTTTTTACCAAGCTTTCTAAAACATTTCTTCTCCCTACTCTTTCATTAATCCAGCATTGTATCAATTTGCACTGCCCCTACAAAAGTGATGTGTATTTATATGGCAATTCATGTAACCGCAACATTTATCTCCACCAAAAACCACAGGGTTCTGCCCCGTGCCTTAGAGCTGCGATGCACAAGAACAGAAGGCTGGTTGTGTAGCTAACCTATGCCGAACAGCTTTCCTGGTTTTGCAACATTCACAGTCCCTGAGCTGAGGACCTGGGTTCTGGCTTTTTGCTTTTTTTAGTTCACAGAGGGATTGCTTTGGATTCACTCTTAGGGCTATCTAGTTTACAACGCTAATTCAATTACGTCACTCAGAATCAGGTACAGAGTGATTTGCTTGAACTTTGCAATTACACACACAATTCAATTGTAGGTGATTTTCTTGGCCTTTCCAACTTTGACACTAATATACTTTGCATTTCCTTAGGGCCTTCAATCACAGCAGATTTTGCTCAATGCTGTAAAAGTTATGACCCACTCCTACAAACACATTCCTTCCAGTGCCTTTACTTACATAAATAGCTGCGTTGACTTCAGAGGAATTACTGTGGTGTACATGGCAGACCCCAAAAAAGTTGGCAGGACTGGTAAAATTAAATTCTTATTAGTGTTTTGAGGGGAGATTTTGAGCAGAAAAAAGCTTTCTCACCGAAGAAATAAGGAGCAACCATATTTTCTGGAAATTTCAGGGCAGTTATTAAACTATTCATACCTCTAATTAACATCTCAGCTATGTAACAAGGTCACCAAGAACTACGTGGCATCTTTAGGAAGCAAGTTGTTCTGGGGTGGGATTTTCTTCCAGTAGGTTAACCAACATCTGCAGAGATACAATAGTGCCCAATAAGCATTTGCTAAGATTTGCTACCTCACATCAGCACCCTATGCTTTGTGATTAGGTTACAGCAGTGTTTCTTCACTGATTTAGAGGTCTGATGCCTGAACAATACCAAACACAACAGAACATGACTGAGCAAGAAGAGTTTTTTATTTACCATTATATCTATCCACATAATTCAGGGATAGAAATGACTGGACATTGGTTTGTTTGCTCATTTAACACCAGCACTTAGATACATTTTTTTCATCAACCACCTTCATGGTACATTAGAGTATCTCTATCTTTGTTGTACGGAAAAACAAGCTAAGAAAGAGACAGATGTAATGATATGTCCAAATTCATCCAGAAGACCAGTGTAGAGCTGGAATCAGGCTTCGTCAGAGTTCAACACTTCTGCTTTCTACACTGTAGCAGACTGGCTCTTTGGGAATTTCAGGTAACATGGACAATAGAATACCTCTCTTTGCAGTTTTTGACACAAAGCCTTAATCAACCCCTCCAGTCTTATCTTGGGGAGTATTCAAGTTTCTTAAGCCCTCTAAGGAAGGATGGAAAGACTAGGTAATCACTGCAGTAATCTTCCATGCTCTTATAGGTCATACAAGCTCTAGAATCACCTTTTGTCTCCTGAAGTGAATTCTTCCTTAGACATAGTTAGTAGATTATCTTCAACACAGCTGTCTTCTGCCTTGAACTTGATCTTCCTAACCATGTGTCATTTCAGTGATCTTCAGTAGTCGTCACTTTTCCTCCCTGTCTCAAATCATATTTGAAGCTATTTAGGGTGTCTTCATCCTTTTTATTTTTTTCCCTTCTTTTTTTTTATCTCTGCATTTGTCCATTCTTAACCCTGGTAGAGCCTTCATCCTGGCTAGAAACATCAGGTATATTATTGACTAATGAAAAAGTGAGTGAGACAAAAAAGGAAATGGGAGTAGGGACAATGAGAAGACGAAAGACTGAAACGGTGAGAAATCAGCTGTCTCTGCTTCCTACTCTTCTTTCCCAGGTTTTCCTTCTACCTGCTCTAAATTAATATCAAAGCCAGAGGGAGCAGTAAAAGGTTGGTGGGGGAGAACACGACAACCTTAGGAAAAAAAAAATCATGATGCAGAAAAGCGTCTGTCCCCTGTCTAATTCCTGCAGTGGCCTGTAGCTGATGGTGCTGAGAAAAATACAGCAGCAAGCTCTGACATTTCATTTCTGCAGAGAATTGAAAAAGGGCTTGCTGTAATTCATCGCTTCTTGTAACTCAAACCCTTTTTGACAGGAGTACCTGCGCTGTCTTTTAACAGTGGCACCACGGTGGCTGTAATTGGACATGAAAAATGATGTCGCGTTTCTACTTGCAGGGAGGATTGGGGTGGGGGGTAGGTGGGGCAAGTGGCAAGTTGGTATGAAGGGATGACGTCTGGCATTATTTGAATAGGTTGGTTTCAGGCAAAAAGAAGAAAAAGCCAAAATGAAGGGTATGAAGTGTAACAAGTACGATCACCTTGTCCAAGGTGTGCAAAGTTGATAGTAACGGTGTTTTTTGGCAGAGATGAATGTGCAAACTATCAAAGTAAAACGAGAAGTGTGATGCGTCCAAAGTTCTCTCTCCTGCATCAACTCAAGTGCTTATGGCATCCGTGGAAGAAGGATGTGTAACCTCTGAAATGGGGCTGATTCACCGCTGTAGGGGTACCCAGTGCCCACAGCTTCCAATGCAGACAGGGAATCTGGACAGACTTCGCCCGAGGCCACAGTGGGAACACAGTTATGAGTAAAACTCTGGTTTGCCATCCACCTGCCACCCCTTTGAAAACTGTGTCTGCCATATGTAACTAGAAACCCAAATTAAACTTTTTAGCTAAACCTAAATCCCTTAATATCTCAGTGGTCCTCATCCCACCTCTGCTATGACCTTGCTGTTGAATGAGGCACTTCAAATAAATTTGTGTCCAAATTATTCCAAAGCTGAATCATCAACAACAATAAACATATTGTCCTGTTTTATAATCATAGAATTGTTGAGGTTGGAAGGGACCTTTAAGATCATCTAGTCCAACCATCGACATCACTCTGATAAAAACAAACAAACAAACAAAAGTCCAAAACATCACTAAACCATGTCACTAAGCACTATGTCAGCCCGTCTTTTGAATACCTCCAGGGATGGTGCCTCAACCTCCTACCTCCCTGGGCAGCCAATTTCAATGCTTAATATCCCATTCAGTGTAAAAATTTTTCTTAATGTCCAATCTGAACCTCCCCTGGAGCAACTTGAGACCATTCCTTTGCTTATCATTCCTTTGCTTATCGCAGTGTGACAGAAGACGCTTACGACTTAATAATTAAAAATGGTTAATTGAAGTGATTTGTTCAAATAAGGAAAACTGTTAACTTAAGCATCAGTGTTGTGGGCACAACTTTTCTCCTGTGAACTATATTGCACAGGATCAAAATGTCTTAGAGTGGGTAACTCAGGAAAAAAATCATGGTAGTATCTTATACTGCAGCTGCTTTTGGCACCAGTGTATGTCTGGTGCAGTCACATATGAGGGCAGCCACTACTGTCAAAAACCTGTAGCTAATAGTATAAGAGGGAATCATAGCCTTGAAATTGTTATTTTCAACATCTTCTGCTTAAACATGTTAAATCGTAACACTGCAAAGTATTTCTAGTGTAATCACTGCATGCTGGCTGTTGCTGAAACAGTCATTTAGAATAATATAGATACATATATTGCTTGTATTCCCAAACTTTGGAAACAAAACCAAATTTATCGTTAAAAATGTAGGTTAGAGTTTGCCCTAATGTTCCATTCATAAGCAGTTAATAAACTAGCACAGAGTTAATGAGTGATTAATGGCTTAATGACTATTAGGCATTCTGGTTCTGCAATGTCAAGAATCTCCACAGTTTATATAGAGAACAAAAAATATTAGTCAGGTCCTATAGGATAGGAGGGAGGCTAGAGAGGAGTTAAACTCTTCCTGGGTTAACCAATGGTAAAACATTATGCTTTCTTTCACTGTGGCAGCCCAACAGGGAAGTTCCTTATTCAACAAAATAAGGAACAATAATCATATTTCAAAGAGCATCCATAAGCAGAAGAAAGAAGGACCATTGCAATGGACAGTGTGACCTATCCCAGAGGAGAGCCTAACAGAGTCCATCAAGTCCATCTATCAGTTCAAATGCTTGATCAGCCTACAAAGGTCTTTTTTTTGTGTGTGTTAAAAAATCTCTTCTGAAGACTTCTAGTGATAGGGATCAATAAAACCTCACAGCAACACCTGTAGTTCCTATGATGCCATGTGGATACTCATGGTATTAATTAGATTTGCTGACTGGAAAATCTTTCCCTTATGAGATTCTCAGGGTTCACCAAGACAGGACAGATATTTAAGGTGTCCATACCAATAATCCCCTAATCACTGTTCAGAAGGCTGCAGTATAAACTTTGGTTTCTTTGCAATAAACCTGTAACAATTCCCAGCTGAAGAATAAGAAAGGAACCTGAACCTCTGAATTCTCTTCTCCTCAAAAAAGCCTTTTCCCAGACTGGGAAGGTACATTTTTGTGCCATCTTATCCCTTTTCTGCTCCCCATGTCAGCTCCTTGCTCCCAGAGTGTCTGTATAAAAAAAAAAAAAAAAAAAAAAAGTTCCATAGAAGGAGAAAGGAAACTTAATTATTTTCCTCTCAGTGTTTCTCCCTATAATTGGTGTCTTTCATGTCAAGATGATCTCAATTTGTATTATGGGCTTCACGCAGGCAGCACTTTCTCTTTGGTCTATAAAGAAATTGTCAAGTGTATAAATCATAGTGTACATTAAATTACGCTAGCCTTTTACTTATTAATTTCCTCAGCTTTTTCTCCCCCTGTTGTATGCTTATTCCCTCCCTCTTTTTTTTTTCTTTTTCTTGGGGATTGTCTTCTTTTTCTCATGCATCAATATATATAAAAAAAAGCAACAAACAAAAAAACTACCCACAAAAGCCAAACAGATATTAGTCTCCTCTCAGTTTTTGCTAAACGGTCTGATGATCTCCTCTGCCTTTTGCAAGCTGACCACTTCCCACTCAACAACAAGCTCTGTCTAGTTTTTCTGAAAGCTAGATGCAAAGCTTCTACTCACAATCAGTGGGATTTTCACAGCCTTTAGTGGGCTTCAGATCAGCACCTACGTTGGCTGGTGTTCTGCATTGCAAGGAGTTCAGACCTTGCCTCTTGGGACCGTATGCAGCACACCCCCTGCAAATTCCTGGCTACCGTGACTATTTCTCTTACTGACTGCTGGGATGCAGGTTCTGGCTATTTCAAAGTGAGCACCGGGGAGCTCTGACTATTTGATTTAGATTAGCCATTACGTCCGCATTCGGAACCCGTAATATATAGTGCAGATATATATATATTTGACAGTGCAACTGTCAGAAGTTAACAGCTCTCAAGTCAGACCTTGGAGCACGGATGGTGTCAACACCAACCTGATATAAACACAAACCGATCGCAGTGGCTGAGCAGCTGGGGGAAGATAAAGCACGGGAACTGGGAAGTTTGGCTTTGTTATCCCAAGCGTGAGAACCAAGACGGGGTTCATCTCCCCTAACTCTAACTACATAGACTACCTTTGTGATTAGTGGAGACAAACAAGCCCTGCAGAACACCATTCCATTATTTTCATCTCAGACACCAATCTTAAAATTACACTTTTTAGACATCTGGAGCTACACAACATAAATTACCCTCCTCATCTGTGTGATGTTGGATCTTCAAACCTCTGTAACAGCTAGCTGCACACATGTGGTTAGAGGAGCCCTGTGGCAGGATGTCCATCCTGCTGCTGCTAAATACATCACCTCCAAGCCTGCTAATATCTTGTGATACCTGTGGGAGTGACAGGTCTTTACCGTTGCAGAAGCAGGGGCTAATACAAAGCTAATCCAGCACCAGGTTCTTTGTCAGTTGTAGCACTTCAGCTGCCTGGAGTTTGTTGGATGATACAGGCATCCTGGTGAGCAGAAATTGCTCAGTAGTGTCTGGAGCCATAGATACTTCTCTTCCTGAGTGAAGTCTAACTGAGGTCGGTTTATGGCTAAGTACATTTTCCTCTTGAGACAACAATGAAGCAGGATCTGCTAGGCTCTCCATCATCTTAACCTACTTGTCAGCCAGCTTGATAACTTTTTATTACTAAATATGTGTGCAAAGTAATTAGAATAAATCTAAATGATTATGAACTACTTTGAAAAAAAAAAAAAAAAGAGGTAAATAAGGAGAAGGAAAAGAAAAAGAAAAAGAAAACTAGCTTCCTTGTTGCCTTACTGTGAATAGCCACAAATAACGGAGGGGCAACATCATCTAAGGCACCCTGTGATACTTATCAGCCAATTTGTGCTCTGACTTTACCAGGAAGGAATAGGTTGGGAGATTTCCATTGCCTTCTGGCTGCCTGCTCCTTGTGATGTCAATTTGAACTTACCATTTCTTTGATTGCCAAATCTAAATGATAATTTCATTCCACTCAGGGGTGATCACACACACAAGAGTCTGTCTGCATAGTGTACAGATTGCTTTAAGTGACATGGAGGAAGAGGCAGGGAAGGGATTTCAGATTAAAATCTCAGCTGGTTCTGATCCAATCGGCATCTCCAGCTACTTACAGGAGCGGTATTTCCTCACCCCTCTTCATCAGACACCCACATCATGTTAGGAACTACCACTGATCTGTTGCCCTTTATCCTTGGAGTTAACAGCTCTGGGAATAATGATAGTCACCAATGCTTTTGTTGAAGGGGGGGGGAGGGAGGGGCCAGATAAGTGAAAAACAGAAATCCTATTCACAACAGGATGGCAAGTTTTTTATTCTTGCTTATGTTCTGATGTGAGAAAGGAAAAAGATGCCTGAAAAAGCAACAGCGTGAGATGTCTCAAATCATATTCTACCTTCTCCCCTCAAAAAAATCTCAATAACTAACACTCCTGCAATATGTGGACAAACCATATTCAAATCTCATTCCTCAAGTATGAAATGGATTCTGCTATGTTACAGGTGACTCTCCTACTGTGCTAGCAGTGGAGGTGGAATTCACTTTTCCATTTTCTTTTCATCGTGCCAATCTCAAGAAATCTTTGCAATTAAAGTTTCACTGATGCTGATGTTCTGACAAAGCATTTCTGCTCTGACACAGTAGTGTTTCCAGAGGAAGCTATTAGAAATTTTAAAAGTTATGTTTAAAATTTCATGACCTGTGTGAAATGAGTCAGATCCCTCTCCCAGCGTGATTCAACAGAGCCTCTGTCAGGTAAATGGGGTGACACCGATTTACCTTGAACCAAGAAGCAACGTGTACTCTGTTGTTACTTCTTTCCTTACTAATTGCATTTTCCCCCTCATGGAGTAAATTCTGGTGATGCATGGTAAAAACACAAAGCAAGCCTCTGTGTATGAATGTTTGATTCCACTGTTAATTATGTTCTCTCTTTGCTCTTTCTTACAGATGAACAGACCAATCCAGGTGAAACCAGCGGACAGCGAAAGCCGAGGAGGTAGTTGACTGCATTGCTTTCAGCCACAGTGCTAAGTATAATTGTTGTCTCTGGCTTCTCTCAGGCAATGTGCTGATCAATTAGTAACGTAATCACTGCCAAAGAAATTCCCTCTGCAGCAAAGATTCTCTTTATTAAATCTCCTTTACTTCGTCTCGCTTTCCTCATATTCAATTATTATTTGATTTTAAAAGGCAGGCAGGTGCCAGCGATTGCCTGGGAAACAAATAACTGCCTCGTTAAGAAGTGAAGCATCAGGCGCTGACTTAACAAAGTTTAACAGCAGTGACGGCAATGTAGGTTTTTCAGACCTATGTTGGGCTGAGCTGCAGAGGTATTTAATTTAGTTAGGATAAAGCAGATATTTTATGGTTTCTCTGACCATGCTGTTTCTGCTTGGATGGAAGCAACTCTGCTTTTGGAAAAAACAAATTCTGAGGTAGCAGAGTTTTCTGCACCTTTATCAGCTTATCTGGATAAATCTGTTGTGGAAACTGAAGACTTCTCTCAGTCTCAGGGAGTTATTCAGGATTTGCACAGGTGTAGCTGAAATGAGAAGCTGGTCTTTTGCTTTTCCATCCTGCACAGTGGATTTCAAAGGCTTGGCTAAGTGACCGTTCAATAGATCACCGGTGATAAGGTGTTTCCTGTAAAAGGTTTTCTACCAGAACTGATGCGGTAATACTTCACCCTAGTCTTCTAATAGGGACCTGTTTGTCAGATCAAACACAGAGCTCAGTGAGAAAGTGTGAGATGGTCCATTATGCTGGATAAATTACCTTTTTTTATATATATATATGTACATTTATATATACTTGCATATATATAATGACATGGTGCTTCCTTCCTCTCAATCACTATTTCTTTGTGGAAAAAAAGGAATGGCTTTTGCCCACATATGCATTAAAAATACTAGTGGTTATGTATCATTTAAATGTGGGAGCAGATTTTGTCATTTAGTAACGATATGGCTCTTAGGTGTGTGCAAACTCTTTAGTTTCCACCATAGAAGTAAATGCTTCCTCATTTATATCTTTGTGCTGGCATTAGTGGAAATCTCCAGCAACAACTACTTAAAAGGGCTAAAATGCCTTGCAGACGAAAGGCACTGAAATTGCGTTCTTTTTTTCAGTTGAAAGCTTTGGATTCCAGAGGCTTTGACTGCATCAGTGTGAGGCTGAAACTCTCCAGTGACTCAAGTCATTGGAAGACTTTGTACGTAGGTTGTAGTTAAAGGGCTGGTGTTACGGGGTGGTGAAACCGGCAGGTCGGCAAAGGCTCCGTAAGGAAGGGCTGTGGTGCGGTGTAATTGCAGAGCAGGAGAAGAGCCAAGTGCTGGAAAAATGCCAGAGAGCTCAGGGATAAATATTGCACTTTCAGAGTCCCTATAAAGTAAATTTAGGGGAATTTGGCCAACACCGAGCAGAAAATATTTGATGGGCTCTTCGATGACAAGTTCTGCTGTCAAGGGCCACGGCACATTTCTAACCTGCAACAAAGGCATGTCACATCATACAGCGTTGTCCGGTGGCTTTTAACAGAACCAGGTCAATTTGCCCTCTTTCCCATCCCGCCTGGTGATCTGGCTCCATGTCTGAGTCGGGGTGGGTAAGCCATGGGCAGTTGTCAGCGCTGATCTCCTAGGGGAAAAGGGAAAGGCTCAGCTGCCTGGGCAAATGAGGGGACATTATGCACATTCCAGTGGAGCTCGTGCCGACAGCGAGAGTGAAGGGAGGGCCTTTTGTCTATTTAATTAGACATAGCAAAAAATAATAATTAGGCTGGCCAATTTGCTTAGTGCGCCTACAGGGTATGCAGCTCCCAATCAATCTTTTTTTTTTTTTTTTTTTAATGCAAATCACTAATAGAGAGCACACGTCTGGCTTTCTGGGAAGGGTTTTCAAACTCTGCTAAGAGCAGCTGCTTTCAGGAGGGGTGGTTTGAACTGCAAAGGGCTCTGGTGGTGGTTTGATTCCACATTATTCGTCACACCAGTAGTTCCCTCCCCATTGTATTTTAGCTAATTATCTCCCCAACACACATAAACCTCGTTTTTCTCACCCGCCGCACTTCCATATCACTCCTGTCGGCGGTGATCATAATGCAGGGGCCAGGCGGGTGCACTCATCATTGGCGTGAAAGACACGTTGTCCTAATTCCCCACTGACAAGCTGCTTCTGGGCTGGTGATGTTTCAGGACGTCATGACTCAAGGGCAACTATGGGAGAAAAGAACAATTGGCACCCAAGGGAGGCATTGTATGAAAACTTACGTTCTTCGTGAGCCCACCAGTTAAAGCAGGCATGGCAAACAGAATGCTAAAAAGGAGGCCGTGTATCTTAGGAGCACATCAAAAGACTTCGTTAGGGCTGCAAGATAAAGGTCAACTTCAACAACAAAGAAACTTAAGTTGTAGCTTATTATACCCCATCCATGTACTTGGATGGGACACGAGGTAAAACGAGGGCTCAGAAGATGAAGCAGCGGTTCTGCACAGCACGAGTCTTCTGTCTGCCCAAAGCCCACACTCTGAATACACCTCTATCTTCTGGCTTACGGGGACTTTTGATGCCAGGTCAAGGTATTAAGGAAAGAATGTCATGCTTTCTAAAACTGTAGTTTGAAAGGCTTTTGCTGGAAATGGTGAGCAGCATTCTTGAGGAAGGGTGATTGTGTTTTGTTTTGGGACAAATACCTGCATTTTGCTAAAACATGAATCTTTGACTTTTCCCATAAGTTGATGGGAGTCCAAAACTTACTCTTTCCCCCAACCAGATTCTGCCCATTTTTGAGTCTGGATTTTCTTCATCTTTAACCCTTCCTGTCTCTTTATTCTCAGTTGAAATGAAAATGGGTGTGTTAGCATTTAGCGTGTGTGAGCAAGAATTTAGACTTTCAGACCATCTAGGTTTGGGGAACAATTCAAAATATTGCTTAGTACAAATTACACTTGACCCAACAAAATGGAAATGCTGAGTCCCCCTTATTAGTTTGGCTGGTTTTATTATTTTGTTTGTTAATCCCCATATTGGACTAGGAGCAAGACAAAGAGTGCAATCCTTTTCAATAAAAACTGTCATTATTTACATTTGCCTAATCTCACAGGAACTAGAAATGAATGTATTCTCAGTACATTTCTTTAGGGAAGCAGTCTAAATTAATGGGAAAATTTTGCATTTTGTGTTCCTGCATGTTTGTGCGTGTGTGTATAGTCAAGCTACAAAACATTGTATAGGGGTATTCCTTCTACAAAATGCTTCATGAAGCGTCAAATACCTGATTGGAAGGTCAGAGTCCTTTGACGTTTTATAGAGACTTAGCAGTGATAGAATTGATAGAATGTGATAAAAAGGCAACAATTCTGTATTTCGTTCTGAAAAACCAGACTGCAACTCTAGCTCTATTAAGGTATCTTAAAAACTCCCACTGACCTTTGTGTTCTCCAAATTTAGCTTGACTATAGAGAAACTACTTCACCATAGATTAGGTAGTCCAATATGACTGTCTGTATGTAAGCTATAACTCCATGTTGAATTCTGAACATGACAAATGCCTATTAAACTGATAGAATTTTCTATTATTTTCATCCCATTGCTGATGATCTTTCTTGGTTCCTTGTCTCACACGCATCGCTAAAAATAGTCTGTAGATATCAGTGCCTTAAAGTTTTGCAAACTTAGGGAAAGATTTCAAGTCTATTTTGTGGTTTGGGGCAAAGTTTGGAGCCATTTCTTATTTTATCCACAATATCTCTAGCTCTCTCTAGACAACTCTCACTGCAGCTGGCAGGGTTAACCTATGATAAACACAGCCCCGAGGTCCCACTAGGTCGTACAGGGAGTAACATTTTTTAAAAGGAAATTACTCTCCTGCTACTCTAGTTGCACTCCGTTAGTGATGCTTAGATGCTCCATTGCTCCCATATTCCTCTCAAAGGACAGAGGAAGGTCCATGAAGGAAGGCATGAAAAGATGCACACCGTGTGCTACCCAGGCCCAGCATTGTCCCTGCCAAGAAACACTTCACAATGGTTTTGGGGTCCTCCTGCATTCTATGGAAGAGATACAGAAGGTTCCTGGACTAAAGAAAATAAAAAGTCAAAGTTCAAAGTGATTTAGAGTTGAAAGGACGCAATGTCCTGCAGGGAGGGTGTTGAGAGATTTACAGGAGAGTCTGTAGTTCACGACACTGCAGTGCTTTCTACATACAAGACTTCACAAATCTACGAAAGCTTCTGCCTGTGTGCTTTCAAGCAAATTTGTTTGAGTATATTTGGGGGAGGCAAGTGCAGTGTGTCTTTTTTTTATCTGCTGTTTGGTGGATGTGACAACAGCATCTGGAAGGATTGGACTTCATATTTAAACCAACTTGCATTGTTTCTCTACCTGCTACTCAATGTGCAGGCTCTGAAATTATCTGCTTGGCCATGGTTTATTCCAGGTTCAGAGCAAAATGTCCAAGTACTCATTTACAGTAAACAGCAAAACAGTGGTGTCTTACTCATGCACTATGATCTATTTCATTTTATTTCTTTCCATCAGCTCAGCAATGATGATGGGGGTAGAATCCTTATGGCCAAAACCTCTCAGGAAGCTTCCCATCCAGGTACTAGCCAGATCCTACCCTGTTTAGGTGCCAAAATCAAGCAAGACTTGTTTGCCTGCAGTTTAATTTGGCTTCACACTAGTATAACAATGCTATGGAGAATTATTTCCTTCTTCCTTGGAAGTGTTTTGCAAAGAGGAGGTTTGCTTGCCCACCGGAAAGGTCTGAGTAAAAGACTGAAGGGTAAATAAGGAGATGGAAATCTTGGCAGAGCTCATCTTCTTCTCTCCTGCAGTGCTGGAGTTCAGGCTATGCCTGCATGCAAGAAGTCCTGAATTCTGGGACTATGCATGTGTCAGAGTTGTAGCTTTGTAATTTTCATCTCTTTCTTATCTCTGAGCCATATGTGTTGCCTGGCGCACCAAGCTCCATAGAAGCTGCTTTACCAGCAGTTCCCTATTTTGTACATTTGATGAGCTTCTTTAAAAGTCTTCCCATCCCAGACACTGGAGAGCAGGCTGAGGGAAATGTCTCCTTTCCAGGTGGTAGTCCATACAACCTACTGTTATGTGACTTGCCACAGCTTTTTCTTCAACTGCAAATCCCTTTTTCTTTTATGGACCCCATACCCATTCAGCAGAAGCAGCGAGATAGCACTGGGAAGACACCCCAGGGAGACAGATGATGTTCTCTCTTCTCACAGCTGGGGGAAAAGGTGCAAGCTTACTTCTCCATGAACACATCCTCATTAACTCTTTCAACATTGCCATAAGCCCAGTATGACTCACCCTCATCTTTTATAGCGTGGGTAGAGCAAGGGACAGAGAGGGACTTGCAGCAGTCGTGTAACACATGCCTGCCAGCCTTTGCTTTGACAATTGCACTTGAAAGTCTAAGACTACTAGTTGGACAGTAACAGCTCCTGTCTTCACATTTTCTGGAGGTCTGGACTCAAGAACTCTGGACAAATCCTTTACCATAAATGGGGTCTCATATTCCCCTTTCTTTTCCTCAGTGCCCACAACAGTTTCAACAACAGGTCTCTTCCTCTTTGTCTTCTCTTACAGCTTGAAAGGAGATTTCCAGCTCCATGCCAAATCGTTTTCTTAAGTCTCATAGATCTCCTCTTTCTGAGATTTTCCCCAAACATGATTAATCAGCTGGTTTTGACTTTTCTTGCAGGAGAGATTAAAAAACAACAACAACAAAAAAAACCACACAAAAACAAATAAAAATATATTATCACCCCCAAATCTTTTCTCTATTTATTACATATCCAATATTAAACAGCACACTTCTCTGTGTGAAGGGTAAAGAGAAGGAATGACTTTCAAAATAATCCAATATTCTGCTAAAAAATTCACTGGGAGAGGAGATGAGCTCATGAGTCAAAAGGAAAAATAAAAAGCAAGAACCTAGCCAAAAGATCTTGATATTAAACTGGGAGGCAGCTTTCTTGCCTCAGGGGCTGGGGAAGGGTCAGAACCGACAGAAAGCCCTGGTGTCTTTGACAGGGTAGGCTCCTGAGGAATGGCTATCAGAGATTCTGGGAGGGAGAGATGTCAGTGGATTGAAGTGTGTTTGTCTCTCTGTCTAGTGAAGAGCTGGGGAAGGAGCTGGGCCTTGGACCACACAGGCCATCTTAGATATCCCACGGTCTTGAGCATTGCTCTGGCCTCTTCTGGCCTATATGGCCTGGTTTTCTTCCCATATGAAGAGGAACGCATCAAGGCCAGGGCAGAATCAAGAAACTCATGAAGATTTGGACATTTCTCCTTTCTCTCAGTTCAGGTGAAGCCACAGTCTCAAATGCCTAGACCCCATTGTGTGTGACAGAGCCTTCTACATGCCCAAAACTGCTGGGTTCAAAAGGAACCTATGAACTGGACTGATTATATTCCTGGTCTGAAATTCTGTAAAAATCACTAGTGTTTTTCCTTTAGTCCTAAGATAAACCTGATCTAGAAAGAGCATTTTAATACTCGTGGAAATCTTCTCTTTCTAGCTACGGCTTGTTGTGGAACTAATGACAGTCAATGGGAAATTAAAATCTCCTAGTTTATTGTGGAAACTCAGAGTTGAATGACCCTACTGAGAGCTGACATCCTGTTGTCCTCACATGGCTGTGGTTTTCGAGCAGGAATAATGTACCAACATTCAAATAGATCAGTTAATTCAAAGTCGCCATGGATGACCCCATTCATGCTCTCCACTGTCTGGTAAAACTTAATTCTGGGAGAGAAAAAGGGCTCCTGTGGATCCTCATGTGCAGTGTTTTATATTTGATGACTCTGCTGAAGGCTGGTGTGCTTTATCCCACACTCTCCTGCTGAAAGAATATAAGGGACATCAAACTTTTGTTCATGTCTGCCCTTTCCATCGTGATTGAAATCGATGGAAGTGCGCCCATCAATAGGAACTGGAAAAGATCCACAGGACAATATGTTCTAGCACATATCCTAAGGACAACCTTTTAAAAATAAGTATTAAGGGAATAAAAAGAAAAAAAAAACACCATTGCCTATTTTCATGAAGCATCTGTAACTTAATAGTTTACTGATAAGAAGGAGGAGAGTCTAGAGCAGAGTCTGTGGAGAAGCTGGGGAGCTTGTCATGTTGAGGTTTTGATATTGGTTCTGTTCTCCACTACCACACCACTTTTGATCAAATATGTAACTTCGATTCCCTTTCCTTCTCGCCCTTCCTGCATTGCCTGCTTAGCCTGTGATATGCTTTTATTCAGTCATTTCTTGCAGCTGGTTCCTTTGGCATTCAAGCATGTCAGGCTGTCAGTGTCATAGGGTTAAGACACCAGTGAAAGCCTGTAGCTGGGCCCAAAATGATATGAACAGGACAAAGAATCAAGTATGGTGTATGACCAAGGGCCCTCACACTGCAGAGTGGTATCTGGAGTTTTTTAAACAAGAGTAAAAATGGAAGAAACGATGGGAGGAGGAGAGTGGAGGAAATAAAAAATATAATCCTATAAAAAATTCCACCTTTGTAAATACAGCTCAACCTCCTAGGTGAACTCAGGGACACATTACAATCTTAGTATCTTTTTTTAATGCAAAGGTTGCTTGTCAATGGGTTTTTATACAGCATTAATAATACATTTATAGATACGCTCCACAATTAATTGCAAAGCATTTATGGCACTGAACAGTTCGAATGCATTATGATAATCACTCCTCATGCATTGACTTTATTGTGAAGGTTTTGCTGATCATTATAATTGGCTTGTTATTACACAGGGATATAATAACACCTCTCTGTATAGTAGTTTATAGCACATCAATAGCAAATGCATTCCCTTTATTGGAAGCAATGTGCATTTTATTAGAATATAGCTGAATAAGTGCAATCCATGTAGACAAATGAAGTTTCTAATGAACTGTCTCACAAAAGAGTCGAAATAACAAGCCATTTATTATGTATTATTCTATTGACGAACTTGTAGTTATGGTTACATGGGCATTTCTTTAAAAATGGAAGGCATGTTTTGCTGTTCTTTTGGAGAAGCATTTTGGGGAAAGGAAATGTATAGGTCATTTTTCTGCCTGATGTTGAATAAAGTAAGGGTGAGTGATGCTCACACCTTACAGATTTCATTTGTTCGTTGAGATTTCCCAAGCTTCTTCCTTGTACATTTGGTCTGACATTCATGAAGGATCAAAATGTTCTCACACTGAGTCCAATCCCAGCTCCTGGAGTGGTGAAGCAGCAACATCCCCTGTACAGTCAGCAACGCATTAGGTATGAGGAGCTTGGTGTTGTCCTTACTCCTGTTGTGTGGGTTGCTTTTCTCTGTTTTACTTAGTCATACATTAATGAAAATGGACAAGCAATCCTTGGGCGATGCCTGTAGTGCATAATATCCGGTCTTTGTCCTCATGTGAGAATGCCTTTGTTAGTGATTGCTGCACCAGGAAGGCAGAAGTCTTAGAAGAGGTGTGGTGCAAAATGGGGTGGCAAAGACAGGAATTAGTACAAAGGAAACTGAGACAGCTGGCAGAAAACTCACTGGTTGCAGGTCACTTAGAACTGGGGTAAAAAGGGGCACCTTTTATAGTTAACAACAAAAAATACCATAAAGTATTGGAGGTTCTTCCCCTGCCTACCATCACTACTCCAGGTCTGAATTTTAGCTCTTTCTGGAAATTTACAGTTGCATGCATCTGACATGCATACACAGGTAATTACCGTGTGTTTGTTTATTCATCTGACCCCGGCTGTAAAAAAGCACCCAAACGCTCTGAAAAGTTGTTTTCAGATCTGGTGCAGTTCGTAAGAGTTACGCTGCTACCTAAAGTATTGCCAGGCTATAAACCGAGCCCAGCGTGCAGCACATCATCCTGGGTGCCTGTTTCCTCATGACTGTCACTCGCTTGTTGGGTGCTTGGCAAAGACCTTTTGCTCTCGAGTAACCTCAGGGATTTTCTGGAAAGTCAGTTTTAGTGTGCTGTAGGATACAGGAAATGTTTGGACTGTAGTCAGTACCCTCAACTGTTGGCACACAGAGGTTACAACTAAGCAGTTTAAAATAAGATTGGCACAGCCCCACAGTCTCGATGCGGACTGAACTCTCGCTTCTCTGAGTGGGAATTTTGGTAAGAAGGGCTTTGTCCCTTGCCTGCCGAGATCCCAGATTATAGTATCACAGCTTGCAAGAAGTTTTGGGACTCAAGAGATTCCGGAGGTCAACAAAACTTTTCTCCATGGCATACACAGCATTTTCCAATTGCTATATATAGTTTGCAGTATGTACATGGACTCAGTTTGGGTGGCAGAAAATCCCTATGTAAATAATATAGCTCTCTGAGTAAACTCTCTCCAGTTTTTACCCAGAAATTGGCCCTCTTAGGAGCCTTGGACTTGGAAGAAATTTTAAAGGTGGCTTCTGTGCCACTCTCCGTAAAATGTTATTTCAAGCAGGATTCCATTTGCCAAGTTTTAGTGCCTAAGTATTAGGCATATAGTCTAAATTAGTCATCCGGGCTCCTCCTATGGACAGTGGAGGCAGAGAGGCACTTTTAAACTGTGATTCACCCCATACTAAGACAGATGGGATAAATGGTGCTTGGAATTTTCCCTTCTCTCTCTCTCCACTGAATTTGGAATGAACCTATGGCAATTCACTCAGATTTAGATATCTCACTTTTAGACACCTGAAGAGAGGTAAGATGAATCGCAACTTTCACCTTTGCATGCCACAGTTTTCCATCTGTATTGTATGAATGATGATACGTGACTTTTCTGAAACCTTGGTTAAGATCTATGAATAAAAATTGCTATATAAAACCTATGGATTGTAGGGGATGGTTTTGTCCTAAACAGGGAAGGCATTTTCCTCCATTAATGTGTTTGCTCCATAATATCAGGGGAAGAATAGGAAAGGCTGCATCCCAATCAGCCTGAGTGATAGAGATAATCTGATCAATTTTAATTCCTCTTTAAAGTCAATTTCCATTTTCATTTTTGTATTTGGGTTTGCTACCACTCCCATTCACATGGCAGAATGTTAACTCAAAAAAAAAAAAAAAAGAAAAAAAGGCTTTAAATTAAAAGCAGTGTGTAACATCAGCATCTTTAAATTGTGTTTTCATGATTAAGAAAAAATATTTTTATCTTTAAAACCAGCCTGTTTTGGAATCTGTGATGGAAAATGAATATGGCCCCTTGTAATATCATTTGTAGAGAGGTAATTTTCAAGGCAGCACTGCACTGAAACATTTTCCCCCAGGGAGGATAAACAGTTGGCTTCAATTAGTGAGGCACTGTTTCCTTTCTTTTCAATTTTAAGGGCAGTCTTGCAGCCTGATCCTGCACAGAGGAAGAGAAAGCTCTACACAGGGCAATAGATGGCAGCTTGGAAGACTAAGGTTTAACTTCTTGCTTTGCCACAGAGTCTCTCCTTGACCTTGAAGAAGTTACTTAGGGTCAGGCTATTATTGTCACTCCATTTCTATCTGGTGACTGATATTATCTTCAACTGTCTGAATATATACAGAAAATTGGACAGTATCTTGCCCTAATTCCAGTTTTCTTCTTTATAATAGCATTGGTGCTGCAAGGCTACATGCATTAAAGATTATTAGGTGCTCAGGTTCTCTAATCATTAGTTCCAAAGTAGTAACTTAGTTAAATAAATAGAGAAATTCAAAAGTATCAAATATGTACCACTACTCAAATCTCACATAAAGTCAACAGGCCTACTCTCTTTGAAAATCTCCCCAAATAATGATGTTCTTCCTTATAGTTGGAGCGAACTTTGTGGGTTTGATTCCTCCTGCTTTTATAGTGGAGTCAAGTCAAAGTTGTTCCTGTAATGGATGCTGCCTGCTCAAGCTTGTGGGGACTGAAGGAGGGCATGTCACGTGGCAGAGCAGGATTGTTTCATAATGCATGTTGGAATTCCCCAATGAACGGGACAAGAAGAGTGTTAAAAATAAGGACTAAGTAACTCAAATGTATCAAGACTGTCCTTACTGGAGGGATATTTCCTTGTAGCATCAAACCTAGTATGCAGGAATTCATAGCTAGTAAAATACTTCCAGCCCATGAACTGCCATACGAATGGTAACTTATTTCCCCAAATATTTATTTTATCCATCTCTTTTATCCAACTCCGGAGCCTCTGATGAATGACCAGATGCATTAATTGAAAACCCCAAAACACAGACACTTCCAAGCAGCCATCTAATTAACATGAAATTTTGTTGCCACTATGTAAGTTACATTGGATGAGTTGCTTTCATGGATTTTTTTCTTTTTTTTTTTTTCCAAAATGACTATTACTATTATTATTATTATTATGAATAGCTAATGAAGAAGAGATGTGGGAGAATGGGCCAGAACCTCCGGCAAGGGGGAATGAAGATAGTATGAGTTTAATGACTTTAGAGATTGGACTGAACCAAAGCAGTCTCTCCACTCCCTAGATCAGAAATCTAATTATTTACTATCTATCTTGCGGCAGTGCCTGGGAGACCAGATATGAACCATGACACCAGGTTCATTGTACAACACAGAGCAGAAGGAAGCCTTCTTTTCCTTAAGAGCTTACTCTCTAAAGATAGACCAGATACAGTGTCTGGATGCAGATCTGTTATACAGTGTCTTCCCAGATGTGAGAAAAGTGTTGTGCTGTGTTGCCCAACTGGGAGTAAAACTAATACATCAGGACTGGCGCTGTTGAGTTAGGTTTACCTGGGGAAAGGAAACATTATGGATGGCCTTCAAGTGAAGCTCCTTTTGGGGACATGTCCTCTGGGACAAAGCAAGAAACATTCTGAATAACATATGAAAGACCTTAAGATAATAGCATGGCCTCTTTCTTGACAAGGACCCTCCTCCTGCACACTCATACCATGTGGTCCTGGTTGGTGTATCTGGTCACAGCTAAGGCCAGGCAGCTGTCTTCGGTGTACAGGTTTGCTAGTGGAAAAGAAACTGAGGTCCAGCAAATGCCTGAGGGACACTGCACTGACAGGGGGACTGGTATGTCACCATCCCATGAGCTATAGAGGCGGGAGGTCCATAGGTACTGTGGGAGAAACAAGGGTGCAGGAGGAAACTGGGGTAGGACAGTCCCTGAATGCCAGATGTCTCTTTACAGGGAACTCTTCAAAGGGACCAGAGTCACCTAGAACAAAACACATAATGTCTCACAACAGAAATTCAAATCCTGATGCAAGTATCAGTATTCAGCAATGAGCTGAATTTATCCCCGTCTCTCCTTGATCTCAGTGTGTGATCCAGCACTCTTCCCTGGTATTACAGGCAATGTGGTTTTTATTAGAGCCTGTAATGTTCCCTTATTGAAGTTTGGACTTTGAGAGGAAAGGCCAAAACACTGGAGCACTAGCCATTCTCCTGGTGTTTCTGGCTAGATTAAAAGGAAATGAATAGGTTTCAGATCTAGAAGGAATCGTTAGATCTCATTTAACCTCTTGCATAAACTGACGGTAAAATTTCAGCTAGACATTCTGTGCTGAGATTTCTGACTTACATTTGACTGGAGAATAAAAAAATTTAGCCATAGAATAACTCTTTTGAGGCTTCAGCACAACTTTGATATCAAACAGGTTGGAATTGCAGAGACGAACTTTCTGAAAAGCTTTTAATCATTTTGAAAATCAGTTCAATTAGTAAGGATATATTTTAGCGATCATTTATGTGTAACAACTAGAGATAGTCAGATATATTTACCAATCAAAATAATTTGGATAGAAGCTTGCTTTTTGACTTAAACACAAGTGCCTAGTCCCCCGCAGCCTCCTGCACACAAAACCACGAGGGGCAATGTTTTCCTGGGGCAAAGTTTTCCAGGTTTTTCTAAAGAGACCTTAGAAAAGGCACAGCAGGGTGATAATCCTGAAGCTGAACAGGTGAAAAACTTCATTGTGTCTAAGGAGACAATGGAGTTCATTCAGTGCACTGAGAGAGAAGCTTCCTGGAAAGTGGATATTCACATGCAAAGAAAGCAATTTGCATGATTCCTTCTATATGGTCCCAGATGAGCAGTGCTGTAATTTCTCCCTTACTACATTTCCATACCAGCACAAATGTTTCTTCTTCTTGAGTTTCTACCTTCCTAGTTTCACTATCTGCCAAACAGCTGAGATATTTCCAGTGCTTTTCAGAAAGTTATGCTGTCCCCATTTCAAAAGGAATATCTCGCCAACCTGAGCCAGTGCCCACAGAAATGGGTCTAATTACATGTCAACAGACATTGTAGAGCGACAGAATTTCCATGGGCAAATAATCAGGGAAAAAGTCCTCCATTTTGCAGACATTAGTAACATGCTGACCTTTAACAACATTGCAAGCCTTCACTCTCTTTTTAAAGTATTATATCCATCCTTAGGGGGAAAAACTTGTAGCTAAGGATTGAAATCAGCAGTGGATCATAATGCTGGCTGTGCTATTCAATTGCCCTGCTGTATTTAGGATCCATTTATTTCTAGCTATTTTTTTTCTGTCTTGAATCTAAAAAAAGAAGTGACCAGGCTGGCAGTGACATGTGATTAATAGATTGCAACTTTAGAAAAGAGTTAGCAGAAGGAGATTAGCATTGCATCCTATTATTTATTAATTAAATGCAGACACCCTATTTATACCAATGCTGATGACATTAGTTCATGTCCATGCTTTGGGACTGCATTATCCATCCGGTCTCCTGGCATAGTAATGATTGTTATTAAGCCGGTGGATGTTGCTGGGCTCCTTCTGTCACTTGCTTCTGTTACGAGCAGGAAAGCACAGCCCAGAAGTTAAAGAGCCAATCTGAACTTTTTGTTCAAGTGTCTGCTGTGTCAGTGACAGCACGGGTTACCTTGGACATATCCCCTGGCTTCCTTGGGACCTCACTGCTTGCTCTGGAGCAAGGGAGATCTGTACCTCCCTACAGTTTAGGTTGAAGTGAAGATGATTAAGTGTGCAAGGCAATATGCTGTGTGAGACCTTTTCCGTTGCTTGTAGGAGAAAGAATGACATTAGTGGACATATACGTACCTGCTGCTGCTATTTCAACTAGCAGGATGGGAAAGAACTATCACAAGTGTTATTATTTGGCAGTGCCAGGGTAGAATAATATACTTCACATGACTCTTGCTTTGATAACTGGACGTCCTGCCTGCAGAGTGTTCAAAGTCCTGAAGCCAATCCAACCTTCAGGTTTCCATTATTCCCAGCAGCTGTTTTCAAGGTCCTGCCATTAAATGCAGGAAAACCAGCAAATAGGCTGCAGGACTCTGATCGCACCTGATAGTGGCTCAGGGAAACCAATGGGCTGCTCTACCAGACGGGAAGGACAAGCACATTACTAGGAGACGGTCCTCTCCTGCAACCCTGAAAAAGAGAAAGACCTTTTGGTCCAAGAGAGAATTCTGCTGGTTTTAAATGGGGAAATAGCTCTGTACCAGCTCCAGTCAGATCATAAATAAATTTATGGCCCTTGGTTGAATCCACTGTGACAACATGAGCCAGTAGAGCTCATAGACCACATACGTTTCACCTTCACAGTAAAGACAGAAAATCAGGGAAATCCTCACATTCATCAGTTCACGTCCTTGAAAAATTACAATTTAGGTATCTGCTATCCAAATGCTCAATTACCCCTGCAGAAGCATGTCATAAATGCTTGGATTTGGTAGGGTTTCTTGACAGGGGGCAACGTGCACTCTAGTCTGTGATTGTCTGGCCCTTTTTCCACATGTTAAAGGACAAGTGAAATGCATAACCTAGTCTCTTAATTGTATCTTCTACATGGAAGCAAGTGTTTTGACTGTAAGCAGGACTTTCTACAGCAGGGTCAGGCAGTCTGGTCCTGAATGGAGGTAAGGTTTTCTCCCTACTTTTTGAAAATTCAGCAGTCTCCAGAGGTACAGACATGAGGTCTGAAATCAGTACTCATGAAACTATTTAGGATTTGGTCTAAAGCCTACTCAGACTCCAGAGCCCTTTCGACCAAAATCTCCATGGAAACTTTTCTCGAGAACAGTCCAAGTACCTGAGCCTTAAACATCTTCTTACCATCAATTTGGTCTTTGCTTATTTGGATTTTCTTCAGCAATCACGTTCCCTCTTTGAAAGCTGAACATTTTAATAGCCAATAATTAAAAGCGAATATTGAAGAGTGTTTCAGCATTATCTACACCATGATACAATCTGAACACATGCAAAAGACATTCAAAAGATGAATGAAGAGAGTGAATGGGCTGATTTATCCTGGACTGTTTCTGATGGTGTGAAGCCTGCCTTTCACAGCCTGATGAAGTGCAAAGACAGTTACTGGATTTGCTACCAGGAAGGGCACACATTCATTTCCTCTCCTGAAAATCTACTTAGAGCTGAGATGTGAGCATAGGAAAAATTACAGCCAAAAAAACAGCCACTGAAAATTCAAATGATAGTTTATTTTGCCAAGCTGGTGTGAAAAAGAATAGATTGAGGGTTGCAGAAACCGGCTTAGAAATTGTGCAGAAGTTTTCCCCTGTATATGCATGCTTCCGACTGTTTTGTTGGGTTTTTTTTCCTTCTTTTCTTTTTTCTTTTTCTGTCCTCCAGTTCTTGTAGCTTTCCACAGTTAAACATTGCTTCCTGTGGACATGCTTCAAATACTAAGCCAGTGGTGAACATATCTTCCCAACCATAGAAAAGAAGAGAATGGGATGCAAAGTGGAACTGCAGTTCCTTCCGGATCCCACTGCTGTCCCAGCAATACAAAGCTCTTCACCTTTACCCATAAAGTGAAGAAGAGCAGAAAGATGGCTTTAAAATGGATGCTGCTGTGCTGGGTGATGTAGATAATACTTAGCCTTTCCGCAGCTCAGTCAGTGGCTCTTAAAGCTTCTTTCAGATTAAATCAGCCTCTTTGCCTTGCTAGGTGTGTGGACAAGGAAACTGAGGAACAGTAACTCATTGTGTTTTGGGAGAAGCACCTCATTATACAGCTTGGACCAGAAGTCATGTCTTCTAAATCCTATTCCTTACTTAGATTTGACCTTTCTCTTTAGTTATTTTGTCCTCTTTCCCCACCTCAGCTTTGCATGAGTCTTCTGACTTTAGCCAATGTGCTAGAAAGTGAATCTGGGGGCATAGGGGTGCATCTGTGGGGCGTTTGGAGGGGAGCTGCATCTGGGACCAGCCTGCCAGACCCTCAGCATCCACCCATGTGCATCTTCCCTGTAGATGGGAAAAATCTTGATCCTGGCATTGCAGGGAAAAAAAAAAAAAAAAAAAAGAAAAAGATGGTCCCATCCTAATGGAGAGGGTGTAGCCCCATTCCTGACCTCCTTGCATCCTCTGTGCTGTAGGAATCCGTCACCACCAGCCTGTCAGTTATATTATCTCCTGCACGCAGCCGTGCAAACATGCAGTAAAACACATACAAATGTCTGGTCACAAAAGGCTCAGCAACAGCTCTGTCCAAATAAAATCCCCAAAACAGACAGTGGGTTGGGATATTGTCCTTTTAAATGTCCTTTGAAGGTTTGATTTTTCAACCCCTTTTTTATGTAAATCTGTTCCACCTATACCACCCAAATGCCAGGAAATCTTAGAACAGTAAATACCCCTGCAGCACAAACAAAATCATGCTTCAGAGAAATTGTTTGGTTTCTCAAAGCCATGGCCTTGCCCTTTAAAATGAAGGGCACGCTTCTGAAAAGCTCTCCTTCTCTTCCAGAACTTTGCTTTCAGCACGGTTGCAGCTGTACCACCTTCACCAGTGATGGTATCATAGCTCCTCAAGCTCAGCAAGGACACTTGGTCCAGGGAGGCATTAAAGTGACATCTTCAAAATCCAGAAGGTGCGTTGCCATTGTGTTGTCGTTAAAGCAACAACTTAAGAAGGCAACAGGAGGCTATTTGCTATAAATTATCCCATCTATTGGCTGGGACCAATAAAACCACTGCTTCTTCTTTCCAGAGGAAATCAGACTTGTACAATCAAGCTCTTTGTAAGTGTGTGCCTGGGCCCATCTATCAGTCAATCTGTCAAGGGCTCCTCCTTTGAGCTTTGAACCCACTGGGTAATTTAACCTATCGTTGATGGGGTGGAAGAGGTCCCAAAGCTATTGTGTTCCTATAAATTTCATGAAAATAGGCAGCCAGGCAGAGCAGAGAGTTCTCATTAATGCTGATAAGCCCATCTTTTATTAGACATCAATGAACTCATGGGAGTAGGGACATTGGAAGAGGGTTTACACATTCGGCTGCCCATGAAGCAACTTGTTTCAGCGTGTGCACTCTGATACCCTGTCAAGAGGCCTTCTGTAGTAACAGCTTCTTGGTTTTAACAGGATGTCAGACAGATTTCTTAGCTCCTTTCTGCTGATTTCAACAGTGTTTCACACAGCAGAAAAGTCAGCCTGCTTGTTGCATTTCCCTTCCCTCCCCAGCCAAAGCCACCAGGGAGAGTTCCTGCACATTGTTTAGCAACTAGCACAACATCAGAGGTGGCTGGTTTTCAGTAAGGAGTACCCGAAGGTAACAGGAAAAACAACACAGGCTTATGAAATTGTTCTCGTATATCAGCATAAAAAGTACTGTTCAAACATAAGCTGCTATCTGTTATTCAACCACATATTCAGGTTGACGGACTTCAGGGTTAAGAAAGATGTGTGAACAAATCTTATTTTCCTTTGACATGGTCCAGCCTGTGCCAGTTCTTCTTCCAAACCCTTTTGCATTAGTCTGTTTGTCATGTGGAATAAACAGATCTGAGTTGTTACTCAAAGCATCTCTGTTCATCACAAAGTGCGGGAAAGCACACTCTGAAGCAGACCTCCAAAGCCCCAGATGCATGGCAGTATATCTAGCCACAGGATAGATGGTGCTTCTGCTTTTGTTCTGAAATCCCTGTGTTTTCCTGGATGGAAGTCAAATCTCTGGGCATTACCCAAGCATACCTCTTGACACAGGTGTTTACAGTACATCATGTAATGTACTACAGGCAAGCTATAGGTGAAGTTCTCCTACAAAAATTTTTGATGTAGGGGGCTACAAAGTGCAAGGAATCAGTGGAACTGAAAAACATATCTGTATATATATGTATGTATATCTCTCTCTATATATATAGATATTATATATCTAAAACTTCTATTGAAAGGAGAGCATCAAATAATAACTGGAATACAACCCCACATGGTACCAGTCATATGGCAACCTGTATTTCAAAGAGAGCTTACTTGAAATCAGCGTCATGTCAGAGTTACTGCTTTTCATGAGCATCAGAAAATGCTCTCTCCCCTTATTCCTTTAGATAAAGATTTTTTTAAGTGTATACTTATATTATTTGTCCTCATCATAGCATTCTGAGTAAAAGAAAAGTCATTTTAATTCCTCCTTTCAAAGAAAATCACACTTATTTGAATATGTGTATTTGCACATAACTAGGTACTATGTGGGCTGTGCATGCACATACATTGTTCAGGTCCTATGTCTTTTTAGATTTTTTAAAACTCAGGGGCAATTTTACAGAAAAATTATTGGCTTTGATTTTCATTTTGTCAAAGTATTTTCTTTTTTAGAATTCATTCCTATATTCTTTTTAATGGAAGCAGGAATGTCGTATTTTCTTTTGTTCTTACATTCTTTCTTTCTTTCTTTTTTTTTTTTCTTCCTTTCTATCTTCCACCTGCCTGCCTACTTTAGGTAATATCACCATAATTTCTAGAGGCTATAACAAGCAGGTAAAAGAATAGGACCAGGTTTTCTTCTTTTTAAATGGTGGTGAGTAAGCAGTAACTCCACAAAAGTTCTTAAAAGTCAGTTTGATTTACTACGGGGTACATTGGAGCAGGCTTTGGTATACATTATTCTGCTAGAGAACTTGTTTATATGTATGGAAGACTAACAGAATGAAACTGCAAAAAGAGCTGGTTTCTATCACTTCTCAAATAAGGGGAACAGAAAGCAAGAGAAGAGAAGGTACAAGGGGAGGGAGGAGGACACAATTCCACTAGGTGTATCAGAGATTCTGCACAGTGCTCTTGCATGCCATGGACCACCCTCTTCATAGCTGTGTGTGTGCAAAGTGATGAACCAGACGAGAGCAGGCAGCTTGGCAGCTGGAGGCGTTGCTTACATGGCCTTTTGCAGAAGATAAGGTGTATTTGCTGAAGGTAGGCCACTTTCTGTGGCCATCACTTCCCCCCCCACCTCCACTGTCCCCCTTGCAATTTGGTCAATTATTTGGTCCAGCTAATCTCATTTGCGTCACCTGAAACATCAAGCTAGGAATTAGGTGAGGAATGTCTGTCTCGGGTATCTCTAGCACTTCCAGACCGTGCAAAGAAACAAGTCATGAGGAGGACAGAGGTGTGGTCTGTGTGTGACAGATTTACTTCTAGTTACCTAAATCTTATGACTATCCCTTTTAGCTTAGCCTCACTGAAGGGAGAACGACCTCAGAGCAATATCCCAGCCAAGCAGGATTAGATTGTAGCCTTTGCCATCTAGCAGCATAGCCAACACAAGGGAAGAATCACCTTTGCACTCCGCTGATGTTAAAACAGTAATACTACTTGTATTGTTCTTTGATACACTGCACAGATAATGTCCACCAACCCCTGCGAGATGTTCTGTGGCAAAGGGACAGAACCATAAAGCAGCAGAAAAAATCCCTTTGCTGTCTACCACCTGGCACAGCTCTCTGAAATAACAGGGAAAAAATGTCTGGGGGCTTGGGAGAGTTTTGTGGAACTTCTTTCCACATTTCATGCAAGTTCTTCTTCCCAGCTCCTGATCTTACAGTGAGCCTTTGAACATACTAGGAAACAAGGAGCTAGGAAACCAGGGGCAATACTCCAGCTACCAGCTTCCCTCAGGCCATGCTTGGCTATACCTGTTCTGATGACGGATAGAGCACATAATTTTTTAGTGGGAATACTTATTTCCCAAGACTAATTGACCCTTACAGTAATTGAAACTAGATTTTTACAGGTCAGACTTTAACTCAAACTGTGCATGTTGTTAGTCTCCAAGACATATTATGGAGATTGCTTGAACAACTCCCCATAGCTATTATTTTTCACTCCTGGCAGTAACCCTGCAGAAGTAGTTTGTTCTTTAACTTGAGTGGTGGAAGTGCTGGCTTCCAGTCCCAGAGCCTCCGTACTCTTCCATGGTAACCTGTAAGTGGCTGGCATCTTTAACTTGAAGGTTATGTCCATCTCCAGGTCTCTCGCTTCATTAAGGATGCGAAAATCAGCTAGGACTTGGAAGTAATTCTTTCTCTGGCTTGGCTTTTGTTGTGTTTGCTCAGATTCACCAGTAAAGAACCAGTAAGCACTTGTCATCTGGGATGGGCAACAGCTCTTTATTTGGATGGCTCATTTGTTTTATATCTTCTGGAGATGTAAGCCATGAGTCAAATAGACACAGAATTTTCTGGAATGATTTATCCTAGTGATGATTTTTATTTCCTTATTTTTGAATGCAAAAAGGGTAGTTCTCTCCCTCCCCAAAATTGTTCAATTTCTATAATTCACTGAAAAACGATTCCATCTGTGGGCTGAGGATTTTTCCCACTTGCCAGAATCAGGCTTCAACATTTAATTTTTTTTTTTTTTTTTTCATGAGCAAGGATGGAAAACAAACCTGAAGATCTCATCTGACACCCAGTGCAGTTCATGTTAACACCACTGTGTATATCAATGAGCACTGCATCAAGCCTGAAAGGTTTTACAAAATGTCTGGGTGCACAAATGCCTGTTGGAGCTGAAGGGATACTCCTGGGCGATTTTGATCTTGCTATTGATAAAATGCAATAAATTCTTATTACTGAAGTAGAACCCTCTCAACTGTCAGAGAAGTTGTTAGTAAAGAGGTTGCTAAGGATTAATGTCTATGTGTGTGTGTGAGGGTGTATCACGGTGAATAATAATAACCATTTCAGTCAGGTGCTCTTTTCAGTCCTTTTCTTTATGTCAGCTCTTCTGTAGGTTTTAATATTTTTTTCCCTTCAGGGGATATTTAAATATGAGGCACTGTTAGCTAAGAAGAAGGAAAACAAATGCAAAAACAAATATAACTTGAAAACGGCATTCATTCCCAATGGGTTATGGCGCCTGGAATTTACCTAGTGTTTCTGTGTGTCCTCAATTATTATTATTTTGTAGAATTTAAACAGCTCCAAGAAAAAATAATAACAAAGATGATCTTCTGACTCAGCTGTTTGTATGAAATATCTTAATCCTCATTTCCTGCAAGCAGGAAATAAGGGTCTGAGAACCACTGAGTTTGGGTGATCTGCCTTTCTCCTTCCATTCTCCTCTGATCCTTTCCCTTCTTCCCTTCCCACACACCCAACTACTGCAATCCACAAAAAAAAAAAAAAAAAAGAAAAAAAAACCCAAACATTTAAAGTGTGACTCTGGCCAGCTTAATCTTGCTAAGGAAACATAATTAGGACTGTCTATTTCCATTCACTGCAGGCTTTCCCCCCTCCATAACTCCAAGAGCAATTTCTTTTTGTTTCAAACAAAACAGCTCCAAGTGAACTGTTTTCCAACAGTGTGAATTCCAGTTTTGTCTCTTGGGGTTCACCAGAAGTTGCATCCCAGATCTGGGAGCATTGACCGGACACAAGACATGGCACGGGCAAAACAGAGACTGCTGGTCAATACAAGATTGCTGGCTAGAAGGTTAACCCATGCCCTGGGGAAAATGTCACCTTTTCACCAAATAAATTTTATCCTTTCATGTATGGGAGCTAATCAGTCTGAGAGAGAGACATCAGTCAGTGAAACAGCTTTCTGAAGGAATCTTCATTGTTTGAGTCATTTAAAAATTAGCTGGACAATGAACTGCACGAAGATAGGGATTCATTTCGCTCTGTCCAAGGAGAAGAGAGAGCATGTGGGATAGATGAACTAATATGTCTTTTCTGTTGCAAATTGCTGTAATTCTGAGAAAGCAAATGGGATGAGACCACTGCAGCAGGGGAGCTGGCAGACCCCCAGACCGGAGGGGTTATCACTTGTCATTCTTAATCATACAGTTAGAGCCTCCTGACAGGGGGACTGCACAGGGTACAAATACAGACTGCTCGTGCCACCCCGTTTTCCCCACTGGCACAGTCTCTTTATGACTTACTGTGTTAATTAGCTCTACCTGCTCCATTCCATGGCTGAGCTAAATGCATAGTGATTGTTACCGGAGGAAGAGAGAGGGGACTTTGTGCCTATGTCCAGCAACTCTGCTGTTCTACAGAAGAGTGGCTGTAAGAGAGCAGTTTTCTAGTCATCCCCAGGTGAGCAGTTTTCAGAACCAGCAAACAGGAGGTTCCTCCTCTTCTGTCTGGTTTTCTGGGACTGTTACTGGGGCTTGCTGGGCTCTACTGAAGTATGGGGAGCTACAGTCCAGTCTAGGAACTTGTCACTGCAACCACCTGGACTCTGGTTCCCCACAGATACTAGCATCAACTTCATACTGGTCTGCTATAGGTCTGGACGGTGGGGATTTTTTCCTGGTTTAGTTTTAATATAAATCTAATTTCATGAGAAACAATGTTTCCTCATTAAAATTAAAAATAAAAAAAAAATAATAAGAAAAAAATCTTCCTTCCACCCCCAGGTTTCCAAAAAAAGCATTTCAGACTCCACCAAATTGAATCCTGTCCTAAGGAGAGAGGATGTGTCAGTCTAGTAAAGGACTAAGTGTGGCTCAGGGGAAAGAGTGTCCCAGCCAGAGGATTGAAGGTTGTTATACAAATTAATGTGGTAATTACAGTATCATCTGGAGAAAGCAACTGTGTCTGTGTCCCTATTCTGCTAGGTGCTGTACGCACTGTAATAAAAGAGAAGTCCTGGCATGGTTATAATCTCAGCAGACAATTCAGAAAAAAGGATCCATTATTACTGTGTCACAGATAAGGAGCAAAAGCCTAGAGACATTTTAAAGGTGCAATAGTCACCATCACCCCAGTGCTGTTTGGATATACTATGTGCAAGAGTAAATTGAAATTCTAGAGAGGGGATTGGGACATCCACAAATGCTATCTGTCAAAGCCAGAGAATTTTTATACATGCATATTTCTTCAAAATCCCTTTTCTTTTTAATTTTCTAATAATCATTGGAAAGGGAAAGGGAAAAGAAAAGCTTCAAATTCCTCATTTATCCTTTGTTTTAGAAATGTGTTGGGATTTTGTCTTGAATTTCAGGAGAAAGTGAGAATGGATAGGAAGGATTCTTTCTAAAGACAAACACAAATCATAATGGAAAAATAATGAGGATTAAGAAAAGACAAAAAGCCCCGTATTTTTTGGTTAATGAGCTATATGTGTGTTGGCTAGGTTTAAACATACCCCTCCAAAACTTTTGCCTAAAAGTAACAGGCAGAAGGTAAAGAAGCTTTTGCAGAGTAGTCTTGTTTAAGCTCTGTTTTAATAAAGGAAGTAATGTTAATAAGATATCAAATGAGCAGCCATAAAAAGCATAAGCAGAGAGACAAAAAGTGAATGTATGTGAGGAAGGGTAGAATCAAAAGCAACTTCTGTCCATGCCAAAAAAACAACCCTATTATAAGTGAAAAGGACGTTAGGCAGACATTATTAAAAAATAATCCATTGTTCAGTAATGGCAAACATTTCATACCTCACATGGCAGAAGCAATAAATCCCATTGATTCCTCTAAGGCAATTTACAATTAAACACTGATTTGCAAATATATAAATAAATAAATAAAGGCAGAATTCATCGTGGCACCTTACACCGCCAAATCAAAGCAATTGGAGTGGAATTGAGAATAATTGCCAGATGTGTTGCTTTGTGCTCAAAACGACATCCATTATTTACAACTACCAATGATGTTCTTTATTTATTCCTCCTGCTGGTCTAATGACTATTGCCATTCAGCGTTCTTTTATTTAATCATCAACATCCAAAAAAAGAAGTATCTTTTTTCTCTTCTTTTTTTTTTTTTCTCTCTCTCTTTTGGCAGCAGCAGAGAGGAAAAAGTTTCCTAAACCCCGACAATAGCAAATTGCTCCAGAGGAATGCATCATTTTTTCAGCCTGGCCTGCAATGTAATTATGAGCACTGCCTTCAATTTATTGGCCTTTTACAGATGTGTAGTCCAAATGGATGCTACTTTAACTCCTGGAGTAATGAATATTTGTTTTCTCCTTGCCTATTTCACATCTTTTCTATGGAGGATATTTCTGGATGGAAATTGACTGACGGTCATAAGCATTAAGAGAGTCTGAAGTTCCCCAGGGGAACCCAGCAGAGTTATAAAGTTGCAGTACATGTAGCCATGCACACACGGAAAGAAAAGTGTTTGCAAGTGAAGAGACTCTAGGGATGAGGATTTTTTTTTTTTCTTTATTCATCTGTTTGTTTCAATCTCATTTGCAGGCAGGGTGCTCTTCAGGCTCATTCTAGATTAGGACAAAAGGAAAATATTCCTTGAAGAATGAAGAAATGAAAGCGTAGATATTAGCAGTCAATTAAATAATATTCATATGCTATGTCCTATATTGGCCATTTCATGGGTTTTCTAACACTTTTTTTAGGGAGTATTTATGTGGACATCTCTATTGAAGTAGAGAAGGAATTCTGAAGGAATAGGTGAAGCTGTGCTGAGTTGTCCCAACTGCAGACTATCCTAAAAAATGTCCCTCTTCTATTGTTATCTCATCATTTCTAGAGGTAAAACTTTTGGGACATCCCTTTACCACCACAGTTTACCGACTGAACATTATTTCTTCCTATATACATTTTCCTCTCTTTTAGGCTACTTAGAATGGAACCTAGAGATTATATGGGCATTGGCACACTTGCTGGCCCTTGCACACATTTAGATCAAATCACATCTTAAATGATGATGAGCTTTTATCATTGTTAGTTGCCTCCAGGGAGCTTCCCAGGAGAAGCAAGTCCAGGCAGCTCTGACTTGACAGGGAGAGTGAATAAATATGTGTCACAAAGGCACATGAGGAAAATCTTTTGTCCTTCATTTCAGGTGGAATCTGGTAGGTTCTCCCTTCTCCATCCGCCCCTGAATTGAGTCCATGCACTTCTACTGTAGGGCGAGTGTTACCACAATGCACCTGCAAAGTCTTTCACTCAGTACTTCAGTAAAAGGGTTAACCTTGTATGGGGTAAACTAGAAGCAGACAATACTGGAGAAAGAAACCAGGTTGTAGAAACTAATGGAACTTCTGCCACTTGCCATTTTCTGCCAGGAACACTGGAAGTGGAAAGACTATGAAAGGTATTTTGAAGGTACTAGGGATTAGAAGACATCACAGAAGGGCCACAAAGAAGCAGACACTTGAGCTGCACTGATACATGTCTGCTAGTGTCCTAATTCTGCATGATGGGCTCTCTGAAGAGCTGAGGGTGCAGGCCATAGGACCTCTGCCCTTTTCTGGTCTATTGTAGGTCTAAAAGATGATGGAAGCAGGGCAATTGCTGTCTAAGAAACACACTGAAAATATCAGCATACACACACACAGGCAAATTCCTGAATGGCTTAAAATTTCCTGTCAGATGGGTACTCTCAGTGAACACAGACATCTCTGCTCCTTGTTCTATGCCTTTAATCTTCCGTTTTGCTCATTCTGCTCTTTAATCATCAGACGACTCATGACAGTAATTGTGAATGTCCCTGGATAGCTCAGTAATAAATGCATCCTGAACAAACACGCCTGTCAGACTCTATTTAGCCTAGAGCATCAAGTTTATGACCTCATGAAAGAGAATCATTCTTAAGTTCTCTAAACAACTCTCAAAGTTAATCTCTACTTGCTGTAAACATTAACTATTTTTTGCTATTTTCTTCAAGAATTCAGGATAAGACCCTGAAAATTATATAGGCGCCAAACTCTCTAGGTTTAAGTAGGACTTCGTAACCCAGACAATACCTCTGGGTCCAGGTCTTAATGTCTGGACCATTGCTTTCTGCCTTTTCAAATCCACCTTTCGGGCAGAGCAATAGCAGCAGAACAATATCTCAGGATATTGTTAATAAAAGTATATTTCTGCCCCAAAAGATTGCTGCAGTGGTCATGGAGGACAAGCTCTATTTCTTTATTCAGCTTTGAGCATAGTACACTTGCTATGTTTTCTGGAGTAAAGAAGCGGAATGGGAGAGGGGTTTCTTTCATTGTTAATTATTTGTGCTTCTGGTCTAGTGACCCAAACTATATTTAGCTCCCCATCAAAACCAAAACCTGAAAATTAAATGGACTGGAATGGAAAGGTGGTCTCTGTGTCACTCTTTGGATTCTGTTTCATGAGATGCAATCTTCCTCGATTTCCAAAACCAATTTTCTCCCATCATCTTATGAAAGTAGAGGTCATCCTGTGAAATGTGATATCTCACCAGTTTTTATAAAGGAATGTGCCCTTCCCCACAAAAGGAGGGTTCATTAAATCACGCAGCTGTTCAGATTGCTGAAGCCTTGATTGGCTGACAGCCAGACCGAAGAAATCCATGGGGAAGAGGCACATGGCACCATCAAAATAGGCTGGGGTGTTTTAATCACACTGCTATAGGGAGGAAAGAGGAATCTCAAAGAAGGGCAATATGGGAGCTTTATTGACTTTTAGGGTCAACAGAAGATGGGAAATAATCAGCTAGCCACATCTGAATTCCAGAGTTTAGCATTTATTCCCAGGCACCACTTTACTGCTAATCAGAGTTCAGAAATAATTCATGACCTGCCTCTGCCCTTGTTGTACACCTTCTCTCCACAGTGTCCTTACAGAAGTTGGCAGGCTGCTGTTTGTAGCCAGTACCAAAAGGCAGCTGCTTCTGGAGTAGGTCACAGCAACGATGAGAAGCATTTGCATCAGGACAGGAAACCCAGTAATTTCTGAGAGCAGGTCCATGGTCTGAGACAAGCTTCAGGCAAAATGATGCCTTGGACTAGCAGATGAGACAAAAAAATACCTGCACGTGCTAGGTAGAACATGAGAAAGCATGCAGGAACAAGGGAAATTGGGAAGTTTATGCTCAAGGTGAACATCAGATGTGTTTAAAGACTTCGAACAAGTGTTGTCTTGGGATATGGTGTTTGTTCATTCCCCAAACTCCACATGGGATGAAAAAGAACAAGGTTCAGGCAATACCCTGTTTTCCTTTGAAAGGTGGTCAAATTCTCCTGATAGTCATGCTTTATAGGATCACAAGGCTTCATGTTCCGCAAAGGTAGATAATGCTTTACGAAGGCAAACACTTCACTGGGGACAGGAAAGCTGATGCAGCAGACTCACTGGGAGAGCTATTACTTTGCCTACTTTGCTGGTGAGTCTTACACTGCAGATCTTACAAGAAATGGCTGGATTAGTTTATACCTCTCCCATACACGTGTCCACCCCAGGCTCTACAAGTTGAATGCGATCACGTAGTTCCAGCTAATGCATTTCCAGTGGCAAAGATCTCCACTGTAAGGTAACAAAAGCTCCTTTTTGTCTTTCATCCTACAGTTGGTCAGAGGGATGTGAAAGACCAGGTGGTAAGGATGACTTCTGCTAAAATCTGCAGGCAGAGCTCTTGGTTTTGTGTATTTAGGGGAGCCAGAACTTGTGTCTGTCTGACAGCTAGTTAGGTGGATGTACACTTGGATGATGGTCCTTCTACACAAAATTGCAACAATTTAGATCCATCACTAGTGACTCAAAGAGCAGTCAGATCTGAGTCAAAAGCAAGGAGCCTACCTGCTTTGGATTTGCAAGGGGTACATGACCTGCATCTCGGAAAACACAAGGAAAGCATTAGAATGTGTCTCACTATTCACCTCAGCTGCCCAGAGATCTGAGACAAAATATGCTGTGGACTTTACACCAGCCAAGAAGAGGGGAGTTGTCAGGACATCCTTGATTCAGACACTTATTCCTCAGGCTTGAGGGTTTCACATAGTTCAAACAACCTCACTTCTGGCTTTTGATCTGAGTCAAGCCTTTTGATCTGAATGGATTCCCTTCTGTCCAGACTGGCCTGCCCACTTTTCCTTTCCAGAGTGTGGTTAGAAACAGCTCCAGACTGAGTGGGCTTGCAGGTCCCTAAAGCTTCCCCTGCCAGGAGTGGAGAAGGACATAGCCCCCTTAAACCTAACAGTCTAGGGGGAAGTGCTGTAATGGTGCTTGGAGATAAGAGAGGTGCTTTGCATCTCAGCCACATTAAGCCTCTCAACAGAAAAATAGTCTTTGATGGAGGACTGGCTCTCTGTTCAGTGGTTCCTAGACAAGCTGAACACCTTAACCCAATTCCAAAAGAGAGCAGGAAAAGACTCTGCTGGTGGTGGTCCCACATCAGAGAAATATCTACTGCTGCTATGCAGCAGTTAACTCCCCTGGCTGACATGATGCTCTGGTGCTGGGGGCTCCAATGCCAACACTAAGTTATGTGGGGAAGCTATTACATACACTGCTAGCATGTTGGGGGTTTGTCATTGCTAGCAGATATTTCTCCTTGTTTTCTTGGGAATAGGAGTTGTGCAACTCCTCTGAAAATCAAACTTTTCATTCTGAGACTTAAAATTTGAATCTATATATAGTTTTATCAATTAACATCTAGAGCAATGCATTGTTTTACATGCACCCTGTTTCACACATGGGAAACCGAGGCATGGAAGGGAATAGAACGTGGCCTAAGATATTCTACTGTAGTTTGACTGCAAAATACACTATCAGAATTGACCAAGGGGTTTTATTTGATGTTTCTTTGGGGCACCAAGCTCTTCAAGGAGGGAATGAATGATTCACCTCTTCCAAAAGGGAGCACTGAGAAATATTGCCTGCTTGTCCTTCCTTTCTCGGATGTTACCAGGAACAGAGATATCAGTCAACAGCAACAGGGTGACCAGAAAGTTGTGAAAGGAACCAAGAGAGTCATGATTTTCCCCGGGGGTCCTTTACAGGCATATTTTATTTTTTCAGAAGTACTCCCTGTTATCTGGTGAAAGGGAATTCTGCCAAATGGTCTGATTCTAACCAAGCTGAGAGCTGAAAATTCAGTGCATGTGTAGCTGATCCTTCATTCATGGGAATCAGCACACCTCTACCCTAGGGTGAGACATTTGAAAGCCATGTGTCTTGCTCACCAGCTGTTGTCTGAGCAGTTTTTCAACTCTTTGGAGAATATTGATATTGATTCTGGAAAACAAGAGTTAACCTGGAGAGACAGACAAACGCACACAAATAAAGTGCATTTGAGTTTAAAGAAAAAAGTTAGCATCATGCCATTGAACTATTGACAAGTCTGTCACAAATATCATCTTGTCTCAGTGTAAATAAACAAGCTTAGTGCTGTTATTTTAGAATAAAGGGCCGGAATAGGTTTTGTATTGACTTTCTAATACCCACTCAAGAGTTGGAAGAAGAAAATTAAAGATAATAAAGTAAAAGTGCAAACCAAAAAGTGGAGACAGCTGGTGCATAGTAAACTGTGAATCTGAGTCCTCCTCAGTGCGGGAAACCAATTGTGTAACTCGGTAAAGGTCAGCAGCAAAGATAAGAAGTTGAGGTTGTCAGTGAATCCCCTTCTATATTTGGAAGGATGACAGCTGCAGGATGATACGATCTTGGTCTGCAGTGTTTCAAAGGCTGGTGCTCATGTCCTACCCTTTCTGTATGCACTTGAGAGCTGGGTGGTGTTTCTGGGCCCTGTCACTTTTGTTTGAAATTGGCCTGCTCCTGGGTAGCTTATCCAATCCACTGGGCAATGGTGGTAATGTAAACTGGTAATACCATGTTAACTCTGTTCAGTGACAGGGACATTTATAACTCCCTGGAATAGATTCAGGTGTGATCTCAAGCTACCTGCATTTGCCTTTCTTGCAAAAAACATGCAGTGATACTGCAGAAATTACTTGGTATCTTTTCTGGGGCTGGTCCCTCTGTGTCTTGGCCAAATTTATCACTTACTTTGGGTGGTTTCCTGGATTACCTACCTTCCTTATCAGCCTCTTCTTAGAGGTCCTTTCCCTGGGGACTTTCAAGCTTCTCTGGTACCTTTGTGGACTTTCTCACTTCCTTTTGTTGTCTTAAGTAGAATAGGATAGAAAAATTGTAAAAGGTGGGAAAGGACTGGAAAGGGAAATCTGTTTCCTTTGGACCAGCAACCCTGTCAGAAAGGTCAACTGTTTTATCCATTGCCCCTTCTCAGCATGCTTTGAGCAAACCATGAATGAAATGTTAGACCTGCATGCCCAAGATGCTTTCCTTAAGCACAGGAAATAATGTGTGGGAGCCCACACATCCCATTTGGCAAGTAATATGCTGCTAAATGAGCTGAGGTGCTTATAGAGTGGGTGCGAACAAATGCATGTTCTAGTTCAGAACCTCTTGTAAAAAAACCTAAGAACATGTACGTGCTCTGAAGTAAACCTTGAGCAGCTGCAGATAAGACGAAAAACGCCTCATATGAAAAGATTGAGGAAGATTTTGAAGACTGCAGGTAAACATGGAGATAGATTAGGCGCTAAAGGACAGTTTCAAGTTGAGGGAAAGCAGGTTGATAGAGAAGTTAGAGAGGAGGAAAGGATAATAGTTGGAGGGGGAAAGAGACTAAACGATAGACTGACAAGATGATGAGGACTTGGGGCATGGGGCCCAAAGACTGGACAGGAGAGAGCCAGTGGAGAGATTTGTTCTGACCCCTTACAAGCAGCAGATACGGAAGACGTTAACTGAAATCAAACAGCACTAATGACTGCAGACTGCTGCTCCAAAGGCATAAAAGCCATCTCTGCATGAATATCCCTTCATCTATGTGAACAAGGGATGAACAAGGCTTTCCCTGAACCTGACTGGTATGCATGATTTTGAATCAAATCAAAACATCCTCTAGATCTGAGGTATATCAGACCTCAGGTCCTGCCTTGTTCAGCTCCATGAGTTTTCAGTGATGTTGCCTCATAACATCCAGCATGCCAAACTCATACAATTAGAGGGTGTAATGGCCCATGAGTTGTTGGATACATGCAAAGTGTTCATGCAATCATTTAATTTTAATCAGATTGGTTACTGTGTCCAAATAATGCGATTTAAATATGTTTCTTTGACATTCCTTTGTGAATTCCTTTGAGATGGCAGGTCAAATATAAGGCAAGCAGAGAGGAGTTTTGTTTTGTTTTCTATTTTTAAAAGAGAAGCTTTGGATGGAAAACCCCAAAATTCCAGTTCTATATAGAAGCTGCAACTCCTTAGTCAGAGTAGAGATGGAGCCACAATTGTGTGGATGAACTCTGAGCTCTTGTATTGGAAGTATAAAGCAAAGGGCTGGTACAAACAATGCCAGGACTTCCAAATTTTTCACTTCTTCAGAGGAGGTCTGAAGGCCAGGAGTAGTCTTTGACACTTCTGCCTGGCTTCATGCACAGTGCAGAATTTCAGTTAGTGACTTGTGTTTGTCCCGCAGCTTCTGTCTCAGCCAGAGCTATCTAATTGCCTTGAAAAGTCTCAAAGCAATGGAGAGGTTGATGCATCCCCAGTCTCAATAGTTAATTACCCTCACTGGTTAATTATGCTCACTAATTCCCTTCAGTTACAACAAGATGGCTATGGCTTTTTTTTTTTCCTACTGAATTTAGAGTCTCTCAGACTCAGTTTTACCTTTGTTAAAATGGAAGTAATAAACAAAGAGCCAGATCATCCACTGATGTAAATTAACACTGCTGAGCACAAAACCTCCCATCTTACCTGCTTCTGAACAGCCTTTGCAGGGTAAATCTACTGGCTTTCCTGGGTGTTCCAGCTCCTACTTAAATCTATTTGGTTTGAGGCTAGACTACTTTGAAAATCCTGCCTGTGTCCCTCTCTGCTTTTGGTAAAGGGGATGCAAAAGTCCTGGACATGACATTGCCTGTGAAATGATGCAAGCCCACAATCTCTGCAGCATTGTTCTTACAAGCTTGTATCATATCAATAAAAGATTATCTGAGTGCAGGAATGAAAAACTAAAAATGAAGGAGAAAAGGATTGGGAATCATTCACAGCAGGTCATTTTGGCTGGGCTGCAATCAACAAGCCAAGCTTGATAAGACAGGTATTTGAGAGAGTATTGATCTCAGATCTTTTTTCTTTTTAATTTCATTTTTGTATTTGTTTATACTTAACGCTTAATAAGCTCCTCACATCTTGCTTGCTGGTTACATGCAGCCTCCGTTCTGTGTATTTGTTGCTCCTTGAAAGGGGGGCAGAATCTCTGCAGTTTCTGGGTCAGGCTGGATTTTAATATGGCAGGTATGGGCTCAGATCTTCTAAGTTCCTCTCCAATCAGTTTTGGCTCTTGCTTGATGGAGTAAATCCTGGTGTTCATAAGACCAGTGCTATTCCCACACTGCATTGTCATTCTGAAATACCTTCCCATGGGAAGCGTGCCTTGGTCCTGTGGTTTCCCTGTCCAAACATGCATATGTAGCCTCACCATTGCGCCACTCGCCTTCTGGTAGCAACTCCAGGTGCCCTCTGTGAGTGGTTTCAGGGTCCTGAGTGACGTATTTACTACTATTAAAATGCAGTAGTTCTTGACTTGCAGATTTTGTCAGTCCATACAAAGAAGATAGGTGGGGAAACAAAGGCAGAGAGGTGAAAATTACTTTTCCAAGGTCATATTGCTGTCCATGTCAGAGCCTGCCTGGACCCCAGCTCTCTCAGTCTCTCTCTAGTGAGTTATCCCCTGCACCAGAAAACCTCTCCAGGGTGATTTAAAAGGGTGTGATTTTAACCAAGCTCAAGGCCTAGTGGTCTAATGAATCTTCTCCCAACGACTGGCATGCACATAATTCATCTCGTTCTTCAGGCTTTTGTGACTAATACAAGAGCTGTTCACCCTAACCTGCCTGTATGATTCATCTGTGTTTTGTACAGCCTTTGTTACTCAAACTGTAACTCTCAAGTGCAAGGGGTAAAAACAAAATTAAAGAGTGATATCTGACAGCAGATGGAGATTTAATAATATGAAGAGTAAAGGTTGTTCCAGGATCTTGTTCCAAGTTGTGCCAATATTCAGAATGGTTAGACTTGGCCAAAAATAGCAAAAAGATTGAAATGAGAACTCAGATCTGAACTTTTCATGCTGGGTTTGTATCCAGGGTTTCTTTCCAGGGTCAGCCACTGTTAGGGTGGTATCATGCTATATTAGGAGGCAGATGGTTCATTTACACTGTGACTTAAACCTTGTTTCATTTGGTGTCTGTTCACAATAATGAGCTATAGGTGAGCTGGGAACCAGGTAATCAAAAGAGCATCTTAAAGCTGTACCTCCTTCTCTACCTGACTTCTGGTTTGGCAAAATCCTATCCTTCAACACATTCAAAGTTTCCCTGTCATCTTCTTCCCTTAGCCAAATAAATCTCCACTTTCTTTGTTTATTTAATCAGCTTGATAGGATGACTAAAAGTTAAAATATATGATAAGTCTGTTCTGCTTTAAGGTTTTGGGTTGTTTTCAGGCTTTTTTGTATATAGCCTGCTTCAGAAGGTGTTGACTTAAAGGAATGTAATAGCTCCTGCACGAAATTGAGTGTTTCCTTTTGTTAAGGAGATGTCCATGAATGCAATTTCTTTATTTCATAGTTATCACTAACCAAGAAGGTCAGTTTGGTTTTGAATCAGCTGTTTCACTGTAGAGAAGAGTCAAACTCTGATCAGGCTGCATGCTAAGAAGTATAGGAAAACAGAGTTTAAACACTTGGTGACTTGTTTTATTATTAAGTACAAAGTTGTCTATTCCAGATAGCAGCATTCAGCTCAGCTTTGCTATCCTCCGCCAGCTGCCCTTTGCAATAATGACTCCATGACTGGAAGTTATCAGGAGGAATACGACTCATGTTTTGATACAATTCAAGACTATTAAAAAAACCCCAAAATCCCAAATGACAAGCTCTGCTAAGTAGGTGGTTAACCGATTACAAAGCATAGATCTAAAGCAATACACAATTTTGGAGAAACTGTACAACGTAAGCCCTTGGGGGACAGGCTCGAGTAAAATGAAATGGGGTTTGCAAATTCATTGAAATTAGGTGAAGCATTCGAGAGCCATCACTATTTAAAGAAATTGATGAGCCCCTGTCTGTATGTGCAAGGCCATAGCATTAATCATTCACACAGACAGGAATGGACTATAGTTTTCAAACAGCATTTGCTGAGGGGTATTGGGTGGTTTGGAAGATCTTGTTGCTAAAGCTGGCATTGCGTAGAGTTAGCTAAAGGTACATGTACACAGCTCTCACAAATCTCCCTACAAGCAGTTACAGCAATGCATTCTATCTCATCCTACCAGCTCTCAAGACTTCAGTCAGTTCATCTGGCATCTTCCCGAGCCAAGGTTGAGGTTAAGATGCCAAGCTATCCAGGGCAAGATCTATCCCTCTCTTCCTACCTGTGCCTCGGTTTACTCATCTATTCAATGTACAAGGCATGTGTATAGATCTGTCTTGTAGAGTTGTCATGGGAGAGAGGAAAAGAAACATTTGCAAGGTGAAATGAATGAAAAGTCCCTTTGTATTTCATTTACTATTGGATTTGGGGAAAATCCAGATTAGTTGCTATTTTTGTAGCTTTCAGCTCTAGCATGCTGGGAGTTCTTCAACTTGGCTCCTGCTCTCCTGCCATTAGGGTCTGATCCTGACACCTTTCACTGGCAAGAAAAAATGCTACCCTTGGAAACTGTGTCATTGATTGCCACGTAAAAAATTCACACTACACAGAGTATTGGGAGTGAATAAAGATTTCAGGCTGCAGTTAACATGGCTCAAAGAGAGGTGTCTGTTCCCATCCCTCAATCCTGGGCTACCTCAGAGTGCAGGTCTGCATGCTTAGAACTGATGTCCTTCAGAAAGCCATTCACTGGAGCTCCCTTGTCCTGCCCACCTCTTGTGGCTGCCGTCCAAAAAGAGCTTAAAAAGATCCCAGTGTAACTTTCCCAGGAGAGATGTCACCTCAATGCCTTTTCCAATGTTTCCCTCTCCCTGCAACACAAAGCCTGTATGTGAGCTGAGTGCATGATGACTTCCAGGGTTTAACTATGCAGGGCCAGACTGAGTCCTTGGTTTACAGGCTCTGCAGAGATAACTCTGCTCACTGACACCACCGTCATCAAACACCACTCCATGCAGTGTCTGGGTGGTCATCCATGGGATGAAGGCCACTGTCAAAGCCAGGCTTCTCTTACACTCATTTGGAGATCCTCTGCATTAAGTGTGCATTAAGACATTGACTGATCCCAAAGTTCAGACTTATTCCTGCCCACCAAAAAAAAAAAAAAAATTAAAAAAAGAAAATTGGCATGCTGGGTAACTCATCCTTGGCCTAAGTCCTTATCTCTGTAGCTGCATTTGTGCTGTACTTGCTCCAGCCACGCTTCTAACTCACCCAGCTCTTCCTCAGCGTAGGTGAGCTCTGCAGCAGAACGCACAGATACGGGAGATCCCATGCTCGGGTCTCTCCTTCACCATGCAACACTGGTATAGCCTATCAATACTGGAGGTGGGTGATTAAATTTGCAGCTCTATAGACCTGCCTTGGTGTAGCAGCTCTTCAGTACTGGTGAAGAGCAGTAGGGCATCTTAGAGACAGTCACCAGTTTCCCCTATTCTCTCCCAAATCATAAGATCCTCCCTCCTTCTCCTCTTCCTCCCTCAGTTTAGGGGGAGAACGTCTGTCTCCACAACTGAAGCACTTGGCTGTTCATTCACAGATAAACTGCTCCAGTGCTCTAGTTTATTGGTATTCGGGCTCGTTTTCCCATCCCGTCAGGCACTAATCCAGCAAAAGGCATTGGCTGGTTAGCAGAATCACCTGGGAAAACTTGGGGGATCCTTAACAGACTTCCCCTTCCCATTGCCAGCCCCCTGCCACTAATTCAGATAGTCCCCAAAGTGTTGGAGTTTTAGTTTCCTTTCTCTTTGTCTGTTTTCTTTTTTGTTTGTTTTTGTTTTGTTCTGTTTTTTTCTTTTTTTTTTTCTCTTCTTTTTCTCTTTTTTTTTTTTTTCCTCCCAGACCCAGCTGCATCTCTGGAAATTCGATCTCCAAAATGGAAGCTTGGCTGAGCTGGAAGCTGTCAGCACCAATGGTTGGTAGCTGGCTGCGGCCACTTGCCAGGCAAGGGGGAAGATGAGTCCCTAGGCATCAAGGCAGCATGAAAAGTGACTACATCTAAATACTTCAGCACATGATTTCTTTCCCATTACTTTGATTCAAATCTCCCTTAATCCTCAGCTGCGTTAATGCAGTTAGTAGGTTATGAGTGCCGCATGTGGATGCCACTGGATTTGATTCCTTCACACAATTGGTTGGTAAATAATTTAGTACCAGTTTTGCCTGGAATGGGACCTGAAAATAGCCAGGCTGCTTATAGCTTCTGCTTTCTCTCTTCCTGCATTTTTCCCCCCTCACAAGCACCAAGGGGTTGTTTGTGCAAGTGCTGCCTGGCAGAGACTGCCATTTTATATGTCACAGCTTCCTCCTGTCCTTGCTCATCAGAATCTCTCTTTATTTATTTTATACAGGAGAGGGGAGGGGAGGAGTGGGGTCAGGCCAGAGAGCTGGAGCTATAGACAAGAAAGCACTGTCTTGAAACAGAAAGAATTTGCCCCAAATTCTGCCACCAAATCCAGGTTTTTCTTTACTTCTGATACTTTTGAAATAGTGGTATATTCATTTATTTGAGATTCCTGCACTTCTTAAACTCAGTCTAAATTAAACACGGCAAAGGCAAAAAGAAAATGGTAATAACAAAGAAGAAATTTCTGAGTTTTGGAAAAAGTCCCGATTCATCAAGGAAACAAGAATTCAACTGAAATGGTCAGGACTATTTGTGATGGAACAAATTTCAAGCAAGTTCTGATTCTTATTTGGGCACACCCATAACAGTATCCCTAATAATATCGCTAATAATTTCCCTCATCCCTTTTCATTTCTTGCCACAAAGTTTTCTGTTCTTACCCTCCCCAATTGTTGTCAGCTATTGACCATGGTGCACCACGGTGTCTCTGGTTCAGCACCCTACCCACCGCTCCAGGGTACCAGACAGCACCCTCCTCATCTGTGCATGACTGAGTTTCACCCTCCAGAGATATAAGGTGGAACAGACTATCAATCTCTACATCTCATCATTGCTCCTCGTTCTGCTGAGGTTCCATTTGGTCATGGGGTACTCGGTGCCTGGGGCATTTTCCCTCTCTTAACTCTATGAAATGCTTATAAAGACAGGAGATGACCTCACAGGTGTTTTTGTGAGACCCACATGACTACTATCTATAAGTGCTGTGTGGGTGACAGAAGAAACCCTGGCCAAAATCTGCTACTGAGTGTTCTTCTAAAGAGAGACTCCGGTTCAAACAAGGAGCACACAGAAGCTGATAGGTGAAACATTTCAGTTCGGTATATTCAGGAGACTGGACTAGATTAAGGATGTCCAGATTCTTGTTTTTCTGGTGATTGTTAAAGTAAATGTTGTTGGGACTCTCTCAATCACTGAGGCCAAACAACACAGAGCCTCTTACATTATCAAAGTCCCTTAGCTTCCAAAACAGGGTCTTCACATGCACATTCCACATTAAGGATGATCTCTGGCTCTTCTTAATTCCCTAACCATCCAGGGGATTGTTTTGAATCACAGAATGGTTTGGGTTGGAAGTGACCTTAAAGATCATCTAGTTCCAACCCCCCTACCATGGGCAGGGACAAGCAGACCAAGCTCCAGGGGCAAGGAGGACAATTTCTGGTCACTATTTCATACACTTCAATAGCCCGGGACTACTTGATCCCAAGTCAAATATTCAGGGTGCTAGATCAGCACATTCATGTTTGCACAGCTCCCAACCTGACCTGATGCATCCCACAGGAGCAGGATTGAAGCCACAGTCCCCTCCTTAGGCACACCCTGTCCTAGCATAGAGCATCTTGGTTGGTTTGCCAGCTGGTCTGCCTGCCCGCTTGCAAATAAACACGACTGTTAGCCAGGCTCCAGGACAAGGTTGTCCATCCTTAGGCTAGATGGTTTTTTTGGAATGTCTTTAAATTTATAAAGGCTTGCAGGTCCCCACTGCCCCACACCGGCCCTGACACACACTTTTCCAAATGCCTATTAGAGGACTCTGCATGGGCACATGAAGTTAGTAGGGCTTTGTCTACGAGGTGTCATTTATTAATATGAGGATTTAATTATATAGCACAGCTGCAGAAAATGAAAGCTCCTTATGCCCTGCACCGCCTGAGTGCCACATCGTCGTGTGTCAGAGCTTTCACTTGCTTTTATCTGCTTTGACCCCCTGCTTTGCCCCTTTCCTGCTTGCAATTTCTTTCACCCATGCAGTCTGAGGTGTTTTTCAGACACACTGCAGGAGAGATCCCCATGCCCAACAAGGTGCAATAACCATTTCATAGAAGGGAACACCGAGGCATGAAGAATTAAGATCAAAAAGTTCATATTCAGGTGCTTAAACGCAGCAACCTTCGTCAGCGTTTAGGGACCCGAGGAGTGACCCACTCGCCAGAGATGGTACCACTGCGTGTTTGCAGATCCCGTTGGCTCCTGTGTGAGCAATGGTTGCTTAGCAACTTTGAGATGAAGGCCAACTATTTTGATGTCTGAATAAGGATTCAGGCACTTAATTTCAGGGACCCACATTTGAAAGCACTGGCGTAGGAGAGTAGACGAAGGTCGCACACAGACATGGCGACTGAACAGTAAGGGTAGAACCAAGCTTGCTCCTCAGTAGCCATTTGAACCAGGAGCACCTACTTGCTGCCTTTCTAGAGATGTTTTGGACCTTTGGAGTTAGGAATCACCTTTTCTGTCCTGGCATGGCTAAAGTTGGCTCTGGGGAACGGAGTATTTGTGGAAACGGGTCAGATGCTTCCAAAGGTGAGTGTTTGAAGTGGCAGCCCACCACAAGTATCTGCAGCAAAGTAGGTTTCCTCCACTGATGCCTCTGGTGGCATGGACAGCGGAGGGGCTAGTTGCAGTGCACTGAGCTGCTCATTAGGAGTCTCCAGCTTGAATTCTGGACCCTTCTTCAGGGTCCCTCTTTCACCCAGTCTGCAAAATGGGGATGGTGATGCTTCCACTGGCTTTGCCAAGTGCTTTGAGAGGCTTGTTTCCCTCCTACAAACTCTACACAAGATCTGAATAGCAGTGTTATTTCTAGTGTGTTATCCTGATAGCGTGAGAGGCATAAACAAGATTCGCATTTGCTGATGGTGACTCACTGTGAGCCTTTGAGGGTTGTGTGGAAGGGCTTGCTCTGATGTTTTTGCTGCTCTGAGATAGATTATTGATTCTCTTTATCTGGTGTTCGTCTTACAAACCCAAGGTGATGAACATCCTGTTAGTTTCAAGAGCACTGGTGCTATTTTTCTACCGCTTCAAGGGACACAGAATATGATCCAAGTACCCTCAAATGAGCAAAAAAAACCAGGTCAACCTGGTTCATATCAATTAAACTGCCAACTTCAGGGGAAGGCTAAAAAGTAAGATTGGATAACAAAAGCAGACCTTGTCCAGTGAGAGGGTCGGGAATTTTCCAGTAAATTATATTTCGCTTGGCTTAGATGGCTTCTTTTGTTGCTAAGCTTATTAGAAAATGCCAGATCATTGAAAGCAGTGTCATTCACCTAAAAAAAGACCCAACAGAATCCAGAGAAATCTCAGGAAATTGTCAAAATGTTGTATTTTGACATTGCTGCCAAGAAAAAAAAATCTGATCTTTCCAGTTGTAAAAGAATTTATTATTTTAGAAATGCAGCCTTAGTTCCAGGCAATTATTTAAAAAAATGTTTGGAATCTAACACATTTATACATCTAGATAGATAGATAGATATAGCTATCAAGATACAAAAATAAAGATTTGGCTTTAACACAACGAGGATTTCACCATTCTTCTCAATCCACAGCACAAAAAGGTCTCTCCAGCAGCAGCTGCAACATCAACATTCCTTTCTTTGTAGCTAACCCTCCAGCCAAAAAACACTAGACGCAAAATTTACCACACCTCTTTACAAAAAGCCTGGCTGGGCTCTCCCCCTCACCCCACCTTCTGCCTGTCTTGAAAGCCATAAATATAACGAGGCCAGCTGAAGTTAACCACAAAATACCCACTTGCAAACAGGTGTAACAAAAGGGCGAGTGTGAAATGAGGGCTCTGCAGAAAGGAGAGGGAGAGAGGAGGTGGGGTGGGGGCGGGAAGGGGGGAAAGGGAAAAAAAAAAACAAACCACCACATGATTGAAGGTCTTATAAATGTAAATGGCTTGGCAGAAAGAGTTTAGCAGCCCTGGGTAGAAGATTGCACTTGGTGTTCCAAGGCCCTTATTTTCAAAATCGCAGTGCTGGAGCCCTTTCCAAGCTGGTCCCTGTGTTTGCTTTTTCAATCAGTGAATATCAGGTTGTCTCTTTTTTTTTTTTTTTTTTTTTTGTAATCTCTGCACTCGGATGTGCCAGGCTTAAATGAAACCTCAGAGACAGAGAATGTGAGCTGTGCTTCGGACCTTTGAAAGAGCTCATTCCTGCTGCCTTTATCGCTACTTATTTATGAATCTCCCCCCACCCCCCCACCCCCCCCCCCGCCTCACCAAGCCCCATCTCTTGTTTTCCTGCAGCAAATCCCACCTTCCCTTTTGGATGTTTTTTATTTATTTTTTTTCTCTACATTTATCTATATATTTTACACCCAGTAAGTCAATCAGTTTCAAATTATTGGTCCCTGAGACAGATGTTTGGTGAGTCATTTAGCTGTGCGAAGTTCTTCAGACAGTTTGCTCTTCCACCTCCTGTTCATTTAAAGCATCTTTTGAGGCTGATTTTTCCTTTTCAAAATGTCTTTAACTGCCGAACGTTAGCTCCCACCGGGCAGTCTAATGATGTTGGACACAATATGTGTGAACATCTCTTTAGAGGCCATCTCCCCTAGGCTACATTCTTGCCTATAAAATCATTGTTTATTTAGTCCTTAGGCCTAGGAACCATCTGCAGTCCCCATGGCTCCTGTTGTTTTTAAAGTCCTATTAAGTTTCTGCACTTCTCCTCAGAGCATTATTTTATTTCTAAACAACCACAGACAACTTCCTGTCAACACGGCTTCTGCCAGGCAAATTAGAGATGACAGTTTCATTCTTCTGACTATGGCGAGCTCTCATCTGATGTTATTTAATGTGAAAAACAACTGTTATATAGAGAGTGATTTAAAAACAATGAGGAGAAAAATAATAATAATAATTTTAAAAGAGAAGATGGGAGAGGGTGGCCCAGAGACTCTGGGTTAAGGTGCTCAAACAGCGCTTGCCAGTCAGAAAAACATAAAGGATTGGAAGCCTCTATGTAATGGTCATAACAAAAGAGAATCAATGAGTGTTGACTTGATGTCATTTCCAATCTTTCTTTTCCTGACAGGAGCTGAAAACATTTTTGTTTGGTTTAGTGGGTTTTTTTTTTTGCTTTCCCTCCTCCCTGTTTTTCTCCACCTCCTGTTCCCCTCCTGTGCTGAGTAAGCACTCAAAGCCAGGGAGGGTGGCTGGGTCCTGTTCCCCAAGGGAGAGACCCTCCTGCTCAGCTGCTCTTGGCCTCAGGAGCTGACATCAGAGACACCAAAATCAACCCTTGGTTGACCAGCATCTCAGAAGCAGGATGTTCTCAGCATCCATCTCCCCCTTGCAAAGCACTCTGTGCAGGACTTTGTCCCTGTCTCTTGGTAGAGAAACCTCATTTAAACCAGTCTGGGTAGAAAAAGGTGAAGACACTGTGCTAATGTTAGTGCCAGGAGAGGGATATCTGAGCAGCTATACTTGATTTAGCCCCAAACTTCCTCTTGCTCTGCAGGCAAGTGGACTAGCATAACATCCATGCATTTAGAAATAGTCTTCTCCCTAAAACCAGACAGCACCATCCGTTCTCCCTACTGCTAAAGGTGCCTGGCATGTGGTGCCCCTCAGACTGTGCCCAGGGATTGCCTGTGAGTGCTAGCTGGCCAGGGCTAGCACCATGCCAGTCTATATTTCCGTTCCTGGAAGTGTTCAAGGCCAGGCTGGATGGGGCTTTGAGCAACCTGGTCTAGTGGGAGATGTCCCTGCCCATGGCAAGGGGGTTGGAACTTGATGATCTTTAAGGTCCCTTCCAACCCAAACCATTCTATACACTGGTAGCAAAACAATAAGGACAACCAGAGCATAACACCTGAGCGCAAGCTCTGTTCTTGGACAATAAGGCAACTGTGGTGCTTTGATCCTCCTCAGCTTCTAGAACTACCCCCGGGAACAATAAGCTGCTGGCTATGGCTTCACGCTGACTGCTGCAGAAAAAAATGTGATTAAGCAGAAAGTGAAAAATCAGTAAGAAAAAGAGGGAACCTGCATGACCTCGGTGAACCAGCCAACATCTTACTGCACCAGTTTTGCCACCTGCAGATCAGCTGTGATAGTTGGGTAGGGAGGCTGCATTCAGTTGCGTTCATAAGGCTTTTCAAGACATGCAGGGGTGGGACTGTAAATGGATGTGATTAGAAGGGGCTGAGGTGTTTTGGGAGGAAACCACACTCCAGTAGTTCTGTGGCTCCATAGCTGAGCACTCAGACATCAGGAAAGGAGGCTAGGGTTGCTTCTGTAATCTTAGCTCTCCCACCTTCTGAACGTGCATCATAATAAGGTTGTCAACCAAACCCTTACTTGGTGGAAGTCTGTGTAACTGCACTGAAGTTTAAAAAAGTGTGAAATTATATTGCATTATATTAGCAAAGGAACAGCACATTACACTACTGAGAAAAGAGGCTGACATCAGTGGAGCTATGCTGATTGACACCAGACGAATAGCTGCCTATCCAGCAATCACAGGTTGGTTTTTCAGACAGTACAATATCGCTTCAGGTGAGTGCTTCTGCAACCTGAGCTGTACCGTTTGCCATATTTCCACAACCTGTTTGTTTCCTTGAATGCTCACACTGGTTTTGTTCTGTCAGAGCATTCCACGCTATGCTTATCAACTTAGATGGTTTATCTTCTCCCTATGGCTTGTATTCTAATCATCTAGGCTCCTATCATCTAGTCTGAATTTGCTTTTGAAACAGCAGGGTAGCCTTACTGAGGTACAATTCAGGGGGATATGGCAATTCCATTACTATGAAGCTCATTTAGCTGCACACTTGGGTGGTCTATATACTCCAGTAAATTTTCAGTGTTTATGCCGTGGCTGTGAATAATCTCTTGAGTGCTGTTCTGTTCCAGATAGGTTTTCATCCCATCCTCAGCACCAATGTAGTAGAGTGCCTTCCAGTCATGCGTTAAGCAATATGGCCAGTTTCTCTCCAGTGCAGCCTCTTCTCTCATTTTCTACTCAAGGGAGGCAAATTTAGGTACATGACCAGACTGCTTTTGCTGGTTTTGTTTTTGAAGTTTGTCTCAATGTCTCCACTTGAGGTGTGCAGTAGAGCAGGCAAGCTGAGGAAGTGTCCCTGGTTGTATAACAGAAAGATGGCCGCAGCCTGCGATGTCCATAATTTCTGTGGGAGCTGCTTCTAAAGAGCTCTGAAGAGACCTTTAACTGTGCTGAAAGCCTTTGGTGTTTCAAGGCTGACGCTGTCATTCAGAGCCTCTTACCCTAGCACGAAGTCATTCTTATGGATTTTGGTGAATACGTTGAATATTTAGAGAGGCCAAATGCTTATAGGCCTGGGAGTACATTAATGGAGCTCTTCAGTGCTCTTCGGAAGAGTTGGGGACTTCTGACCTGAGGGGACAAGCTCAAAAAAGTTCATGGTTCTACAGGAAGGGGTAGCACAATGGAGGTGATCTGCAGAATAACTCTGTCTCCACTCCTTGTTCCTCCGTCCCAAAGGTGCAGGAACCCTTCATAAGTAAAGAGTGGGCTCAGTAACATTGGTTTCACTCCCTGAGGTGTACTCACTTTTGGTCCTCTCTGCAACAGCCTCCTCAAATGGCCCTGGTAAGTCTGTTAGGGTGGGGTTCATCTGGTTTAACTTCGGTATTGGGAAAGCTTACCTGTGACTGAGCCAGGCACCCACATCTCCCTTTAGAGCCAGCACAGAGGCAGAAGTCATTCCAGACAGCAATTCATCTAAAATCTCCTAAAAAAGAGACAGGACAATTGATTTCTGAAGGAGCCTGTTTCAGTCCTCAGAGCCATGGCAGACCAGCCCTGACTTGGTCATAAAGAGCTGAATCTCAGCTGTGACCCATCTTGTGGAACCTGCAACATGGAAAGCAGATAACAGAGTCTATCTCAGACAGGATTAAGGAGAAGAAATCCTTCAGAGAGAGAGGGATTGCATTCCCACCCTGGGGGAAGAGGCTGTGGACGTGAGTGGGTTGGTGTGTTAGTATCCAAGAGAGATGAGGAGTGTTGTGCAGATGCACTAGGAATGCTGTGATGAGAAATAGTCACATGGAACTGTTCCAACTGCACAGCCAAATGATGGGTGAGTTCTCTAACAAACTTCTCCAGATGTCAGTGATGTCTCCACACACAACATATATATATGTCCCTTTATATAGGGGAGAATAGACAGGGTAAGAAGGGGAGAAATGTGGAGGGAAGGAAATCAGTTTGAGCCATTACAATTGAACTAAGACAGTATTTGGATGTGACTGCAATTAAAACAGAAAGTCTTTTAGATGTAGGAAAGAAATCCTGGCTCATGGAGTCCATAGAGAATGCAGTATTCAGTAACCACCGAGGCAGGCATACATTAGAAATACATCTGTAACTACTGGGATAGGTGTGAAAATGTAATTAACTGGAAACCTACTGAGTTTAAATGGACTTTTAGTTTTTTCAGGTTTTTTTTTCTTCTTCTTTAGCCCTCCCCCCTCCCATTCTTAAGTTTAGGCTTGTGGGTCCTCTAACTCCCACTGGCACAGTGTAATTTAGCAAAGGTTGTTCCAGCCGAATTTGAAATTAATAATTTCAAATAGGCAAATCAATGATATTTAAAAGCTCCCTCCTGTGTGTTTGTACAATCTGCACAGGTATAAAAGCTAATCACATCTTGCTGGGGGAGAACATTTGTTATCGGTTTTAAGTAGAGCTTGGCAGTTTGGGGGGACCAAACACCATGTTTCCTTCCAAATTGTGAATATGCCCCTGTAATTTTAATATTTCTCGTTAACTTATTGCTCAAAAAAGGCGTCAGTGTTGACAGGGAGGAGCCAGATAGCCCCCTCCCTGGGAGGCAATCTATTTTGTATCACCATGAGATTTGCAAATAGAAGGAAAAGGACATAGAAGAGATCATGCAAAATCAGGAACAGACAGTTAAAAATAAGGTTTCTGAGGGTATTTCTCAGTTGGACAATGAAGGGTTTGGCTCCCCATCCAGGAGCCAAAACACAGACTTCCTTCAAATATCCCTGCAAATGCCATGTTAGATCAGCTCCAGCACACCTTGTGGTCCTTTGTCATGATCATAGCACTTTCAAATATCACATACCTCATGAAAAAAAAATCAGAAAAATTGTGGACTCTACGTTTTTCATAAAGGCATTTCTTTCTAGCACCATTAATTTATTTTTAGCATTCACCTGGAACTAAGATATTGTAAAACCACTACCCACATTTGTTCTGTTTAATATGATTTTGAATGGTATTACTCTCTGCAAATACTATCCCCTTTTGAATTCCATTAAGACCTTCAGCTGCAATAATTTCTTGCAGCAAGGAGTTCCATAGGTCAGCTCCACAGGAGGCAAAATATATTCGATTTCTGTGCCAACTCCAATGTATAATTTATTTTCTGGATTAGTATTTTGCCTGTGCTTCAACATGAAAAGATCCCATTCAGCCCAGTGCTGTCTCATATGGAGAAGAAAAGCCAGCTGGCTGTGCTGAAATACTCTTTCAAAAAGTTCCAAGAAGGAGGAAGACTCTCACATTTGTATTCTCCTTGCAACATCTCTTAATAATTTAATTCCCATTAGAAGTGCCTGTGTTGTAGGGGGGGAAAGATTTATAGAGAGATTTCACTCCAGGTTGGGTTTTTGTCTTTCTGTGTTTTCTTGGCATTTATCATGCATGTTTTAATTTGGATCTGAGTCTTGCTACCATCTGGTCATTATTGCAAAGAAATATTCATTTTCTCTGAGTGACATGGGCTTCATTCATCATGGAACTAGCTGATTGCCCCTCAGTTTTTTTTTCCCATTACTTGGAATGAAGTCTGAAGATACTTAGCACCAGACATAGCAGCAGTCAATAAAGTTTGCAAAGTTAGTGGCAGCTGGTAACTGGGCACAGGAAAAATTAAAAGAGACTTTTTAGGCCCTGATCCTTCCACTCTCTTTCATGTCATGCATGGGAAGTGCAGCATCGGAGGCCAAGGCAGCATTGCTAAGGATGGAAAGTGAGCTAATAGCTACATTCCCCTTCTACTATCCAACTGTGAAGTGCTGCCATTGTCAGAGTGAAATTTGGAAGTTCTTGCTCTCACCTAAACACAGGGAAGACAAAAGGGAGACAATTTGTCCCAGAGGAATGTTGCAACAACTAGGCTTTGTTTCTCCCACAAAGGGAGCAGACCTCCAACCAAGACAGCCTCAGAAGCAGTGGGAATTCTTCATGAAGAGGTCTGGAAAGCCATACTTCAAGCTTTAGGGGGGAAATTAGACACACTCATTTTCAGCCTTCTCCCATGCAAGAGCCTGGATGTCTGTTGGTACTGACAATGAGCCCAGGGCAGTGGGGAGCAATCAGAGCGTCTCTTACTAGTCTTAGGATTATTCAGTACATGCATTGACCCACAACTACATCTGCACACCCTTTGCAAATAAATTGCTTGCGACTATTCTTTCCCTTCTCTGGTACTTCCCACTGTCCTGTTGTGTATTTCCCTGGACTAATCCATCTTTGGTTCCTTTTGTTTGCAAACAATCCTTTGTAGCACTTACTGCAAAGGGGAAGGCTGCAGGAGCGGTTGGTGAGGGTGGGGGGTGTCAGGAAGATGCCTTTCAGTCTCTGCGTGCTGTGAAAGCTCGGTGTCAGTCAGAGGCTTGGACTACAGAGTCTACAGGACTGACATCCCTGAGCATCAGTGTGTGTGTACCTCTCCAAATGGGGTATAGATAAAAAGGGCTGGCCAGGGGCAGATGGCAACTTGGGATCAGTCAGGAGCAGAGACAGATGGCAATAAGTGACTGGTTGGAAGACAAGTTAGTGCATGCGATTAGTTGGGAATGGATGGGAATTGTAAAATGGGACTGGTTGGGAGTGTAAGTCTGTACAGTCATTTGTAAAGTGCTGAAAATTAGACCACCATCCTAGCTCCCTTGGCAGTCTTGGACCTACCTACATTTCCAAGCAGTACAGAACTACACAGATCTGTAGAAAGCAAAGTGACCTCCCAGGGATAAGATCTGGCCAATGTGATCTTGCTATGACCTCTGGATTTGATCCTAGAGGTTGGCTGCTCTTTTTTTTTGGAGAGAACAGGATCACTGGTAGCAAACATTGCTGTATAGTGTTCATCAACAGTTGTCACTGTGCCCAAGGAAATATGTTTAACAGTTTTTGGACACACAGCACATTCTGTTGCACCATGTCTAGGATGGTTTCAGATGGAGTGGCCAACAACTGGAGAAGATGATAGAACAGCTTGCTTCAATTTGGAGCATCTGTGCCAGTGAGATTTTGGGGTTATGAATACCCAGTGTTCCTCCAGCCTAGCAAGGCTCAGAGAGAAAAAGAGAGAGAAAGAACATCTGTGAATTTGCTGGAGGGTAAAACTAAGCCCCATATTGGGTAGAGCAGCCTCAAAACATTGACATGACTAGAGGAATTTGTTCTGGATCAAAACTAATTTCCAGTCTTCCTATTAGGTGGCTTGTTCTGAGGCTTTGCTCCTGCTCAGTCATTCAAAGTTGGTTGAATCCCATTACTCCCAGTGAAATCAGTTGTGATATATTCTAACACAAGCAGGAGACAAAATATAGCATTTATTTCTTTACTTGACATCAAAGGAGAGCAACAGAGTCATCCAGTGGTAGCAATGGATGGGTAAAAGACAACCAGGGGCAAGAGTAGCAATAAAAATAGAAGGCAGTCCAGATGTTGACTGCACACTAAAGTACTGCCTTTCCTCTCTACTGATAGCACCGAATGTTATTTTGTTTCTTTGGAATTCATTTTCTGAAAGTGTCTGCATGAGGAACATCTGCTCCCTCAAATCCAGACCTACAATTTGAATAAATTATCAATATCTGGCAGCAGCCCGTTATTAATGGCTAGAGTTTTATAAGATTCTCCAGTATAATAATAGTGGAGCTAGCGGCTGGCATTCCTCCCAGAGAGACTTGTATTTGTCCCATTTTATTCTGTTCTGTTTTCTTTTCCTTTCTCTTCTGTTTTTCTCTCTGAATCTGAGCATTATTGGTTGATTTTTACCATGGCTCTTGTTTCAAAAAAAAAAAAGAAAAAAGAAAAAAAAAACCATTAGTATCCTATAAATCAAAAAGAAAAATGACATCTTCAGACATAAAAGACTCCCCTGAGTGTTTTGCCATTATTACCTGTACAAGGTTGCACATGTGGCTTCAGAAACATCTTCTTCCATCAGGAATCATCAGGTAGTAAGATTTCTCACTTCCATGCAAGAGACAAGTTTTATTAACTTCCTCTTCAGCATATACCCTGGTAATTAATGATGCAGTGCACCTTTGAGGTGTCCTAATGTAGGCAGTTTATCAAAAACTGCAACTGTGTAGAAAAAGGGCTATGTTCTTTCAATATGATAAATCCAAGCGCGCGCTGGGATGTTCTACATCTCTCTTTTAAGTACAGCCGCTCCCTCTAATTGCAGGGTTTGACTTTCATTGCAAGTTCTGACAAATCACCTTCTGGCAGCACGGCCCTCCCATGCACGTGCAAATGGCCACGCACCAGGAAAAAAGCTGATCGCTTCCCACATGCAGCAGGGCACACGCCTAAACCCACGGGAAGATCGTGCAGCCTAATTTTTGGTCCCACACTAAGGAGCTTGTGACAAAATTCATTTCTCCTTGAGCTCTGTACATCAACAGGGAAGAAGCTGAAAGCAATTTAGTACCTGCATGGGCTTTATGCCCGGTGTTGTCCCCTCAAACTAGCTTCTACTGTTTTCCTGTGTTTATTCCCCGGAACTTGGCACTGGGAGATGCTTGTCATGATCTTCAGTGCAGAGTCATGGTCTGTGCCACTGAAATCATCATTGCATGTTTGGGCTTTTGGCAGGATTAAAACAGTTCTCCCAAGATGTTTTTTTTTCAGAGAGGGTGGAGGTATCTGCAGTTGGCCCATAGATGTGACCAGATCATTGAAGAAAGGACAGAAAAGCAGGGGCTTCAAGGTGCTTTGGATTGTATCCCGATGCAAAAATTCCATCAACTCATACAGAAAAAAAAAAGAAATATAGAAGAAAATAATATAATCATGTCAGCAAATATAGCTGCTGAGCAAGGAGCCTCCAGCCAAATCCACGGGGTGCCCTTTGTCACTGCCATGATTTGCTTAGAAATGCTGGTGCTGATCTAAATATGAGGAAAGAGAGATTTCACAATAGATTTCCTCACATTCAGGTTCAGCCAACAGACCTGGACCAGGCGGCACACTGTGTCCAGCTCCCACCAAAGGCAGAGGATGGCTCTGAATGGATATGTAGGTCCTATAGGTGTGGAGACATGGATGAGACTGGCAACCCATCCCCAGTGCTCTCCAAGTACCCAAAGGGCCAGCAAGTTACCAGGACACAGGGACAGCCCTGGAGAAGGGATTCATTAGAGCAGGCTCTGCACAGCGTCCCTCTCTGCATGGCTATGCAAGAGCTTTGGGGTGAATGTTGGGGAGCCATGTGCCAACGTTTTCAAAGTAAATACTCCTTTAATACATACCCATGCAGTGTCCTGAGGCAGCTCTGTCCTTAGGACAAGTCAGCCGTTTTTCATCCAAGAGTGGTCCTGTCTGAGTAGCCTGATTGCTGCATGAATTCAGTGTCAGTCCTGAATGCATGAGCTCCCGTGCTGCCTCAGTTAAAAACTCCATCTCATGTAGGGATGGTGAAGATGAATTAGTTAATTATGTAAAGTGATTTGGAGATGAAAAGTGAAGTCTGAGTGCCAAGTATTACTATTAATAACAAAACATATACCACCTACCAGGTATTACTTCTTCTTTTTTCCCTGAAAGATATAGTTCAGATAACACCAGCACAAGTCAGTAGGAAAGCATAAGACTTCCAGTAAAGAACAGGTATTTTGATAAAAGCAACCCAAAATTCCAGAAGAGCCCATTTTCTCTGTATCTACCTGTATTTTACCACCTCTATACCACAGTGTCCCAGTACCAATATAAAATCCTAACAGATTGCAAGTCTTCCATAAAAATCTGCCCTTTCTTCTTCTGGTCTCTTGTGTAGACACCTGAAGCATCTCTGTTCAAAGTCAAAGAAGGCATCTCCGTAAGCTTAACCATATGCTTGATTCCTCTTCAGCAAATCACTTACATACTTAAATTAAACCACGTGCTTTAGGCTTGACAAAGCTCGGTGCCAAATTCAGTGGAGCCCCACTTTTACTGAAAGCCAGCAGGGATGGGAAGGAGATGGAAAGGAGAATTTTTTTCTGAAAATCCAAGCTCACATGAAATGCTTGATTGTGGCATAAGAAATGAGAGGAAAAGACTGCAAAGTAGGAACTTTTGTACTGTACCAAGTAGGGTATAAGCTAGATTTCAAACCTGTGTTGATATTTAAACCCATTTGGTACATTATTGCCGGACCTCAGTGGCAAAAGCAGGTGGTCCTTACTGATTTCAGTCTACTACAGTATTTCAACAGAAAGACTACAAGAGTGTTTTGTTAGAAAACAGATAAATTACAAACACTGCTGAAGCAATGTATCTTATTAAAAAAGGATGCAGATAATCCGGTCATATATGACAATCAAGCCCAACAACTCCAAACAATACGGTGTATTTCTGCAAAGGGGGTGGAGTTTACTCTGTATGCACTGTACAGCAAGCCAAATGTAATGTACTTTGAGAATGAAGCAATTTGTTGAATACACATCTTGTCCTCTTCTCTTCCCTGCCCCCCTCCCTCTTTTCCTCTCTCTCCTTGCACAAAATTTGAAGGCATTCATGTAAAATGGCTCTTAGGAGTATCACACACAGTTTTATTTATGGTAAATTTATTATAATAAGGGTGTTCTCTGTCATTGTCTGAGAGATTTATTTATTGTATCACACTTTTGAAACTGCTGATATTGATTGTTTCCAGGGGTTGCCTTAAAGGAAGAGGGGGAGAAAAACAAAAGCCCTCACAAATGAAAAGAAATGGCCATGTTGCTATCAATTATTTCATAATGAGATATGAGAGGAGAATTTTAAACATTATCTCTAGCATTACAGTTGAACAAACAATATATTTACTGGAAATTATACTCCAGTGATGAATGGCTTGTTTTAAAATAGAGGCTTCTCTAATGGGGGCCCTTCTGAACATCAGCGACACACAGTCCAACTCACAATTATTATTGCATTTTAATCGAAACTGAATTCCGTATTTCTGCCAGAGTGTGAGAAGAGTGAATCCCATTTGCAAATATCTCTATCCTGATGATCCCCAAACAATAACAAATTCTGAGCTGTCCAAAAATATTCTAGTAGCAGTGCCATTTGCTGGTAATTCATCCTTTTCCTCCTGCTAACACCCCTCTTTTGCTTTCTTCCTCAGTGTCCAGGTACATTTTCAATTTCAAGGATTCAATAAAAAGGAATGTAACACTAGCTTTTCCCACCACCACCAAACGAGTGCAACCTCCACACACGCACACCTCATCTTATGTAGAATAGGGAATTGGTTATTAGTCACTGCAGTTTCTAGCTATGACAGACAGTAATTTACCATTGTATTGTGATTCAGTGCCTTGGACAGAGGCACACATTGCCTGTCATGCTGTGTTCATCACCGACTGTAGAGACAAGCGTTGCTTGTCAAATAGTAGAGCCCTTATAATGAGGACACCTAGGTGTAACATGAAAGATTCACAGGCAAAAGGACTTCTTATGGAGGGCTTAAAACCTCTAAAGCAGTGTGAGCTAGTTAGATAATACACAAACTTTAGAAGTGTTACAGACAGATATTTCCCCCTTACATCTATTAGGCATACCAAAAACGTTATCAACAGAACAATATGTAAACCTTTGTGCAAAGTAGGCAGAGCAATTTATTTGCATTATCTCACTGCTCCACAGAAGGGACGAAGAAGAAGGGGGTGTGTGGATGGGCGACACACACACAACAAAACCCCACAACCTAAAACAGGTGTGTGCAAGGGAAAGCAAAAACCTTCTACCTTTCAGTGAAGCTGTTGGATGGTCACTAATGAGATTTCCGATGATTTTCATTTGTCTTCATTTCTAGCGAGCTTGACTCTGCATGGCATTTTTTCATAAAGGGGGAGGCAAGGTGGGCCAGCAGGTTACAGCACACACGTCATGCCGTAAGCAGCTGTCAGGGGGCAGAAAACTGACACTTGAGATTGGATTAATCCTCCATCAAGCCTAATTGGAAATAATGGACTGGATCCTCAGCTGGAGTAAAACGGACACAAAACCCGTTGTCTTCAGGGAGGCTGTCCCCTTTTGCTTCCACCGGCGACCTGCCCGGTCCACGCTTCTGCAGTGTGATCGTCTGCCTGTTCTGGCCCATCCGCCTCCCAGGGTTGGAGCTGGTCCTCTGAAGTTGCATCCCTTTTGGTGTCAGCATCCTCGTGGGCTGTTAGGAAAGGGTCGCGGCCAAACATGAGGGATGGTTTGCAGAGCAGGCAAGTAATACCTCGTCTCATCTGCCAGGGGCTGTTCAGGCCCGGCACACAGCGTAGGGATGGGGTCAGCCACGCTGATAGGAAGGAGCTGGGACCCCGCAAGGGACCTGAGAAGCTGAGCGTAAAGCCAGAGGTATGCTTGGCTTCACACACTTGGCGCCGGCGGGTACCCAAAGCAGCCTCTGCATGTGCTTCGCAGGCAGGGGACCTCTGTGGGTACGGTTCCCTCTCATTTTTTATCCCTCTCCCTCCCACCCCAGCCTAAGTGGGCTTTGTTATCCTGAGATGACACAACTGGAAACCACGTGAATAAACCCATGACAGCTTTTCACTGGCCAAGAGGACAGCAACCTTCCTCAGCAGCTCTTCCTCTGGATGCCCCACAGCGGGGCAGGGACACACGGTGGCAGTGGAGACCCCCCACAGGAGATGGGAGATTCTTCCCCTCTGCTCCGGGTCCTCTGCTCTCCCTTTCCTGGGGGTCGGAAGGCTGAAGGTTAGAAGGTGAATGCAAATGCTGCTGGATGGAAGTTCTACCGTGTGCTTTTACACTTTCTTAATTGCGCAGTAATGTGAGCGTACGCGAGTTCATCTGTACATTGTAATATTCACATTTTCAGTCTTAGATGCTGTGTTACAGAAATCTGTCTCCACATACAGCTCAGCGTCTCATTTGCAGGCAAGGTTATGTTTTCCTTTAAGGACAGTTAGAAACACAACCAATTTTAGGTACTAATACAAATTTAGGAAAATGCATGTTCTAATAAAGGTAGTTTAAATGTATTTAGAAACTGAAGAGTACTTGAACTTTTACATTGCCAGTATCAGATACACATATGAATATTAGTGAAGCTAAACTGATTGATTGAATTACTTTAGGGAAGGGCAAGACACAAATGCAACATTTTAGTTAGTCTTATTACATTTTCATTTACCTTAAGGGAAATCGTAACTGCTTGAAGACTGGATATTAAAAATGTCCAGGTAAATTTCTGTAAGGTTTTGCTTTATCACTAGATGCATATGTTACATGCTGACATTCATTTGCTAATCCCCTTTCCCATCTTTTGTCCCACCTCTCCTGAAAAAGAAAACAATATGTGAAATTGAAAAATGGTGCTCACTGAGGAGTTTAAAGACATTTGAAATTTAGAATATATTTTAAAGGTCAATTTCAGCAGTAATTATGTTATAATGGTGAAGCTTTTAGAGAATGCGAAACACAAGATTAATATGTTGCCAGATAGAAAGTGGCAGAAGACTCCATCTTTGTGTGTGTGTGTGTGTATGAGCAAGAGTGAATGAGTGTGTGTGTATGTGCATGTTGAGTGTGTTGAAGCTCACAGGAGGCCAACAATATGTCAGAACAGCTTTCACAAATAGTACAAGGAACACACGTTGCACATGTATAAAACTTCCACTGGTATCTAGGACAGTTGCAGTGGACACAGGCTGGTGCTTTTTGTCTTGGAAAGGGATCCCTTATTACAAATTTAGTGTTCCAGTTAATGATGACAGTAGCATCAGCTGACCCACACTGGAAGTCAGAGTCCAGCGTGCTATATAGCCTGAGAATGAACCCCATTAAACCACTCAGGCACATTTACTTAATCAAGACAAAGTGAGTCTTTTCAGGAGTTCTTGGGGGGAACTAAAGGTGCAATTAGATCAAATGAAATATTCTATTTTATAATGGGTGTCTGTATGAAAAAAAAAAAAAAACAACAAACGAAACCAAATGTATTTAATTCTTTTTTAATTCTTGGGTGGGTACTTTAACCACATCTATGTAATCTATGGTCATCTATGTAGCATTCTACTTTGTTGGATGAGTTACTGGCTCTGTATGTGCTCCTTGTGCAATTAATGTGCTTCAGTTTACTCAATCAAAAAAAGAAAACCCCATGTCATGAAAATGTCAAGTATCATATGAGTTTTGAGCTCCTCCAGACTGAGTTCTGTAAGATGTTTCAGATCCTCTGATGGAAATCACTACATAGAGCATGACGAGAACTTACTCAAAGTAGCCAACAAACTTTTTTCTTACAAAAAAAATGCACTGTTGGAGGCAGTCCTACCACTCTGTGAATAGCATTATTCTGAAAACTCAGTCTAGGTTTTCCACTGGGGCCTGGTGCAGCTGGGCACTTTCATCCCATCAAAGTTTCTCAGTCCTCTGGCTCCTTTTTGGAAATCCAAGCCTGACAGCACATTTCTAAGATGGAAAGAGCCACAGGGATAGATCAGAGTCTGAGCACAGAGGGGAGTGTCTATACTGTCTAGCTGTAGCTATCTGAAGCAAATCCTGCGAAATCTGGAGGCACCTGTATGTCTCTATTCATTATATAGGGGTGGGATTCATCTCTTTTATTTTTAGCATTCAGAAGTCAGAGGAAGAAGTGTGAGCTGATTTTCTTTTAGGGCCATAGAAAAAAATGGGCAGGCAAAGGGATCACCCATCTGGTCCCAGGCAGGTAACGAGATTGCTTGCTCGTGACTACATAGGGAGGCTAAGTGGCAATCTCAGGTTCAGCATCTAACTCTTGGACACTTAATCCTTAGATGAACCTCACCCGTACGCTACTGATTACAGATACTCCCGTTTGCATTTAAGTTAGATGCCCAAAGACTCCAAGAAGATGGTAAGCTCCCAGCTCCCCAGTGGAGGAGTGGGTATGGAGGCAGAGCCCCTGTAGCACAGGCTGTGATTGCTTGGGAACGTGTGAGGAACCTGGCCACTGCAGCAAAACAATGAACCGAAACATGATATATACTGATGTGTACTAGTCATTTCCCAAAGCACATCATAAATAGTATATTTATAACATTAATTAAATGTCTGCAACTAAAATTATTTATAATAGAGATGTGAGAACTCAGTAGACTATTAGTGAAGTCAGCTTGTTTCGTTCCAGAAGGACTGGACAAAGACTTATTACACTGCATATGAAAGCCTTAAACAGTTGCTGGCATAGAAAAGTTTCTTTCCAAGATGTCTGCGTAACACTAATGAATGTGCTATAGAATATAGATTGTTGTGACTCCTCACTGACATATTTCCCATAAAAACAAAAAGAAAAACCCTTACTTGTATCCTAATGAAATAATGTACAATGTTAAAGAGAGCTCCAGAAAACCTACATCTTGGTATCTTTTGGGGCTGGGTTTCACAAGAGTGTAAAGCAAAGCACAACTGCAGGACAAAAAGCCAACAGGTTGCTGTCTTCTTGGCCAACAACTCCTACATCTCTATAATGTAGATAAAACAGTCCAGAATGTTTCCATGAGCCCTACCCTACCGCTGAACCATCAGCACATCACTTGCCAATTTTGGCCTGGGTTCAAACTGCTCACTGGGCTCTACATAAGGTCCTTGTCATGCCAAGGACCATTCCCAAAAGTAGTGTGAATAGATGTCTACCAACTTTGTCTATTTCTACCCTCCTGTATCCTCCACTGTATTTCCAGCAGGCTTTACATGCCCATGGGTGCTGAGGTACCCTTATGGCACACCTCAATTTCAGGCATTGAAAACCCTGGCTTGTTATGTGAGGTTTTTCTCCCATTACTCTGAGCAGAGCCCACATGAGATAACAGACCTATTTACTGTGAGTGAGGTCAGACACTGTTGACCTTGGTGCTAGAGAATGGTCCCTAACCCTGTGTTATTCAGCCGTGCTCACATACCCATTGCCTCTGCTGCCCTTGGGAAGGGCTGGTTTCCATCCACTGAAAATCTGTATCTTTGAGCACGGTGGACTTTTTCTCTTCCTTCTGCAACTGTGATCTTGAGCCTGGAGGCTCAAGACCTGGCTACCCAGAACTGGTCCAATCGTTCTTTTTTCATACAGCAACCATTTACTCAAGGACCAGCCAACAAATAACAGGCGAGAGAAAGAGAAGGTGGTAAGAGCAGTTATTATTACGTGTTGGTTTTTGTGATTTGTATCCCATTTTATCAGGCTACGAACACCCACCAGCTGGCCAAAATTAATAATATAGCAGGTCACTACCAAACTCCATTGGTTTTATGTTTAATTTTGAATTTCTTTTCCTCTTCTTTTACCCTTCTTTCTGAGTTTTCTTTGAGGTGACCATGCCCACCCCTTGTTTCTTCTTTATCACCGGGGTCATGCATCATGAAGAACTCTTTTCACCCAATAGACTGAAGGATAAATAAATCAGGAGAAGCCAAGTTCCTCCATTTCCCTGCGAGTATGGAATCTGCCCCCTGCAATTTCTCTTGGTCCTCTTAGTAGCTGTTGTCCATTTAATAAACACAGTAGCAAGGCAGCGTCTCTCCATCATCTCTCTTCAGATTCAAAGACTCTGTGTTGTGCATTAGAGGTTTGGAGCCACAGGGTGTGCCAAAAGCTGGGTCATATGTTTTGCTATGATGTTCCTAGTATTTCAGCTTTGTCTATAAAGGGCAAATGGTAAATCATCTTCCTGAGAGTTAATGGAGCATTTCTTCAGCAAGAGGAAAAAGTGAAAAAGTTTCCAAAGTGTGGCTTATTATCTCAGTCAGCCAAAAATTGCCTTGCCCATCACCTGCCATTTTTCTTTTTTTATTCTTCAAGTTATTTTTTTTTCTTAATTTCCCTTCACTTTATAAGTTTTCCTGTAATGTTATTGCTTCAGTTTCAGATCCACATCCCTTTTCAGCTCTCCAATTATAATATTTTGAACTTTAACATTAAATCCAGGGTACCTGTCTAGCATCTTTCCTGTGTAGGTTTCTAAGCTCTTTGCAGACAGTAATTAACTGAACCTGACAACAATCCTGGAGGTTTAGGTTAGTGGAGGCACAGAGTGCCTGAATGGTCACATATTTAATTAGTGGCAGCTAGAAAGAGAGCCTGGGAGTCCTGACTCCTCATTCCTTGATTTGACCATTTGATGTTGTCTCACACAAAGCACAGGAAAATATGCCTAAGGCTATATTCCTCTCCCCATCCCTCCTTATCTTATTGTAATTATCCGTCCATATTTAATCAACTTTATCAATGCCAGATCCCACATCAATATTTTCTTGTTAATGCTCTGTGATACTCCGATTACTCTGTAATACTATCTTCTGGTCCTACCTTTTTCCTTGGGATATACACCCCTGCCTGCTGTAGCCTGGTGGAAAACAGGAGTGGGTTATTAATGATTATTAAACTTCAGCTACCACAACCAGTGGGTCCAACCAAGTAGCTCAATACTTTTCTTTTCTAGTTAAGCTTTTATGTTATCTTTTGTGTACTTGGGATGAAGTGGGGGCCAGATGGAGAGTTGGGGAGATGGTGTTGCAGTGATGGGAAGAGCACAGGTCAGTGTGCTCAGGACATTTCCACATGTTCTTCACATAGACAGATTTCGAATTACTTTGTGCAAAGGAAGCTGTAGCAGAGCTCATGACTGCTTCCCTGCTACTGCTTCGTGAAGTGTCTCCTTCATGAAGTGGTGGGGCCAAGCTTCACCGGCCCCAAGCAGGTATCTCAGTACAGCTAGGGGCAACCAACCCTCACACACACTGGATCTACTTGTCTCAGTTTCTGCACTGTTTCTAGTGTTCATCATCCCTCCCTGTGCTGCCATCTCCCTGACTAATTAATAAGTGAGTCATCTTCTCCTGTGGCCTCAAAATGCATTCAAACTGTCAGTGGGACATTTATTTATTTATTTAGTTGTGGTTAAAGGCCTACTCTTCTAAACAATGAAAGGATAAATAAAATCAACTCAGACAAGGTTATTTCACATTCCTAATTTCCAACACCTTTTTTTTGCTAAAGCCCCATGATGCTTGTTCCTGTTCTCCCCCCTTTCCTCTCCCACCCGCTAACAAAAAACAAAATACATTTTCGAATCAAGATAAAGCCATCAAAGAACTAACTAAACATGATTAGAAAGGACCTCTCCTTAATGGGAAAAAAATCATGATTTAGACCTGGCTGCTTTCCAAATATCCCTGTGCAATCAACCAAAGAAACACATTTTAGAAAACAGAATTGTAAAAGTAACTTTGAAGAATCGGTTGCCATGGAAACAGATCTGTAAATACTTAACTGCAAACATTAAGTGACACAGTGATATTCCAGAGCCCAGGATGCCTTAAAAGGATGGCAAATTTCACCCAGCTCTTTAAATAATCAACTCGGCTCTGCTTTGATTTTTCTTCTTTTTTTTCCCCCTTTCCTTTCGTTTTTTCACACTATTCAGTGCAATCGCATCCCTGTTCTCAGGCATGTGTGATAATAGAAATGCCAGAACTATTTTATAAAAGAGAGTCCTGATCTTTTATAACATGGAGGCAGAGAGGGAGGAGGGGGCACCAAATACAGAGTCAGAGCAACCTGTGGAGTCTGAAAATACAGCCCAGAGCTGTTCTGTTTCCCTCTAACTGCAGGGTCAGAAGAAAGCGTGATTGATTGTGGCTTTTCACTGCAAGAAAAAAAACACAAACGACCAGCAATCTCTTGTCATCTGCCAGGGAAGAATCAGATGCAAGGAAATAAAAGGGTTATGGGCAATTTTAATTTAAACAAGTGGGTGCATTTATGTTGTGTTCTAGCCTTAACTCCTCGATCAGAGTTAACCCACTCCTGGGCTCCCCAGTACATCTCCAGACCCAACTTCTGTTGCCTTCAGTGGAGTAAGAGTGTCCTGCTCCTCTGGGGAGTCAAGGTCCCTCTCCTTTCTTGTCATGGAGCATCCATGCCTCATGGGCTTCTCTGGTTCAGCCAAGAAGGTGACTTCATCTGAAAGCCACAGATGTTTGAGGGTCGAAACCTCTCTCCCCATACTAAGATCAGAAAAGTCAACAACACTGGTGTTTCCTCCTGGGAGAGCAGTGAGGGGTGGCTTCTGATAGTCCTTTCCCTGGCTACAGGCACTGATGACAGAAGACTTTTGTAAGCCTGTTTTTCTGAGATTTTGAATGTGTTGAATTTTCAGACATACATCAAAAGGTCTG
>JAOQGH010000019.1:8757268-8801007 GCA_025769975.1 Gallinago jamesoni
TGACAGAAGACTTTTGTAAGCCTGTTTTTCTGAGATTTTGAATGTGTTGAATTTTCAGACATACATCAAAAGGTCTGCATGTTCTCCCCGGCCTAAAGGGAGGTGAGATAGGTCATTAATACCATAGCGTGAAGGAAAACTTAAGAGATGGCCATGACCAAGCGTGTGAGAACAGAGTGGACTGTGGTTAAATATCTAGTCCCATCAGATGCCTCTTAATAGCCTTACTCGTCTGTTTGAAGTTTTGGCAATATAGGTTTTACTGCAGTTTTAAATGTAATGTGGAGAGAAACTGTCTGCAGGTTAATTTAACTTGTAGAAATGTTTTGGGCAAGGTGATTCCTCTTAGGCTTCTGACAGTTTATGTTCAGAGCCTATGAGCGTCCCCACACTGATAAAATAACATATGGCTTTTCCAGAGTAAGGGGCTAGGAGAGAGGAGAGGATTTTTTTCCCACTACAACCCTGCTGTCGGCAGGCACTTGGATTTGAACCAGAGATCCTCACTGCTGAGCAACAGCCTGTGAGTATCTGCAAATACGAGTTTAGCTGTCGCTTCAGGAGGACCTTTAATAACCTGCTTGTTTTCATCGTTTTGGTTGGGTTTGAGGTTTTTCTCTTCCCTGTGGGCTGGCTATGTTATCCTACTGAAAGCTGAGCAGTATTATCCTTTAAGCTGATTTTTCTGCCCAGCTTAGGAAAAGAAGGGACGGGGAGAGGAAGGAAAAAACGTAGAGGCCAAAGATGCAAGAAAAAACAGGAAGGGACAGAGAAATGCAGTTTGAAAGGGGCCCTGATCCCAAGAGTGATCACCTTTTACTTACCCATTTTGTCTGCTGGAAGTCTGTACAGCTGTAAGAGATTCGTGTCTCCTCTGTCTAGTCTTGAGGGTTACTGAAATGAACAGCAAAACACAGATAGAGGGATAAACCTAGATATAGATAAGTTAGCAATCGATTTATATATAGAAATATATAATTTTTTTTTAAGAGATGTCTTTATCTCAGATAGCTGAAAAGTTCCTACCTGGATCTCTCCCCTGCCCAGATTGCCTGTCTCTGTCTCTCACATACATGCCATCATCTGTCTGGGAACATCTGAGATAAATTTGTGTGATGTTTGTGGAAGGAAAGTGAGGAAAGGCACATTTTCCTTTGCCTCCCTCCTGCCCCCTCCTCTGGGTGCATGCTTCAAGAAGATGTGTGTGTGGCAGGCAGAGCCCAGCACAGGGCAGGGAGAGGAGAGGTGGCTCTCATTTGCAAAATCCACGGTGTTTTCATCCTTGGCATGGTGGTGATGGGGTGGGGGAGAGGAAGGGGGTATGGCATGTCGCTTCACTTTATCACTGCCTGGGCTCTCGCCTTGTCATTCGGCACTTGCCATGAATCTAAAGAGCGTTTGGCCTTAATAACTTCACACAAGTACTGCATTGCCAGTGACTTTAGAGACGGGTGACAGCAAGCAAGGAATTATAATGAATTGCTGCAAATGCGTTCTTCACACAAATTACAGTTATTTTCCTCTGAGCCTGCATGCCTTCTAACATCAGGATTTTGGTTCAGAAGATAGGGTTTTGTGTTTATGTGTCTAAGGGGAGAGATATACATTTTACCGTTACACTTGGACCCTTTCACCCCTTTCTTTCCCCACTGCCTCCCTGGGTTTTGCTTGTTTGTTTGTTTGTTTTAGGGTTGCTTCTTTTTCTCATATGCAGTCAGAAAGCTGTTTTTTCTTACTGAAAGCAATACGCTGCTCACAAGCCAACCGGCACTTTCACAGCAAGTAGAAGGAAGTTTGGCCCTTGTGGTGACTGCAACAATTTAATTTGGGATTAACATCATCTTCTGTCACCATAGTTGTGCAGACTGGGCTGTGAAGGTCCTCTTCCCCACTGAGGACCCTGCCACGTGGCTGTTTGAACATCCAGATAGGTGTGCCCTGGTGAAGGTGCTCTTAAACCTCATGCCTGCTTTCATCAGGGCAGCTGTTTTGGTCTCAGTAAGGTGGACAACCGTTCCTGCAAGCATAGCTTGGCTGCTCAGCACCTGAATTCCCTGTGCAGGTTCAGGTCGACTGTCACTGTTGCCTGTAGGCAGAGTTAGTTTAGTCCGTCAGTGGTGCATTTGGGTTCTGTTTATCGCATGAAAGACAGTAAAACTCTACCAAATATGGCATGACTTCCTTTAGACAACAGCAGCTCGTGGCCATTTCTCACTTCTACATTACAGTGTCTGTTCTTTTCTTTAACAGAGGTTTTGATAAATAATGAAGCCAAGCAGTCCATGGCAGTTTTAAGAAGGAATTGCCAAAAATCTCCACAAACAGGCAAATTGCCCCAAAATCTCCTTGATGCTAAGACACAGCCAAACTTTCCATCTTCATGCTCATCCCAGATCAGAAGAGATCTCTTTAGTAGGGTTCAGTGAATAGCTTGCCTTGGGTTGAGGGCAGGAGACTGCCTTGCTTAGTCACTCCCCCACAGTGAACAGAAGACTAGAGGTGGCACTGTCTTGGTGTCTTCTCTGTGCCTGGGTTCAGCTGATTTCAGTGGTGGTCTGCAGAGAGCAGAGGATACATGCCCACGATATCAAGAATTACCTTCAGTGAAGTGTGAAAGGACAACTGTTAGGCAGTCACTTTGTACAGTTCTGCAAAAGTCACTTCTCTTCCTGCTGAGCATCTTCCAAAAGCACTGGAGTAAATGGGAAGATTTATTTTGACTGTTTTTTGTTGCAATTTGGGAACATGAGATAGTTTCTCCATGTGAGTCAGAAGTATAAGTAACCATTAACCTTATCAGCTTTAGGTATTTAAAAGACTTGCTGAAGAGTTTTGATTGGTTTTCACAGGTCAGCTGAACTTTGGAGCATTGGACAGTTGAGGCAGCTCCTACCCGATTCACTCTGCCTCAGCGTAATCATCCATACAAATCATCCATACAATGGATGATACTTACTTCAACTGTTCAATTCCTAGATTGGTTTTAAAAGACATTATTTGTGTTATTGCCTGTGTTACTTGTTTAGTTAGCAGCTGACATATGTCAGCATCAACTAAGCGATGATAATGCACGGCAGAATTATTTAAATTATACACGGAGTTATTCTTAAGTTGTGGGGAAAAATAAAAAAAAAGGATGTGTCTGTCATTCAAGCTCATGTTGTCCCGGAGAGGTATACCTGCTGCTGCTGGGTCTCAGGTGCATTCAGGACAGGCATTTGACACCTTCCTACTTTCATTCCTCTGCTTGGAAACAGGTTGGTTGTTGTAAGGGCTGTCATGAGACCAGGCAAAGTCCAGTTACAAAGTGCCTTGAGAAACAGGGAACTAAAAAGCAATATTGTTAAAGAGTGGCCCATTTCAGTAAAGGCACTGAAGGCAGCATGGTTGCATTTGCTGTATCCCGGTGTGTCTTTGACTTGGTAACTGGCAGGGAGAATGTGTTACTGCTGCGGTGTCAATGCAGTTAAAGGGACACTGCCAACACATGCTAACTCCTCAGGAACAAAACGTGAATTACAAGTAGTTTCAGGTGCTACGCTTGCCCTTGAGTATCCCTTGCTGATTTGTGTTGTCTTGCAAACATGTTTTGAAATGCCTTTTCTTCCCTTGCTGCAACATGTGAGAGCCCAACCACTGGCTGACTGAGTGTTGCGAAGCCCACTGCTAGCAGAAGTGGGGTAGTTTCACTTCACCAGTCTCTCCGGAAGAAAGTGCATGTCAATGGCATTCCGCATCATTCGCCCTGTCGCCAAATTTGTCAATTAAGTTTCAAGGCAAGGAAGTCATCCTCAGGCAGTATCAGTACCTGCTCTTACAGCTTTCCCACACACCCACTGCTGGCCTTTGTCAGAGATGGGATGTGCTAGCCTGTATGCACAGTCTGTCTCTGTGCAGTCATTTGCAGGTCATGAAGTATGACATCTTTATTTCTTTACAGTTAGGTTAAAACCTGAGCTGGCTACTTTGGCATTTAGACCACAATTGGTTTGGGCAGAGTTAGAAGGCAGTTAAGAAAATCTATATTTAACTTGGAGGTGAATAAACATTACAGGCGTCATCTCACAGGTATATGATATTATAGTTACTCTGCTCCATGGCCCTAAAATCAGGAATGAACCTCAATTTTCATCTGCAACACACTTGTACTAGTGTAATCACACTGGATTGAAGTGCAGCTTCATGCTTTACAGTCATCAAGCTACTGATGCTTGGAGTTGCCATCCACCTCTTGGGCTTCTTGTGGGCTTTTTGGCATGCAGTGGTGGCAGAGCTAAGGACATTTATTTGATTAGTTATATCAGGACAGCTGACAGAGGGCAACTGATTGTGTATGGCACTAAAGTCTCTAATACAGGAGCTACACACTGAACACTGCAGTGTTAATTTATCCGTATCAGGTGTGAGCACACGACCACCTTTACATCAGTGAGGCAGTTAGCATGGCTACAAACTTCAAGTTTTAACACTGGTTTTACACAGAAGGGTAGACAATAGATTTTCTCCCACTGGGCATTAATCCTAGATTCTATTTGAACCTTATGTTCGCTCCAAAACTTATTGAAACACAGTTAAAGCATCAAAAACATCAAAGACATTTCAAGCAGCAGTATATAACGTCAGTGCTTTGTTTCATGTGCACTTTTGTAATCCTTTAGCAGGTGCCATATACCTGGACCACTGTACCATTTAACTGGGGCCTCATCTAAACTAGTTAATCCAAACACTGTAATTCCTTTAAGAGGACAACTGATTCCACCTTATTTTAAAACTGTTCCCAAACATTCTGAGCAGAAGTAGAAATGTCCTCACAGACTTTTGCCTTGCTCTAACAGAACGAAGCTAAATAGGAAAGCTCACTTAAGCAATTATGGTTTTGTCAACATTTGGTTTTGTCCTGAATTGGAATGAAAAGGTAGAATATCAAAACCTGTCTTGGCACACAGAGTTCCAGCAATGCTGAAACTTTTTTAGCCTGACACCTTTGATTGAAGAAGAACATTTAGACTTTTCTCAAATTGAAATTCAATTTCCAGGCGGCCAGACCTGAGCTGTCGCAGTGCCTCAGGCAAATGCTGTGGATGGGGGGCACCATGGGATTTGTAGCCTGGCAGGGGAGCCCAGCCCTGTGAAGGATGGGGATGTGAGACAGCTAAACTATTGCTCTCACAAGAAATGGCTCTCAGCACTATTATTTGAATTGTGGGAAGATTCCACTTTCATCAGAAGTCCTTCAATTACATTTTTTCAAACAATAGAAAATTATCCCCATTTAAAGGAGAAAATGATCTGTGGCTTTAGCAGAGAAAAGGGGACATCTGACCTAAAACACATTATTGAAAGGTAGAGTTAAGTGTTTTCTGCATAGTTTTGAAGAAGGGGGGGAAAAAAGACAAAAAAATCCCTGTCTGCTATATATGAAGTGGTGTTTGTGTTTTCAGTCAGCATGACAAGTCATTTTCCATAAAGCATCTTGTCTACTAGATTTTGAGACATTAATTGCATGGAATAAAACTTATTTTCAGTTGCATAATTTATGATGATAGGTTATTACTAATTGAATACAATAACAATAATGAATGCAGTCCTCAGGCTTGAGCAAACCTATTCACTTAAGCAATTCAGGTTGCTTTGTTTAGACTCCACACATAAGCCTTTGTCTTCAAAAAAGAAAAAAAAAATACCCTGATGTTTCACAGATTTAATTTTTTCCCAAAGTGTTTTGAGTCACATCTCACCAGTAAGGTGGGTGGGAATAGTCAAGAAAGAGAAGTGATGTGTATTTACAAAGTGGGGAACTTCACAGCTGTAGATATACGTCCTACACAATTACATATCCTGAATACAGGTCCATGTTCAGGAGAGGGCAAGGAGCTCTATTTCATGTCTGTGAAGTTCCTGAATCTAGCAAAAGAGCAGAAATTGCAGGTGGATTACACCAGCTGCCTAACTAAACACCTGTCTTCTCTATAGGGGAACCTTGTTCTATATCTTCTTTCAATTACTTCTCTATTTCCTTTTCATTTACTATTTCCAAGATTAGAAGGAAGTGGTAAGAAAAAGGTAGCCCCACACCTGCCATGGTGACACTGAGATTTGCACTCTCCTCTTCTATCTTCTCCATGCTGGCTCAGCCAAGGTTCTAACACCAAGCAGCAAGATTGATGGTGGTGGTGGTGCTAGCAGGGGTAGTAAATATGGTGAGAAGGGGAAAAAAAGACTTAAATGTATAACTTTGTGATCTCAGCTTATTTCCTCTAGCGACTCAGAGCAAGAGAGGGGAAAAAAAGACTGTACAAAGACATTTTAAGGAAGTGGGAAAGGCACAAACGAAAAGGTCTGGGTGGGTTGGAAAGCATTTTTCAGATGCACGGAAAATTTGACTTGCAAAAGCGAGAGGAATATTGTGTGGCACCATGTGGACTTTCAAGGGAGAGTCAGATGCATATGGCAAGCTTCCCTTGTATCTTCTCTTCCCACTATGTTGTTGAAGTTCCATCATCAGTGAGGAATGGGGAAAGCTGAACCTGCTTTTGGAAGGGCAGAGCAGGGACACAGTCCTAGATGGAAATCAGGCAGAGTGAATGCTTGGTCAGCTTAGCTTTGAATGAGAAAGAAAGAAGCCAAGAGGCAGAGAGAGAGGAGGAGAAGGAGGAGGAGAAAGAATCTTGGAAGCTTTCTTAATTTAAAAGTGCAGTAGCACAGCAGACCCTGTACTTGATGTCATCAATATGAATTTCAGGCCTTTCTTTCTCAGAGAGCAACAGGGAAGGAAACAAGAAAGGCAGAGGGACATTTAGCCTTTCCCTCCCTAAAGAGCAGAGGGAAAGGACTGTCAGATGCAAGGAGGTCAAAGGAGCTCTGACCGTTACCACCCACCACTTGGAGAATGGTTCATTCCTGCTTGTGTTTTGAGCAAGACAAAAAGACCTTGATGGTAAGAAAACCCATTACGTATCATGCTGTAATGGATTTTAAATGCCTTTATTTACCAGCAGTGGCAATAACTTCCTGTTGGTATCAAGGCTTCACCAGCTAAAGATAAAGGAATCTCTCAACTGATGGTGCATGGGGTCAGAAAATAGTTCTCCTGCTCACTCCATCTAGCTCTGCATAATTGACCCAGTGAATTATGGGGATGAAATGAGGAGATCACCATCTTCCAAGACAGCAAACACCATCTGGGCAGAAGGCAAGGACCAGCACTGTACAGCTCCATACAGCAAATTCTGTTTTTTAATACCCACAGTATTTCAGCTGTAGCACGTCAACCAAAGTCAAAACACTTAATGTGAATGTAGATAAGTCTACTGTTCTTTGCCAGGCTTTATCTCATCCCTGGCTAAGCTAAATTCTGGCCAGTACTGCAAATCCAGGCTCTCTGTCTTGATAATGCTTGCTGAAAAATTGGAGGAGAAATTAACTCAATTGGGTAAGTTTTATTTCTAGCCACCTTTACATGCTGAAATGTTATGACACATACCTAGCATGGCTACCCTCTGATTGTCCCCCCTCTTCCCTCTTAGTTTCTAAAGACAGTTCAAGTAAATTCAGTTTATCACTGAATAGATGGGGTTGGAAGTGCTCTCTGGATATCATTTAGTTCAGCTCCAGGAGGGGCTGGAGCAACTTCTGGTGTATAAGATAAACTATTGGAACTTAGGAGATGGGAGTCAGATAGACTTTGCTGCTTTTGTTTGTGGTTGGTAAAGAGTAAGTTACCTTGTCACCTATCCTACACTCTGTTTAGAAAGGAAACGTTCTGGCTGTACAAAGTGAACATTTTTGCTCTCCTATTCCTGTTAAATGTGGGATCCTAAAACTCAGTGACAGACAGCAGTGGAACGATTGCTTTGGATACTGAAGTACATGCTTTTTCAAGGAAAGAGTAGGGAGTGAGTTCAGTGAGAAGGATTAGGTGTGGACTGCAGAAGCTCATCTCCCCTTAATTTTGCTTTGCTTAAGCCAAATATTGACTGGGATATGAGAAAATGCGCATCTCGACAGTTAGCAAAACCTGGTCCCAGATACGATGACCCCAGCTTCCCAAAACCTTTCCTACTTTTAGGAATAAAATTCTGTCCTTCACCTGAAATAACTATTCTCACAACTGCATCTTCTGTACTTGTATGATTTTCCCAAGTCCACATGTGGGGCAAAAAAAAAAGCCTGGGCTCCCTTTTTTTTCCTTGGCAGTCCGGGAAGGAGGGTAACCTGTGAACTTCTCCACATTAAGCTTTTATGTTTGACCCCCTTGGATCCTGAAAAGTCCCTGAAATAACTTCTGTGCTCCATCATCAGTACTTTTTTCATTGGGCATGTGGATTTGCTAAATACTGTACAAATGACAAGAGGAAATGACACAAATCTTGGCATTTTACAAGAAAAAGCTCCAAAGCCTTTCATGGTTTCACAACTGTGGCAACCTGCATACGTTCAAAATTGGTGAATAAGACCCCTTAAAAATCACAACACTGATCAGCTTAAAAATCACTAATTTTCTTTTTTTTTTTTCAGCGGTTAAATTTGTGGTTTCTTTTCACCTCTCTTGTGGTTTTCAAGTCTTTATGGCTCAGGACTTGGTTCACATTTTCAAGCTTTTTTTTGTTCTCAGCATCTATGTCTGGAGAGGTTTGGGTTTTTTAACTGAAAGCTGTGATTTGCACACATAACAGCAGAAATCTGAGAGGAGACACGGATCAACACAAAGTATCCTGACACTCAAAGCAATTGCTGGGTTGGTAATATGGATTCATTATTGCTGTTCTAGCGGCTTCTTTGAAACTAGTAAGTATGTTTTTAAGCATGTTAGAAATTCAAACAGAAAATAAAACTCAACCTTTATAAAAGAAGCTAGTAGCCAATAACTGGTCTACTATGACAAAGATGGTTCTTAAACTATGCAAGGATTTGTGGGAAACTATTTTTCATGAAGAAAGTGCAAATGATTTCTTTGGTGCTTGCATCCCTGAAGAGGATGTGTACATCTCTAAAGTGTTCCTGGAGATATTTGCTGTGAATTCATGCAAGAATTCACAAAGTTTAGCATCAATTTTCTTTAGCTCTAAGCAACCTCTCAGATGTATTTCACTTGCATTATAAGTGTAAAAGGCAGTGGCCACTCAATGAACCTTGGAATTTATTCTTTTTTTCTTTTCCCCCACTCTAAAGAGAAGGGCTTCCTCATGTAAAATGGCCAAAAAGCAGATGAAGAGGAAAAGACAAAGCCTACAGGACACGATGTGAAGGGTCCTCTGAGAGGACCCAGTGGCTTAAGAAAGCCCTTTGAATGTTCAATTCCCTCATGTTGTTCATTGATTTTCTCCTGGTTTTCCCTTATCTTTCCTTTCCTGTTGATATCTCTTTAATTGATTCCTGATTGCAGATTACACCAGTTACAAACTGTTATTTGTCAAACAATGGAGCCAAGCTTTTCTCTGTGGCTTGGGAAAACGCATGCGGCTCTTGATAATTTCGGGAGGTTCAAACTGAACAAGCTGTATAGAACATAAGATGATCTGGTGGTAATTGGTAAAGAAGGCGTCTGTACAGACTCTTCTTCAAGCAAGTACTTGTTTACACTCCCCAGCCTTTATACTGCTAGGAAATCCTGTATCCTGCAAGAATTACAATGCAGTAGAATCTGCAACTGAGTTCAAAATGTGCTTCTCAGACTCATTATCAACTCTAGCTCTGTTTGCAATGCTTAGCATATAAATTATTTAAATTAAACTAACTACATAAATTATTCAAGTTCCCCCCCGCCCCTTATCTTTAAGAGACACTGCAGAAAGTTCAGTGCTAGTGATGTTACACTTCATTGGCAATCAGATAGGAGTGCTAAAGGTATCTCACAACATTGGCAGTGCCCAAATGACCATGAGACTCTTAGAAGGCAGCTGCCAAAAGCTGAATGACAGTGACACTGGAACAGCTCATCACCAGTGACTGGCTGCTTTCTGCTCACCAGGGTAAATAAGGAGGGATTTACAAAGGGACTTGCAGAAGGGATGGTTGTTCTGGAATTGGCACAAGTTAATCCTGTTAAGTGCTTTCTCTTCTGACTTTGGATGGACCCATTCTTCTTACTTCTGCTATGGGGAATCTAAGGTGGTCAAAAGCCACACTGTGAGAAAGTCTAGTGCAGTGTCCAGAGACTCTCCCCTTATGAGTCATCTGCCTCACCTGGGTCTCTTCTCCCCTGGTGAAGTATTTACAAGGGTGAGTAGGAATGTAGTCTTGATGTCTATTGTTTTCTCCTGTCCTGCCATCCACTGTATCAGCTTTATAGCCGAAGTCCATGGTGGCTAGAATGAAGCTCTGGATTGAAGGCATGTGTTTCTTTAGGACCTCAGCCAGATATCTGGTTTAGGTGCCTGGAGTAGACAGGTAAGGCTCCTAACACCAAGAGAGCAATACATTAGAAAGCCTGCTTTATAGAGAGGGCTGTCAAAGGCTGGTTCTGAGGCAGCCTTCAGAGACAGGCAGCAATAAAGTGTAATTATAGTAGGAAACCTGAACATAGCCCTCGGTTTCAGTGGAACCTGTCTGAATTATTCTTTATACACAGATGTTTTCTTTCATGTTTTATTCTTGCTATTCTCTTAATTTCACATTTCAAATATGATTTAAGGAAGCAGCCTCCACCAGGTCTCCTGATTTTTCTCTGATTGATTTGTAAATCTGTGAGGACATGGTTGAGTTAGATTTCTGACTATGCCCAGACATTGTGATATATCACAGCTGTGGGGTTTATGGGGGGCCATATTTCAGCTGTAGAGAAACAAATTCTTTTGTTTGTCACAGTCCCCATGGACCATCCATGTGATGGTTTAAAACCAGTCCAAACATTTCAAGACAAAGTCCAAGATGCTGGCTACCTGTTGCACCTTGGATTAGTGTAGCTATCAAGAATTCATACCAAAGGGGGTGCAGGGGAGTAAGACAGAGACATATTATAAATATATGAACTCATTTCAAGAACATATGGATGGTCATAGAATGATCTTTGTTGAAGGGAGAGGGGAGTATGAGTCATATTGCAGGAGGAAATGATGTTGAGAGGTCTGCTGATTTTGTGACAGTGATATTGTGAAGTATCCCATTCGTTGTATCGCCTGAAGCATCCTACAGACCAGGTAGTGCTACCAGAAGGGAAGGGGTATATGGACTGTTTTGCCACTTTGGTGAATTTGAACTTGCTAGAAGGGCAGTCCCAAGGCTCAGATGATCTAAGCGTGATAGAGGGAGCAGACTGCCACCCTTGTGATTTCACAGTGATTCACATGATAGTGTTTTCCAATTACCCGCAGACTTTACAAGCGTTTGTGCACCAAATAGCCTGTTTGGTTTTTTTTTTTTTTCATTTAAAAAGAGAAAAAGATTACATCTTGATCACGGCGTAGTGGAGAATGGCTGGCAAACCTCAACCCTTAAAGCACAGAGGAGCAGAAAGAAAACAAAATTACTCAAAATAATCCTTAGAAAAACAAAGCAGAACAAAAACCATTTTAATCCATCCTCATGATTCAGGGCAAACAGGGAGAACAGACTCTCCTATCTCATTTTTCAGCAGTTTGGAGTTGCTGAAATACAAGCGGGTGAGAGATATGTCATATTCATTAAAGATGGATGTGGCATGCTTCTTTCTTTTTAGGCCACCAAGAGATGACATTCTGTGTGTGGTGATAACTAAGAGGATAAGGCTGTGTTTCTATTGGTTTCATGGTTGCGTGTATTGGACTAGATAGACGTAATCACCCTGGAGACAGTGTATTTACTTCTCCTTCCTTATTTACTCCGTTTCTTTTATTTCACTTTAGGGGACTATGCTGGAATTGACATTTCTTTCTCTTCAGCAGCCGCCTCCTTTCTCAATGCAGGGTCTCTGGGCACTGAGTTAAGCCAGACAGTGGAATGGACCTGCTGTAAATAGCGTTGATAAATTGGGTAGATAACACAACATGGCCTGGTTTACCCCAGTGCACAGAGTAATAAAAAGGAGCTTCCGCCTCTGAAAGGTCATCATATCGACAAGGGGAACGATTGTGGGAATGGCAGTTGCGAGGCGCTTGTTGCTAAAGCCACTTTTCCACAGGAGATGCTGAAGGGATTATGCCTAGGCCTGTTCCTCCCTACCCTCACCCCTGAGGTCATCTGATTTAATGGCACTGAGGGTCCCTGGTGCAAAACAGGTCTGAGCTGTCAAAAACTCTTGTGAACTGGGTAAGCTCAAAATGGCCAACCACATGAGTTCTTTTCCAACTTGGCCAAATTGTCTAGATCCCCCAGGACTACCCCAGCAATCCTTAAATGCTTTGTCAACTCATCCTGTGTAGTCAGGAAGCCCTAGTGATAGAGACAGGGCTACCAGTAAGACACAATTCTTCCTAATGGTTCCATGGTTTAATGTGTTAATTGAAAAATAGTTCCTTTTCATTCTGTTTCCATGATCTCAATTCAGTCAGCGGGCAGGGGAGGGAAGTGTAATAGCCAACAGACAATCTACCCAATAAACATCACTGAAACATCATTTTCAAGGTGCCAGAAGACTTGTGAGTCACAAACATTGAGAAGAACTTGTGTCACAACATCCATCACACAGCAGGCACAACAGCGATCAGCGAAAGGAAGAGCTCTAATGGATAACTAGGAGTCTCAGACCACTTTGAGGAAATCTTTACCCAAAAAGAGGGTCCTAAAAGAATATGGCTTCCCTTTGATCCACCAGAATAAATGTTGTGTATTCAAAAGCACCAAATCAGAGGCAGTAGAACAGAAAGAGCACAGTGGGATTGACATGTGTCCACAAATAACAGTAAGTGGAATAATCTCTGGGGCTTTGCCTAAACTTGCAGTCCTCTTCATGTCACAACACTTTTAAACAGCGTTCCAATTAACATATTTAATATCAGGACTGGAAATTCAAGTTGATAAGGTTTCACTGAAAAACAAAGCATACAGTCTACTGACTAAATGCAATGGACCATGCCAGTTGGTACCAGTTATATATATTTATATAACTGCCAGTCTGTGTCATATCAAAGGTCCATGTAGGCTGACACTGGCCAGTAGAACCATGTTAAGGAAAAACTATCAGAACAAAGTGCCTGTACAATGATTTTTGCCCAGTTGCTTTTCCAGACTCCAGCACTCCAGAGCTTATGGGATTCCTAAAACAAGCTTGTACATAAAGCGCTTCGTACATCAATGAGAAAGTATCCGCAAACCAAAGGCACTGCTACTTTGTTGGGAAAAACATTTGTTCTCCCCAAAGAAGCTAAACAAGTATGACAAAGTATTGATTCTATCATTTTATTTCAAGAGTGATGCCCGTGGTGTATTAAGAAAGGGAGTATTTCTACAGTAGAGTGAATTTCTTAGTTCTATAATGTATTGTGCTGCCCTAATGATATTATACCAGAAGTGATTTTCTGAATGGGGGGAGCAATGAGTTTTGCCACATTCTCTGTCTTTTGACTGTTCTCTTGGCTACAGTATTGGCTTAATAGTAGATTCCAGCAGCACTCATGGCCAGCTCCCAGCTAAATGTTGAACTCTCTGTTGAGTTCTTTATAAATGAGAATGAGGTTTTGGGGACGTTGTTATTTTGCTTTGAGAATTGGCCCATACAGAAGACTAGAGTTTGATGGATCATGAATTTGTGTCATTTACTACCTTTCCAAATGCAAAGTGACATGGATTTGGAAACCTCAGCTCAGTGAGGAGCTGTGGGGAAAGGGCTGAGTTTGGCTGGAGTGGGAAATAGTAATGCGTCGGGAAGATGACAGCAAACTGGCTCAGGGGATGTCCAAGCAAGAACCAAATGATGTCCTTTGAAAAGGCAATGTAATGATTTAATACCCCTGTTCCTGGATAGTGGTGTCATGAAGCCCAGAGTGGCAATCCTTGCTTTGGCCACACAACGCAGTCTTCCAGGAAGCCAAGACCAGCTCATTAGATGGCAAGATCTGCATTCCTTGCAAGAGGCTGGTCCCCATCCAGTTCTGACAGCCTCAGCCAGCCTGTGCCATCTGCCTGGGACGGTTCCCCAAACACACAGCAAAGCCTTTCTCAGAGCCCCAGCCACATGGAGGGAGTATTTCAGAGGGCTGGAAATGGTGGTCACTGTAAAGCGTAATAGCTTTTGGCTCCAGTGACCAGTTTGTCACAGATGTTGCTGAGGTCCGTTGTGATTTCCAGGCACTTCTGGAAAGCACAAAATGATTCAGTAATCACAAAATAAGAGCAGAAGTAGAAAACTAGAATTGGTAACCACCCCCCTAATGATTAATGTTCTCCCCCTCTCCTGCCTCTGAATGGGAAAAACTCCCCAATCAGCAGGATAACCTGGACCTGAGTTCCTCTGAAGTAAAGTTAGTTCAGTTCAGTCTTGCAGGAGGCTCTGGGCTCTGAGTGATGATGGGAAGTGAGATAATAGGGCCCTCAGCAACTCACCCTCACCTTAACCTCATCCACTGGGCAGGTATGGGCTAATACATTCAGCTCCTATTGCTAAGCAAGTTGGGGTTATAAACATGATTTTCATAATTGGATTTTAACATACGTAGAAACCACCCAGCAGCGATAATAGTTTTGCACCAGAAGAGCCTTAAGACAGAGGAGAACAGCTTTTCTGAAGTGTTAAGAATCCCAGCACATTTATCTTAATAAGTTTTATTACAGCCTGCCAGTTTAAACCTAATGACTAATTTATCGTATAAAATACCAGCAATATATTTTTTGATTTTGCTAATTAATTATCTCAAACAAAGGTGATATTTATAAAACTGTCCAGAAATGGTATGTGCATTAAAATTGCCTTGCAGCAGGAGATGAAATTATTACTAATATGGGATCAAATTATTACTGTATTGACTTAGTTACTTTATTACCTCATAATGGATTTCTTCATTATTTTCCCCGGGATTGTAGCATTCATGATTGCATTTAAATCTGTTAATCTATGCAAATATCATTAGGAGCTACTAATAACCACAGCAACTTTCTTCAATTTCAAGGAATGTGGTAAGTGCTCGCAACACATTGTTATGTTCTGTTAGTGTGATGGGATTAACTCAGGCCCTGAATCCTCGGGACAGTGGGTGGGCAGCAGATCCTTTTGAGCCTTTTCTTCCTTAAGGATAGATGAGGTGGAAGGTGGGAATTTTTTCTTGTCCTTAAGAGGCGTGACAAGGAGTACTATTCTCAGCTCCACAACTCTAACCCTGCCTGATGTCAACCGAGACACCTATTGGTTTGCAAAAAGGCCAGGTCATATACCTTCACTCTATTTTTCCAGCACTGCTATTTATCCTCAAAAGCAAGAGCCCCAACGTGAGCACATATGTTTTCAAACTATAGAGGGAACCAGTTTTTTTCTAAAATGGAGTGGTGGCTTTTCCATGTGCAGGACCAGGCAGAAGCAAATGGGATATGTGAATTTTCAACACTGGGTATAGCTTTTGAGTATCCCGTGTGTGATCTAGTGCCTTTACACTGATGTTTCAGAGGTGCTCAATGAACCGTTTTCAAGAGGGTTGAGTTTGCTGCAGAGCTGTGAGTGTGTGTGTCTTTGTTTGTATCGACCACTAAAAAAAGAAAAAGCAGACAAATACTAAGCCTTGAATGCTTTCCTTTCCAGCAGCACTAAAAAATGAAAAATTCATGCATAAGTAGAAAAATAGGTAAGGGGGGTTAGGTATGCAGTAATAAGTACACATCTGATGAATGATGTAACTATTTATCTCTATTACTGATTAGTCCAATTTCACATTTCCCATGCTTAGATAATGAGATTATAGACACCTTTGTAGTAAGGCACACAAAATTGAATAGAAGAAAATCAGGTTAAATTGGATCACCAAAAGACAAGGATGGAATTTCACCTCCTTACCCGTATCTGTCTGTCTGTCTATCTGTCTGTCTGAATGATCTAGATCCATTACTTATGTGCAAGCAAGACAATCCAGACAGCAACTTTCCAGCAATGATAAGTGCTACATTATTCCTCCAATATTAGGGTGTACATCGGGCTCTCCTGTCATTTCTGAATGGCATCTGAAGCCTCCTCTTCAAATTGACCTTAGACTGAAATCAGTTTAGGTCCAATTATAAGAGCTACTGAACTCTGGGTGCCCTTGTTTTGCTCCATCAGCATGTGCACCACAACTGAGAGGAAGACAGGTTTTGAAAATGTTAAAGGCTTCAGTTTTTGACACAAAAGCTGCAATCTGAACTATAAACAAGCCAAACAGGCTTGAGATGGTGGTGAGCAATTCCACAGCCCCAGGGGTTCTTACGATCCCTCTCTTCTCCCTTAAAGAGTAACAAGAGTCTCTCTCCCAAATGTCTGGTTTGTTGGTTTCTTTTTCTTTTTTTTTTTTTTTTTTTTTTTTAAAAAAAAAAAAAGAAAACCCCACAACACTGCTGTGGTGTCAGAGCAAGCTAGTGTTGGATTAGGCATTTGCACCTCTGTAAATGGATTAACAAAATGTGATTGTTTGGTGTTTGGCTGTCAATCTGCATTTGGCTCAGAGGGGATAATTTTAACTCAGAATGTGTTAAAAAGTAATTCCGTAGATGGAAGCAGTCTTGGACCCAGTGAAACTTTCAGCTTTTGTGCTGATGAGCTCACCTTGTTTTGTTAAATAGAAGAGTCCGCAAACAGTGCTCAGGAAGGGGAAAAGCAAGGTGAAGCCAGAAAAAAAAAAAAACACACCACGTTATTTCTTGTGTATTCTTTCTCTTTTTTTTTACTTTTTTTTTTTTTTTTTTTTTTTAAGATGAGTGGCTATCCTTCATGGTGAGAGGAAAAAATAAAGGGGAATGCAAGCCCTGGAGAAATGCAGGCAGTAAATTAGATGGATTGGTTGAAGCAGTTACGCATTAATTGCATTTCAGGATCACCTGGGCCCCCTCTCCACTAAGCTGCAGAGCCCCTGTCTGCTGGGCACTATACAAGTGCTGAACAAAGGACGGTAACAAAGCAGCGTTAACGGTCCTATCGAGGGTCTCTCCGGCTGGTTTCCTTTCCCAGCTCATTGCAGAATACAAGCTCATTAATTCTCTGAGTTTAGACAGGTTCTGTCAAACAAGGCTCTTACACAAAACCGCTGAGCGAACCTCCCAACTCGAACTGGTTGGGAGTTTTGAGACTAGAAACAAAAGGGGTTTGTTTGCTCTTTTTTTTCATTCAGCAAGGATCTTAAATCTGGGAAAAAAAACTCAGGTCAGCTCTGCTAAGGGGTTACAGTAGATTCAGACATGAGGAGCCAGACATAGATGGAGGGTAAATATATACCAATTGTTACCTGAAGCATTAATTTGGAAGGAGATGGGTCCCACCTGAGAGTAGTTTGGTTCTCTTGTCTCAACATCCTTTTTACGCCAGGCAGCGAATGCAGCGGTTTAACTCAAAATGGGATATAAAAGCACCAGCCTTGGACTGATGGGAAAGTGTCTTTCTCCTCATTACTTAAATCAGGCTTATTTGGGGTGGCTGATGTTGATTTTGAATAGCTTGATACTTGCTAATAAAAGGCTTGCTTGGGTTTCTAGCTCTCAGTCTTAACTGGATGGCTTTAATGTAATTTGGAACAGAAAACGTCTGTATTCTAGTGACGATCCCGACGCTGTCATCTTGAGCCTATCTTCAGTAGCAGTGGGGGGATATAATTACCTGGTGTAAATCAGAGTGGTTCCATTGACAGTGCTGATTTACACCTTCTGAGGACCTGGCTTAGCTGTGTTATGGCAGTGATCTGCACCGTCTAACCTCCCTGAATCCCTCGCATGGATTGTACACATCAGTTAACTTCAGGCAAGACTTTCTTGCTTTGTCTGAATGCTAATTGCACTTCCGTGCTGCAGCTTATACTAAAATTAATATATAATTCCAAAAAAATAGAGATAATTGAACTGACCCAAAATATAACCCCTTTCCTTATTTCTTAAGCACTTGAGTTTTAGCACAAATCTCTTTTACTGCAGGGGCTTATGTTGTGCCATCAGCAAATGCAAAGAGCAATTAAACATTTAACATGATCACAAGGAGAAGAGAAAAGCTGCTGTTTAAATGCATCAAGAAGGGAAAAAAAGCTAGGAAAATAGTCCATTGGCTCTAATGTAAGACTAAGAAAAATTGTATTATGGCCAGTTCAATTCAACAGCTTTATTGGGAATTTAGCGCATTATTTTTAAAAGCAAAATAACTACTTTGCTGAGCTCCTTAGAAGAATTTTCAAACAATCCTAATGCCACAGAGATGCCAGTTAGATAGAAATGCTTTCTAGAGAGTAAACATTATGATTTTCACCTTCTCTTTGTTGTCCTTACTTGGGGGGGTTACCTGGAGCTTAGGGAATATCTGCTTCTGGAAAGGACTGTACTGCATTTCCTCAAAAGGAAAAAAGAAACAAAAAACTTCAAAACTCTGCATCCCTACTGACATTATTCTTTTTTCTGTTTTGCACATTTTTCTATTCTGCTAAAAGCACATAATCCAGCCTATGTATGAGTCATCTTGTTCAGTGTTGCTGCCTATACTCAAAGTATTAATAAGAGGAATTAGTCCTGTTTGTCAGTCTGTCTGTGAATGAGAGACGTGGGATTAAGTCGCTAGATGGTACTTGTTTTCTGTAGCTTATAGAGGATGTTTATTCAGTTGCCATAAGGACGTCGAGGTCATGCATCCTACTACGCAGCTTGAGCAGACAACTGCATTATACAGTCCCATTCATGGGGGTGTTGAGTCCTTGTCACAGAACGAGATCCTGTTTTGACATTCTGGTTGCCCTAAGAGCCTACCTTAAAAATTCTCTTGGAGTCTCTTTCACCAGTACAAAGGCATGGATAGCCACACAAGCTCAAAGAGGTCTCCCTTCTCGATAAGGGGTAGATGGAGAGAACAGGTTAGTGATGGGACCCATTCCCCAGAACATGAAATAGTGGGACAACAACGATCTGAACTCAGTTCCCTACATTTTTAGGAAGGCATTTAAATGCCAGAAGAGAGACTCTTTGTTTCCTCCTGCTCTGAGATTCTTGAGGATTTAGAGCACTGCAATTTTTTCATATTTTAATGGAAACAGCTTGAAATGTTTTTAGGTTGAATTCAGAGAAAGTGGGAAAAATGCTCAACTATCAACCACTTTCTGCCTGCAAAAGCATTTTCTTCTCAGCTCTTGCATTAACACCTAGACTCAGGCGTGCCTGTGACACAGAGAAGCTCTTATTTGCCATCTCAATTTTTTCTTGAATTGCAATATCAGACACAAAGCAACATTTTCTCTAGTAGATTGTGCCACTAATACAATAAGGGTCTAATATATTAATGAATAAGATCTGTAATATGCTAATATTTCCGCATCACATTAATATTCTATTAGACTAATGCATTATTATGCTAATAACTCTATTAAAAATGCAAAATATAATTATACGTTCTGTATAGCTCCACTGTTGAAATCTGATTCCTGCCCTAGACACACTTGTGTGTATTTCTAGAAATTGTATTACCTGCTGTGAAAAGTTAAGTTCCTCTACACCTGATGTATTTCACTAAGCAGCCCAGCCCAGATTTCTGTAGCTCCAATACCATTACCACATGAAAACGGTGAAGTTCTTCAGCAATTCTGCACTTCAGCGGTGGGAGAGACAGGCTTACAGCCATGCTCTATGCACACCTCTTTTTGTCTTGCTTTAGACCCTGGTATTTACCTTTCCTTTCGCAGCCGGTTGAGAGGGGACCCTCCTCTGGGTGGGTATGTTGTGCAAGAAGGATGGGTGGCTGTGTGCGTGTGATCCTGGCCAGCATGATCCTGGCCAGTGCCTGAGACCTGTTGAAGGATGAGGTTTGAGACCTCCCTCTCTCTGTAGTGTTGTATTTTGGAAACTTTAGGCAGCTCCCTGTGTGCTGTGCTGTTTATACAGTTTATTCTGTAATGAACTTACTTCCTCCCATGTCCTTGCGGGAGCTTAAGGCACAGGCGTAGCTGGCTGTGGCTTCCCCTGGACAGCTAGCACCCAACAAGGGGACACTGCGATGCCTACCTTCTCCCTGTGGTCCCAGCCCTGGGTTTCCTCCAGCTCCTCTGTCATTGTTGAGAGAGAATTTGCAGAGTGCCTCCCACTCTCCATAAACATATCCACACTCCTGTGCACTCCTGAATAATGGCATTTGGAGGAGAGGTCTCCTGCAGTTCTTTCTACCACAGCTAAATGTTCACTTGATTGCTTTTAGATGGGCCAATTAAGAATGAAAAGGGAAAGTGAACAGCATGGTTTTGTTTTGTTTTAAAAATGTCAGGTTTGCCAAGTTTATTAAGCAGGAGCTCAGAATGAATATTGAATTTTCAAAGACTGGCTCTAATAAAGTTTGGGAAAAGAAAGTGGAAGGACGTGTCCTTCCCCTTGTCCCTGTCAGGGCAACTCGCTGTGCTGCATCAATGTCTGCATCTTATGGCACCAGTCATTTAACGGATGTTACAACAGACGTCTTTAATGAGAGAATGGGGGTTTCAGTTGTTTGTCTGAAGGTCTATTCACTTCCTCACTGCCACTGGAAAGAGGCAGGAAATTGAATGGAGGAAGATTCTGACTAAAGGAAATTCTTTCTAATGGAGAGGAAAGAAAAGATGTAGAATTGGTTGTCTAGGGAGACTGAGGCTCTCCTTCACTGGAGGTGAATCAAAAATGAGAGAAATACAACTGTCAGTAATAGCATAGTGGAAGTTGGTCCTACATTGTGCTAGTTGGGCTAGAGAACTTCTCCAGGGTCCTGCCAACCCCTTGCTATGGTTCTGACCCACCCTTCATAGGCAAGACCCAACACTTTGTGAAGAGTTTTGTAGCCTCATAGCCCTCAGGATTTGTTTGGTGTCTGAAGAGAAAAGGGGTTGAGATGACATGAAGTTGTCCTTAAAGCAATGAAGAATAGGAGGCACAAATTACACAAGACTGGGAACTGTGCTCAGTTTCACAGGATTTGAGGCTACGATAATTATCTAGACGTTTGTATTGCATTGCCTCGCTCTGTGGTGGCTTTTCTTCCTTTGCAGTAAAGATGTTACTATCATTAACAGTGACTTGATTTCCCTTTTAGGGCAAGGGAAAGAAATCCAAGTCTTGGGAAGTGAAAATCCAACTGTTTCAGCACTGTTTTTTATGGTTATTCAGTATGATATATACACATATATATGGTACTTTACATATGTGACTCCTCCACTTGAATTTGTAATAGTGGACATGGTGAATGAGTTTGGGACTCAATTACAGAAGATTTGAAATAGTTTCATTTCTGCTGTATCAACTAAACTCAACTTACTTCCAAATTTCACTGTTTTCAAAGCAGCAGTAGAATGATTATTTACTCAGTGAAGGTGCACAAAGCATTAAATTCACAAGTTTAGTCTACAGAACAGGAAGCTCTATTCTTTCAAGTTGCTGGTGGTGTTCCAGCAGCCCCATAGCAAATTCCATTTATGTCATTGTCATTATTACTGTTATTATTTTAATACATAGCCTTTATGCCAATGTCTCCCGTGGATTCTCCAAGATGAAGATCAGGTGGTTTCAAGCTGCTTCATCAACTTGAAGTCCAGTGGAGCTATGCTGATTTACAACAACTGAGAGTTTAGCCCAAAGTCCCTATTGAAAGTGACAGAAAGCTTTTTGCTGGGCTGTCTCTCCCTTGGAAAGATAACGCTTTTCACACAAAAGCTGTTATTCGTTATGTTCCCTTATGTAACAGCACTGTTAGCAAAGGAAAGAGACCAAAAAAGATGAGGATTCTAATAGACATGGAAAGGTTCAGGGTGCTGAAGTGAGCAACCTCTCTGCAACATAATGTTGTGTTGTTGCTGAACAAGTCCACACCAATAACAGGATTTTAGGGAAATTTGTTCTTCAGTTTCTGAAGATATCTTCTATCTAAATTTTTGTGGAATGAAATCTTAAATGTAAATTATGACTCCAGCCTTTGACTATGTTAATCTGCCTAGCAAATATCTTGCTGGCCTGTCCACATCCATATTTCTATTTCAATGCATATCTGAAATATTCATTTTTCTTCTTTAATTACAATCAGACCAGGAGTTAGCCAAGGTGATTATCTTCCTGTTAAAGCAGCATGTTGGGTATTTTATACCTTTCCTTGACCTCTAGTTAGTCCGTCCACAAACTGAGATTTGGACTTTTCCCATATTTTGGAAAGTAACTCCACTGGCATGGCCATGACTGGAAATCCAGGGCTCAGATCACTTTTGGAGATTAAAACACATGAAATCCAAACTGTAGTTGTGCTTCATGTCCCCAGAAATCCCAGGAACTCCTGTCCAGATACTCCAATAAAGACAGTGACTTCCCTCATTCTAGCTTCTGTTTCCCAATGATGTACCACTTCTGCATGGCCACTACCCTGTGAAATATCTTGACCCTCTTACTGCCTTAGGACTTCTCATGACAGTCTGGGTATCTCCTCATGCTGTCTTGTCACAGGCCATGAGTATAGATGGACAAAATTACCACTGTGTGCTCCAGATATAATCATAGATCTGTTGGACTAGCACACAGATCTTTCAGTGTTGTTTGTTGAATTAGATTCAGATTTATTGAACCGTCACCATCTTAAAGAACAGTGTGGACTAAAGAGAAAGAAAAGCCATTGCAGGGGACCAGGGGTGGATTATGTTGCACACCTCTGTCTGCATGCCCAGCCCAGATATTCCTGTGCAAGCCCCCAGATTGAGAGTTTGCTGTAGGAATCCTGAGCTGTAGAAACCTGGTAGCTCACTATCAGTCTGTGAGAGGTTTTGTCCTCTTGGGCTTGCTTCACACCAGGATTAATAAGTAAAGATTGGCCTGTAAAACTTACACAGATTGCAATTCCCTCTCCATATAATGCTCTTCCTTTTGACAGAGAAGCATTTTTTTCCCCTCTAACTTTCTCAGTTTTTCTCTCTAGATCTAACTTTTCTGCAGTCTGAATGCAGGCATGTGTAAAAAATCAGGGTGAGAGGATTTGCTCTCTAGGCAAAGAAAACACCGGAGGTTAATTAAAAACAAAAGGAAGCATAACAAACAACCCCCACTCTCTTCTCCTCTCTACCCACATGGACCCTTCAAACCCAGGGGTTCACGCAGGAGTGGAGTTAGCCAGGACCAGGGTGGAGGCAAGAGCCCTAGAGGAGAAAAAGGGTTTGTAATCTTTGAACGAAAGAAAGGGTGGGGGGAGACTATCCCATCAGTGTAATCCCAGTGGCAATTTCATCTCGGCCTGTTGTTTCTTAATGAGTTTTTATCCAGCTTTAATTTGACGGGTCTTCTTTCCCAAATGAGGGCTAAGATGGCAAGGGGGAGGGGAAACAGAATAGAAGGGCAGCGAGCCAGCCCTCTAGCAACATTTCTTTTTTCTTTGTTTTTTTTTTCTCTCTTAACTGATTGCTAAAATCTTTTTCTCGCACTTTTCTCTGTCCTTTTACTAATATTATGTTTTTGTTTCAAAATACGTGTTCTACATGAATGCAGGGAAATGGGAACAGCTGTATCAAGCCAGGCTATCTAGTCCAGTACCATCTATCCACAGGAGCCAACAGCAGACAGGAATGTAAGAGTGAAAAAACATACTGCACTCATTCTCTGTGATGTAGGCTCAAGATTTCCTTGCAGCGGGGTGCCCACAGTGGATTTTTCACCTAAGACTTTTTCTAGTCACTTTTTTGTACCCATGTAAATGTTTAGCATTCCCTAGATTTCCTGCAGCAAGGAGTTCCATTGATCAATTACATTTTGGGTGAACCATGTTTTCCAGGCATTCATTATACCCCTACATGCCACCAGCTATTTGAGGGTTAATTCAAAGGTGACTACAGTTATAAGCAATGAGCAAACATGGGTATGTTTTGAGCATGGACAGGTGAATTAATAAGTATTTTTACGTCACATTTTTACATTCAATTATTTCCTCTTCTCTTCATGGAGTTGTTTTGCGATGTGGTTGGGTTTTTTTTTATTCTTCCCCAGTCTTCCGCATTTGTGTTTGATCAATCCCATTTTCTATGCCTTATTCAGATATGGAAGACTCTTGAATGGGAAGGGACTATTTAGCAGAAGCCTCAAAATGCCAAATGAAATTAAGAAAGCAGGTTGCAAACATTTGATACAGTGCAGGAAGTCATGTCGTTTGGAATGGAGGCAGGAAGCCCAGAGCTGGCCAGTCCAATGCAGGAATCAAGCAGCTTCATACCACTTGTTTAAGTAAGAAGATTAGGAGAAAAGGAAAGATAAAAATCTTCTATTCCTCTTTTGTGTGTAAGTGTACTTCAGGGAGCTGGAAGCTTAGCAAGAACAGAAAGCTATCTTTTTCTGGTTCACATCTCTTGGACCACATCTAACGGGTTACATGAAGGCATAATAGTATTTAAATGGAAAAGTCACAGAGTTGTTAGGTCAAGGAACAGGCACGTCAGGGGCAGGATAAGCTTGAGGGATATCCAGTCTTAATGGCATGGTTTAGATACAGTCTATGTACAGTTATGACAAAGAATGAGGGCATCTCTCCAACAAAGCGTTCATCACAGGTTGAAGAAATGAAGAGCAGGTTTGTCTGGTTTGGCTGCTGGGGTTTCACACAACTCCTTCTCTCCCTCTTTCAACCATAAGCATGCCTCCCATTAGAGGAGTAAACTTTGAATGAAATATTTTGCACATCTCTCCCACTGCATAACATCCCGCTGGTCATGTCTTGACAGGCTGCATCAGTCAATAACGATGCAATATTAAAGGGTAATGACACAGCCATGCAGAGTAATGAGAGAAAGCAATTTCTCTCACTATTTGGCCATTTACCAATCGATTGAATTCAAAACCGTCAAGTCAAAAACACAGGGAGTGGGCTAAGTCCAAGAGGGGCCGACATGTGCCCCTGTAATGGTTCTGCTCAGCTGGCTGACAAAAAATGTCTAAGCAAACATATTGAGTTAAATTCTGTTCATAGTCTGAAGACAGAGCAGAGCAAAGGAAATAAACCTGGATGGGGACTTATACAGTAAAAATATATGAGTAAGGAGTAAGGAGATGGAAGGAGGTAAGAGAGTGCTGTTTGGGTCCATGCAGTGAACATCAGTTGAGGCACGTGTTTGTTTTAGCAGAGTAATTAATACCAGTTGTCTGTTTCTATACACTCTGTCTCAAGAATGCAACTCCACTTTGCAGTCCCTCCTCTGAGAATCTCTACAGGCTCAGAAAGCATCTGTGGTTCTCGTGAGCCGCCCCCAGAGAAGATTAGGATGGACAAACTTCATCTACAATCAGGTAGAAAATGAAACCCAGATAAATCCTGAGATTAAGCAGCAGAATGAGAACAGGATCCTACCTGTATTCCCTCCTTGTGAAAGAGAGGAAGGGCTTGGATCTGCTGCAAAGCCTGAACACTAGATGTGGCCAGGAAAATGACATTTGGAAAAAGTGGGAAACAGATTTTATGGATTATTTTTAAAATTGGAAATAAGGGTGAAATTTCTAAATTGCTGCTCAAAAAGCAGGAGGATAAAGTTGGTGAGGAATTCCCAGGAAGCAGAGAAGCTTCTAGCAGTGGGATCACTATTTTGAATTCTTCCACCAGGCAGCCTTAGGCTGATGTGACAGGACCCTTGTGCACCTTCATTTCTTCTTATTCCCAATGGGACTATCGATGTTCCTTTCCCTAAAAAGCCATGAGGATGTTCCCTTCTAGCACAGCTCCTAGGATCTTTCAGTTTTGCAAAGTTATTTACAAAATGGACCCTGCAAAAAAGAGTGTAGACCTCGGAGTAGCCCATCAGAAGGGAAGGTGGCAAGCTCTGTGTCTGGCTGATTGTCACACAGTGAAGTGTTTGGCTTTGCTAACCCACAGGCATCCTGCACAAGTTCAACCCATGTGGGAAAAGGGCAAATATACACCATACCCCAAGCGCAGTCCTCTGTGAGGTACTGCCCTAAAAGTCTGTACTCGAGCAGCTGAGCAAAGCTGTGAGGGAAGGACAGGGTGGAGAGAGGAAGGAAAATCACAGGAGCTCCAGAGATGGGTGGTTACATCTCCTGGGCCAGGGAGGTGCAGAAAGCAGAACACAGAAAAAGGAGAGGGATGAAAAGATGTCATACTATAATTTTATTTTCTTTTTTAATTTTCTTTTCTTAGATCTGTTTATAGGTGTAATCCTACAACTGCAGAGTGTAAATCCTGCACAAGCCATAGCAATTATTGCAGCTGGAGGTCTCCGGGTGTTTTGGTAACCTCTCTGCTCTGCTTCAGTTGTTGAAAACTGAAAGAGGAGGGAGGAGAAGGAAGAGAAGGGAGAGGAGAGGGAAGAGCTGGTCTCTGGCAAAAATACTGATCAAAAAGCCCAAAGATGTGTCTAAAATTAAGGGGAAAGGAGGCACTTGCTTCTTCCAAAACTCCTTTCCCCTCATGATGTGTGTAGGGGGATGAGGTGTGTGATGATGATCCAGCACCCAGAGCTGGTGTAATGGCCCAGGTCGCTGTGAGCAGGAGCTGGCTACAGCTGTTAACTCCAGCTCTCCTGACACTCAAGGAGGTCCACCTGGCACACAGCAGCACACCTATCTGCAGCACAGAAGTCACAGGCACGGGTGGAACCGGCTTGTGCCTTGCCGTGCACCCCTCAACATTTTCGTGAGCTTAGGGCTCTCGTGGGGAGTTTGCCCAGTCTGTCAGATACAGGAGGCTACATTCAAGGGTCAAATGGTCCTTTCTGGCCTGATTGTTCAAGCCTCAGGTAAAAAACCGAACTGTCATATGATTGTTTAAAAATATTTTATTTCCATATTCTTTTTTTTTTTTTTTTTTTCTTCCCCCACATTGAGGATGATGGAAGAGGGTGGCAATCTGTCCCTCCATTTTTGGACTTGCTTGTTAGGGTGTCTCCTAATGCTTGACCACACCAGGGCACCTCTGCTGTTCTCTGACTGCCTTGGTGGACCTTCCAAAAGGAGACAAAGGATACATGAGCAGAGGGAAGGCATTTTTTATCTCATGGAGCGTGATGCTTTCTTCAAGTGATGCAAATGAAGAAGTCAGAAGTAGTCTTCTGCCAGCATTGCTGCATGCAGGGCATGGTTTTGCCCATGGAGCAGTGCCAGCTCTGAGAGGAGGGGAGATGAGCACATCCCTGCAGTGTCCTTAGCTAAGTGGGCTGCTCACGCCTTGGGATGCATCTGTGCAGCACCTAACCCAATGGGGCTTCTAACTGCAACCATAATAGAAATAACATATAGTAATAAAGTAAATAGACAGTAAAACTGTCTTCCATAATGTTATTCTCCAGGCTAAATGAGATGCCAAAAATGAACAAACAGCCTCCAAGTGATATTAAAATGTCTTTCACTTTTAATAATTTAAGGGACATACTAGTGAGAAAGATAAGGAAACTTTAAAATATATTGTTTTTCAGCCTGATGGTCTGTTCCTCAGACTCTCTCCTGTCTGATCCACCGAGGACTCATTCATATATCCCAAGCTGAAACAGAGCACTTTAATAAGTTACTGGGACAAAGAGTTGTCATCTTTATGTTATTTTATTTAGTAAGTTTGCTTTTAGAAAAACTGGTTTGGTTTGGGGGCTTTTGCTTCTGTTAATAAATTTCCTTCCTCCCTTTCTCCTTCCTTCTTTTCTTCATGCCTCCCTTCCCTCCTCCCTCCCTCCCATGCCTTTTTTTTGCTCCCTTTCCTCTCTCCCCTCCTTCCCTCCCTACTTCTCTCTCTCTTTCTCACTCTCTGTCTTTCTTTCTTTCTTTCTCTCCTTCTTTTTCCTGGTTCGAAAAGCCCAAGTCTGTCTCCTTGAGTGTTAAGGACAAACTGGCAATAATTTATGTTATAGCGTGATATGAAAAAAATTACATTACACTATAAATTATAATATGAAGGGTGAAATGCCAGGAAGGATGCCAAATGCCGGTGGAAGTCCCATTAGACAACAGAGTTCTATTGCCTAACGCTCCCCACAGAAATCTTAGAAGGTTTGCATGAAACTGTTTGCTGTGAGGGGGAGAGGCTGGAGGGGAGAGGAAGAAGAAATATAATATAACAGATAAAATATATAATCAGTCAACTGGAGATAGGAAATTTTTACTAATGCCCAGAAAGAAAGGTGACTTCTGCATAGAGCTGTAGCAATTTAGAATTTAGCCACCTGGGATATTGTAATGCTGCCTCAAGCTGGAATAGAGGCTGTTGGGAGGAGCTGTGTTGTGTGTGTGTAGTCCTGTTATTTGAGGGGCTTTTGGATTTTATCCTCCCAGAGAAGTCCCTGTGGGAGTCACAGAGGTTCCTTGGTGTTTTAGGTAGGCCTGCTCATTTCTGTAGACCCAGGAGGCTGTTTGAGGCTATGCCAGAAGTTGTCTGAAGCCGTGCCACACTCCGGTGGTTCTTCTCTGAGAACAGGACTAATTAGGAGTGAGAATGTAGAAGGGCTCTCAGAGGAAAATGGCACCAAGGGCAGATGGGAGTCTGGAGTTCATCTCTGACCTTGTGGTGTGGACTACTGGTCATGAAGTCAGATGGCAGGAGAAGGATCATTTCATACTTGCTGCCCCACACTTCTCTAAAGACTCACCACTAGCCAGCACCTGAGAAGATCCCGGGACTCATGGGTCATGAGGCAGACTTGTGCAGTTATCCTCATCTGTTGGTGCTGGGGCTGATAGATTTGTGTTACCTGTCCCCTGACTATTATTTAATTCAAGCTGCCTAAAAATCTCCACATGCTATCCCTTCCCAATCTCAGCCTGAGATGTATCCATCTCTTTCTCAGAGACGATGATCTCAAAAATAGAAGTTGGGGCGAATGAACTATTTTGTGCAACAGGCTATAGATTGCCAATGCAGAGAGGGTCAATCTTCCATGGGCCAGAATGACTGGTGAAGCTGCTCTTTTATTCCTGTCTCACATCTGGTGAATAACTGTTTGAATCCAAAACTATGAGCCAAATTTTGTAACACTGTAGCTAGTGGAGAAGCTAAAGTCCTTTCTGTATATAAGAAAATGAAATAGGATGAGATCATTGTAAGAAAGGCAATATTTTTGTGATGGGCCAGGAATGAGAATATGTCTATTTTCCTTTAAAGATGGAAGAAATGAAAAAGAAAAACAGATTTTTATTTTATGTTCAAAAAAACTAGAAAACCCCAAATCATACCAAACATCCCAATCAATGGAGAGAAAAGCAGCTCTGAGTGCCTTATTGAGCTGACCTACAGAAAAAGCTTCAGAGCTTCAAGCCCAAACAAGTCCCTGATAAGATGTGAAATGCAATGGAAAAATCATTTAGAGAGAACAACAGAGAAGCTGATTTTGCTCTAGTTTTACAGGTCGGTTCAATAAATGTTTCTGAACTCTCTTTTCTGTGTAATTCTAAAGAAGGAACATTTAATTAATATATTTATCCGGAGGAAGAAAAAAAGAAGAGCAAAGGGAGAGGAAAACAAATTTAAAACAAAGATTATATTTCACATTGAGCATTGCAGGTCTTGATCGAGTCTGTCTAGCACATGAGCTCTCCGGGTACCCACCACCCTTCCTTCCACACAGTTGCTTTCTTAGCTTCATCCTTTAATTTAGTGTATAAATTATCACAAAAAATGATGGAATCCAGAGAGGAAAAACACATCCAAGCACATTTCTTACTCATGTTTTCCTTCTTTAGCTCTTTGTGATTCATTTACTGCATTTTCAACAGCCCTCCTGGTTCTCCGAGAAGCTGAAAGACGGCGCAAACATTTTATTATCTCACTGCCAGCCTCCAGAGCTGGCAGTGTTCAGGATACCCCCTGCTGTGGGACTTGTGGATGTAAAACTGTGGGGCTCTGTCCTCGGTTCTGCAACATCGCTCATCCCTGCTCCCTGTTCCTGCCTTTGCTGGGCATCCCACACACACAGCACAGCTGTGCAAACCTCAGCGCATCCCAGGCTCCCGCATCCGGAGCATCTCCACACCCTCTGGCCAAGGGACCTTGGGCTGGAGCTGTCTTTCCATCTCTTGGCAGCTCTGTTTCCCAAGCAGGCATGGCTGCTGAGGGGACGTGCAGGAAAACAGTTGATCTGCCCCTAAGTTTGAGCAGGGAAGACTATGCCTATCTCCCAGTGCCCAGCCTGGGATGCTGAACTGGTGTCTCTGCAAGACCCTACTTGAGCTGGGCACAAAAGGCTTTTCACACCACTGTGTGTCTCTAATCCTGCCTCAAAGAGACAAAACCTTTCTGCAGCCTCAAGTAACCAGAGCAGCCAGGTCTCTTGTGCAGTACCCCGTGAGCTGTCTAGACCACTGTTTAGGAACTACAGTAGTAATTATAATAGTAAGATTTTGCCTGCAAAAATAGGGTAAAACTCCTTTAAGTAGTGTGTGGGCCTTGTGGTGGTGCTCCCCACCATGCTGGTGAAGGCGGCAGTGCGTCTGGAGCTGGGCCTGGCATGTTTGCATGCATGTTATAAATGGAGTTATTGATGCCATCTGTGTTCCCATAGCTTTTTCATGTTATTTTTGTATCACTGAAAAATGGAGATCGTTTCCCTCTTCTCCCTTTCTAACAACACATTTATAAAAAGGGTGTTCTACACAGAAGGAAGAGAAGGGTTAACCAAAAACTTTTCAAGGTGAGAGGGAAAGCTAAGTCTTCATGCTCTTGGGGAAATTGAACTGTGGAGAAGTGGGGGAAAGGCTTTCTTCCCCCGCCTCTCCACAATGCGGTCTGTCTCAAAAAAACTGAAAGATTTTTTTTTTCATGTTCTTCCAAATATCACTTCTGCTTGTCACAATATTTATAAAAACCCTCTTGCTATCTCAAGCTGCACAGCCTTTGGCTCAGGTTCCTGCTTATGCAAAACAGGGTCATAAACATGTCACTGTGTATTTGATAAATCCATCTTCCTCTTGTCATTGTCACCAAGAAGCTGAGATGACGGGAGATTACTCCGTCAAATCGCCGTGGAAACGCCTGCAGAGTTTATGAATTTTCATAGGATGTAAGTCCTCTTTAATGGGAAGTGGGGCCCAGTGAAAGCTTACTATTTTTAAGGAAAAACACATGCATCTGTGTGTTTGCATCTGTGTGTGGGAATATACTGTATGGCCGAATCTTTACCTAACATACATTAGGAGTTACACCACAGCATCCCAGTTGAGAGCATCGCTCTGTTTTTGTGCCCATTTCCTTGTATCTATTTCTCTCTCTATGACCCCAATTCACATTTATATTAAGGCTCCCTTTAGCCATTCTGGATGTGCAAAAGGGATGTTAAATAAGTGCAAATGCCATTAGAGTGTATTCACTGATCTAGCACATTTCCTGTGAGCATTTTCATTACCACGTTTTGAAATGCTAGTCTCTGCCCCTCCTCCTCCCTTTTGTGCAATCTCGAGAAGATATCAACCCATCTTCAGTGAGAATTGCCTCTATGTCCAGGTTCAAAGGCCAGCTGGCTTCCTTTTTCTGTAGCAAAAGCTTAAAAGCAAACACGATTCACAGTTTTCCAAGTAGGAAAAGTGTCCTATTCTCACTCCTCACTAGAGTAAAAAATGGCTAATGCTCAAACTTTAGCAAAATAGTAGAAAATAGATAAATATGGATGTTAACCCTAAGGTAACTGAAGGGTACAACTGAAACCCAGTTGTAGGACACGCTGAACACTGCTGAGAAACTGAGAAGTGCTTTGATGTGGTAGCACAATGCTCAGTGCAGGACCCAGGATGTCTCTGGAGGACATTAATGCATCACGGTGAATGGCCACTTCATGGAGATGAACCAGAGCACATCTGGACACAGCTTTGTAGAGCAAGGAGATGTCAGCTAAAATCATGTAGGGAAATCACTGGAAGGTTGGTGGAAAGGGACATCGAAAGTCTTTGGTGCAACCTCTTCTTCACCACACGTGGCTGGGTTAGCAGTGCCTTGGTCTAGGCTGTGTCTCAAGAGTACATGGATGGGATTTACGTAGTTCACAAATGTCTTGCAGAAATTCAGTAAGGCCACGTACTGGAGACCTTTTCATCTTGCCTCCCTTTGCAAGCTGGGGGTGGGCAGCATGTTTGTTGCAGGGCCCAAGGGATCTCAAGCCTTAGGGTCACTCAGTGAAGCCATCCTGACACAGGTCGGGCTTCAGGTGGATTGTTACCTGCAATGCAGGAGAGCAACCTATGCGGGGACACCTGAGCTGACCCTTCTCCACGTCACACAGGTACCACTGGCAGCTGAGCTCTGCAGAAACACTGAGCTCAGGGCAAACTAACAGCTGGTGGAACCTTCAGCAGTTCAGTGGGATTTTTTAAATTTTTTTTTTGCAACACCCAGCCTGGGCAGCTTGAAGTTAGCTCTGCTATGTAGATTCATCTTTTGGAGCTTAATTTCTGTTTATGACCCATGGTAATGTGTCCTGTGATTCCAGACCCTTCTCTTTGCATTAAAGTTGTTTTGCCTTCAGGTTTCCAGTGTGTTCCAAGTAGTGTAGCATCCTGCTGGGACAAGAATATGAAAGGTTTTTAAGCCAGTACCTCTGTGTTACACTACTATTACTGCAGCGCTAACAAAATCAGAACCCTCACGAAATAGCTACCCATGTATGAAACTGCAAAAAAAGGGAGGGCATAGCTGTTTCTTAGCATCCCGAGGCTTGAAGGGAGATGCACCATGCACCTTTGATCCTCATTGTGGCAGTTACTGCAGTATGTACAGCCCCCATGTGTTGGCACGTTTACCCAAACAGGGAGATAAGCAGTAACCATGGCTCTGTCTCAACCAAAGTTACCACTATTGGTAACCTGTCTGCACTGTGTATCTCTCTCTATGCGTGTAAACCACTGTGGTGTCCAAGAGCGATGGACTTCAATGGGATTTTCATTTCCCATTTGCCTGTCAGGACCTTCAGTGAGCAATTTCCCCAGGCGGCAGTGCCAGGGGATGGTGTTGTCTCTGCTGGGGCTTGTATTACCACCATCTGGGCAGCTGTGACTAAGGCATTGGCTTTCTAACTCCTGCCTACTTTGTACTCCCATTGCTTCACCTCCACAATTTTCCTGTCAAAACCAAGAGTCTTCAGTATTGGAAGTAAACTCTGCTGCACACGTTGGAGGAGATCCCTTCCCTGTTACCTCTAAGATAGTGCCGTGCATGTTGGCGGTCATCAAGGTGTTTTTAGAGATCATGAACTCTGAACTGCATTAACAAGGAAGTGGAGCAAGGCTAAGAGAGGAAAAGAAGGACAATCCAGCAAAATATTACCTAATATCAGAATTCCACATCTTTCCAGAAGGTACCGACAGCCTTGCATTTCTCATTTGGGGTGAGGCCATACTGCATAAGGAAGTCTAATAAAAGCAGGAATGTAGCCTTGATTTGGTAATTTCAAATTTTCTGCTTTGCAGTGAAGTCTGGGATTCTGTCTCAATGTTTTCAAAGCAAACAGGAGCAAACCTACTCAGACTTAGCGTTCGTCCTTTTGGAGGAAGGAAGTAATTTTCAGAGAATTTACAAGAGAAACCTATTCATTAACTTATAAGTTAAAATTAATTAAAAATTGGATTCTTTAAGAAATGTAACATCTGTGCTCACATTCTTTTCACCCCAATGATGTCAATAAGAAAATAACTCAGACTTCAAACTTTCTGTATAGTTGCAGTTAATTGAATTCTTATGCTTGGGGTATTCTTGAAGAAATTAGGAAGTAATTAGGCTACGCTATTAACAATTGTATCTAATTGATCTGATGGTATAGCCAACAAACAGGCCAAGGTCAACAGCTTATTCAGCTCTTAAGCTTGATGTGATCTCAGAGATGATGTGCCAGACTGTCCCCTTCTCTCGTGAATTAGCTTCCTGGACCTGTGGTGGCTGTACTGAGATCTAGGTCACTTTCTTTAGGCCAAATCTACCTTCTAGCATACAAAGTCTACCACTGCATGCCAGGTTGGGCATCTGCGCATGGGACACCTCACACCAGTAGGCAGCACTGTGGCAGCTTCTCAACTCTACCCATGTCAGGGTGTCCGACAAAACCTCTGAGTGGCTCTGAACCCAGTTTCTACTTGTAGGGCATCAACAAGTGGGCAGCTCTCAATGCATAAACCAACTGTATGAACAGACAAGGATGTCCCAGACCTTAATCTGCCACTAATCCATGTTACCCAGTCACTAAAAAGGCAGTCAAAAAGTAAAGGCTAAATTCAGCCATATGGTTTGGCTGCTTGCATGGCTCTAGCTTTGAGCAGTAGTTACAAATCCAGTTTAATAGGCCAGCGCTCTGACTCTGCATTGATCCGGCACACCAGTGGATGTGTTCTTAAAGAATGAAGTCAAAACTCCCTTTGGCTTTGCCAGGGTCTGGCTTTCACCCTGCAGAGCTACAAATCAATAGAAGCATTGGAAGGCAGAACTCACTGTAAATGCCTCTGAAGGGGGAGGCATGGAAAATGCAATTACCCAGAGAAGGAAATAACAAGACAAGCTTTTTTTATTTACCTTTTTTTTTTTTCCTTTTCATATACCAGGAATAGGCAAGAAAAAAGCATTTGGAGCATTTTATAATTCTTCCAAACTGAAGTAGTAAGAATGCAGGAATTTTCCTTACAGGCAGAATTACAGAGATGCAGATATGTGACACCTTAGTATTTTTCAGTCTGTTCAGCAATGCCATTACTAGAAAAAAACACATATCCATAAAAGCTGTCCTAATGTGGGATTAGAAGAACATGGCTTAGTTACTTCATAGTGTCACTGATAACCAAGTATCAGTATTACTAGTGTTTGTAGCAGGTATGGCACAATAGTTGTCTTCAGGTGTGTTAAAAATGAATTTCTGTTAGGGTCATGATGGAACCCCTTTAAGACTATTAGCATCAAGTTTCTGGTATGTATTCTTAACCTTTAACATCATTTTAACAGGGAGCTTGATTTATTGGATGCTCTTCTGTTTTACCTTTGTACGCATGTTGCAGTGAGTTGCTTTGATGTTGCCATTCTTCATCCAGAGATAGCCCTACTTTGGCCCCTCTGGAAAAGGAAGGAGCATGGAACATGGTTTTCTGTACATCCTGTGTTTTAAGTGTAACTACCTCTGGAGTTAAACACGGCAGCTTTTTAACAACTTTCAGTGGTGAAGAATAGCTTCTGCAAGTCAAACTGATTGAGGGCTATCTGACAAGGGGAAGGGGGAAGCAAACACCATGAATTATAGATGGCAATCTGTCTGTTTTACCATTACATACCCACAGTTGGAGCAGACTCATTCCTCTTGCACCTCCCATTGTGCAATCGTCCCCATTGTACATTCATTTCCATTGTTTCTTCTTCCATGTATTGTACATTCAGACCCTGTCTCAACTGTACATTCAGGCTCCGTTTGCAGGAGATCCATCCATGGGCTCAGCTGTTTCACAAACAGATCTAATAGCTGTAGTGTGCTCAGATGAGCATGATGGGTAATAGCAGAGCAGATTGAACTATATTGTCCCAGGAGTTCATATATTTTTATACACTCGTAGGGTACACATCATCTTGCTATGACAATGAGGCTAAGTCAAGCATCTCGGGAATGCAATAAAGCAGATTACAATACCGTTCTTTCACTCATTTTCAGTACACTTCCCCTCCCACTTTCTTTTAACGACGTTAATCAATGCCAGGCTACTTTACACCCAATTCCCAAATGGTGGCTTGCTCTACGCTCCCCCCCCCCTCCACACACACACACAGACATTTAGCTCTTATCCCTCCTGAAACAGGCTTCCATGGAGATAAAACTAGGAATTTGTTAAATATCAAAGAAAGTTAAGGACATGAATTTCAGCAGAAAATTTCACAGCAATTTGGTCTTAAAAATGGCAAGGTTAATAGTTTTTTTTCCTCCCCCATCCATGTCACATTATTAAGTGAAATAAAGCTGATAAAGGATGTCATATTCAAATAGCCAGCTTTCTCATTTACTGCATTATTATTACCATACACCTCTCTTGTGCAGCCATGCTAGGCAATTAGGAGCCCAAGTGTCCCCTCAGACACAGGTGAGTGTCTCCCCAGCGTCTTGGTGTGAGCTATGGATGTTCCTTCAGAGAGTGAAAATGTGACCCCAGATGGGTGAATCACAGACTTAGACAAAAGCTGGAGGAGAGCACTAGTGTCATCGCCCCAGTCTGTGCCCACTTAACCAAGTGACAACTACGTTCCTCTCTTGTCATCTGATGGTTTGTACAGCTTTCCTGCTTCCAGTTTGGGAAGAGTAATACTCAGTTCTCATGTGCATCAAGCAAGTAAATTGGCCAATGCTTTTCTTTGCTGGTTCCCACTATATTATTCCCAATCCCAAACAACTAAAATCAGGAATCAAGCTTTACAGAAGCACGAAAGCTGCTTAAAATCTTGAGGTGTTTTTTAACAGATGCTTATAGCATTCTTAGAGTTTTTACCACGTCTTGCTTTATTTGTTCCCTTTTTTTTATTCCTCCAAGAGCTGAAGAATAGGGGGAGAGGGAAGTCCAGTGATTATGATCCTTTGAAACTTACTATAAAAATAAGCCTATAATGCTCACTTCATTACAGGATTGCAGGTGCTAGTTTTATAAAATTTCAATAAAAGTCATAAAATTTATGATACGGTAAAATTTACTGCTGCAAACGACACAGTCTACAATGGCAAAGTCAATGAAAAGCTGAAATCCTTTGTTCACGCAGGGCACAGTCTCTCCAGGAGTACAGACCTGTAAGAGCAGCGTAGACAAACTTTTGTCTGGAACAACACAGATAGAGCTGGTCCTGCCTTCTTACAAGAAAAATGAGCTCTTTCTAGGTGCCTTCTAGCCTAACAGTTGTGGCAGTCTGTGCACTCAATTCCACTTTGCATTCAGATAGTCTTTCCCACCTCGAAAGATCCCACTGAGTGCAGCAAACCATATATAAGGAAACACATCTTCCCAACACTGACATCTGCCCGTCCCGAGGTAGCCACAAGCGTCTATCTTAATGACCCGCAACACCACCAGACAACAAATATCAGAGAGAGTCTGAGATGATGGGCCTGTGTAAAATGAGCCAGAGTAGGCTCTGTATAGATTTACACCAGTGGAAAGTCGGGACCAGGGACAGAAAATCGTTACTACGTGCGATGGAAAGTAAATGTGTACCTTGGAAGGCCAAATACTGGATTGGAATTGGAGATTAATTGTAACATAGATGGAGCTTTAGAAAATGTATTGAAACATACGATCATCCTTAATGATATTGACTCCTCTCACAAGGGTGCTGTGAAGTTTTGTGTGGTCGTATCAGTGAGGCACTCAGAGATGCTTCACTAGCAGGAGCCATAGAGTGCAACTCAGAAAGGACACTGCCTTCATCTTAATGTCCCTAATAATAAAGAAAAAGATGGAAAATAATAAATCAGGGAATGGTGGAGAAATAGGCTAGTTTAACAAATTGGCTGTGATTTCCTCTCCTTCTTCTCTACCCTCTCTTTACTCTGTCACTCATCTCTTCTCTTCTGGACCCAACAGGACAAACACAGAAGTATCAATTCCCTTGTTACATCTGCCTTTTTCTTCCCTTTATTAGAAGGAGTTTGTTGTGTTCACAGTAAAAAAAAACCCATGAAATGTACACCTACTAAGAATTAAACTATATTCAGAAGCAGGAAGACTTGGGGTCAAAGCTGAGTGTGAACATAGAAAATATATTCCTGACAAGGATACTGCATTGCCGAGATCCTACAAATCAGGCTCCAAAGTGATAGAAACTTTCCAAGATCATGATGATAACTCAGATGAGGTTAGCATTTTTTGTGAGATATTTTCCTGTTATGGGGCAAGTGGATACAAATCAATAGACCATTGCTCCTTTGCACATCTCTGATTTAGGCCACATATATTTTTGCATTAACATTGGACTTCCCATCCTTCTTTATTCCAGTAGCCAGGGTGAGTTACTTTGAGATATATAAATGCAAATACTTTTCAATCATTTTCAACAAACCTTCCCCACATGCCATTACAGTTTATTTCGTTGGCAATAAGAGGTATATCAGAGTCCTGGAGCATCTGGAAAAAAAAGATCTTGATTAATTTAGTGGTAAATTCCATATGTGTTCAAGAAGACCTGCATTTGCTAATCCCTTGTACCTTATTCAGCTACGCCAGTATGAATCCCAGCTCCCGGTCAGAGCTGCCTTCATCACACTCTACACACCAGATTTATGACCCCAGTTCTGTGCCTTACTGGCTTCCCTGTAATCAGGCTGAGCCTGTCTTACCGATACTGAGGTATTTAGGCCTCTTGTATCTGTTGGCCATGGATTTCCATTTGGTCTGATGTGCTAAGATGGATGTGCTGGCTGCACTGCTTCAATACTGTTCTCTGATTCTTAATGTTTAGTTCCAACACAGAAGCCCTGGTTATGCTTATTTTTCCTTTTTTTTTTTTTCTTTTTTTTTTTTGCAAGACCATCTGACTTTGTTTGTTAAATCAGATGTGACAGGCAGGGATTGTATCATGGTTTTACAAATGCTCATTCACTTGCTTGTTGCTTAGTTAGGCTGGAGCAGAGAGGCAACACTGAATATATCTAAACCCCACAGTTCCTCTAAGCAAAAAACCTGGCTCTTTTCAAACCTACTTCCAGGCATCCAGTAAGAAATGACATAGTGTGTGTTGGCTGGCTTTTGGGAAGGAGGGAAGATAGGGGAAAGAAATAAGAAAATGAACTGTAAGATACAGAGGAGTTGCAGTGAGCTGTTAGCAGGACTGAGGAAGATACTGTTATCTTTAAACTTTCTTGTCTCGCTGTCGTGTTATCATTACTACACGATGCAATCTTAAAACATATATCTACACTAGTAAATTAAACCAGCCAAGGCCCATTTTCTGGCCCAAGGAACAAGTAACACATTACAGCTTTTATCCACCTACCTAAAATCTTTTCCACCCAGAAAAGGGGGAGGGAATCTAAATTTCTTTCTGGAAAGGGTGTCTGGCCATAACAATCAGGATGTCCATGGCACACTGCCCGAGTCCATGTCTCAACTTCATTTAGCTGATAGATACAGATCCAGAAAAAGCCATGGTCTTAAGGAATTTTATTCATCAAAGTCTTTGTCCTCATTTCAAAATTTGGGGAAAGAGGAAAATTATCCAACTACCTTTCAAATGAGTGCACCCCCCTCCAACTTATACTCCAGTAACTAGCTGGAAAAGCCAAACTTCCTAAGAGGATAGTTCCAAGAGGATGAGATTGCCATGGAAGAAAAGGATGCATGTTGTGTTTGAATCCTGATTATTAAAAGCTAAGTTGAGCCTAAATTATATTCAGATAGAGATTTGAAGTCTCTACATATGCCTATCCTGGGCTTTACGGTTCTTCCTGTTATAAAGAACTGACAGTAGAATGGGACTACAGCCCAGAAATATGCATACCTAATGAAGATCAGACATGTTTGACCCTGAAAAATGTCTCCAGATTCATCTCTTATCAAGACCACCCTGGATAAGATCCACTGTATGTGAATGTCAGGCTACGTCTTGCTCCTGGGCAGAAGAGTGTTAGAAAAAGGGCAGATACCAGCAAATCTGTCAATAGGCAGAAAGGAATGAATGGTAGTGAGGGGTTGAGGTAACTGTAAATTCAGCACAAGGGAAAATATTATTATGGTAAATGCAATTCAGGCAATGGAGCGAAATACATGGGAATGGGGGAACCTCTTGGCAGCAGTGCTGCTCAAGGCTGGACAAGACACTAGTTTATCAGCCAGGGCTGGTCACATCAACATAAATCCTGGCACTGCAGAGAAGTGAGGTGCTCTGCTACCACCTAACCCTGCAAGCCTTGAACTTTGCCTAATCCCCTCCTGGGTGCTGGATCTTTGCATCTTTGTAAAGCTGTCCATTTCCCAAAAAGTGCAGAATTTACTACAGGGAGGAAAAAAAATGGAGCCCGACTGCCATTAATAGGATCTATGGCAGCATTCTGTAATACATCAGTCCTACTTATAACATAATAGCCATATAACTCATACAAGGCTCTGGCTCATGTGAGGCATGGAGGTCTACATTACACAAGGGAGGAATAAGCAACACAGTCACATATCCTGTAGCTGGGTAAGATTACAACACAAGCAGCAAGCTTTGCAGGCCTTAAATGCTGGAGGAAAGGACAAGGTGTAGGAACAGTTCGAACTCTGTTTTTTATGAAAGCTAGAGCATTTTCTTTGCAGGAGAACTCCAGCAATTCTCTGCAAAGCTATGTGTGTATGTGTGATCAGCAATAATTGTTAGTTGCCTTGCAGTGAAAGCAAGGAATGAATCGGTGACAGGAATTAAATTTGCCTTTTTCTTCTCTCAAGAGGTGATGCCATCAATGAATGGAGAGGTGAAATGAGACATATTCTCAGATGTGGTAAATTGCTACCGCTCAGCTAAAGTTAAGGGAGTTCTGTTCCTTTATACCAGCTGAGGATATATTAAAGAATAAAAATATGAAGAAAACTTTATTGTTGCAGACCAGGCTTCTTCAAGGAAATAGAGAGCTCCAAACTTGCAGTAAGACAGCTTTTTTGCAGTCCTCAATTCGCACGGATAGGTATAGCGGGGTGACCAACTTCAGATCAGCCACCAAATACATACAGTCTGAATCCAGTCCTTGATTATATTTTTTTTTCTTTAAGACCTGAATTCAAAGCTTTGGGTTTCCTCTACAGCAGGTGATGAACATTACAAGTAGCTACAAGTGAACCTTTAAAGGCTTGAGCCTTTCAGAGAAAGCAACCTTTGCCGTGGAGACTCAGTATCAGACCTTAATAATTCATGCATTTTAAACCCAGAAGAGACTGGTGTGACAATCTAAGCTAGCCTGCTACATGAAATAGGCCTTCAGACTTCTCTGAATTATTTCCCATTTCAAGTCCAAGAGCTATTGTTGAAGTAAAATGTGTATTTTAGAAAAAGATCCGATCCCATTTTAAAGTAGGTAGTGACAGGTTATCTTTTATAGTCTTTGGTAAAGACTTCTAATAGTTAATTACTCTTAAAAAGGGGCACCTTGTTTCCTCTTTGCATGTCAGGCTTCGTCTTCTAGAATTTGGTTCTTTCTAAATCCCCATCTGCTAAAATAAGAAGCCCTGTCTTCTCACATTTCTGCTCCACAGAAAGTGATTACATCAACACTTAATTTTCTCTTTGAGGAGCTAACTGGTGCCTTAATTCTCTCTCAATAAAACTGGCATATGACAGATGTATGCAAAACCAAGTGTCTCAAGGAAGGTGAACAGAGAATAGTCATGCACTGCCTCTCCCACTATAACAGCTGGGGGCCATGGAACAAAACTGTCAGGCAGCACACTTAAAATGGATCCAGGAAGGTTCATTTTTAGTGGGATCCAGTCAAGTGGTGAAACTCCTTTTTACAGAACATATAAGCAAGCCCAAAAAGTCATTAGGTGTGTTCTCCTTACACTGTTTTTTAACCCCTTTCCCCAATTATCCTTTCCTCCTAGTCACATCACAGTGTCACATGTGCCTCTATTTATCTGCAGGTTTAGATGTTTTGTGAGTCAGGTCCAAGCTTCAAATCAGCAAAGGTGTCAATAGCAAAAAATGAAGAACAGTGTGTGTGTCTTTAACAGGATTTGTTCTAGTATTTACCAGATATTCAAAGTAGCACAAATAGCAATGAGGACACTTCTTTCCATGCTCAAAATTTCATGGATCAGGTCCAGTCCCTGAGATCTGAGTAGAGGTGGGAAGTTTGAGGTCCTGAGTAGGAGGTGAGAACTATGTGCTTTCTTGGACATGAGCTGCAGAGCCTATCCAAAATGATAGTGATCATGGATTTTCTTCTGCAGCACGGGGCTTTGCCTGAGCATCCTCACTGGCAGCCTGGATCTTGCATGTGGAAGCAGGTGTGAATACACCTGCATCGCAGCTGGCCAGAATGAATATGCACAAGAGAAGAAGTCTTATCATTCTCCATCCCCAGCCTGGATCATGGTGGGGGGGGGGGTGGGGGAGGGGGGGGGTGTAACTTAGAGCAACAGAGGTTAAAAACTAGAAAGCCTGCCCTGGAATTAAGCCATAAGGTCTGGCTGGACAGGGAGAGGAAGAGGGGGGTATGGATAATTGCACCCATACGGCAATTAGAGTTACAAGGAGCAGTGAGCTCCTCTTCAGTCCCAGGAGTGTGATTAATTGGCAATAACAACCCCCCTGGAGTTGCCTTATTGCTATTATGAAACCAAGTCTTTATTTTTTATTTTATTATTTTTTATTTATAAATGAAATATTTAGGTCCATGACTTTGATCGCCAGGATCTGCTAGTTAGTGCCGGCTTCAGCCACAAGGTGCCAAGATTAAAGATTCATCAAAGGCAAAGGATTAACCAACCCTGCTGGAATGCCAAGTAGCTGGTCGGGGAGAGGATGCTGTGCTAAAGGCCTGAGTCCTTCTCTGCTTAGCTTGTTCCTAGGGCTGTGGATTCGGTGTCTCCCCTTTCACTCCACCACTGCTTACCTCATCCACTCTTCTGTACCTTGCTTGGAAGGAGGAGACTGACACCAACATTAATAAATATAAAAAATACTCTGCTAGCATGGAATGTTCTCCTCTTACAGAGAAATGGTGGTTGCAAAGATGACACCTCACAATGTCTAGGGTTGGGGATGCAACTTCCTCTCTCTTGCTGTGTCCTATGGAGAATGTGCTCAGATGCCACCCCATGCACAGATTTGACAAGTCCGGGTTTCCAAAGGAAGTGAGGCTCCTAATGAGAAGCATAGATGTCTGGTGGTCTTTTCAAAAGCAGCTAAAAAGGAGAAAGCATAAGCCCCACCATGCCTCTTTAGGTAGGATCACCATACATCCACACTTTCCCTTAGAAATCTTCTTTGTTTCACTGTGCAAAGAGAATTTGAGGCTGCTGAACATTCTTCTGAAAGTTCTTGGTGTTTGGTGGTATGGGCATGTGCAGTTATACAGGCACATTATTTGCCTCTGCACAGATCAACACTGAGTTTAATGCCCAAGCTCTATAGTTGTCCGGCAATCCATTACAGGGGAATGGTGTTCTCTTCAGAAAACTAAATTTCTTTTAAACCCTTCTTCTTAACTTAGACCTGATGGTTTAAAGAATACACATTCACAAACCAACATCTACAAAAGCAGTCAGTAGCTTTTTAGTCTGTCTTTGTATTCTCAGGCATATTAAAGTGTCATCATTATTAGGGGAGTATATTTAGTGGTTTTTGGAAGTCCAAAGCAATCACCAGGGTCTTAAGCTGCAAAACTGAAATTTCTCTTCCTCTAAATCTCCACCTGCTAAGTCCTTACAAATACTCGATTTTTTCAACAACTTCCCCCACCCCAGAAGGGGCCACAGGAAAGCAGAGCTGTGTAAGCATCCACTCCCTTGCAACAGCCCAAAGGGCTCTGCCAACCAGTTCACTCACGATTCGGCTTAATGGGATCTGTCAAGAAATGGAACAAATGGGGCAAGAGAGGACCTGCCTTAGACGTACGTGAGCTCATTCCAATAAGCTCTGTCTGTCTGACTGCTGCCTGCTTCTCCCCCTGCACTGCTGGTGCTCTTTCCAGGAGGAGGATAAATACATCTACTCCTTGATTCTCACATGACAGTGTTTTGCTTTTTTCTTTTTTCTTTTCTTTTCTTTTCTTTTCTTTTCTTTTCTTTTCTTTTCTTTTCTTTTCTTTTCTTTTCTTTTC
>JAOQGH010000019.1:8802148-8844289 GCA_025769975.1 Gallinago jamesoni
TCTTTTCTTTTCTCTTCTTTTCTTTTCTCTTCTTTTCTTTTCTTTTCTCTTCTTTTCTTTTCTTTTCTTTTCTCTTTTCCCTTCTCTTCTCTCTTCATTGTTGCCAAAATGAAATAATTGGCAATGGTTTGGGAAGACTTGAAATTTTCCTGGCATCTGGTTAGATAAGGTTTCCCGCTCTATTGCTCTTCCCATCTCTCTTCTATGATGTAGCTAAGGAGCCCAACGATCTGCCTTCCCTGCCAGATACCATCATGCATTTGGAAATACTATTGTTTTCTTTAGGCAGATGGTGATTCTCATCCTTTGATCCTTTCACTAAACTCATTAGAAAACCTGGCCTCAGATCAAACCTTAAAAAGAAGAAAAAAATGAGAGAGAGAAATAAATGCCACAGTGATGAAGGTAGTATGTAAGATGCTGGATGGAACAGAGTAGAAGCACCTATTTTCTCTCTGCTTTTGTAACAGGGATTTCTACTTTCTGAGGTCTGAAATGTTTTCTAATACTCATCAGATCCCTTGTGCACACAGACAGATATATATATGTGTGTGTGAATGTGTATACATATTTGTGTGCGTAAAAGTAATCAAAGGCATCTCCATCTGCTTCAGCCCATGTGTGGAATATAAGACCCTGGTATGGCACTCACTGCACTGAAGTGTGTGCTCCTCTGGTACAGTTTGCTGTATGTTGATAAGGGTCCTGCTGTATTTCTCATTTTGAAAATAATGTTTTCAGTGATGTGGGCCATAAGAAGTAGGATGAATTGGAGCAAAGTGATGGCTAACGTGGCCTATGTGCTTATCAACCCGAGTCCAAGCCCTCTACATTTGGCAACACAAAGTGAGCAGAAAGAGTGTGCCCAGCCGTGAGTTATCAGCATAGCTCAATGCCCCTCCCTTGTGTAGAGGCAGATTTATCACGTTGCACAGGGGAAAGGTTGCAGGTGTGTATTTGTGAGAGGAAGGAGGAGACAGAAGTCCAGCAACACACTCCTGCTCTCCATTTTGTCTGCTGGAACAAACTCAAGGAGGAATATCCTCAGACCCCCTAAAAAGGGGAAAGGGGAAAGGAAACCATCCACCTCAGAGGCAATGAGCCTTTAATTCAGTCCATCTCCCAGGCTGAATTAAGAGGTGCTGAATACCCCCAGATCCCATCAGCAGGGCCCAAAGCCCAAATACCAGCCTAGTGGGGTTTTCTCTGTAACACATGGATGGAGTCAAATACTGTGACTGGAATTTCTTTTTAATGGATTGTATAATTTTATGACTGTCAAGACGAACAAATAATTTGCAATGAATAATTTATCCAACAGATTTTGATTCTTTTGCAGCTTACTGAATATCCATGAGCAGACCTTGATTTTAGCTGGCTTATTTATTGTTTGAATTTATTTGACGTGTTCCCCCTTTTTTTTTTTAAAAAAAACCACTATCAACTGATCAGAGACAGCTCCTGAAAAAGTTTGATAGTCTGCAGTTGAAATTAGATGCAGTAGCCATGAATCAGGGGGTGGACAGTCCAATGTGTAGAAATTTCACTTGAGCAATTTGGAATTAATTCTCAGACCTTTTACAGACTTCCAATGTGACCTCGGTCAAGGAAGCTGGGAGCAATATTGTCACTACAAAGGTGCCCTTAAGTGACTAATACAAGGTGTGAGATAGGGAGGAACACAAGAATGGCAAGGCTGGGACAACCTAAACATCTGCCTTGCCTGGTATCCTGTCGTTGATTATGGCCAAGAGTATATATCTAAGAAAAAAGATAAAACGAGAGCAAGCAGATAGTGATTATTCCCTAAAATATTCATTTCTTCTCTCATGATTTCTTGTTTGAAAGATCCCTGAGCCAAAGGTGTTGTCTTTCTATTTGGTAGCTCTTGATGTGTTTTTATTTCACACTGGGGGCATGAACCTAAGGCTGGAGAGGACACTGGCCACCCATGCAAATACTATGTTTTATTTTATCACATTAGCGATTTAAAAGACAGAGCTCAGCGTGAGCTAGCTGGGTAGTTAAAGATGGGGAGCTCTTTCACGTGTTGTGGTTAAGGGATAACTACAAACCCATAAGCCAGACGAGACAGATGGTTGCTGAGGAGCATCGGGGTGCAGGCAGAGCTCCACTCACTACAGCAGAAAGGATGCTCCCCCCCTCCAGAGAGTTTGATTATCCTCATGTCAGGGGTACACATCAAGTAAGTGGAACAAACAAACAAGGCAAGATAACATACTGAACAGTGCTGAGAGGGAACACTGAATCCAGGATTATGTCTGGCTTTGCCCATGAGAGGCAGCAGTGTTTTGAAGGCACCGAAGCAAAAGGTAGATTTTAATTCAGGTTCTTTACATACGCAGGCTCTCTGCCGAGATGAAGGAGGCATTTTAATCCCTCGGGAGCAGAGCTATCAAATTGGCTGGATGGCTCCCTCTGTCACAAACAGCATATTTTATGCAACGTACCCACACTCTGATCTGTTATGGTAAATCAGCTCTACCTCCTCTGACGGTGCACGCAGTTTTGCAGAGCTGGGTGGGGAGAAGGAGGGAGGCATGGCCCAGGTGGGCACAGGTGTAAAACGCTTTCTGGTCCGAGAGAGGGGAAGAACTGCTTGCAAACAGGTGGAATCGAGCAGCGCTTGATGTTAGACGTCTACACTGGCTGCTAAGGGCAGCCCTGAGAGCTCAAGACTGGGGAAATCACCCTCTGTGCAGATAATGAGCTTGAAAGAATGGCCTAAGGTGTGTCAAGCGCAGGCCGCTGGCGCTGCACGGGACCTCGCAGGCCCAGGGGTACCTGGAGGGCTAGTGTGCCACCAGGCAGGCCCTCACAAACCCTCCACAGGCAGGCAGTCGGCGGGAGGTGGAGTATGCCGTGTTTCCTGCTGCTCCAGATGGTGCCCTTTCAGAGTAATGTAGATGTAGCCACCGAGGTCCTGCCGAGAGACAGCCCTCTCCTGCTGGGCAGCTGTACAGAAGAGCGGCGGCCCTTCCCGAAGAGCTGGCCTGCTGGCCAGCCGGGCCCCGCTCCAGTCAGGAGGGACCGTTACCAGCCCTCCTCCCTGGGGGCAGGATCAGGTCAGCAGGGGTGCTTTTGGGGAAGGAAGTGCCCCTGCCGATCTCAAAGTGTGAGGTCCTCTCCTTCAGGGAGCCTGTTTTCATGAGGCCGCTCCTCCCTTTCTGTAGAAAGAGAAGGGAAATAGCAGATTTTAATGTTTTCTTGCAGCACAAGGTCTGGGCATTGGTTTGTTTTGGGTTTGTTTGGTTTTTTTTTTAAAGGGGTAAATGCAGGGGTGGAAATGCCAGCCGTGTCTCTCTCTGTCCTTCCACTGAAGGCAAGGGGGACGATCTGCACCAGAGTCACAGCTGGAGATCTTCAGCCTGAGGTCGTTTGCAGGCTCACTGCAGGCTGAGCAGAGGTCAGAGGTGCCAAACTGACTGCATTTTCTCTTCTTTTCCCTCATCTTTCTGGACCCCCGTTTCGTTTTCATTTAAGATCTCAACAGGCTAGAATAACTCAAGTGCTCTCAGCACTTCCCTCTACACCCTCCTTCCCCCTAGACCACGTAAGATCTCCCTTGTTATCCTTCCTGTGATGTTTTTCTATCCATAATGAGTACTGCTATGCTCAGTGACCCAACCATCCCTCCAGTATAAGAAGGCCCTTTTCTTCCAAGTTGGTGTATTTGTTTTGGAGGTTGTCTTGATTCAGGTGAAAGTGTTTGTGGCCTGAATCTATCAGCTACTCAGTGTTGCTCAAATTACTTTCAAAAAGTAATTTGTTGCTGATTCCCACATCCAAAAAACTTATTGTCAATTTCGTGTTCTTGGTGACCGTCTCGGTAAAAGATAGTCATGTATCCAAAATTAGAACCCGGCTGTTGCAAACTCTGGGGAAATAAACCTGAGGTGCAAATGAAAAAGAGTTTTTTAGAGACAAATATAGTCTGTTTCCAGTGCTCTCTTTGATGACTTGGTAGAAAGCAGTCTCCAAACTTCCTGGCCCTTCAGCAGCACTTCTAAGCAAGTTAAGCACTGCAGGTGACATCCTATGGTTTTTTTCCCCACTGTTCTCAGATTTAAATAGATGGTCTCATTTGCCTACCAACAGTGTCCAGGAGTCAGCAAATGCCAGGCGATCTAACTCAGGGATGATCATAGGGATGCTAATAATAGGGTATGGTGGCATTTTCTGGCAATCCAGCTGGCACAGGGTTCATTTTCCCTGATTTAGGTGTCCTAAAAGCCAGATGTCTAATCTGGGTTAGTCACGCCAGGCTTTCCCTATAATCAATAAAGAACAGGCAATTCTTTACTTCACAATCCAGAAGTGATTTCATTGCAGCCAAAGACAAGTGTGTAAGAAAGGTCAGAAGAATGGCCCTCAGGAAGTGTTTCTATATCCAAAATAACAATAAAGGAATCCTAGAATGACCAGCTTAAGCATCTAACTTCTAAACGTTCTCAGTTGGAAAACATGGATCGCACACCTTATTATAATAACTAGTTGTTAAAACCAAAACAGTTCAAGGCAAAATATTGGTTTCAGCACATCTGCCAATGTCATGAGATACCTCCCTGGAAATCGTGTAAATTCATTGTTTCAGTATTTAAATATATATTTATGTTTGAATTGGTTTTGGTTGTTGAAGAAAGCACTAAGGTATTGCAATAAAAATGTACTAGAATCATGTGAAATGTAGGCAAAGCTGCAGGAAAGAAAGGGTTACCATAAAAAGTGAAAAAATGTAAAAGGTTAAAATCATAGCACAGCTTTCTGGTATTCACATAATTACGGAGATGGAAAGTGTCAGTGAGCTAAGCTGAGAAAGGCCTTGTTTTTCCTTAGTTTAGCTTTGGAGGAGCAGTTTAGCAAAAATATTGCACCTTTTGCCCCAATTCAGAAAAGTGATTTTTTTTTTAATTTAATTTTCGTGATTTTCCTTGAACCTTTGCTATATTCACTCAAGGTAGCAGACTCACTACCTTACAGAACATTTATTGATAGATAGCTTAGGTGGACATTACAGACAGATGATGAGTATTATGCTTTCCATTGGTGATAAAAATTTTTGATTAAAATTAGTTTTTTGACAGTACAAGATTAAGGATTTTTCTCTGAAAACCACACTTATTTTCTGAAGAAAGGGAAACGTCTCGTCAACGACGTTAAGGCACTTTGCTGAAAAAACTTCCCCATTAAAAAGCTGGGCTTCGATTGAAAGAAACATGAGTGAAAATGGCAAAAACATGTACATGGAGTCTGAACTGCAACAGCAAACTGTAGAGCTGAAGCAACACAGGTCCAAGGTCCCTCACTTACGCTTAGCTTATGGTGCTGGCATGCTGGAGGCATTTAAGTATATCACAGGGGCCAATACAGAGGTGAGAAAAATGCTTTCCCTTCTACTTTTGTCTTAAAAGCCAACAGGCTGTTATTGCCCAGCTGATGTCAGCGCTGGGAGGAGGCAGAATGAAAACTCCCCTCAAAGACAGTGCTCAGCTTGCTCTGCCACAGCCAAAGTCTGGCTCTCTCTGTCCTCCCAGTGAGGATCCTTCTCCTCATTTAAAAATCACAAGTATTAAAATGCACCCGTGACATTTACACTGCCGTATCTGTCCATCGCAGTGAGTCAGGGGCCACTGATAGTACTGATTGGCTTAATCTCACGGATAACGCAGAGCAGAGATGTGAGCCGGTACCAAAAATAAAGATGGTTCTCATTTACAGAGAAGGAGTTAAACTTGCAGGCCAAAAAGTGTGTCGGATGAAAGGCAGAGCAGACTTTTCCGTGAGGAATCATCCAGCTTGTCATCGGCTACGTCTGCTCTTTTGCAGGTGAAGGAGGTGCTGAGATGGATGGAGGTCCCTCTTAGCAGCTGCGCACCTGCAGCTCCTGTAAACATCAGTGCACCCTGCAGAATACCACCACAGGATTAGGCCCTCCAACAGATCCCTCTGCCCCAAATGTCGAGATACTAAATTATAAGCAGAATATGCCATGGGTTTTGGCCTGATCTAACAGGCTGACCCAAACCTACTGTTGCTATTTTAATCTGCGATAGATTTCTAGCCCCATAAGAAGCTCCACTCTCCACAGCTCTAGCTCCATGGTTGCACATTTCTGCTGGCAGTCTATGTTCAACCAGGCAAGGAGGGAGGTATAACATTTTGGGAGGAACCAAAACAGCTTTTGAGGCTAAACAGTATTTGTGTCAGTCAAATTAAAGGGCAGTAAGAAACTGTGCCACCCCCTGACCCCTTAAAAACTGTCGCGTATCAAAAGCTGTCCTTGGTTCTCTTCTTACTGATCAGAAAATATGGTACCTTTCTCAGACAGGGACATTTTGTCAGCCTCACAAGAAAAACACTATTCCTCTGAGTTGTGCTTTTCTTGCACACCTATGGAAACATGTTATTTACGTTTCCGAAAATGTAGAAGTATCCACATGTATGTAACTCGCCCAGTATCATCTCCCCTGTATAGGAAGAAGCATAAGATTGGCCTTGTTCCAAATCATGTTGAACACGCCACCTGGAAGGAACAGAGACATCTGGAAAATCATTCCACAATCTCTGAGGAAATTACAGGAGAAATACCGGATGATTGGAAGAACAGCCCTTTGTGGGATTCTTACTTTATCAGCCAATTTCACTTAGATTTTTTTTTCCTAAGTAGCATATGTTCAGAACTTTAATAAGAAATCTTTGAGTTCTGGGGGTTTATTTATTTGTTTATTTAATTTTCCTTGTAAATGAAAAAAGTTTTAGAAATTTCACAGGTGGCAGGGTAGGGGGTGGGGAAAAGAAGAGAAAAGAAATATCAGACAGTTCACATGTCACATAGTGAGTGCAATAGTGAGAAGGATCGCTCCCTGGCCTGGTGTGAGGAGCAGATTCATTGAGCCCACAACAAGGTTCAGTGTGCCTGGATTGCAGCAGATCTGGCTGCAGGAGGAAGACTCGTTGGTCAGTGCTGCCCAAAGTCCTCCTGCAGACAAGCAGGGTGTTTTGAAAAACCAAGCGGAGATACCTCTGGCAGGAAGCAAATTATCAGTAAAGCTGAGTCTCTGGGTGCTCATGCAGAACATTGACTGTAGTGTCCTCTGGATATATGGGAAAGGGGTGAAGAGACCATCACTACATAAACTGTATTTCCAATTTCCATGCAATGCCTCTCATGCAGAGCTTCTCTGTCTTCTTCTGTTGTGTTGCAGTTCTTGTACTTTGGGGTATAAAACCAGCATTGGAGTTATATACTCCTACTGGGTCAATTTCCCCTCTAAATCACCTTCTAAAATGCAAAAAGTGCCATGAGGTACACATGGACAGCACAGGAGGAGACCTCAGCCTGTGTCAGCCCAAACTGCTCTCTCATATCACTAGATTTGATAGCGTAGCAGGAGGCGGGGTGGGATAAATCCAGACCCCCAGCTTCATCTGAATGCACTTGCAATAGATTGTTGTTGATTTTTTTTGTAATTAGAGGAGGTGTGGAGGAGTGTGGAGGATGGAGGATGACAAGAGATTGATCCCAGTTCATAAACATCTTGAACGTTTGGAAGCTTTTAAGCAGCTGCTATGCTGGCAAAGTATTTCTGAACCAGCCACCTGTGTATGTTTTCTGTGTTTATTAAACTAAGTTCCAAAGATGAGAAGATACAGGTGGAAGCTTTGAGCTCCATCCTTTTCCCCACCTCCCCTTGTGTGTTTTAATCCTAATCTCTATCAACAAAGATGAGTTGCTTCTTTAACGCATGCAGAAATTACATTGAGGCCCACTGAGGACAAACGACGAGCTTTGATTCCATAATCAATCGCTAAGAAATTCATTAGTGCCAGCACAGATCTTTCATGCGGGAGGAGCTCTCCCAATGGACCTGCCTGCATCAGAAGAGCTCGTGAGCAGCCGTTCTCTTCCATTACGCTGAGCTAGTTCCCATGCCAGGGAATAGCCCCTTCCCTGCCTTCATCTCAAGGAAGAAAAGCTCAGGAGCTTGAAGACTGAAAACTTGTCTTCACTACTGACTGCCCTTCACAGCCCTTATCTCTCTTGCTGTCTTTCAGCTCGAACACGAACAGACATCCCAGGCACTCTGAGGGCATTAGAGACTTGTAAAACAAGCATAAGGATGATGATCAGGAATAAGAGCTCTTATGGATGAAGTATTAAAAAGGAAGTACCTACTTTTTTTCAATTTGTGTTTTGGACCAACAGAAGTTACCAAATTTTCAGAGTGTGTTAAGCTCCCATCAGTTTTCAGGGATTTGGTTATATGCATTTTATATTAAAAGAGAGACAACAAACCAAAACAGTAAGACAGAGAGAGTTCACATGCCACCAAAACTCACCCAATACTTATCTACTTAAATCACATAAGTACTTTATCCTAAATATCTCTAGTGGTATCAGATACCTTCTCTGTTAAAGGTATTGGTTAAGATAGACATGCTAGCCCTCCTCAGCCGCTTAGATAAATACGGGGAATTGCATAGTATTTACCTTAAATGCCCTCTGGCAATAATAGTTAAACTCTACTCTTCACATTACTGTTATGTGGTGAATAGAAGAGGAAATATTAGCTGGGGTCATGGAGATATCTGAGGAAGCAAAGCCATATAAAATGTAAGAAATTCACAGGGATCTCCATCTAAGAGACCTTATTTTAGATTTCATTCTGCACTTAACAGCAATACTTACAATTTAGCAGACTTTCTGCATTGCTTCAAGTTTTACCTGAATATTCTGGTATCTGCTGATACCATTTCTGCTGGACTCATGCTGATGTTCTGGCTTGTGCATTTTTCCTCCAGTAACTTGAAAAAAATTCTGGCATGAAATTCATGTTATACTTTCATGTCTGGGGCAGGAATCACTCTCCAGAGCAAGGAGGCTGGATCTTTCCGTGGGTAATAGAGAGAGCTTGCATTGTTCAACTTGACTTGAAATTTTCAGATTTTTGGTGCTAGCTGAAATGGGTCCCAGAAATTGACTCCTAAAGAGATTGGAGACTACTTTAAAGCCCAGTGAGGGCAAGGGAAAGACTCTATTAACTACATCAGACTTATCCTAAGCCCTCAGCAAATTCAGGCTCCACCAGTTGTCTCTCCAAGTTGCCCACTTCTCTCACAAACACCTCCTCAAACCTGAGCCATGTTCACGGCACAGCAAAGCAACCAGGTGCCATATCCACCCCCAGTGTTTTCAGGGCACATGTTTTGTACCAGCAGCAGGCACAGACACCTAGTCCAAGAGAAGAGAAGGTTTGGTTTGCAGCTCTGCTCAATGATGTGCCCATGCATCCCTTGCAAACTCTGAAATGTAGAAGGGCAGTGTGTAGATTGGGACAAATACTAATCTCTCTGTGTTGTGTATCTGCCCACACACAGCCTTGCAGAGAGGAATCTGCTGTACAGAGCTAGGAAACGTTGGCCCAGCAGTTGGACTGAGTCCTTTTGGACAAGGAAAATGCACTGGGATCCTTTATGCTCTGTCTGGAAAGCCAAGAGAAGCAGGAGAAAGGATCCCAACTGAACAGCTCATCCAAAGGACAGGCTTTCTCAGTGCGCAGGGACTCCCCCAGTGCTGTAGGTATGAGCCCATTTAAGATAATCGTGGCCACTGAGGTACACACTCCTTTTGACAAAGCTCTTTTCTGCCTTTCCTCTTCCTTGACCTTGTCATTCAGTTCCTTGTGAAGTAATGTGAAAGCATCTGTTGTCTCTTTCGTTTAATTTGTAAATACACTCCCGGAGGGCTGGCAGAGCACATGCAAGCCTGAGAGGCTACCACAGTGTCAGTCACCAGTACCAAAGGCAGGAACGCAGGCTCCTGTCCTCCAGGAGATGCCTTCCATTCTCACAGGAGCCTGCCCACTGTACATTTGCCAGAAAGACATTTACAAAGGGGCTTGGGAGATTTCTGCAAGTACCTTGTAGGGTGGACATGGCCAATGGGCAGCAGGGAGCTGTACATGTCCCTCAGATACCCCTTCCATAGCTGGACATGGAGGTTAAAATGGATTTTGACTGTGCTGAAGGGTGTTATATCAGAGATGTATTTGGACCAAGAAACTTTTATGTTTTCTATAAAGCACAGCCATACATGTGTTTTAGACAGAAATAGTAAGCAAAAAAAACCCCACTCATCTACTCTTATTAGACTGCATGCTAAAGATTGCTATATATGGAAGGAGGGGAGAAGAAAAAATTTGGGTGTACAGAAGCCTTTCCTCAGGTGTATCAGTTAAAGCAAGGAGGGTCTTTGCATTCCTTTTGCTGTATTATTACTGAGATAGTCCTTGGATTGCAGTCCAGTCATTTACTCAGTCCTTGAGCTAGCAAACTTGTCACCAGCTTATGTGGTCGTTCTGCCCCACAAAAGACTGTTAAGGGCCTCAAGGTTTCACCTGTGATTGTTATGATTACTATAAATTATCTTTTTATTGCACATTGAAATCCTCAGACACCGAGCACCTACAAAATCATGTTTCTTTCAGCAGCAGGTGCAGCCTTTCAGTTCCTAAACTGCCTCTCACGGCTGCAGAGACAGCTGAGACAGCCATCTGGAGATGCGGGAAGGAGCGTACCTGGTTCCCCAGCTCCTCGGCTCTCTCACTGCCTTCATGCCTGACAGAAACAAGTCTTTCCTCTGCCTGGCAGAGCACAGACTTCGTGGGTGACGTAGCTTGTGCTGCTGGGTGCATCCATCCCCTGCCAGAAGTCCAGAGGCAGCATCTTTCCCTCATGCTCTGAAATGACCCAAAACGGGGCCAGAAGTCTGGCTCCCCAGTCTCACACGGACAAGTGGGCAACACTAATTAGCAAATACTTGGAGAATGTGTCTCTTTCTTTGGAAGCAAGGGAAATATCAAATTAGTATAGACTCTGTCAGTTAGCTCTTGATCATTTTTCCTGGTTATAATTGCATTTAATTGAGAGTATGTAGTGCTGATGAGGCATTTTAAAAGAACCATCTTCATCCCCTATGTGACACTGTTGTAACGTGTATAATGTCTTCCTGATGTGTTTGGTTCTCCTCTGGTATTAATCTTCATTCTTCAGTCCTAGCACTGTCTTTTCCTCCCAGTCTTACAAAGGGGAAACTGAGGCGAAGAACCATTGGTCAACTTGCCCAAAATGAGCCAGCAGGAAGGTGGCAGAGCTGGTTTTATAAGTCAGGACTTCAAACCCCTCAACTCGGTCAAGCACTTCGACCCTCCCAGCTCTCGCTTTTCAGTGTTTATTTTCATTCCCCTCCAGAAGCAACCCACCTCCCAGTCCCACCAAAGCCAAAAGCCCAGAGAAGGTAGGAGGAAGCTCTCTCACACAGCAGCACGTTTCCTGCCCTTTTCCTCCTTGTGCCCACCAAACATATTGCCACAAATGCATAAAGACAATTAGCACCTTTATGGACAGGTCTCCATACCAAGAGGGATTTCATCCTTGTCTGCTGCTCTAGATTGGGCTGATTGGCAAAGGCGGGTAAATCCGTATTCTTAGTTTAAGAAGACAGGAGAATGAAGTGGAAAGCAAGAAACACCCACAACCCTCCCAGGTATGAACGTTCAGGCTGATTCAAGCCCTTTCAAGTGGTTTTGTCTCCAGCGATTTGCACTTTCCTGCCTCCCAGCCCTTCCCCACGTTCCCGTTCCTGCCCCTAACTCTGTCTTGCCAAGTCCTTCCACCGCTGTTATTATTTGTGAAGCATGAGGAGAGTTATGACAAGGGAGGGATGTCATTAAACCACGCCGGGAGGAGATGTCAGCCGCCATGCAAACATCTTCCTGACACTCCACTTTCAAACGATTTCAGAAACTGCACTCAGATGATTTCAGGTTGGGTAGGCCTGTCAACTCGGATGGACGCCACGCGTTGCTTTGGTGCCAGAGACAGCTCCGGAGCGTCTCAGCCGGCTGTTGCGCACAGGCGTACACAGCCCCATCACTCCCCCCCTCCCCCGCACACACAACCGCACAACCGCACATCATTATTTTTATGCCACTCCAAGACAGATATCCTTGAATGCCGCTGGAAGCGTCAAACTTTCGCTGCAAGTGAAAGCTTTAACATTTAGAGGGTTCTTGTGTAATGCAAATGAACCGGAAAGGTAGGAAGTCATCCCAAATGCCACTCAATGCATTTATAAAAAGATAAGGTGACTGTGTCCTACCCTACCATATCACTTCATTACTGAGTGTCAGCGAAGAGCCTGGCAGCTTGATTGGTTGATGAAATCACATGACCCAAGTGTTATCTTGCAAAAACACATGAAATTATTAAGCTTGAACAGCAAAGAAGTATAAATATCCCCACAGTTTATTCTCATCAGCCAATCAAAGACTATGTATATCTTCATTTCCTTTCATTTTTTCCTCCCAGTGGAAGAGAAAAAAATAATTTCCCTATCTAATTTATAATTCAAGATATTTTGCTATCTAATATATTTATATTATTTTCTTCAATATCTAATTGAAGTGCTTTGTGTATGCATTATTCATTTGATCTTTGTTTTCTGTCCTCATTGTTAACTTCCAATGCAATTTTAATAGGCTCATGGTCAGAGATCAGGGTGGCAGACACTTTGATGCTCTGTTAATTCACTGACGAAAGGGCAGGAAGAAAGTGTGAGTAAGGAAGCCTTTAAAGCCATTGTTTCTGAAGCAGATCTGAGCTGTCCCATGTTGGTATGTGCCTAGTTTTCACCAGGGCAGATTTCCTGGCTGTGCTGGTACAGTCAGTTAGGTGTTTGGGTGTTGTGCTAACAGCAAGCGAGAAGAGAAATGTAATTGCCTGAGCTTCTGCAGATGTGGGACATTAGCCAGTGCCTGCTGAGGTCTGTGGAAATAACGCACTCTGCTGCTCTTCATCCTTTCAATGTCTCTGCTGAACTGCTCGCACAAGTAAACAGAGGTGAAGGTGATGGATGTGGCGTGTTAGACAGGAAAATGGGTTGGTTTTCAAGATTTTCTAGTACCTGGAGCAGTGCTGTGCAGCCAGGAGCATATACTAGATTCGAGTAACAGGCTGCTCTGCAGGCTATGACCCGGCCACTAGACAACGCAGCCTGCCATGTGCCTAACCAGTGTTTCAAGTCAAGGCACTGGGATCTCAAATGGTTCTCCACCTCTTGAATATCTTATAGGCACGAATTTTGTCATGCAGTCACTCATTGAATCACTGCTAAGCTGTCTTCCGAAAGCAAAAATTCTGAAATTCTCATTTAGTTGAAATGTTGCCGCCCAGCCCAGTTGGGGTATGAAAGATTCAGGTTTACCACTCGCTCCAGCCAAACGCTTACTTTCAGTTTTATTCTTTTCTTCACAGCTGATCTCAACAAAGACATTTTGCAGTAGCCAAAGAGTTAATAACAGTGTAGGAACTATAATTTAGCCTAGGAAAATAATTTATGGATATTCTTGGCATTTCTGGATATCAGCACAGCTGTAGCTCTGTCTTACCAATGAACAAATATTCTTGGCCAAGACACCAGCTCACACAGCCCGTTAAAGGCGGCTTCTGTAGAAAGAGTGCACGCAGCAAGCAATGCTAACTTGCGTTTACAACTGCTGCCCACTGAAAGTTGGCATGGGCAGGTAGTGGAAGTATTAAGTGATAAAAAGCATAGAGCATTGAAAGTGACAGGCAGCAGATGTAAATAGAGGTAATTTTGTGCAATAACCCACCAAATTCCATTTTAATGAACTTAGCTCTCCAGTCTCCATGAGACAAGACATTACTAGACAAGAGAGAGTGAGAGGGAGGTCCAAGAATAGTGTCATGAAGACAGAGGCTGCTAAGAAGTTGCAGCAGCAATCCCGCAGAGTGCACACTCATGTAAGTAAATCCACCAGCCAGTTTCAGTTTGCACCAGTGACGGGAATGGCAGTAACACCAAGGATGCCTATGGAAGAATCTGTACTCACAGGACGATGAAAGGAAAGACATGAGGAGTAAATTATGCATTGCACGTTCTAACAAGAAACCTGGCAGCGGATGGTGGAAATAAGGGAGATTTGTGGGAGCAGTGTTTGTCTGGTAACAGTGCGCCTTTGCCTTCCTTCTTTCCTTTGTTTTGCATGTTTGTTCCCCTTGAATTAACTCATGGAAGAACCGATGCTGTCAGGATTCAGAGCATTTTCAGTAGCTTGAAATTAGTGCTTGAATGGAGGACATCAGCATTTCCTCTGAATTGTACAAATCAGTGGCATTGTAACAGAGCTATTGTTTACAGATGATGCTTTTTTATTAGAGACTCTTCAGGTCAGTTGCTTACAAATACTTTTCAGAAAAATCTGGGACTCGCTTTAGGAATTGTCTCTGTTTAATGATACATCATTTCAAAGTTGGAAATCCAATATTTCAAGTGTTCTGAAGTTTCTTACTGAAATAAAACTCTGTATTTTCTGGAGCAGAAATTCCTGACTTTGATTCCCTTTCCCTCACGTTTGACTGACAGCCATTGACATACAGTTGTGAATGAAAATTCACTGTCTATCTCAAAACTCAATGGCTTCAGATTTTCCCCTAGATGAATATTCAAATGATCAGAAATCTATAAATCTCAGAATGGAAAAGTGCGGAAATGCATCTTCATTATTCTTCTGGTTCTTTTTTTCTCATCCAGGATATATGTTTCAGATTTTCCTTTGCGCTTGCTGTTTCAGATGCAGTATTCTCATCCTTAGTGTCTGAAATTACCTCACTTCAGTCTTTGCATGTAGTTAGAAGAGATGACCACGAAAACCCTGTTAGAAACTATTTTTGTACAAAATGCATCAAATGCACAGAAAATATTCTCATATAAGCTATTGCTAGATACTTCAGAACCACATTGGCAAGTCTGGTTCTGAACAGAGGAAGGAAGCACAATATATCTGATGGGCTTACTATGGGGAAAAAAGCAAGCAAAATGAAAACATCAGTGAAAATATTACCCTTCTCTGTGGAAAATGGGATTTTTACTCAACTCCCCTCATCTTCTATCTGTTGTAAAATCAACTGCTTTAATAAGGCCATGTCTTTCCAAAACCTAGACAGCACTGGAAATTTAATTTTCTATCTCAAAAAAGTTTCAATGGGAAATTTGCAACCTGCTCTGAAACAGCAAGTGTGATGCGACAGCTGTCTTAGTCAAACCCCTGGTTGTGTTTGGTCGTTCTTAAATGCTATTAATGGGAATGCAAAACAGTCATACGCTTGACTTGTAAAAAAGGGAAAAATCATCAGAGACTTCATGTGTGAACAGAAAAGGGATTGTCTCCTTTTCCCAATGGATCTGGCCTTTCCCCAGGGTTCAAAAGAATTGGACTGCATGGTGGGGAACTATCTTTCTAGCATGAGAGAAGGAGTAAAATGGGGCACAAAAAGAGAAAGAAAAGGAAAAGAAAATTCCACTTGATTAGCTTCTTAGCATCAGTTGGATGTGACAACTCTTTGAATATGGATGAAGGCTACAAGAGGGATCATCTGCCAGCAGTAGTTGTTACCAAGGAAGTAAGTGATGCTGGAGGTCGGAGGGCACCTGTCTCGCCAGCTAATGAAAGAATTGTGGGAGACAGAGCTTTTCTATCTGATTAATATAAGGGCTGTAATTCCTGCCCTTCCCACCCCCACACCTTCTCTGCTCTCTCTTTTAAAATGATACCAAGGCTATTGTTGTTATTGTAAGTGGGATGTGAAAGAGATTGTCCTAGGAAGAGCTTTGCCACTCTTAAGTGATATTTTGGCCAATAACTTGTGCCAATCTCATCCTCCCACACAGATTCTGGAAGGGAAAAGCAACTCTTTGCTTTATTCTCTGCCAGACTTTTTTTTCAATCATGCTGGGAGCTGAAAGTCACCCTTGATTTTCAAGGGGGAGAAGTGCAGTGGTTAGAATGGGCTGATTAAGAGGGAAAATATATATCTGGGGGTGAGAGTTAGAAGAAATAACTCAGGAATGCTCTGTCCTTAAAAGCAACAAAGATATTTTAGGGTATAAATGTTGTTATAGTGCCTCTGATCAAAGAGAAAGGTAATCCAGCATCTTTTCTCAAGCAGTGACCAGCAGTAGATGTTTAGCAAAATATATATAAAATCAGGGATAATATAATCAGTGTTCTACAGCATGTCTGCTCTATTTAGAGTGTTTTCAGTATGGACAGAGAATCCATACAACAAAGAAAGTTTCAATCCACAGCTAATATATATCTATGTAGGTAAGAACTACATCCATACCACTGTAGGAGCATTGTCTGTACATAAGGTCAAATGGTTGTATGCTCATGTTTGCAGTGCTAAAGTCTCCATCACAAAAAAAAGCGTGCCCATATCCGTACTGCAGTCTGGGAACAGTTTCTGGGTTGTGTTATCTCCTAAATTGTACCCAGATGAGATTCAGAAGAGTAGTGGCCAAGACTGTGCTAGCAACAATAGAATTTTGACAATCAAGAGATATTGCCTTGACAGGAGCTCATCTTTTCATAGCGTAAATCAGTCAGCTTCAGAACAGCTCTGGTGGTTTTCAAGACCAGATGACTTGACCCATCTATTTCACAGACAGACCAAAGATTTTGCTTGGCCTCTCTGCAGTAGTGCTGGGTTGATCCTCTTATTTATTTACCTAGTAAATGCCAGTCAGTGAATTTAACATGTTGTCAAAGAGTCTGAATCTACACACAGGTCTTCCATAGCAGGATCAGGTTTCACAGAGTTTAATTAATGCTGAGGATAAGACATTTTCCCCTCCACTGACAGAGGAAGAGAGAGAGGGAGTTTGGAACTTCTCCATTGTTGAGCTATCACTCAAAAACTTCGTTACACCATCAATCGATACTGTGCAATTGAGAAAAGATGCATATAGCAAGGCGGTTGCTCCCATGATAACACCCAAACAGGGGTAGTTATAAAGGGATAAGGGATGCAGCAAAAGACACATCTATCCCAGGGTACCATGAATAAAGTGTCCTTTTTCATCTCCCTTTGAAAGGTACAGAGAGCTGCTTAAAAACCCCTTCCCCTAACCCCTGCCCACCAAAAAGATGTCACTGCTGTTCTACTGAGGCTGGATATAATTTAATCTCCAGGTATAACATTTTATTGGCTCACACTTTCAAAGAAATTGTAGCAGAATTTATTAACAGAATTTATACTCCACTGATGTGAAAGTCTTTACTTGCCACCTGATAAAGGCAAAAACTGGAACAGGGTTACAGATTGTGGGTTTAAGTGGTTTTTATCTTTTGCAGATATATATATGTACATATAGTTTACCTCTTTTGAAAGTGTGTGCTTATGTAAGTGTGGGTGGTGGGGGAAGGGGAGCTGTTTATATCTCACTTATATTTTTTCTATGCATTTTAAGGTCTTGATAATAAGAAGAAATAGAAGAAGGGTTCAGTAGAGAAGGGATACAGCTAATAGTGTTACCTCTACGGAGTGAATATTTGCACTTGCAAATAACAAATTGTGCACTGTTGTGCACATTTGGTGCCTCTGCCCACAGGCATTCCATCTGAAATTAGAGACATTTATTTCCATGTGCTGTTGCACAGCCGGCTTTAGAGAAACCATAGCCCTGTTAGGTTCTACATAATCCTGTTAGTGTCCTGAGCAGCTTTAAAGAAGGAACTCACTTTTAAACTAGTTGGGCAGGTTTAGTATTCCCTAAATTTACCCACATCTAAGACATCTAATTAAAATGTAAATCCTTCCATCTGAGCAAGTCAGTCAGTCAAGGCTTGCAAGACAGAGAGAAAAGTGCTTTTTTAGGGGACTTGTGATTTGGCTGAAAGTAGATGTCTATCTTAGGATGAGAGTTGTGCACTCCACTTTGCAGACCAGGTCTTTACAGAGGAGAGATGAGGGTGACTCTCTCAGGTGGAGGCATGTCTTGCTGTAAACACTTAAATTTCTCAAAATAGATCCCACACTTTTAAAAGCAAAATCTCTAAATCTGAAAATTTTGAAGTCAGTATTCAGGTTTTTGTGAAAATAATGGAGATGTTACTGTGGGTTACAAGTGAGGAAGGATTTTAGTCAAATATTTTATTCATTGGAAAAAAAAAAAAAGTAGTACTAAAGCATAGAATGGAAATATATGCATGCTCCTATCAAATAATAAGATACCACGATCAATTCATTTGAGTGAAAATATGAAACTTCAATTTTGCTGATGAGGCATTTTTTAAACAAAGCTTTCTCTTTTGCTTTTTCTCTTCCTTTTTCTCAATTTCCTTTTTTAATCTGCTTACATTTAATAAAAAAAAAAGGGAACAAAACATTAAAAAATGAAAAAAAAAAGTTCCATTTTGGGTCAGGAGAGTCACTCTTGCAAAGTGGAAAGCAATTTTTTTAAATTATTTTGTTGATGTGCATTTTGGCTAGTGAAGTAAGCAGTTAGGTGTTCTGACACATCTGTCAATCGTGGATAGGACTGCCAGCACCTACTCACAGACCTGGGGAAGATCTGCGCACCCAGGGAAGCCTTTGAGATCAGTGAAGGTCAGGGGTGTGCAGAGCCTCAGAGGTCAGGCTCAAACAGATGTATGGATGCTACATGGATGCATGTAAGATGGAAAGAAAAAGCTCTCCTTGGGCAGTTTTAACTATCAATTTTCCACCACATACAAGTTTGCCATAGCAGATGGGACCAGTGATCCATCTGGTCAGGTACCTTGCCTCCAGCAATGGTCTGTGCTTGGTATGTGTAAAGCCCTCCCTCTTAGCAGCACCTGGCCAATGGCATGGTGGGGGCAGAAAGGACAAATTTCTCTTGAGGCCCTGCAGCACTGCTCTTATGTCCTGTTGACACATATAAAGACAAATGCTCCAGTCAAATCTTTGGCTGATGCAGGTCACCTTTGCGCCTGGAGAGTCAAGAGTGCCCCTTATGTCTAGGCATAACTCATGAACGCAGGCAGGGATTCCCACAGGCAAAAGGCACCTGTAGGGACTGAAATATGGCCTTCAGGAAGGGCCTACAGCAGAGGAGAGCCCAAGCCTAGGACATCTCCCTCCATCATGATAGATCATAGCTCATAGCAAGAGCTCTTGAAATGGAGGATGCACCTATCCTTGAGGCTTCATCTCTCTGCTTTTGATTTTAGGATGGTTGAAACAGCTGGGTTCTATCAGTCATTTTCAGTGAATGAACCCCCAACTCTATGCACTTGCCTGAATTTGAAGAGCAAAAGACCAATGGCCATTTTAGACATCAAGCAGAGCACCAGCAAGAGAAAAGAGATGGAGATGTGCTCAGTCCTGCCCAGCCCCACAGAACCCAGTGTTAGGTCCAATTGCGGCACACTTGGAGCAAACATGTTTATTTTGGACATTCGTTATGAAAGGCTCATTGGGAACTACTTGATCTTGTGTGTAACAGGAGCTGTTGAGAGAGAGTGTGAAGGAGAGAGGAAGGAAACTGGAGGATCAGATCTGCTGGATGAGGAAGAAGAGTGATCACTTTAGGAGTTGACATTCGTGATCGTTTTATCAGAGACCTAAATTGGTGTTCTCTTCTGGAAAAAAAAAAATAAAAATAGGTATTTAAAAAAGGGGAAAAAAAGCCAGTCATTCAGCAGTTCAGCTCCAGATCTCCATAACACTTTCAAATGAAGGCATTTCCACAGAGCACATTTTATTCCCAGAACCACTCTTGAGCTTGAGCAGAGGGGATTTGCATCTGTAAAAAGGACGGAGAGAAGGAGACAGCAAGGCTTAGCCTTTGTATCCATCGACAGAGCTGGAGGGGGGGGGAGCACGAGGAAGAGGGTGTTTGACCCTCACCTGGGTAGCAAAGAGATTTGGAGACAAAACAAAACCATTTTGCTCGAACAAGCCTTCCTCCCTTCTGTTCCCCCAAATCTAGCGGGGAAATCAGAGCTACAATCTCCTATTGTCAGGGGCTAATAAATAAATAAATAAAGGCCCAGATTAGATAACAACAGCCACAACAAAAACAAAACATGTAGCAGCATCAGGGGCAGGAAGGATCAGCATCTGCTTTAATTAAAAAATCTGCCTCCATTGATTTTTTTTAAAAGGAACACATTCGTAGGGAGATGAAGAAAATGTTTCCCCACCACCACCTTAGTTCAATGAATGGTGTATGTCCGCTGCTAGCTACAAATAAGCCTTTGATCATTTTATTGCTGTCTGTAAAACTAAAATAATTTTGCTGTGTATTTTCCTTTTTTTTTTTTTTTCCTTTAAATTGGGAGCATTGTAAGGGGAGTGGCAATAGACAGATCTACTTGGGAAACATCTGAATGAGGGTGGGGGAGAGACTACGGAGAGGAGAAATGAGAATAAATACACAGTACTGCAGCTGGTGAGGTGGGACCAGACTGCCAGCACCCTGGGGCTGAAGCAATCAAGTGTACCAGCCCCAACTAAGAAAAACCCAAAATACTGTACCTACTGCTCCCAGCCACCTACACCCCTCTGCAAACATTTATAACAATTAGAAACAGACCGGGGTATTAAAATTGCAGGAAAGCATGCATTTGAGCCTAAATTCAGCTGGAGTGCTTCATCGTGCCTCATCCACATGGGGGGACTGGGGGATGAGGAAGGCAGTATGGAAATCTCTGGCCCTTGAGGAGGGGGGACAGGGAGGAGAGAGTTTTCCTTGCGTGAGCTGGTGCCTGCCAGTCCAAACCAAGCCCGCAGAGATGGAGGTGGGAGGCAGAGAGCTGTCCTCCTGCCCAAAGCAAGAGCCTAGGTAGATGCAGTACCGGTCCCACCTCTGCTGCCGACTTGCTGGGTATTTGTATGGAAATCATTTGTGTTCCCTGCTGTAAAATGAGCTTAACACCACTTTGCCTGCCTCCTAGGGCCTCCTGAGGGTAAGCAGATTAAAGGTTTGGAAGCGTGTGGGCGTCGCGGCAGTGGGGACCAGAGGCCGGCATGGCACAGCCTGGGCTCTGGGGGACACGGAGCTTATTGTGGCCAGGAGGGGCTGGGTCCCGCTGCCCCCTCACAGCGGCACGAGAAGTGCTTTGCAGGTGGTGGCACTGAGGCAAAGTAGGCTTGTTGCCTGGCCAAGAAGGGGATTTTAATGCAACCTTCATCCTCCTCCTACGCCAGCAACGGCATCTGACTTGGCGTGCTGGGGCTGTCTCTGCTGCTCTGCAAATTCCTTCCCCATCCCCCTGGTACCGTCAGTGACCCCTCCTAGGGTTGGGCCCCACTCCCTTACCTTAAAGGCAGGTCAGAAAGAAAATCAGTTTCTTGAGGAGTCTGGAGCTGGCCTGGGAAGGAATGGGGAGCATTAGGGAGGCAGGAGGGGCCCAGGAGGGACACCTCTGCTGGGGACTGTGGGGCAGCACAAGCTGCTTCAAGATCTCCAGGAGTAGATGTCTTGTGCAAAAATACACCCCTTTGGCTGTGGGTGTTTTTTGAACAGCCTCTGAGAGATATCACTGTTTTCCATGGATGTACATCATCATGGCTGTCAGTCCACTGCTTCCCAAGGCTTTGGAAGGTACACGGAGTCAGGCTTAATGTGCCAACAAGCAACTGCAGCTTCCTAACTCAAAATGTGAACCCACACCACCCTTAGTCTGTGCATCTCATTCCTACTGACTCCTGCCCAGGAAAAGAGCAAGGAGGTTTTTCTTACCCCAGGGACACCATAGCATGGGACACACAAGACAGGGCCAGAGCACTGGAGCTTGCTCCTAAGTAAGTGGCCTCATCTCTATGGGCTCCACGTCTCCTGTCTCCCATTCACAGGCAGCAAGGACAGCATGAGAGGGTGCGTGCGTGTGCGTGTGTACCCACTGTATTAATTCATATGTATGTGTATTTTTACATATCAGTTCTATAGGGCTCAGCAACATCAAAAGAAACCTGGATAATCAGAGCAGAAGATATAAAAGATCAAACAGAATATCTTTTAAACAGATCTGAGAAGCTTAATTTTCATCCAATGTTACTGCAGGAGCTTTTCCTTCTTTTTTTTTTTTTTCCTCTCTCTGTTTTTTTTTTCCCACTTCCATGAGTTTCTTTGATCTGTTTTGATGTCTTTTTCAGCTTCTCTTTCAAAAAAATTCTTTTAAAACCTTTTTTATTTTTTCTTTTCCTTTCCCCCAAAGTCATGAAGGCTTCTAAGAGTAAGAAACTAGCTACATGCAGCATCCCCCCACACACTTTCCTCCCCACAATGCACATGCACTCCACAGTGCCTGTTCTGCTCAGAAACCTCTGACTCCAGGGCAGAGGGATGAAATTAAAACTGCACCAAGTGAAATGTTATTTCCTTCATGTCAAGGGTTTTCAACTCGGTCACTTTTGAGTCCTGTTCAGGGTTTGAATTGGACTACATTTGTGGCAAAAGCTGTTCCCTCAGTTGTATGTCTAGCAAAAGGCCAACTTCACAGAGAGAAACCCGGCAGGCTTCATTTCAGACCTGTGCTATCAGTTTGCATTGACAAGGATGTGAGAGTAGGGTCAGGTCACCTGGGTTTTTCCTTTGATTTCCTTAAGGCCTGGACAAAGTTACTTAACTTCCCAGCCTAACTGCTGAAGAAGTTACTAACTTCTGCAAATCTGCTATGCCTATAGGCAACAAGGAAAAATTAAATTTCATCCATGGATGAAAGTCACCGGAGAGGAAATGCTCTTTCTTCACAGCTCTGTGGCACATTTTCTGCTCTGGATGGGAGCACCCCAGAAATGCCCCCTTGGTTCTCCCAAGTGGTTTGAGATCCTGGGTCCCTCTTTGCTCACATTGCCCCGACACCCTGCAGTACCAAGCTTCCACACATGCCATCACCCCATGCCACACTCAGATGTATCACTTCAACCTTGACACCCCAGCATTACCTCCTAGCATTCCTATAGGCATCCCCCAGCCTAATGTGGGAGACCTGTCATTCTCCACATCAAACCATAGAATGGTTAGAGTTGGAAGGGACCTTGAAGATCATCAAGTTCCAACCCCCCTGCCATGGGCAGGGACACCTCCCCCTAGACATTTCTCAAAGCCCCATCCAGCCTGGTCTTAAACACCTCCAGGGGTGGAGCTCCTGACAGCCGTCCCTCTGATGGCTACTTTTCCCATTCCTGCTTTTTCTCCCCTCACTGTATCAGCCATGCTTGCAAAAAGCCCTTCTCTGGAGAAGGGAGCGCTCAGCAGCACTTCAGAGCAGGCTCCCCGCTGCCGGCACCAGGCACGGGCAAGAGCTAAAGAATATAATTTGAGTGAAGCCAGGTTGAATTTATCTAACAGGGCCCTGTAGGGGATGGTTGTCTGCTGAGGACAGGGCAGATAAAGCCAAAACCCTTTTACACTGGTCCTAAGCAGGCTGCAAGCAAAGTCTCCTGGACACCAAGGCTCACGATTCCTGCATTAAGGCTCTCCCTCCCTCAGCAGATAGTGCCAGAGCAGTAGGAGTGCTGGTCCTGTGCTTCTAATTAATATGATTTCAGTCTCCTGGAGTGTCCTCAGAGCCCAGATTAAATGTGGAAAGTGTAAATACTATACACAGACACACAGACTCACCAGACTGCTTCGTCTTTCAAGCCGAGTTAGTCTTTCTTGCAGTGAGCAGATGAGCTCAGAGGAACTGGAAAGAAAGACTGAGCTATTACAGCCCAAGTTTTGTGTGAAACCAAAACTGCCCTGCAGATTGGAAATCTATTTTCAGTCATTCCAGTTCCTTCCAAAATACTAATAATAATAATTGAAGTTCTGAGGCATTTCAAGTAATTTTTATCCACCAGCCTCCTCTCAAGTACAAAGCCAGCTCATGCCTGTCAGGCCAGCTGGGCTGAGCTCAATCCGAGACACAGGGTGCCAGAAATTTAATCCTGAATTTCCCAAATCTAATCGAAACGGCACAAGCCGTGATTAATAATTCACTACTTTATTACTGATACGATGCCTCGGACTATCACAGCATCTGAATAATTGATTTGCCAAGAGGGGCAACATGTCCTTTCCTAAAGCAGAGAAAGTTTGACCAAAGAGTTGCCATGTAAATCTGCTAAATGCTTTTAAATAGTTTGAGTCTAGATCTCTGACATTCACTTGGTGTCTAAGGACAAGCTGGAAAGAGGCAGCTGGGGAAATTTTATACCATCCACCACAGTACATGTCATATGTCTAGAAATATGGTCAAAGAAATAGTGTATAAAATGCTGCTTTATACATGGGGGTGTGGGGCGGAGAGGAGGAGGAAGATGAGAAAATACTAGAAGAGAAAGAAATTAAGTTACCAGAAGGAAAAAAAACAAAAACCCAACTTATCTTTACAAGCCCGCGCATAGTAGGAATAGTAGCTACCTTTAGACTTGATTCATTAGGTCCAGGTCCCTTTCCTCCCACTCTGGTCCTGGCTTTGACTCATGCTGGCTCAGATATACTGAGTCTAATGGGTGGTGAACACCAGTAGAAGAGCTAAGCAAAACTTGGTGTAACACAGCCAGATTTTGTATTTTCTCAGCCTGGAAAGCTGACAAAAATCTGGGTGACAGTCCTACTGTGCCTTAGGATTAGAGGCAAATTTGGGCTAGAAATGGTGTTTCAAAGTTCTCCAGAGCTGACAGCCCCAGATCTGAGCCTGGAGAAACCCTAGAGGTAAACAGTCAGTATTTCAGCTTGAACAGTGAACAAATTTTCCATCTCCTATCAAAAGCAAACCTAAGTTTTGACAGGTTTCCCTGTTTGTAAAATAGACATATTGAGAGCTGGTGCACTGATTTCCAACCATTCATCTGGATGGAGAAGGCCTCAGAGTACTTTAAACCACTGCTATAATCTCGACTGATGTGGGATGATGACAAACCATGACAAAACCAAATTTCTGAAGCATCAGAGCGAATTTGGTGAGGGTCCCACAAAGGCACACCATGGCCCTTCATTTAAAAAAGAAAGATTTTAACTGTTTACCTCCTGCCAAAAATAAAATGTGATAGCTCTACTGGGAACCAGTACCATCTCCATGCTGTTTCACTGAAATTTTCAGAGCAAAACAGCAGCCTCTGGCACTTTCAAGGACCAAAACAACAAACCAAAGCATTTTAGCTGCTAGCTGAAGAAAGCACTGCTTTATCTGTCTCCTCAGTCTATTTTAACATGGAAGCTTGTCCCTATAAAGCACGTCACCTCCTGAGCTGGTAGCGAAGGGGTTAACATAATTGGGTCTGTTTTCTCCCCCTCCACTTTGCCTTTGGTAGTTAAATCGAAAGCAAGTGGTACTGCCTTATTACTATCATTGTGCTGAGATATTGCATTAAAGGAGTTTAGGGTTTCAAATTGAATGTCAAATATAATATCACAGTGGAAACTTGAAGTGTGCAGCTGAGCTGCTCAGCTCCAGAGGGTTAGCGCCGCCAGCCTCTCTGCCCAATAGCACGCCGAGCAAGTGATCTCCATTTCAGCCCACTGAGCTATCTTCAGATGCTCACCAGGACTTGCAGGCAGGAGAAGGGGGCCCTGATGAGTGTCAGGCAGCTGCAGACGGAGGGAAAGAGAGTTCGGTGTAACGAATTGATTGCTGGGGAATTGATTGGAGTTCTGTATCGCCTCAGCTGTAGCAGCCGATCATAACTAATCAACCCTTTGTCACTTCAAACTGGAGCAGCATCATGCATGGACCAGGGACAGAGAGAATGTCTTTCATTTTCCTTGGTAGAAAAGTTCCTTGTTGGAAAAGAACCGTGGCCATCGCTATATGATTTTTCTACCTCAGTGCTCAGAAGCTGAATCATTTAAGTTTGGAGACATTTTCTAGGGCCATAGACACAGTATTTTCAATGCCTACCCCCCAGTTCTTCATTTTTGTTCCTTTCTTGGTCTGATTTATCCTTTTTTTGCAGGCAACATTGATGACGTATGTTAGATGATGGAAAAAGTGCATAGTACTGCATACAGGCTTAATACCACACACATGTTTTTATCCTCTTGTAAACATGCACCAAAGCATACAAAGTTAAATCACTAAGAAAAGCAGGTTAGGCCTATTCAAAGTGTGGAGGAACCTATATGTAGCTTAGAGAACAAATTCCTGTTGAAACAACTTTTTATTCAGTGCAATGAGTTGTCACAGAAAAGAGTTCCCAGGGTAAATCCTTTATTCTGGTACCTTTCCTTAAGTGGTTGGAGGATTGCCAGTGTTGTTCATCTTCCCCAGCCTCACTGACATCAGTGTAGTTGTATGCTCCTTATACCAAAACTAGAGTTGTTTAGAAAACTCACCTGACACAGCAGAACTGTCCTTCAAATGCTGTGATAATCCTAGGCTTAGCCTGTGCTTTTAGTCTGCTGAAATAATTTGAAAGTGCCCTAGAAATGTTGTTCATAGTCTCTGGATACGATCAATTTGAGGATCAAGAAAACTCTCTTCTCACCTCCTTCTCTCCCTTCTTTCCTCATAAATCCTCCCTGAATATAGCTCATGTAGGACTAAAAGGTGCTTCTCCTTCTCTATTCCCTAAAGGACTGTGTTCTGAGGCATCAAGGGCAGTCTCAGACTGCCATCTCAGACTGCCCAGGGGCCTGAACCACCATTAAGTGTAGGGAGAAGCTCATCAGCTACCTTGTCCTGGCTGAGACAATTACCCAGGACATACCCCACAAAGTGTAGGAAAACTGCATAACTGCCTGCTGTGCCAACCCACTAATTTACAGACAGGGCAGGGCAGACTTCATCTCTCCACATTCATTGTTCAGCAAAGAAGTTGTATGTGTCCATGAAGCCCTCTCTGCTCAACAGAGAACTTTAACACATGCTGGACATACAGCATATGCAACTCCACACTCAAATTTAGGATGTGCTACAAGTCGCCCATGTGTGTCAACGCTTTGCTGAACAGGAACAGAGCAAGTCAGGCTTCCTCTGGGAAGAAACACTGTTAATTGCTAAAGAGCACTTTTGAACTTGACATCATCTTTTAATTGTAAAAAGATCTATAACAAGCCATTTTCAAAAGAAAGTTCACTGATCGCATGAATTGTGGTACACACACTGTTAACTAATTGCATATGAAAAGAAAATTTTATTAATGCAAACTTCTGAAAGAGATACACCATACCCAAGGCAGGTGGAAATGTATAGCTATAGTGCAAGTCTACTGAGAGTGAAAACTCTTCCTGTAGGAAAGTCTTGGATCAATTCCACAAGCGTGATATCACTTTTTCCTTTTACTACTCCGTGTCCTTGGAGTACAATGAAGAAAGATGGCAACTTTAGTTGATGCTGTGTCTTTGTGTTTGTTTACTGTGTTGCACATTATATTGTAAGAGATTAAAAACAAAAGAAACCTAAAAACCTGCGGGGTTAAGTTAGAATTTTATAGCCCTGTTGGGAAATAACATGGCAGGAGCAGCAGGCTCATCCTACAGATGCATTATATTTTGTGACAAACTCTGGTGCGTGCAGAACATCCATCAATCATCGAGATAATTTTCCATCTCATCAATTATGCAAATTAAACCACAAAAACTATGTTCAAATAACGCTAAGGGCCTGACATAAACCCAGGAAAGCAAGGCAACTTGGAGCGAAGGTTGAAATCCTACCCTCCCTTCGCCCTGCCATGCACCGGCTTTTCAGTAGACGCACTGCGCATGACTGCCACGGAGAAGGAGTCCTCTTGTTCCTGCCAGCAGCTCAACTACCAGCAAACCATGGTATGGCTGCTAACAGGAGCCCGAGGGACAGAGCTTGGGATTTCTTTGACTGATACTCAATGTCCACCCTTTCCAGTCTGATTGAGGCCGGGACCTACCTCATGTGTTTGTGAGGGTGCACCATGGCCTTACCACCATGACCCTAAATGCTCTGAGGCAGATGGATGGTCTGAGCTAAGACCCACTCACTGGCTGTGTAGAGGAAAAAAACTCAGCTCCCAGTGGCTGCATTTATCACCCAGAAAAGCCCCACTAGAAAAAAAACTACTCCTAGTAAGGTGGTCCCCCACCTCTCATATAACTTACTTACTCCCACTTTTCCTCTTTTCTCTGCCATGACATGGCAGTAAAGTGGAGTCGCATCTGGGCAGAGGAAAATAATCCATTTTGAAACTGTGGTGCAGGTCCCTTAAAGGTGGCAGCCATTGCCCATGTGAGGATTTTGCCATTCTTCTAGCAAATCTTCTAGCAAAGGCAGAACAGCATAGTGGGAGTTAAATATCTCAGGGCTCAAAGCTCAGAGTGACAAGAATGACAGTAGATAAGATGTTTGTTAGCTTTTCAGGGCTTTGGAGCAATCTCACAATCAAAGCTGCTGTCTTCTCATTGATGCCACCTTGTCACCACGTGGCCTACAGGAACTTCAAACACCAGTGCAGATAGTGTAAAGCAACTGCTAAGTCATGGAATAAGGAAGACTCCCCAGTATGGTGGTTATTGAATAACAATAATAATAACAAAATCAACGACAATAACCAGATAGGTTATTGTGTTTGGCTTCATCTTCCTCAATTTTGTTTACCTCTAGATCAGGGTGGTGATTTATTTTACTAAATATGTGTGTCCACAGCATCTGCATCTGCATACGAGCAAATCTCTTCTGGCTGCCTTTATAGCCAACAGTGAGATAGGCAACATGGTCAGTGGAATTTGATCAAGATTCGTTTCAGCCCGAAGTAGATTCTTACATTGGGTCACAAGAATTATATTCTAAATAATGCTGACTGTATTGATGAGATCTCAGTTTCCTATCAGAGCATTGGGACACCTGGCTCAAACGTTGACATCTGTAAAATCTATTGCTAGATGGAATCTGTTTCATGATTGTCCCATGTCTAAAGCATCTAGTTTTAAGTGCTCTCAGAGTTATTTCACACTACAGAAAGAGCAAGTTCATGATTATAGGATTCTTCTAGTTGTGCAGAGCTCTGCTCTTGGAAATTTGAAATTTCTTCCAGTTTCCAGAAAACGTACCAGTTTTCATCAATAGCAGAATGATACTATCATCTCAGCCAGCATATAAAGCAGTTTCACTGCAAGAGTAGTCCAAAGAAAATGTACAGAGAATGAAATGTTACCCAGTCAAAAAGAAAAGACTTGCAGACAGAAGGAAAAAAAAACAGTGTGCTTTTCTTGCCAAAGGACAAGGTGGCTTTCAATTCCAAATGCAAGTGTAATAAGGCAAAAATCCCATTTTAAAAAAATAATTCTATCTATCTATCTATCTATGTACCAGAAAGATTAGGAAAAAATATAGACATTCAGAAAGATTGCTTTTATCAGTACACCCACACCACAAAACTGATTTTCCCCTCCAAATTATTACTAGTGAAGCTGTTCTGTTGTTTCTTCCTTCTCCCCCTCCAGTTCTGATCACAAATGCATTGCTTGTACTCCCTGTTGGTCAAACTCCACATTTGGTATGCGACCACCAGCTCTTAAATGTAAGTGAAGAACTATACTCCACTGATTTGTGTCAGTGAAGCTGTATTTGGGAGATAATTGTTCACTGGGTTTATTTATTACAGTCACTCTCACAGGATCTGCATCACAGTATGGTCACAGCATGTCTCTGGAAATAAAGCAAAATGAATTGTATAAATAAATCGGGTACATTAACTCAACATGAGCTTTGCAAGCAGCAATATAGTCAATAGAACATACTAGTGAAAGTGACAGGACATTATATATTCAATGACACATGCTAACGAAGGTAACAAGAACATTTATTCCATAAAGCATACAAATATCATATACAGACAGAGGAAGTTTGAGTCACATCCAACTAAAATGGCTTGTTTCTGGCTGGTGAACTGTACTTGACAGATGTCCTCATATACAGCAGCACCTTGCAATGATCTTTGTACGCAGCCCAACTCATCTCTCATTAGCAAGACATTTTATTACCAGTCTGTGGGACCATCCTCTCAGCATTGCTGATTTCTGTCTGCCCAGCAGAAATACTGTCTTAGCCAAGAGCTTCCTGTAGGTGACTGTCTAGCCAGAGAGGGAACTTGGCACTCAGTAAAACCCACCAACTCAGGAGGCACCTGAGGCACTTGCAGTCACGTTTCCTGGATATTACTCACTGCTCTCTTTTCTGAGAAGGTAGCTCTACACCTTGTAAGAGAATATTTTTTCTTAGCTATTCTTCACCTTCTGTCATTCCTTCCTCTACTCTTTACCTCAGGGAAACCTCCTAGCAACACTGATATCTATTTCTCTTTGTGGAGAAGATCCACTGACAGTGAGATATGCTGGGCTGGCTGGGAAGCATGGGGATACAGAGAGGAAGACACTATAAAAGTTCTCTCCCTCTCTCCCTCTGCTCCCCTCTCTCAGAAACAATCCTTCTACTAATCTGTCCAGTTATATAAGGAATTACCCCAGGAACAAGGAGAACTTCTCAAGGGTTTGTCTGCCAGGCAGAAGTGAACATTACCTCTGCAACAACTTATAATTATGTCCAAAAATACAGGCAGTTCCAACCCTGGGCTTGGCTTTACTCTGACTATTTTTACCTTCAGTCCATTGCTCTTTGCCATACTTCACACTGTGTTGGTATCTGGGTAAACTCAGTCATGACATTTGACTTGGTTTTTCTGCTCAACTTGTTTGGGACAACCAACTTCAAGACAACTTGCCAGACTATATCTCCTGCACTGGATAAATATCTTTTGGTTTTTGTCTCTAGCCCCACAGGGTATGATGCAAAGTCTATTGAAATTAATGGGCATCCTCCCACAGACCAATCCTACACATAGATGAAACTTCACTTTTATAAAATCTTAACCTTCTTCTTAATCTTAAAATCTTAACCTGCCTTCTTAACCACAGCCTGAACTCCAACATTAGCACAAGCCAGCTGGAAGTGTCCTCTTCAGGACACTGCAGAATGCAGGACAGATCTACTCATGAAATAGGTTTGACTTGGCTCAGACAAGGGAAGAGTTAGGTGAGGTCCACATCTTAGAAAACACTATGTACTCATGCTCATTCCTGTCTCAGGAAAGAGATTAACATCTAAATGGTCATGGAGAAGGATGACATTTCTACACATTCATATTGTTACATACCAATAACAGAACTGTCAATTTGTTTACTTCTCTGCCTTCTGTCCTTGTTTCCTGCCTCTAGTATATGCTTATGTACTGAACCTGACACTGTGGCATGCTAAGGTGGTTCTCTGCCTCTACTGGACTTATTCAGAGAGCTTAGTCCTGGCAGAGCTGCCCGTGACTGCAGTAGCAGCCCCACATGTATCAGAAAGTTAAATAAGAAAAGAGCTGATATCTGCATTGATTTTGCCAGAATGCAGGAGGGGTGTTGCATTTTACCTGGTATAGACCATAAAGGTTACTTTAATTCTCTTTCTTCATATTCAGCTTTATTCTCTCAGCTACAGGTTTTAATTAGACAAATATTTTGTTTTGACTGTTTTCAGGCCATGAAAATCTTGTAGAACAGAAGTGACTATGGACTCAGTAGAAGGAATGGATGGTTGTACAAAAAAGGAACTATGTATGTGCATGCACGTGTGTACTAATGCAGTTGACATAACTGAGATCAGAACCGGAAACATCCTGCTGGAGCTAAAGCCTATCAGGGAAAAGCTTAATTTTATGTCACTGAGAAAACACACAAATTATATATAGCATCATGTAATAGTACTAACCCTCTTCCTTTCCTTTTCTCATACCTATTATTCCTTTTAAGAAGTAGTTTACCTTTGAACCATTTTCTCTTAAAGATCCACAGACTGATGAGCAGTCATCAGTTCAATGATTAGGTTTCCATTGTTGCTTAATGTAAACAGTAGAATTAAGCCCAGGGAAATCTATATCCCATCGATTATCAAATGGCTCGGTTAGGCACTTTTTAGGTAGATGACCATGACTCTGCCAGAAGCACAGTCAAAACAGGCTGAAATCCATGCATTCAAAGCTCCCAAAATCAAAGGCAGTTCTTGACCCTCTTATTGCAGCCTGTTTTCATCCTGTTCTGTCCCATGTCCCTGCTATCCTTGCTCCTCACCTCAGCACATTCCCCATTTAGCATCACTGTTACCTCCATCACTCTTCTCTCACCCATCCTCTCCAGCTAACGCCAGATGCACTTGCTCTTCAGCACACCATGAAAAGAGAAGGTTGATTACAGTTTCTATGTCCTCTGAACTAAATGATACCAAACTCACAACACATTCCTTTAGCCCTCCCAGAGCCAGTACAGCTGGCCAAATCGCCCTGTGATTTATGTTCATTAACATCATGAACATTACCGTGACATTTTTCACCCTGGCACTGTCTTCTTCAAGCAATAAAAAGTGAATGACTTCCACCAAAAACTCTTTTGTCACAGCAACTGGAAAGCCATTTTCTGAAAATGTGGTTACTCTCCCTCAGCTTGGAGCAGAATTCAATGGGTGCAGCTCTCTAGATTTATAAACATTTCTTAGAATTAATTTATCTGTGAAGTCTAACATCTTCCATGTAGTTGTACCTGTCAGATACAAATGATTCAGCTATGCAAGATGAAATCCCAATATGTCGATATGATCTACTGTAGCAACGGGTTATTTTTCTTTCCCCTTTTTCCAATATTAGATAACTAAGTCTCCATACAGAAACAAAGAAACAAAAGAAACCACAAAATATACCAAATAGCATTCAAATGCAATGTTTAATAGTAGCCTAACCAGTGGGATGAGAAACTGATGAAAGTAATGCTATTTTACAGCATCTCAGCTCTGCATGTTTTTACAGACACCCATAAATTTCTTTGTTTCTGCCATGTTTTTTTTCCCAGAGATTATTGTCCTGGCAACGTTTGTATCTCTCTGGCCCAAACGGAGATAAGTTCATCCTGGGGTTCTGTTCCTTTGTCACACTTTTCACTTGGGTTTTTTTTTTGGTGTGTGCAGTACAGCTGTGCTTACTGGAGGATTATAGCAGATACAGCTTGATCTTACAGGGCTTTTTTATCAATTTACAGCAGCGAAGTTAAGATCTCATATTCCGATTTGTGGGAGGTAATCTCCAGAAATGAAATTTGTGGAATGTTCATTTTGTATCCTCTTATGTCAGATGCAAGAAGGAGATGAAGCACCTTGTTTCCATTCTGTAAAAGTCTAAGATTAGAAGGAAAAGATACTGCTCATATTTCATTTTCATGTTGTCCGGCCTTTAAGGTCAGTTTCTCTTCTGTCATTGCAGAAACGCATCAGCTGTGAAACATAGAGCAATGAAATGGTTTTGAAAAAGCTGCCCCCAGATTTTAACATCTCCATAGTAAATAGGTGGCAAACACTGAATAAAGGTCCAGCTATGTGTAGGCATGATATTGCTCAGCGCGCAGAAGTTTGTTTTCTTTGGGGGGCCAAAAAAATATGTGTAACTGAACAGACAAGTCAGAGAAAGGCATAGCAAAAGTATTCAAAGAGAGGTACTTATCACTTCAAGCAGAGAAGACAGGATAACTCTACATGAATGTGAGGGGGCAAATTGAAGCTGTGGCATTCTTGTGAGGTCCAAACAAATTGCAATTAAGTCAAGGCTGAAAACGAAGAAAACCACAGAGAGAGTATGAGAATGATGAGATTTTTTTGATGGTGGAAGTATGGTCCTTCCAGTGAAGTGGCAGAAGCTCTTCTGATTTTGTTGTCTAATTTGAAATTGGATTGGACAAAGTAGCTAATTTCCAATAACAGCATGCTGTGCTGTAACTTAAGGTGATTCAAATTATTCTAATGGGCTTGGGAACAGAAAGAAGGAAGAGTCTACTGTGATGATCAAAGAGTTTTAGTTTGGGCATCACTGTGCAGCAAATTGTTCATTATAACAGTAGTAACTTCTTTCTAATGATTACACTTAAATATTTCTGAGCGCCAACCAGGAAAAGTCCTGTTATCAGCATTAGCCTACCTCTGTCCTTTGCATTTTACACCCTGACCATCTACAATGGAACGTGAACTCTGATCTCAATAGCTACATCCATCTTAAAATTAGCCCTTACTACTCACTCTCACTATTTACACTATCATACCCTGTTTGAGGAAAGTCTGCTGCCATCACCAGCCCATCACTTTCCCTGTGATGTGCTGTAATTAGGAAAAGTGAGGGAAAAACACATGGTTAGTGGAGTTGAAGCTATAATAATAAGTCAATTCCCTTGCACAATTTTTTAAAGATCAAAAAGTACTTTACAAACATTCAACTATTAAAGTCTGCATAGGCTTTGATAACATGTGTTCCCAGGATTTGCATTCTGTACTGCTTATTACTAACACTATTAATAATACTGTTTTGCATTAAAGCAGCAAATACAGATCTTAATCAGGGCCCAGAGGCCTCTTTCACTAGATCCCACAAACCTGTATAATTAAAACAACAACTAGTTTCAGACCCACAGCTTTACAGTGTTTGGGTAGGATTTATCAGACCTAACTTTCACTATCTGAAAGCATGCATCACCGGGTTGTAAAATGAGCATGATTGTCATAGTTAGCATCAGCCAAGCTGTGTTTCAGCCAGCCACAACTTACTGGGCTCCTGCAAGGACATGCGCTTGTAGTTTGGGATATGCAGGGAGTGTGATAATGTGATCTTACGGGTCTACAGACTTTAATTGTCGTAAATCCTTGAAATGGAGCAGTCTGATTTGTGTGCGTGCGTGTACTAGAAGTGGTTTCGGTGTCCATCTGCACACAGAGAGAAATATATGTACAGATAGATGAATATTTTTATATGACTCATTCCTATATTGCCATTCCTTAATGGATGCTATTTGCTTCTTTTGAAACCATCCCTGACTAGCGTATCAATCCATATTATGTAGACATCATTGAGAGAGGCATAACAAGAAGCAATGGCTTGAATCCTAAAAAGGAAACATTTAGCTTAGACATTAGTTAAAAAAAATCTTAATGATAAGGCCAATTAGGCACCAGAATGAGGCACTAGAGGTGTTTTCAGGGGAGGTTAAAAAAAGGACTTGCATCAGGGCTAAGGAAGAAAATTACGCTTGTAATACAAGTGCTTGAGGGAGATAGATAGACAGATAGACAGACAGATACGTGAGTGTGTGTGTATATATGTGACATGCATAAACATAATTCTGTAATTTGTATATATGTTTGCATACAAATGTGCATGTGTGATGACAGTGTGTGTGTAGAGGGGGGGGGGAGGAGGGGATGTGTACAAAGGCAAAAATGCATCTGTATGTAGGCATCACAGATATATAATTGGTCCATAAAATATTTATAAATTGCAACCTATGAAGTCAAGTAAAGTAGAAGGTTTTATTTGTCTGACAATCTAAATGTTCCAGAGCTTTTTCGTATTCAGTGAAAAGCAAAGTGAGTGGAGTTTGGGTGAAGTATGGTGAAGCAGCATCTGTACCTCTCTAGGATACAGGGCACTGAAAAATCTCCCATGGCCTAGCCAAGCATGTATCCTCATGCTTCACTTCAGGGCTGGTTGCAAACCAGCTGGTTTACAAACACTGGTTGCAAAACTTCTATTGCTGAAGAAAAAAGTTACTTAGCCCAGGCCAGAGAAGTTTATGGCAAAGTCAGAGACTAATTCCAGACCTCCCAAATTCCAAAACATTGCTGTAACTGCTGGAAAGCGCAAATTATACAAAAGAAAAGAGACATGTTGTTTGACTGTGACCACCACTGAGCATATCCAAAAGTCTCGGTCTGCTATAGCATAGGGGGAAGGTGGAGGAAGAGAGTTGTGTTCTGCTCACTCTAAATCAACCCCTTTCCCTGGATTTGAGATGAGCTATATAGGTGCTCATGGCATTCCTAGTCATCTTTCCCAAACAGCCAACCTTTCCATGCCAGGGGAATCTGACGCCCAGCACTGGCACATTGCTCCACTCTGGATTTCTTGGAAAGGAAGAACCAACAGAAATCTCTGGATAGCAGCCTCTGGCACTCAGCTCTTCATATTTTCCTCACTTACTCTTCCCATGTCTCTTTTCTCTTTTTTTATTTCTTTTGGACTGTAAGTTTCATTCCAGCTGGAAAGGACCAAAATATAACTATCAAATATGCACAGAAAAAGATGCCATTGTGGAGGAAAAAGACTATACGGAAATAGAGACACACCTTTGGGCTTTGCCAAATTAAACACTGGGGATGTTTCTGCATGCATTTGCATACAGAACATGCATACACATGTGTATGTGTGCACAGATGCCATTTAATTTTCCAAAGCAGAAGCAGGCTTCAAATTGCCCTTCTGTGTTGTGGGGAAGAAACAGGCTCTGAACACCAAACCCCAGCGCACTGGTGTCCTTCATCAATACACTAAAGGAGCAGTGATAGACATATACTATTTCCCACCAATTTACCTGAACTTCCTGGTGGTGCAGAGGAATAAGTATACACATGAACAAATCCCAAGTCTTAGCCCTTGGCCTCTTTGCTGGTACCGACAAAAAGGGTGCTAATTTTGTGGAAAAGTTTTGGGAGTGCTTTTCCTCTGAATAAATGCTTGGAGTTACAGGTATGCAATTCTAGTGTCCTCCTTGGGTTACACAAGTTCTCCATCAGGCCAGAACTTAGTGCCACGTAGTCCAGGCAGTGGATGCTCTACCAGAAAGGAGAGTTGTGCAGTCTTGGTCCTTGAGTTTCCCCTGAGAAACTGACAGACCCTCTACCCTGAACAGTTATCACTCTCATCTAATTGACTAGGCAAAATGATGGAAAATATGCTTGTAGATAGCATTAAAATGCCTCTGAAAGTAACATTTTTCCTTGAACGCTTTGTTTAGGCTGGTATACATCTAGCCCAGCTACCCTGAAATCAGCAGTGTGGTTCCAGATTTACACTAGAGTAACTCCCAGCAGAACTTGGTACTGTCATAGGAAATTACATTCAGGATGGGCTTCAAATAATGTATGGGTCACCTAGGAAGCCGTAGAAAGGATGGATGTGGTCAGGCTGACAAGTTTGTCTGTGCCTGCTCCCTGACTATTATACCTGGACACAAATACAGTTTAGAGAGAAGCTGTGGGATTAATTTAATTACCACATTTTCTGTAATTCCCTATTCAGAGAGACACTGAATACTTCTATATATTTATGAGTAAAAGTGGTGGAGAGAGGTGACTTTGGGGCAGTGTAAAAGCTAGGAGGAGAGGCACAGTACACCTTTGAACAGTGAGACTGTTGCACGATTTGCTCCTGCAAAGAATTCTTCTGGTCCAAGAATTCCCAGCTTGCAAGCCTCTGCTTCTGCTGCAGCCACACTTTAACCCAGAGGAGGTCATCTCTAGCAAGATACTTCTTTTTTGACCTTTCACAAAATCACGTAGTATAAAACTCATGAGAAACCACTGTGAAAGCTGCAAAACCGCCCAGTGCTTTGCTATGCATGTAGCATTTCAACTTAAAAGTTTTTCTTTTCAGGATAAAGTGAGGTTTCTTAGTCACCAAAACCTAAAATGACCTAAAAAACTCTTCTTCCCCTCCCTGCCCATTTGGGTTTCTGTGGGCTCCAATTGAGGAGCACTTCTCTCTAACAGAGCTTTGCCATTGACTAATTACAACCCACTGCCCGGCACTGTAGTCCTTCTGGTGCAGGTCTATTTTCCATAAGTGGAGATTAACAGGCAAACCCTGTCTCAGTTGGGCTCTTTGCTTTGGCTTCCTTTCCTTCTGTCTTTAATGTTATTTTCTGTAATAGATGTTTTAAATGATTTGGGACTTGGTAAATTAGCTTCATTTCTAGTGCCATTTAAAATAACTAAATAACTGTGCTTAAGACTGCTTAAGAAAGAGCTAGACCGTGTCTTTCCAAACTCTAACAGTGCCAAGCTCTGTGAAACTAAGATGAGCTCATGTTTTAGTTAATGGCAGAGCTGGGGTTTCTAAATACAGATTTTTTTTCAAATAATAGTTGTGATACCCTACTTTTGCGTAGTCCTTTCCACTCCAGCGTTCCCCATAGCACATCTCAAATGACTTGTCAACCTCCAAAGCACAGATTCTTTATTCCTATCTAGCTAAATCTTTCTTCTTTGCCATGGGCTTTTGCTTGAGTTAGGACTTCAAACCATGCTCCTATGTACACTCTGGTATTGCTTTATAAGGTACTCAAAGGCAGTTTCCTCTGGGATGAAATACATCAGCTGTTTCAGCAAGGGAAAGCCACATATCTGCCCAGGGATCTGCTCTCCAGCTGCTGTAAGTCAATGGAGATGCTCCACTGGGCAGAAGAGGCATCCCTTAAACATGACGTGAAGAAAAAAGCAGGGAAGCCTTTGCAGCTTGCATTGTAAGGGCATTTTCATGTTACTTCTTTTTTTTTTTTTTCCTGGACAACAAGCCACCTGCCTAGCAGACTAGCCAAAAGGCTGGGGGGGATTTATGTGATTCAATTTGGACAGTTTCTTCCACCTTGGCTAGAGCTGGTAGGAAAACTTTCACAATTTTGATTAATTTTTTCCCCTCTCAAAAGCTTGTGTTCCAATTAGAAATTGTAGAAACATTCTCACAGAAGTTCTTGCAAGCGTAAACTTGGCTCGTTTTTTGATCTCCCTTCTCACAGCCTGAGAAATGGTGGCACTCAGCCTTCTCCTTTCCCTCAGCCAGCTTACGAGGCTTTGTTTAAGGGCAAGTGTCCTCCAAGGAGAGAGTGCAAAACCCAACAAGACCGACAAGTAGTATTTGGCTATTTGTAGAGAAGCGTCAGGCATCAATAGGGTCTACAAGGCAGAAAGGGAAGAATGCTGACAAAAAGAAGCCTGCTTTCTGTCTCTCTCCAATGTCTCACTCCTCTCCCTCCAGCTTTCACCCAGCTCTCAGGTAAACCTCTCTTTTAACACAAATTAATTGCTACTGCAGAAAGCACTGATGGAGGCAGTTAGTTGACCCCCATGTGCAAATCAGCCTCACCGGGATTGAAAGGGAATAGAAAAATAAAAGCCTCATAAGGTTAATCTTACATGGTGTCAGCCAACAAGTCCTTGGGACAGCAGTTTTTTGGCACTTCACTGTTGCACCAAGGGCCTGCACCAATTTGAAAAGGAGGGCAGGCTGTGCTGTATCCACAACTGCACAGTGAGCTGGTGAGGATGTGACACTGGGTGGATGAACAAAATAAAATTCTGTTTCTTGTCTTCCTCTCGCTACCTTCACTCTCACATACAACAAGGAAGCCCTGTGACAGGTCCAACAGGAAAGCTTCCTTGCATCTTTTTCAGGTGCTAAAATGGGCATCCTCTTCTGGAAATATCCCCTTGAATGGGTCTGTCTATTGGCCCAATAAGAGATGTCACATTGCCTGTCCTGTCCCCAGTTTCTTAAGGGCCAATACAGCTACAAACATTTCCTGCTGTCATGTCACCTCAAATTGTCACCCTGCTCAGCTCAGAAATGCAAATCACTGCAAACCGAAGTGCTGACCTGTCATTCCCCTGATATACTGGGGAGCAAGTGACATGGACATCTGCATTCTTGTCTGCTGCTGCCTCTGCCAGTTTGCTGCAGAGGGGAAAAAATAGATATATATCTTGTTTATAGCCCTCCTTCTAACCCTCCTTTCATCTTGCAGCTTGGGTGAATCTGGAGCCTCTCAGAAGCTCTCTGGTTACTAACTGAACTGAGCAAACTTCAGAGGGAATAAAAGGGGTCATGCTGGATTTCAAGAGTTTCTCCACACCTTTACTGAACCAAATCTCACCCCTCCCACTATGCCTTGGATCCTGGGTTTTGATGAAGCTTTGCACAGACAGCCAAGCAATTTAGTCTCAGATTCAAAGTTCAGGGCATTTCTGAGGGTATAAGAAACCAGTAGAGGAACTTAAATACACAGACAGATAGACCCTTGTGTGAATAAAACTAGCTTACAGCTAGTGAAATGATACCTCTGACTGCCTGTGCCTCCCTTAGGTTTCCTTTGTGCTGCTGGGAATATGTAACATATTAGTTATGTTCTCATTAGTGTAGCTCGGAGATGTGTTTGTGTTCTCCATTTAGCTCAGTCTGTTTCATCTGCTCCTCTGTAGCTCCACACTCACGCTGAGCAGGCTCAGGCCCTTCATTGCTGGGCAGGAATGGGGAAGAGGAATTACAACGGCCTTTTGTGATGGCTGTCCTCATCAGGAATCCCCATGCAGGGTATGGGAATTAAAGGACTGGGTATATGCTCCACTTAAATCTGTCTTTGCCCTCATTTGCCCTTTCCCGTGGGCTGATGTGGTACTGTCTCAATGGCCTTCGGAAACAGGAGTCAGGGGACAAGTGATGCAAGCAGATGCTCAATACACTGAAAGCTAAGGAATGCATTTTTTTCATTATTATTTTCATTGGGTTTTTTTTTAAATGAAAGTTGAGCAGGGAACCCAGCAATGCCTGTTTCTAATTCAGGGCCTGACAGAAGTGCCCGAGTCTAGTTTCTTCAAGACATAGCTTGACACTTCTGATCTGGTCACATCTCATCAGCAAAGCAGTGTTAAATCTGACCAAGGCAGGACTGGGAGGGCTCCAGGGGGAGAATCAGAGTTGGTGAATGACTGTATATACCACTTCCCCAGCACACTTCTCCAGTGCAGTGCTGGGAACATTGCTGGGGTGTAAAACAGAGGTCCGCAGTAGTTCTTCAAAGGCTTCTCTTTTCATAGGTACAGGGTGTTCTTTATGATCTGAGCTATATTCCATCTTGGGCTATTGTGTTTTGCCAGTCATAGGTACAATGGGATTAAATATTTTTCTTTATTTTCCTGCAAAACAATACGTAACTGCAATACTGTTTAGTGGGTCCCCTGATGCCCTGCCGTACAAGCAGCCACAGGAGGTGCAGGAGGTGGTAAAACAGCTCTTCTGAGTGATAGGCTACAGCCTGAAGGAAAGAAAAACTTTGGGGTCTGCCTCAACCCATGCAATACGTGAATAGAGCCAGGAGGAACTCTTGCATCTCAGAAACCCTGCAAGATGGGTCCATGCCAGGATTGTGTGCGTCTGTCTCCACTAACAAACATTTTGTGGTCTGGGTGTTTATTTCTGCTCCAAAGATGTTTGCTTACAGCTCCGTGGAGGCAGCCAGCACACACCCAGAACACAACACCACGCTACAAACACAGGGAAAGAGAGAAGCCAACACTGGAGGTCAGTGGGACAAAGTGGTCCATTTCCTTCCCTTTTCCCAGTCTCATATGGCATCCTAAATTTGCCGGTTGCTTTCTTGAGACCAGCCTCTGTGGGTGCTCCAGTTTTTTCTGTGTAGTGAAGAAATCAGTGGGAAATTATGCCCAAGAGCTAGTCCCTCTTCTTAATGCAGGAGTGGCATAAGGACTGTCCCAGCCTTGCTCCTTCTGAGCCCTGGGCAAAAAAAAAACCACACTACGAAACATAAACTTCTTTCTCTTCTACATCAAGGTGGCAACAGCAAGGTCTAAGCATTTATTTATCAAAATCACTGTAGATATTTTGTTCACTGTGAGGCTCAGTACTTTAGGCTGAAATCATCCATCACAACTGGGGAAAGAGGAAAAAAAAAGGCTCTTCACCTTCATGGATTTTCCCCCTCCCTTCATCTCACTCTATTCATGTTTAAATGGGTAGAAATTCATCTTTTTCTCCAAAGATCCGGCTGGCTGCAACACGGTCTGTGCTTAAACAAGCCGCCTGCGTTGGAAGCATTTTTCAGGCTCTCTGTCTCCCCTCCCCGTCCCCGTGGGCCCCGATTGACGTCTCATCTCATTTTTATGTTTGACACCTCAAAAAACAGCTTAAATGAATAGCCCTTATTTGTAAAAGAAAAGCTACTTTTCTCAAAGACAAAACGGGCTTCTCACTGGGAGGTAGACAAACTCTTCGGGAAATGGTCTTTGCTACCAGCTCTGTTGAGGGGGTCTGTGTGTGTGCCTGTTGGTGTGCCGCTGCTTCTCCGTGCAGCCAGCATGCACCCGTCTTTGCGGCCCAAGCAATGCTTAATTTGGCTTTTCCTTAAAGCTGAGGTGGAAGAGCAAACATGCAGCAAAAAGTCACACGGCAGAGTGCTGTGCGGCTCAGAGAGTGGGATACCTCTTTTCTGGCAACAGTCATTCGCCCCCTCTACTCTGCCAGCACTGGTGAGGCCACAACTGGAATACTCCATCCAGTTCTGGGCTCCCCAGTTCAAGAGGGACAAAGAGCTACTGGGAAGAGTCCAGCGAAGGGCAATGAAGATGATTCAAGGATTGGAGCATCTCCCTTATGAAGAAAGGCTGAGAGAGCTGG
>JAOQGH010000019.1:8844389-8869311 GCA_025769975.1 Gallinago jamesoni
CAGCAGGGGAGTTGGACTAGATGATCTCTACGGTCCCTTCCAACTCTAATAATTCAGTGAAATTCAGTGAAATTCAGCTTTGATACACACTGCCCGCAGCTTCTCCTGCAGTGACTGTGAGTGTACAGGTATGCTCGGAGCAGGGGAGCTTGGTTTCAGGACAGGTCAGCCCACATATACTGAGATTGTCTGGCAAAGCTGGGAACTGGGAAACACAAGTTTTTCTCAGCTTGCTTCAGCTGTAGAGTGAGAGGAAACCACTGAGGGATGCGGCTTTATGCTGACAAGCCTGATGGTGCGATAGGACCACTGAGGCTTCAGCTGTCTCTGTGGGGAGAGAGGGGCAGAGCGATGCCACTTTTTTACTTCAGCAGCCATGAAATGGAGCCTGTGGACTTGATCGGTTATGAAAAGTGGTTGCATCCACATTTATTGCACTAGGAGGGAAATTATCACTCAGCAGGGGAAAAGGAGAAGAAAAGGATTGACATCCTTTTCCCATGGAACATGAGTTTTGCCTTCAGAAATGTGGCCATTGCAAAGGATCTCAGTTCTCACCTTTCCCCATGTCTTTTTCTGTTTTGAAGGGTTAGTCATCTTTGTGTAAGATTGCTTTCATCATGTTGTGTAGATCCAGGGGAAAGGAGTCCTGATAGTCTCACAGCTTCTCCCAACAAACAAGTTCTTCCTTAAACATCTGGGAACAGTTGATTTTTTAAAGCTCTGGATGGGACAGGAAGGTTTGATCCCATGCATCTTCATAAATAAGGGTTGTATCTCCTCTTCCATCCCCAACCCACTATCTGTTAGAGAGATGCTGGGGTGAGAATAATGATAATCAGACGTGGGGCTTTCTTATCCTGACAGAGGTTCCCTGCCTCACCCCTCCATTCATTTGCACAGTGTAGTACCAGTTCTGACGAGCTATTTACACATGTCACCAGACACAGACAAATCAGCGTATCTGAATAAAATGGCAGGACTCTCCAAGACACCAAGAAGCAACAATAAACCCATCTTCTCTGTCTTTGATCTCAGATGATTACAAGCAATGAAGCTTCCAACTTTGTAGAAAGCAGTTTTCGTAGCTCCAGTGAAACAGCTCAGTGCCTAATTCCTTGGCACAGCCTACAGCCTATAAACGTACGCGTGTGGCCATTATAGATAACATGGCACTTTGGGGAAGGCTGCAATAGCTAGCGCCTTTTCCAGAGCCAAATTCCAATTTGGAGGGTCCGTTATGCCTATCTACATACCCATTCAGCACCACAAAGCCACAGGAACTGGCTACAAAATCATGATTTGTACCCTGCCCTGAACACTTGGCTTTGCTGGTGCGAAGCATTGCCACAACTCCCCCAAAAGGAACCGAGTTTTTTAGGCAAGAGCAATTAATCCTGGAAGAAGAATAGGGCATCCAATGCCTACGCAGCAAAGCAACCTACAGCTTTTTGGGATATAGTCATCTTCTCTGCTTTCCCCCGCTGCAGTTCTGTACAAATTAATGTGATCCCAGCAGCCTGTATGGGGAACATCACATTAGATGGAGCTAATAACGAGGAGAAGAGGTGGAACCTCAGACATCCATATACTAATCACTATCAAATGTGTAGTCTTTAATGGGGCATTTCAGGGGATTTTACACTTTTCTTTGAGGCATTGATCTCTGCTGGATACATAATAATGGTGGATCAGAAGGCCTGAAAGTCTTTGTGGTTTACATCTCTCTGCTTATTTCTGCTAAAATGATATGAATCCCCTGAACATAAGAGAGTGCTCTCTAGAGCAAGTCTGTCTTTTTCTTTCTTTTTTTTTTAATTTTGGGTCAACCCAAAATGTAGTTTTTACATGAGATAGATAAAAATTTGTGGGGGTTATTTAACTCATTTATGCCCTTTTAGAAATCGGGTCAAACTTTAGATAAAAATTTAAATATTACTTTGAAACAAGAATTCACTAGCTATTGAGCTTTGACCCAGGATCAAACATTTGCTTCAAGAAGGGCAATATTTTTAGCTAAGTCTAGTCAGTTTTCCTTGATCCAAAATCACACATAATTTAAGTTTTCATATAAATTTCCCCTCTCCATTGAATGTAGTATCTGACAAAAAAAAATGCACGAACTCCCAGCCAGCTGTGTTCCATGTACCTTTGGGTCGACATTTCTTATTAAAGCGTTCTTCTTGTGCAATGGTTGCTGACAGGCAACCGAGTCCAACTTCACAATTTTTTGAGATCCAGTTTTTCTCCCACATTTGAATGCTCTGGTCTGAGGTCTACTGGCTATTTTGCATGAAGATCTGAGGACATTTGCGGCAATCATGGTGAATGCTTCATAACCTAATGTTAAGGTGTAATATTCTGCTGGTGTAATTCTTTGGGTAACCTTTAAATGTGCAAGATTTCCACCCATTCAAACCAGCTGAGGATCTTGACTGAATCTGATTAAAGGGATTCGTCATTAAATTAGGAGCTCTCCAACCTGGATGCAACTTGTATACACAGTACTAATCCCTATTCACCCATCTAGGCCATCCAAGCTCTTTGACTTCAGAAGGATCTTCATGCAACCAGCACTGTGAAATGCCCAAATTGCACTATGTAAATTCTGTAAACTGAGAGCAAATGTCTTTGTTAAGTCCATGAGGAAGTGCAAGAAAATCCTATTTGCTGACGTGCAAAGGCTTTGTAAGGCAGAGCCCCCAGCCTGAAATCGCTTGATTTGTGGATCCTTGCGATTAAGTTGAACTGAATGACATGCAAAGCTGGCAATTGAGATAAAGAATCACTTCAGGCCAGGGAATGGAGGCAGCTAAGATCTGAAAACAAAGGCTGTTAATCTCACACTCATCATCTTTAAACAGCACACGTTAAAAGTGCAGGTAAAACTCAGCTGATGCCTTCAGATTACTGAACGGGATGTTGTCTTTTGTCTTCACGAAACTCATTTTGATTCAGATGCTGACAACTCCCCCCCCAACCCTCCCTTTCCTCCCCCACTTCCATCCCCTCAGGCGGAACATCTCATCCCAGCGGAGCCTCTGCCTCAGCCCGCTTTCTCGCCGGCTCGCAGGCAGGAGAGAAATCCTACCCACATCACGGGGAAGTTTTCTCACAGTTCTCAGCCTCTCCCAGGAGTGCTGCTGCTTTGTCTTTCTGCCCCTTCCTTTCGCCACCGCATCGCCGGCCTGGGCTCAGGGGGTCCTGTCCAGACAGCATTTTGCAGACGAACATGACACCTTGCTGTAGGACATGTGGCTAATCTGTCTGTCAAAACCTGGAGACAGCCGCATAAAAAACAAAGACATTTGTCCAAAGTAGATGTGCACAGGCTGGCGCTGAATCCCGTTCCCAGAGTTAGGCAAGGAGAGTCTTATTTCTGAGAGTCCAGTGCCTGAAATTGCATTGCAGGCTCCCACTTTAGCATCGCTAACAAATACCTGGGATCTCGGGGTCCAGCACTTACCACAGGTTGGCACAGGCTGTCCCACCAGTCTGTGGACAGCAAGTATTGTCCTTGTGCAAATTAACACCATAGTAGGCTTTGGCAGCATCAGCCCCAGCGGGGTAATGGGCAAAGGGAGATGCATTTAAGCAGTATTGGAAACATTAGAAACATTCCAGTGCTGCAGGTTAAAAACTGCTCCAGGATTGCAAGTTCGGCATTTTAGGGATCAGTGGGAGATTTCTCTGGAGATTAAGAGCAATTGAAAAGATCGACTTCCTCTCTATAGAGAAGTTTTAATAAGGCTGAAAATAAAATGCTATCTCCCTCAGCCTTCCTGGCAGAAGAGATCCAAAGCGCCCCCCTGTTGTTTCAATAATTCAAACTTCAGCTTTAGCCAGCCAAATAGGCCTGAAATTCACCTGCAAAAGTTCAGGAGGCTAAGTGGGACTCAGAACAAACTCCTCTTGTTTCCGGGCTCATGTATAATGCAGTGAGGAACTTTGCTCAAGAGCAGCTCCGGCTTGCTGTTATATTTACGATGCTCCCAAAGAACAGGAGGCAAACTGATCACACCACATCACAGGCAGCGTGGTGGGAGAGGAAGGAAAGAGCACAGCCACCAACTTATAATAAAGTTGACATTCTTCTGTAGCAGGGCAACACCTAAAGCTGGCTCTTCTCCCTGCTCACACTGAGGCCGCTGCATCATCCAAATACAGAGGGAAGGTCTGCATCCTCCCACAAAGAACAAAATAAATAGATAAAGGCAAACACTGAAGGAAGAAGCAACGCAATAAGGAGGGTTGTATCATTAGCCAGTTAGAAGGGGAAGCTGGTGCTCAACGTGAGCGTTGCAAGCTTGTAATTTTTGCTTGAAACGTTTTTGTTTACACAGATGTAGACTCAAAGGTGTGTTGAAGTCAAGCTCTCCATCTGGCAGTGCTGTCTGTCGGTCTGCTGGAGAGTCCTGGGGCTGGCTCTGGGGTGACCCACTTACCCCTGGCAGAAGGCATTTGCTGAGTGTGCCCATGGAGCACCACTGGCAGATGGTGCTGGACTGGCAATGCCACTGGAAACCCAGACAAGGTGGAAATTTTAGCTTCAGCAAGCTGCGCTGGTTTGTTTCACAAAGAGCTACTCAAATAGCCCAACAGGTACCTCACTGCTTTTTTCCATCACAAACACCATGCAGTAGACCAGGAGCCAGAGCTCTGCCAGCTCTCTGTAGGTCAAGACCAACCCGTTGGCCACTGCGGTCTAGGGATCGCCCAAGTTCACTGGAGACTTTGAAAGCTTCTCTGTTGTCATCGGCAGCCATGCACTCAGGGCTGTCGCATTTTAAAATGTTCACAGCAGGTTGCAGCAGCTACCTAGCTTAGAAAAGCAGCTTTCCTACAACATTAGCTATGCTTTGCATCTTTGCACAAAAAGGTCACATCTAAATTCACTTCTCTGTTGGCTAGCGTGGGTGGCTCACGTTGTTTGTTTTAAAACCCTACCCTCAGATTGTAAATAGATCTCTGAAAACCTACAGCTATTGCTTATAAACAGAATAGAGATGTAAATTTTAGGTAGCTGGTGTTAAGTGAGCTGAATACGTGACATGGTATTAGGAATCAGAGTCTCACATTTATTTGGGTTACCATTGTTTCGCTGAGGAAATGTGTACAATGGTTATGTCTAATCATGAATTCCAGTGCTGATCCCAGATCTTTCTTCTCTCCTTCCTTCCCTTCTCTCTTTAATTACCTCACTAACGTGGTAAGATGTTTGTTGTTGTTGTTTTCTTTCAAGTATATGATTTTTTGCAGTTTTCTGGGACTGGAGTAACTGAAGTGCAATGAGTGGTTCATTTGAAATAGTAAATATTTAACAATTAAATGGCACCCTTTTTTTCCAGATTCCTAGGTTCTTTCTAGCTCTATTCATACTATATATATCGGTATACTCTCTCTATCTATATACTACACCATATATATATGCTGGACAGTATATTTATAGAAGTAAAATGTGGTATTAAAAGAAGGTAAATATTACAAAATCTTTTCAGAAGACATTTGGCAATGCCGATATTAGGCTTACCCAGGCAAATTTAATTCTGCTTAATTGTGTTTCTGTTTTGCGATTTCTTGACTCACTTTTAAATTGCATAATCACACGGGTTTTCTTGAGGGCTGCTAAACTTGAGAGTACAAAAGCCAAAGCTGGAGTGAATCAACCTGGTGTGCTCAGTCTGGACAGCACATGCAACTAAGGTTGTGCTTAACACCCTCTCCCAAATAAGAACAGTTTTCAAAATTATGCTGGTTTTGGTGCCTTGTAGTCTGCAGTACATCAGCACAACGACCTCCTCAGGCCTAGGGACCATGATCATGTCTTGGGCATATGTTTGCCTCCTTTGCACGAGGGCGGCTTGTTGCTACTTAAGGATTTGGCTGGGTGTTTAGAATGCTGATCATATTTGCAGGTTTCTTAAGTGCGTTAGGGAGAGGGAGTGAAAAACTATGCTTTATAATATATAGGAGCTACAAGCTGAAGACATACTGCAGAATTAGTTTTGGTGTAAAGTTGTGAGAAGTAAGAATGTTGCATTTATGTTTTTTGATAAAACTCTGTTTCCTGCAACATTTGCTGCATTACAGTTAATGGAATTTATGAGAACGGCTTGTAATTCTCCAAAACTGCCTGGTGCGGTCATTTCAGCCAGCACAATGTGAATTATGCAATAAGCCATCGCCTTAATTAAAACAAATTGCGTTTACTGTATCAGTCCGTACTATAAATCACTCCCTAGGGCCCCTCTTCAAGGTTTGCGCTTGGCCTATTCTTGAGAAATGTTGACAGCAGCCTCCATTACAAAAAACATTTTTGAGCATTTTGTTCTAATATCCTTCTCCAGGATCCAGCCTTTGAGCTCACCGCCCTCATATACAAAACAAATTTTACCCAAAAAGCAAGACAGAAATCACGTGAAAAAGGCAGAATATCTCATTTCTCTTTTCTCTCCTGGTTTTGCAGTGCACACTTCTGCAGGCTGTGGCAGTGTAAGATGAAGTTTATTAATTGCAATAATGATAATAATAAAAGCCAAAAAAGGAAACCTGCAGACTAATTGTTTTCATCCAAAGTTAGGAGGCACATGGGATTCCTCACACTCCCTACTATAATTAGACTGAACAACAAGACAACCAGATTATTAGTCCTTTGTGTAGCTCCAGTTTAATAAAGAGAATGACCATTGGGTATTTATATTCATTTGAGCTCAAAGCAGCTTAAAATGAAGCGTTAAATACAGCATATCATACTGCAGGATGAAGTAACTCGCCTTTTAAAGGGAAACGGTCACCTTATTTGTGACCTCTGGTGTGGGGGGACATCTTTGCTTCATTCAGTTTGGATCTGGTTGCTGAGACCATTCAGCTCTACCTAAGTTTAAGTGAGTGTGTTTGCTCAGGTTTTCTTGCATTCAAAATTAAAATAAGGTAGTTAACAATTTAGCTCAAAATGGGGTATAGTTAAGAGTTCCCTGAATTACAATACTAGACTTGAGGTAGTGATTTCTGGGTTTAGCTGTATTAGAGAGATACTATCGCCAGTCTGGAGGAGATGCTGTTTAAGACAGTCCTGCACAGGGTAAAATGCACAGGGGAATCCTAACAGAAGGCTAATGCAAATTTAAAGAGCTCTAGCAAGCACTCATAGCCCCTTTTGCAGCAGCTGCTTAACTCCCGCTAATTTTGGGGATCCTGTAGGTGGAGCTGCTTTTGTAAAATTGATGAGGGAAGTGAACCATTTATATCTAAAACTATTTGGCAACTCCAGTTACTTTGAAATTGCTGAAAACTCATCATGAACACCCGGGTCATTGAACATAAAATCAGACCCTAGAGCCTGATTGGAAAGCCATTAAAGCCAATGAAAAGGGACCCACTGGCTGGAGCCAACATTGGAGCAGATCCACGGAGAACAATCTAAACTGAATCTGTCTCCATATTTATTTTCCTCTTGATATATATCTAGAAGAAGCCCAGGTAGATTTGCAGTGGCCATAATAATACCTACCTGTTTGTTGTGAAGATTATTTCAATTTACATCAAAGCAGGTGTCCATCTCGCTCTGCAGCCTCATTCTGATGGCGTTCAGGTCTTCAGATGAAAACCTCTGTCACACAAACAAGACAACGTATCCAAAGAACAGGCTTAATCACTGAGAAGGAAACAAGACAATAAGCACTTTCTTTTCCTGAAAAGGAAAGTAGACACAGTTGGAAACAGCAAATGCCCAGACTGCAACTACTGTTCTTCAGCCAAAATAAAGTCTCAAAATAATTGGCATCAACAAGTATTATCAAGGACCAGCTGGAACACACGTGTACTGAAAAGTGATTGAGTACCTTCAGAACAGTGGATAGATATCTTAGGTGTATTTGCCTATGTATTTGTTGACTGGCTATGACTGAGTGGCATTTATTGATGTTGTAGTACAGGCCCACTGGAAAAAGCCCAGGAAACTCAAAATGCTGAAGCGAGCAGAATGGGTCCTTCAGACTCCAACAGCCATAAGTACATTTCCCATCTCCTACTACTAGGATTGCACTATATAATTTCTTTCCGTGTTTAATTTTTTTCTTTGCCCAAATTTAATCACAATAAACAAGTTACTCATGGAGCCTGCAATAACTGTAGTTTTTTGTGTTAGAGAAGGCTGAAAATACATGCATACTTTACTTTTTAATGATCAAAAATTTGATTTTTTTTTGGCTTTTTTTTTTCCCCTAAGTTTTGATAACTGCTGTGGAGATTATCTTCCAAGTTTCTAAATAAATTCACTGCTGGCCTGTGAATAAGAAAGTGTGAGAAAATTTCAACCCCCAAAGGTAATTTTGGGGGAAAGTTATAAACCACTGAAAACAGCAGCTTATAATGAAAGTGTCATCTCAACCATAAAAGGTACCTCAATGCACTGAACAGGCACCGTAAAACATGATTGAAAGGGAGTTTAGAGATATTGCTAATGGCTCCAACATAAGGAGTGTAGCTATAAAAGATGAAAAGATGCATGGCTAAAACTGCCCACTGCAAATCTTTGAAGAGCGTCTAACTACCCAGGCGTGCCAGAGATGCACGATCGCTAACAGAGCTGGTCATGCAAATCTGCTCAGACAGAGAGACCTTCAAACACTTCATGCTTTTACTTCCTCTGAAAGTAACACAATTGTTCAGCAGAGAGACAGCTCGTGTCCCCAGGCTCCTGGCAGGGGCACTGTCTGGCATTTGAAGGATGAGGGTGGCCGACAGGGAGGCAGGACCATGGTGCTCAGTCTCCAGCTCTTGAGGAGTACGTGGCCCATGGCAAGAAACTTCCAATGTCTCTGCCTCTGCAACCAGCTTTCCAGGTTACAATATTTTTGTGTCGTTTTCATGCAATTGTGTAATTTTGGTTGGAATGGACCTCTGGAGGACATGCAGCACAGCCTTCTGCTCACAGCAGGCAAACTTCAAAGTTAGTTTTGAAGTAGTTATGCTATTCTGATTTAAGCCAGGTGATCTAAAGTTTAATTAATATGTGCAAAATACTTCAACAAGCTGAAAGTCATTTCATGGACTTTCAGAGTTTGCATTTGGCCATAATTACTTTACAACATGGTCCTTACGATATCTGTACTGAGCCTGGTGTTGGTGTGTGTTGAGATTCTGAGAGGAGGACTCCTTAGTTAAATTCATCATACCCTTCAGGAAGGAAATTCTGAGTAGGAGCTATATTTTGAGTAACTGTAGGTTAAGGTCATATATGACCACGACAACGCATTTTATTTCAAAAAGTGGATTGCAAGGTAAAGCAGTGTTGAAGACTGAGAGAAAGAATATTTTTTAATCATCAGTCAACAGTTGAAATAAGAAGGATGAGAGTTGTGTTTTGTGGAGAAGCTGCTCCCTTACTTCAATGCAAACTTTCCACCTAAGACTCCTCTGTTTCTCTTTCTGACTGACTCCATGTTAGAGATATGAATATCAATCTAAGCACCTAAGCCTGTGTGTTGGGTTGATCTTGCCTGGGTCAACCTCTCTGGACAACCTGTGCCAGTGTATCACCACCTCCATGGTAAAAAATATCTTCCTTATATCTGGTCTGAATCTGCCCTCTATTAATTTAAAGCCATCACCCTTGTCCCATCACTACAGGCTCTTCTAAAAAGTTTGTCCACATCTTTCCTATAGGCTCCCTAAAGGCCACAATAAGGTGTCCCTGGACCCTTCTCTTCTCCAGTATGATCAACCCCAGCTCTCTCAACCTGTCCTTATAGCAGAGGTGCTCCAGCCCTCTGATCATCTTCATGGCCTTCCTCTGGACCTTCTCCAACAGGTCCATGTTCTTTTTATGTTGAAGGCCCCAGAGCTGTATGCAGATAGGGTTTCATCAGAGCAGAGTAGAATGAGTGGACTCTGTCAGCTCATGTCCAGCTTTTCATCCACCAGTATGCTCAAGTCCTTCTTGTCAGAAATGCTCTCAACCCCTTCATCCACCAGCCTGTATTGATATCAGGGGTTGCCTTGACCCAGATGCAGGACCTTGCCTTTCACGTTGGTGAACCTCATGAGGTTCGTATTAGCCCACTTCTCAAGTTTGTCCAGGTCCTTCTAGATGGCATCCCATTCCTCAGGCATGTCAGCTGCACCACTCAGCTTGGTGTCACCTGTGTGGCACTTGTGAGGGTGCATTTGATCCCACCTATCAAATCCATATATCTTCAATTTAGAGAGAAAGATATTGTAGGGAACCATGTCAAAGGCCTCACACAGATCCAGATAGACAACATCCGCAGCTCGTCTTTTGTCCACTGATGTAGTCACTCCATCAACTTCTGGCCACCCCTCCCTTCTTTCCAGACTCAGCTTCACTCCTGATTACCTCCTCCCCCTGAGCAGCACAGGGGGACAGGGAATGGAGGTTGCGTTTAGTTCATCACACATTTTTTCTGCTGCTCCTTCCTCTTCACACTCTTCCCTTTCTCCATCTTGGGGTCTCTCCCACAGAAGACAGTCCTTCACAAACTTCTTCAACATGGGTCCTTCCCATGCATTGCAGTTCTTCATAAACTGCTCCAGTGTGGATCCCTTCCATGGAGTAGAGTCCTTCAGGAACAGATTACTCCAGCGTAGGTCGCCATGGGGTCACTAGTCTTGCCAGAAAACCTACTCCAGCTTAGGTTTCTCTCTCTCCACAGGTCCTGTCAGGAGTCTGTTCCAGTATGGGCTTCCCACAGGACCACAGCCTCCTTTGGGCACCTACTGGCTCAAGTCTGAGGTCTTCCACAAGCTGCAGGCAGATATCTGCTCCATCATTAATCTTCATGAGCTTCAGGGAAACAGCCTGTCTCATCATAGTCTTCACCACAGGCTGCAGGGAAAACTCTGCTCTTGTGTCTGGAACACCTCCTCCCCCTTCTTCTTCTTCACTGACTTTGGTGTCTGCAGAGTTGTTTGTCTCACATATTCTCACTCCTCTCTCTAGCTGCTGCAGTTCCCCAACCCACCCACACCACATTCTTAAATATGTTATCACAGAGACACTACCACCATTACTTGGTAGTTCTTGACCACCAGTGAGTCCATCTTGGAGCCAGCTGGTATTGGCTCAGTCAGACATACAAGAAGCTTCTAACAGCTTCTCATAGAAACAACACCTGCAGATCCCTGATTACCAAAACCTTGCCATGCCAACACAATACAGCCTGATTTTGCAAAACTCTTCCCCTATACAAGTTAGCCCAAACTTGAAAATGTGGAGAATTTTCCAAAGTTTCCAAATGTTGATGAGTATGTATTTCTGAATATTTTCGCAAGTATTATCAGAGCTGAGAATCAAAGCTCCAGCCGTTTGCTTGGTCTTTATTATCAGCTTCAAGAACTCAGAAAATGTAAGCCAGAACTAAAGATGTCATGAGGTTTCACTTATTTAATAATAGATTTGAGGTTCCTTTATTTGTCTCCTGCTGAGCCTTTAGCTTGAACTTGGGTCACTTTCAAACTTTGGTGCACTTCTAAGGTCTAGAAAACTGGGGATTTATTGAACAAGAAAGCAAAAAAATCTCAAGTGTGCACATGACAGCAGAGGGCAAGGCCTCGAACAGCTTGAGATTGCTGTGAAAATCCTGATTGGTTTCTAAGCTCTCTCATTGCTGCAGCCCGCGAGCAGGCACTACCCCTCGTAGCTGGTTACGTTCCTCGTGGGAGGCTGCAGAGAACGCAGCCTTTCCTCAGGGCCAGCATGCAGCCTTTCCCCAGGGCCAAGTGGCAAGTGTCTCAGGGAAAGATGCTAGCTTGACGTTTTTTAGAACAATTTCACTTCAATTCTTTAAAGGCAAAAAGAAATAAAGAAGACCGACTAAATACAAAATGAATTCTCTCTACTTTTCAAGCAATGTCTGGGTTTTCTCTAGCTCCCCAGTCTTGCAGTTAACATCTCCCCCTCTTCCTCTCTCTCCTGGGTGAGGATGGTGCTTACTGTGGAACGTGAGCTACGCTATTTCCCTCTAGCCCGGTAAGGGAGGTGGAGGAATAGGTCAGGGAGAAGACTCTTGCTTTAGGAACAAGAGCACCTCTGAAAAACTGTGGAAGTGGTTTCATTTTTAAGTGATGGTGTGCTTCTGGGCTTGTGCTGGGTGCTTCTGAGATACCCTCCAGGACACAAAGATTACCTAAGGCTGAGTATGCCATTGCGTGAGAATCATCATCAAAGGGTGCTCAGCTGTCAGGCGTCACCTGCTGCCCTCCCAGCTCTTTCCCCTCTCCTCTGCAGCAGCAGGAGGTTCTGGGGGGCCAAATTAACTTCTGCCCTTCTCCATAGGAGTAGCTTGATGTACCTAGGCTGGGAAATTGTTGCCTAGGGGCTGGAGCAGTATAACTTGGAGATGCTACTTTCCTACAGACCTTGAGATAATGTTTTTCACTGACATAGGGTCATCTCCTTCCATCCCCAGGGCTGGGCTGTTCACAGAGGTGATCTTGTCGTAGTAACAGCCATGCTCCAGCCTGTACCAGGTTATCCACAGTTACCAGGGTGGGGGTAACATGGAAGGGAGAAACACTTTGCCTTTCCAACATCACTTCCTCTCAGCGATGCTCTTCACTCCTTGATGTTTTCCCCAACTCCTTCTGCTGGGAGAAGTCACTGAAAAGGTGTGGGGGATGGATTTTGCCCATACGCAACCTGGCAATTCTGTGTCAGTATGACTGGTGTGAAGGGGTGGTGAGGGACTTTGAGCTCGCTCTGTGCTCCCCCGTCAGACAAGAGGGTAGGGTAGCAGAACCACTGACTGCTTGCCAGGTGCTTGTAGGTGCTCAGGAGAAACAGACAGCTCAGTGCAACTCCTTTTTTCGATGTGTTAAGACTCAAAAGGAAACCCACGAATCCTTGAAAACCTCCTCTGCAAACCCGCTTGTCTCTCTAATTGAAACAGGGCAGGGTCTGAAACCATAGGAGTCCACAGCTGCTATTTCTATTGTGCATGTCTGAGTCAAGGTGAAGAGAAAAGTCAGCAAAGTATCCCACAGGGTGAATCCTCCATGTGCCAAGAAAGCTGACTCCACATTAAAGGTGAGAGCCAGAGCTTGCAAAGCAGTGATGGCCTGGGAAGACAGAGGCCTTCATTCCCTCCAGCAGCCTCCAAGTGTTATTCCCATTAACATTGGCACTAGCCATCGCCCTGAATACCCCACGCACCAAAGGACAAGTGAGAGAGAGCAAAGGGAGGGAGGAAGGGAGGTGATAAAGTTGTCAGGCTGCAGGCAAGGCTATGGCTGCTGAGGACTGGCAGGGACTGCATTGTTCAGAGATACATCCTGGGACATATTTTAAGGGCGGATCTGAGGCACTTGGGACAAGGTGGGTTTGCTGGTCTTGCAGAGACTTCATCTTGGGTCATCTTCAGTTCACAGTGCCAGATAATCAGGGCTCTGCATTTCTCTTCTCCTTTATCTGCATTACCAGGGGAAGAAAAACTCTATGTGGCACAAAGATTGAGGTGGCAAAGCCATTTACATTGACTTCTCACACGTGACAAATTTTAGCACTCAGGGATTGCTGCTAACCCTGAAGCTGATGTCTGCTTCACAAGACATCTGCCCTGCATGCCATCATGGATTAAAAACGCTTTCATGGCCCCTCCAGCAAACAAAATTTGTTCTTAAAAAGCACAGCCCCCAGTTAGACTGTGCTATGGGGAGACAGGGGGGGAGTGTAGCTTTTGCACTGGACCTCTGCTTTGGTGTTGAAAGAGCAGCCCTTTAATAAATCCCAAAGCAGCGGGCAGGACCATGTGTTTCTCCTGCAAACAACTCTGCAAGTCACACAGAAATCAAAAGGATCCGTGTTACCAAACCAAATCAGATCCAACCTCTTTGAAGAGCAGTGTAGACTTTCTGCAGAAAATCTAGCAACTGATGGAGAATTGACAAATTACTCATTCCTCCTTTCCTCATTTTTCTCCTCTTCCTCCTGCTTCAGCACTGAAGTGTGTTGAGAAAGCGAGATGCCTGGAAGACATCTCCTGGATCACTGCTGCTCCTGCAGCATCTTGTCTGCCTTCAGGCTCTGGCGTCAAGTAGCAATCAGCCTCCTTCCCCCAGCCCCCTGCCCTGGAGTAGCAGCTTTTAGACATGACCTTCCACCTCTTCACAGCTCCCTGTGTCTCTGAAACAGCCAGAGGTCAGCTCCTCGCCGCCTCCACAAGGAGACCTGTTAGGAAGATTCCTGGCTTGCATCAGCCCCGTCTCATGTCCCTGTCATCTCCCATCATGTTACCGAGCTGAGGGGATACCAGGAGTTTAGATGGTGTCCTCTGCCATGACATGGATTCATCATTTCACTATTTGTTGGGGAATGGCAGCTTGTGTGCTGCTCGTGGAAAGGTAGCCTTGACTGACTAGCTAAAAATCGGAGGTGACCTAGCTGTACAACTTACTGCTCAGGAACAATGTGACAAACTTCATCTTTCTTCACTGCCAACCTCTAAGGTTAGAGAGGGCCATTACCTGTCATGGTGGGGAGGAGAGAGACAGGTCTATGGATGTGTCTGTGCGTGCAGAGGCGGTGAGATGAAGGGGTATGCTCTTATTCTTTCTTTCCTACTTTGTTATATTGATTTTCAGTGGCTTGTGCACTTGGAATGCAATAAGGGAGCAATTCCCTTCTATGCTGGCTAGTAAACATCACCTGAAACTTTATTCTGGGTCAGGAAAGTCAGCACTTAAAATTAAAAGTGGTTTTGGAGGAGGAAAGCCATATTTTAGGAAATTCCAGCTGGGGGTTCCTTGCTACTGTGCTTAATTTTAGAATCCAGTTTGTCGTGTCACGTCATATATGCCTTTAAAAAAGCATTTAACTGATATATATTCTCATCTGCTCTTTACTTGCAATATTTCAAGCAGAAAATATTTTTTAAAAATCCGCTCCCTGGCTCTCTGAATTTACAGCAGAGGCCACAGACTATAAAGCGGAAGGAGTTGAAATTAAGCCCAGGGGAGTGAGAAGTGCACTGGAGAGAAAGGCTCGTGTGCCAGGTGCTTAAACACATGCATAGTTTAAATCCTGTGCCACTCACCCCCCCTTGACACCCCCCATCCCCGTCCCCATCCCCTGTCCCCGTCCCCCGAAGTCACTGGAGCTGCTCTTGTATTTAAGACTAACGCACCTGGCTTAAGTGCTGGGACCTTAATCTTCAAAAGAAGGTGTGTAATGCTGGGGTATGGACTGTGATGCCCATCAGCTGCTGCAGGGCCGAGGTAGGATCTGCTGTGGCAGTTCCTTTGTGCAGAGCTCCTGTCTTTGGGTCTTGGAGAGCCAAAAGGGTTGTCCCCTGAGACAGGAAAACGGGCACCCTTGCTGATGCCTGGCTTCCAGACGTGGATCCCCAAGCCGGGAGGCGGGTGCTTGGGGTGAGCCTTTTGCTGATGAAGTTTCGCCCAGCAAAGGCTCGTTTCTTGAGTGCTGGGGGCTCTAGCGTGAAAGTTTCCCGTGAGCAGGCACTCACAGCAGGTGAAAGTTTCCCCCGTGGTTAGACCTTAGCACTGAACACAGGGTGCCTTACTTTTTTTCAGATGGACAGAGAGGTATTTCACACACCTCTGCTCCCGGCACTGTAAAAGCAAAGTGCTGTTGGAAAACACCCACTATAGGGGTGTGGGGTGTTACTGTACGGGGTGCCACCTGCTTAGCAAGCCCACCCCAGCACCCCTAGTCCCTTAATTCCACCTTGTCCTGCTGCCACAGCATCCCTGCAAACCCTCTCTCCGCTCTGCCGTGTCCCCACCCGCCCTGCAGCAGGGCTGTCACCGCTTCGTCAGGTCTCGGGGACGTCTGCGGCTGGAAACCCTGCTGGGGAGATGAAAGGAGCCTGGACAGTTTTTGAGACGGTGGGAGGCAAAGCGTACCTGTCTGGCCCTGAACTCTGGCACGTGGCCTCCCTGATCCCTGCTTGATATTTACAAACGGTGACAAGCCCTGTCACCCGCCACCTGATGTGACCACCCTGAAAGCTGGGGAAGCCAGAAGCGCCGTTAGCAACTCCAGCTTCCCAGCAGAAAGCCCCAGAGACTTTACGACAAGGAGCTGCCTTGACTCAGGACAAATGCATCCATGTTAGGAGACCTCCACAGCTGGCTCCCTGGGTCAAACAGGGATATTTCCCTTTGATGAATGCCAAGTGGTCCCTCCCAAAGGGAAAGACAGGCAGTGCTGGTGTCTCATCCCACCTCTTGTCCTTCTGCCTTCTCCTCCTATGAGGATTTATCCTGCTGATAAATCACAAACTGGAATTTAGGGACTGGAGAAGCTTGGGTGTTGACTCCTTCACCAGGAGAGCAAATCTGGAGATTCGCAGATCTTTGCCATCAGCAAAAGACCTCCTAAATCTTGTAGATTTCATGATTCCCAAACAATTCTCACAAAGTAGCTACTTTCAGGACACAGAGTTTTTCAGGCTGCTGCTGTTACTCAAGTCTCCATCTAAGCAGTCATGCAACAAGCAACGCTTTGAAACAATGGTCTATTGATTACTTGCTTCGTTAACAATGATGCAATTCCCTGGAGAGGTTTATTACTCTTGTTTTGTATTATTTTGTGCCTTATGATTTGGTCATTAATGGGTACGCTTGCATTTCATTTCATTGTGACTGACTTTCCTGGGAGGAATTCTTGATGCAGTCCAAAAATCTTCATGAATAAATGTTTACTGGCAGGAGGTATGAGCGTTTTGCAGGGCTGTATGGATGTTTTCATCCTGATGATGCAGCAGTAAATCAATTAAAAACATGATTGATTGCAAAATTGGGGCAAATTTGCTTTTGCCACTGGATTTCGCATTACCTAAGTTAGGCTGTATAAATCTAACAGTGTATTACTCATGCAGTGATTGTCTCACTGGTATCTCCAGTGAGAGCTGCTACACACACAGACAAGGCAAGAGCGAGGGCTAAACCCAGCCCAGGCATATATCCTGCAGCTCTGCTCCCACGCAGAGCACAGGGCCCTTGTCCCACCAATGATTTAACTCCTTTTGGCAATGTTTGACTAGAATTCCCTTTACTAGAGGATAAAAGAAATCGAAAGGGCTCTCTACACAGATGCGCTCGCTGAGATTAAGGTATAGTGTACATTTAACATGGAATAGCTTTTCTTAATTAATTCCCTGTCTGGGTGCTTTTTTTTTTTTTTTTTTCCTGGTCAGACTGCTGTAGCCCAAATTACTTTAATCGACTTCGGATATTCTTGCTAGCTATTACTTTGTCTTATTATTAAGCATTATTAATATTAGTTATTAGAAATTAATGATTCCAGAATGACTCCCCACATTTACGTATGTCCCAAGGTCTTCAGTGGCACATAATGGCCAGTGGGCTCTGACATCTGTGGAAGCCTTTGCCTTTAAATAGGTTGCCATCAGCACTGGGTTGTGTCTGCTGATCAGAGGCAATAACTTCAGTTTTACAATCAGTTTAAAAATCTGCCTTAATCTTCTGTCAGTTTAGAAATCTTCTGTAGTTAAAGTAACCCTCCTTGTTTCAAGAGCGTATCCAGAAGCCCCCGCTCAGAGCACGGCGATGCAGGGCAAATGTGGTGCAAAGAATTAGAGAGACATAAAAGACACAAGCTGAGGACAGAAAAGTGCATCCCTATCTCCCACGTACCCACCCAGGGCTTCGTCCAAAGCCCAGAAATATCAATGTAAGTGCCTCTGTGGGCTCTGAATGCAGGCCAGGAGAAGGGCACTGTGCCATCCCAAGGATCCTGCCGCATCTCCATGTGTGCAAGTCTGCAGACACAGGCAGAAAAACAATGTACATGACTGAGTGCTTGAATATAGATTTACAGAGACAGTGTGCATAAATCTAGATAATTTATACAGTGCCACAAACACAAACAACAACTGCCACCCCTCTCCCTTCACAAACTCATATACACAAATGCACCTCAAGTATGAATAATGCAATGACAAAGTGAGCTGCATTTGTATGGACATCATTGGTATCAGCAGTTAGCAGTAATAGTTGTCTAATTGTAGTCTTTCATTGTGTGCTATGTCAAAGCGTGGGCGAGTAATTGCAATCATCAAAACCCTTTCAGAGTGTGTGCAAAGCCCCGACCCCCATCACCTGCCGTCAAGCCTATCTGATCCACCACACACATGCATTTACTGGGCAGATGAATTAGCTAGATGGGCTGTTCTCTCTTTTTTTTATTATTATTATTATTTTCTCTTTTGTTTTGTGTTTTCCTTCCTTCAAGGTTGTGTCTGGGTTGTGAAGGGTTGTTAGACTTTTTTATTATTATTGTTATTCTTATTTTTCGACGTGTGTGATCGCTTTTTGGGTGAGATAATTTAGATGACAGACATCAACAATTATACAAAATAATATGGTAACCAGCAATGGAAAAAAAAATAATAATTGATTCTCATGGGTTGCTGAGTGTTACAATTTGAATGTCTTTCTATTAAAATCCTTGTAATAGACACAGGGAGAAAGCAGGGAGGAGGGGAGAGAGAAAGATGGAGAGGGAAATCAGTTCTTTTTCAAATATTACTCATAAGATGGAAGAGAAGATATTTTCAGAATGCAAGTGGGACTGATTTCCATTAACATAATCCCATTTCTAGTATTATTTTATTAATATAAACATCTTAGCTCTGGGAATGCCTCCTGGATCATATATACCTACTGTATTTTGCATTGGGTTTAGGGGAAAATCAAGGAGAGTGCTAAAAAAAAAAAAAAAAATTGAACCCGTTTGTTATATTCATTCTGAATTGCCAGCTGTACAGTACCTGAGTGGAACGGCAGATTTGATTATCAAATACAATTAAGGCCTGTTTTTGTCGATTTGGAGTACCATGTAAGTGCATATTGTAAATATCCGTCTAGAAGACAGCAACAGTACAATCATCTGGGCTACGTACTCTGCCTTGCTGCTGGAAAGGACTTGCAGTGATTTTCTCTGCTTCAGCCTCCCACAGTAAGGCAACCTTCTCAGTGCTGTAGCAACAACTAATACAGAGACCGCATCTTGTCTAAGGAGCACATAGGCTCACAGGTGGATGCCTGCTTTATACCTTTAAAGGGTCTCAGCTCTGCGTTTTTTCATGTGTGATAGATCATATCTATTTATTATTATGGTATAGTACCTTTAGAAACTGAGCAGGGTACATATTTTTTTGCTGTAAGCATCTTCTATGGCTTTAGGACATATGTGGTTTTCATGGCTGGCAAACACGAGATTGGATGGGACGTGTGTGTGCGCTCAAACTTCTGCAATAAGGCAATTTAGAAGTCTGTATAATTAATCTCTACCGGGAAGTAGTAGAAGCCATATTGTGTGTCACAAAATTCAAGCAAAGGGGAAATCACAGAAGATAAAAGGAAGGAAGTCCTCATGGTCTATTTTCTTAGATAATAGATGAGGATCCCAAGCACTGGAGGCGTAACTTTTTACCAGGACTACTTAAAATGAGGACAGGCAAAACATTTTCGAATGTTAACTGGAAAATGTCCCATGTCATCAAAGAGCTTCATAATCACTTCTAATTACCCTAAGTCATCTTCATACTGTGTTCTGACACTGCTGTCCTCACCCTGCTTGCTTTGAACTTGCTTCTGCCTAAGGACAAAACAAATTCAGATGTGCCAAAATACACATATTTTAGAAGACCTCAAAGCAAACAGAAATGGTGATGGTGCTGAGCAGAAGAAATACATGATTGGAAATGTTATAGGCTCTGGATTTTTTCTTAGGAAAAAGTATTGCCACTGCCAAGGACACTGCTGGTCACACAGCAGAATGTAGGTCTCGAAATAAAAAGAATAGAATTCTGGTCTTATTCTTGCTGTATTGTTTGGAGCAAGTCATTTTGGAGAGGGGGGTGGGAGTGGACTCATTTGTGTTCATCTCTCCTAACTTTTGTCCTATGAAGATTAGGTTGTTATTCTTAACTGGTCATCCAAGATGGTTCAATAATCAATGAAGAAGAAAGGGGCATTCCCAGAGGATCACTCATTCACTCCTAAGGCAAGTGAGGATGAATCTCTTTATGGAAATTCACCTGCATCTCTCCACTTTTCTAGGAGAGTCTGGCCAGCTAGTTTGAAGTAGATTCCTAGATAACATAATAGCTGTTACTGATTTCCAGTTCCATTACCCACTGCTCTCTGCCAGCAAAATTTGGTATTGAAACGTCCTGTTAGAAAGATGCTTTCTTAAATACTTATTACCCACATGATAATTAGTACTGAGGGAGATAATTTTTCAGATAAAACCGTTAGTTTTTCATGATTCAAACTTTGGGGACAGAAAGAGTGATTTTGATAAAGCTTTTATTGGGCAAGTTTCTGAGGTCCGGGCTGGACTTTCTGCAGCAGTAAACGCTCTAGCGTGTGAGCCATTCTCTGATGGCATGGGAGACACCTGCCCTGCTGAGTTACCCTAATGTCTGCGCTCAGGCCCAAGCAGTTCTGAAAGGTCATGGACCAGAACAAAAATTATGTATGAAAACTTGACATTTTCTCCTAAATGGAATTCTTGTTTTCCACTTTAGCCTAATTAAGATAGTGCTGAGAAATGCTTGTCATAGGGAAGGACTGTGCCTTCCTAGTGCCTTTACAGAGACCAGTAAAAAGCACACCCAGCCCAAAACTTTCTATAACACAAGGACAGAAATAGAGAAGAGACAAAACCAGAAAAAAAGAGAAAACAATGAGACAAGCTTTACAGCAAAATAAGAAGTGGTTTCAACCCACTCATGGTCTCAGTCTTGTCAAAGTCATATGTGAGCGTTATAGCAAGGGGAACAGGTTTTGGAGAAATTTCAGGGAACATCCTGAGATGGGATTGCAGCTCTCTTTAAGGAGCTCCTACCATTCATGAAGGGGCAACATGGGAGAAAACAATGAGATACTTGTCTGAAAAATTCAATTACTGAGTGATAGAGGATGTTATCACAGGATAACCAAAGATGGGAGCTGGCAATTCAATAGCAAATGAGAGATGTTAGGTAGGGGGGAGATAGGCTGTGAAGAGCCTTTCAGAGGTCCCTGTACAGAAATTGAACCATAACAGCCACTCATCAGTGTTATAAAACTACCAGAAGCAGTATCCCCAGGCTGGGAAAGACTCTTCTTGGCAAGGCTTGTGTACCACACCGTGCCATCAGATAGAGCACGTCCTATTGAAAACTGAATCCCTTTGAGTTCCCTGGAACAGCAGCAGCTGGAGGGGAAATAACAGTAAAATTCTATGGCCATAATAAAACGCATTAGCCATCTGAACACTCATTTCAATCAAATAATGCAGCCTATTCATATTTAAACAGGAAATATTGTTTAATGTTTATGGTAATGATCAAATCAAATTTTAAAAATTAAACACGAAATTAAACATTAAAGTGAGGTTCCAACATTGGGCACTTGGGACACGGTTTCCAACCCACAGCTGATGGCTGCAATGAACAGGGTCTACCCTCTTACCTTCCCTTCGTACAACATCTTGAGGAGGACACTGGAAGGAGGCTTTGGTGTCACAGGAATGACCACAGCTGGTGCAGGGTAGCTGATTTGGAGCCTCCACTCCCATCCATTTGGCTTTCCATGACAATAAGAGTTAATGGCTATTGAGGGGGAAGCGGAAACCCAAAGGAAAAGTACTTTCATTTGGAAGAAGCTATATGGGAGTTGTTTTTCATCCAAGTGGAAGGCAGTTGTGTGTCCCTATTGAAATATTTTGGACTCTATTCCCAAAAAGAACAGATAGAAGAAAAGTTACAGAGGGTTTCCAAAGCACCATTGAAACAGGATTAGAAAATGCCACTGTGAAACTACAGGTCCTCAGATGTAGACAGCGGTCATTCTTCCATAGCAGACCAAAATGCTGACTAACACCTAATTACTCTTTAAATACTGCCCTTTGGGGTAGACAACAGCAACTGTGATAGTAACTGGTGTAGAGCTCTTGATTTTGAAAAAAGAACTGCTGCTTTACACCAATAGAAAAGCATGAGCTCAGCTGGTCAATTTCAGGTTTTGACAGAGCTGGCTAAGTTTGTGTTTAATGAGGACCTTGGAGTGATGGCTAGCAGTTCAGTTACCGCTTTTAGGCCATAACTTGTGTTTGAGTAAACTCATAGCCAGGAAATGACTTCTTTCTCCTTTCTCCCACACCGAATCTGGAGTGATTTTACTTGTGTTCAGTCTAGTGGTTCTGTCCAAACTCTCTCCACCTGCAGCCAGTAGAAAAGCAAAGTTTGAAACAAAAGAGGTCTGAAACAGACCTAATTTTCTCTAATATCCCTATACATTTCAGCCACGGACCTTATTTGTGCTGTGAGCCCGTGCTTTGGTTTCTTGAGCTGTGCTGTGCGGTTAACCTTCTGCTCTAACAGTTGCATCTTTCAAGGGATTATATCCTCAGTGTAAATTAATATCAAATTAGTATAAATTAATATCAAATTAGCAATGCTTTGGATTACCAGTGAATTGCATATTGTTCCTTAGAGTAAAAAAATCTCATCACAAAAGGCAGGATCAATCTGTCAATCCCCATTCTTATGTCGACTGCTGGTCCAAATTTATTATTAAAGGAGCACGCACAGAAATTTCCATGGTATGAAAAAATAAATAAAAGGACTGAATAAATTATCTGGGAAAGTACAGCAAAACAGCAAGATTTATCTTAACCTGTGTCTACCACTCTCATCCCTGTACCATGCACTTTAAATTGGATTGGTATCCTATAAGAGACTGTCAAGGATTTCATTTGTTCTGCTTGACATACAGATGTACAATTGGTAAAACTGCATCTTATCTTAGTAATTGTCTACAGTGCTAAGTCTGTACCTAGTTATTGACTTCAAAAGTCAGGTTCCATCTATGCAGTTCTCTGGTCCAACATCAGTCCGAGCACCTCCAGCTCTATCTGTTCATCTTTTGGCTCACCTTCCCAAGTTAAACTGCCTTCCTCTGTGCAAATACTTGGTTTCAGCTTTTTGTAATCAATTAAGACTGGGGTTAGAGGGTGTAGAAGTGAAGGGGCCAGTTCCTTTTTTCTGATCACCTATATTCTGGTACAAATCCAGATCAGCATGCCGACACTCTAATGATTTAACAAAGTGCTTTCCCAAAATTACAGCAACCTCTCCTGAACACAGACTCATGTTGCAAATACTGCTGCTTGTAAAACTAGGCATGTATTCCAGCATATTCAAAGAATTCCTGCAGAACTAGTTATTTATTTTCCACTTCCATCTGAAAGGAACTTTGAATTTTGAGTTTCCATTTTTAAAAAGCAGATAAAGTTCCGTAATTTTTTTCTGGGAAGTATACACTTCTATGACATATTGTTCTTCAAGTAAACTTTTTAAGCAATCGTTGGGAGGAGAATGTCTGAAAGAAACACCTGTTTTCTACCACTTCTTCCTCCCTGGGATAGTACCATCCTGGGGACCAGCCCAGGCCCAGACCTGACTTAGCCCAACGAGGGGATGGCTCCTTCCCCTTCCCTGTTCCTGGCAATGTGAGCAACACAGTCGTAGGAGACAGCTGTAAATTTGCCATGGTGAAACACTCTGCTGGGGACAGTTCTTCATGGGGTGCTGCAGTAATCACCCATTCCCAACAGTCCCGAATCGCTTTTCCCAGGGAATACAGGAATATAATATAAGAACATAAGTACAATTATAGTCAGCCAGACCAACAATCATTCTCACACACAGCCCATCTCCTAGAGTAGTCAATCACAAAGCAGAGGGAAAATTACAAGAGTAATACTTTCCCAGTTTCCTGCAATTGGCAGCTGAGGGATTTCCTGAGCCAGAGGTACTTTCTTTGTATCAGTAGTTTTCAATGGATTTTTCTTCTGTGAGTTGTCCTGTTGTTTTTGAGTTCATGGGGATGTTTTAGGGGCTGGTTTTGCATCACTGACATTTCTCGCTGTTTAAGCAGGACTGTTTATCCCTGGAGAAGGCAGAAGTTAGTCAAAGAACCTCAAGACTGGCAACTTGTAAAATGATAAAATAATGCATCGAAGACTCTTTTCAGTTTCCAAAATGCTGCCAGCTTTAGTGTAGACGTATAGCATGGCAGTTTCAGAGCGAAGAGCCATGTGTCCTGGCTGCACAGTGCGGTGATTCTTCCCAGATGCCATTATGCAAGGTGGAATCCCAAATCAGTGGTGGTTTAAAATTTGTAAGAGATCTGTAAACTGCAGGAGTTCAGCAGCTGTTATATGAACAATCGTAATAACCCCGTAGCAGGGGGGAACCTCCAAGGCGAGGTTGAGCAGATGAACCGGTTTCATCCTCAAGAGTTAAAGCCACCTCTGGCCACAAGCGAGAGCCACAAGACAAAGAGCATGAGGTTTCCAGAAGGTCCTAGGGCACCTTTGCCATGTGCAAATGATCCAGAAGCAGCATTTTCTAACAGCTAGTGAGCAGTGATGGGTACACGTATCACAGGCTGCACCCGTGCCTCCTGAAAAGCGTGCCAAGCTCACAGCGAGGAAATTGCTCTGCTCTTAAGAAGCGGCAGATAGTTGTCATGTTTTGTTGGAAGATAAGGTGGGGTGTTTTTTTCCCTATTTCTCTTCCCTTGTTCAGTTTTCAAGCTGCTTTAGATGATGGGTATTTGCAGTAAAATGAAACGATGCTAAAGTAGTTGGAAGCATCCTCACAAGCAGATACACTTGTAAACAAAGATGGTAATTAGAATAGGATGCAGGTCTGAGGTTGTCTGTTACGTCAAGAGATGTGTTTCTGTGTCAGCTTTACTCCTGTGCTTCCTCTCTGAGGCATCCTTACTTCAGGGCTTCCTGGGAAATGCAGTATGGCTTTTGCTGTTTGTGATTTTTTTTACTTTTATTTTATTTTATTTTATTTTATTTTATTTTATTTTATTTTATTTTATTTTATTTTATTATTATTCTTTGTTTTTCTTT
>JAOQGH010000019.1:8869411-8939514 GCA_025769975.1 Gallinago jamesoni
TTTTATTTTATTTTATTTTATTTTATTTTATTTTATTTTATTTTATTTTATTTTATTATTATTCTTTGTTTTTCTTTATGGACTCCCTAGGTGCCCGTAACAATGTGGCAATCAACAGGAATATGCGCAGTAGCAGAATTTTCCCTTTACAAGTAAATCTATGCAAATATGACAACCTACCTCAGGGCATCTTTCAAGCCTGGAGAAGAAATGGCAGAGAAGGAATCACATGGTGGTTCAGACAGAGCTTGCAAACGGCTCTCACCTGACTTTGGAGGCTTCTCTTGCTTTCCCCCCCCCCTCTTCTCTCTTCCCCCCTCCCCTAAATATAGTTCCAGAAAGATAGGTGAGTAAAGAGGGCATGTGCTGTCTTCAGGGAGCCTGTGTGACGCCAAGCAGCCAGGGTCCATCCCCAGCGGGATGGTGTACGGAAGAGAGCTCAGGGACAAGTCTTGCTTTCAGATGTGCCCATACATCTGCTGCTGGCCTCAGCTGGGAACTCCCTGTAGGCACAGCTGAGAGGTGAATTTGAAACTAAGTCTATATTAAAATAAAAAAGGAAGCATGGCATCCTTGGAAGAACAGAGAGCCAGAGACTGCACATGTTCAAGAGGGCGATGCGGTGCAGAGCCCCAGGCAGGACTTAGCTTTGAATGACTCTCATAACCTTCTGCCACCCACACAACCGATTTCAGCCAAGAATTTGCAAGGAAGGAGGACATATCCTAACCTTCACAGCAAAAGCAAGTGTCTCCTCTCTTAGACTTAGATGCCCAGGAGGAAACACGGGCAGACCGTTTCTGGCCCTCTGACTTGCACAGTAAAGGGCCAAGTGTTTGCATGGGGACAAGGGCAAGGGGGTTACCACCTTGCAGAAGTGGCCTTGGGGAACATTTGGCATCTACCCATCTCTGAGCTGCAGGGGAGATGCCTTCCTGGAGTGCAGTGGTGACTAGCTGTGTCCTTTGATGTTAGCCCAAGATGCCCCTGTGCGATGACCCTTAAAAGATGCAATTACTTTCTCAGTGGCTTCAGGGATCATTTTTTTCCCCTCATTCTCTGCCACATCAGAAAGGAGAATATTAAAACATCCTTTATGGAGGTTGATCTACCATGCACTGAGAGAAATGGGTGAAGTCTAGTACCATTTGACAGGGATACACTGGGAATAGTCTGAAAGAGTACAACCTTCAGGTTCCCAGACAGATACCCAGATCCAACATGGCTCTGCATGGACACAACTGGAATCTTACCAGGCGAAAAAGAGAAATTCCAAGGCATTAAAAAATAATATTATAATATATAAATGTAGATAATTTTCACCAAACATAAAAACCAGGACTCACTGTTAGAGCACAGATTACCATATACAAAGGTAGCCCATGGAGATCGGCTCCACGGAAGGAACAGAACAGAATCAAATAAAGTAATCTGAGGGAATTTAGTCTAGATGAAAGAGCGAGGCAGTTCTCTTTAAACGCTTTCAAAATGCATTACCCCTCCAATGAAATATTTCTATTACTTTAAGGAGAAAGGAGTCTACTCCATATCCCTGCAGAGCCCCCTTGGCTCTGACAGCCCAAGTGCCTTCACCCCACACAAGTTTTACCACTGACTCCCGCCTGTGTTTGCCATATGTCATCCTTTTTTGTTCACTGCCATTTACACGCTGGCAGATTGACTTTTTATTAAGGTAAAAGTAGGTTGAAGATTGCAGATGTGGGCGCTTTAGAGACCCTCCCCTTCATGGCAAGCTCAGCTTTCTCAGTTTCAGCTCAGGCTGACGTTATATCAAACTGCGTTTCTCTCTGGTGGGGACAACCACAGATTATTTACAAGATACAACAAGAATGCCATACTAAATGAAGACAAAAGATGTGCAGGAAGCATGATTGCTGCCTGAGCCTTCTTAAGAACTGCTTATTAAGGAAATCATCCTTTTAAGCAGCAAACAGCTACCAAAATTGGCCGTGTTCGATACTGGGGACAGGATCTGACCTGGTAACCAACGCTGCCTATTGATAACATTCCTCCTGTGGTAATGATGCAGATGCTAATGAGCATATTAATAATAAATAACACTGTGTGCATTTATCATGTCCCCTATTCAAAGGGGAAAATGCTTTACCAACAAGAAAGCGTGAAGTCTCAGAGCAGCTCTTTTCTCCCTGTGGAGCTTATTGTTACCATAAGCAAAGGGACTTTTGTCATCTGGATTAGCAAAGAGAAGTGGCAGCGGAACCGCTGGATTCCAGTCACTACGGTGCTGCTGATTCATGGTGTGAACTTGGGGGAGTTATTTCAGTGCTCTGAGTCTCAAGTTCACCATCTGTAAAATCAAGATAATTATATTTACAGTGCTTACCTCATAGAGCTGCTGTGAAGATTAATTAACGCATATATATTTACAAAGTGCTTTGAGATCTTCAGGTGAAACCTGCTGCATACGTGCAAAGTATTATTCCTCTAAAATATCTTGAAACCTCAGGAGCTGCAGAGCCTTACCAGCTATTTTTTGTTTAAGCAAGTTGTTTTGCAGATAGCAGTTATATATTGTGTTAATGTTGGAATATTTTACAAATAATATTTTTTCCCAATTCCTTTTGACTTGTTTTTCTCCTCATGCGCTATGTGCAAGCAGATTATGGGTTCATCAAGCAGTAATTTTAGATCATTATTAAGACACATATTTTGAGCATTTTTTTTTACCTCTGTAGATTTTATCACAAAGAAAATCCCTGTGTTCATTTGATATTGGCTATTCCATCTGTGTTGGTTGTTTGTGATCGGTCAGATAAGCTATGATATATATCTGTACCACTTCCAGCAAGAACATACCTGGAGGCATAGTTAGAGATCGAAGATTATGTGTGTTTAATTTATGTGCTATGGGCAAGATTGATCTCATCTAAATTTAGCCATCTGAATATTAACTGTTAAGCCTAGAGTAGTTGCTTAAACTAACTTAATACTTAGTTTAAAGAGATGGGCACTCGCCCAGAGCCGTTTGCCCGACCTTTCTTAGGTAACAGTGCTGATAGGATGAATCAGCCTTTGGAGGCACAAATACCTCTGTTGATTGTGAAGGGACGCGGGAGTGATGTACTCAGATTTTGATGTCTGATGTGATATTAAAAGGCTGAATCCTGTTCTGCAGACCCCAGTGATGCTCCTTTCCCTGGAAGGAGAAGCAACATTACACTGAAATAGAGGATGTCTCATTTGACCAGTAACAAAGCTCCAGACTGAGCCACCTACTTGTAGGTTTACAGATGTAGGAGTCTACATGAGGTTGAGAAGCCTTCATTTTCACTGCAAAGGACATCTTAACAGTGCAGCCTAGGGTCTAGAGATCTGAGAAAATATAGGTGTCTACCACAGGGTAAGTGGAATAGTATGCTGTGGTCCCCTAACTCTACAACCACCTCTCAACTGGCTATGGAAATCTAAATGGCCAGTCTATCTGTAGATAAAACATGTGGGTATTTTAAGCTTCAATTTAAATCTCACTCCAGAAGCATGGCATCATTAAGAGGATGAATACTGAGTCATTTGATTCAGGCAGATATACTGAGGGTGCCACACTTCTTACAGCTAAACAATGATGGCTTCTGCAATATGAATAGTCCGTAAGCATCCCAGTATTTGTAAATCACCTTCAAAGAACAGTGCTATTTGATAACATGAAACCCATATATTTTTACCAGTTCTTATCTCCGGCTATTTCAGCTATTCCATAATTGTGCATTTTAGTTGTATTGTGTCTAAAGTGCTCAAATTGTGGTATTTGCACCCCTTTCTTTTAAGATAATTATTCAGTTTTAGGAATTCAATGCTGAGAAGGCATTCATTAGAAGTTTTCTTCCTTAATTTCTCTGTCTTGCATGCAATCAAAGCCCTACCAATCACATCATTCGATTCTTCTATCTCTTGATGTTTATGGATACGTCTCCAGATAGCTGTCACATCCATATACAGAAGTTTTATTCCTAACCTTTACTCATTCTAGTCACCTTTGAAGAATTTCTGTATCTAAGATCTATGAGAGAGTTACTAGTATATTTAGATATGCACACACCTATAAACACAAAGGACTTGTAGTCAATGCATTCAACTCATACTTGCAGGAATTGAACAGGTAATATATATTTAAGCATCTTCATATACCTTCCCTACTTCATTGACCTCTACCATTGACTACCAGCTGACAATCTGCCTTTATATGCGTGTGCACACACAGATGTATGGATGCTTGTTTAGATATAGATACATAAAAAAATTTACATTGGAGTCTTTGAGGGAAGAATTCTTTTGATTTTTTCTGGACATCTGATGTTCCTTAAGGCAGTTGTCATCCTACATTAATTTGTCTTGCTCTGCCTCAGCTCACTCTTTTTTGTCTTAAATGCCATATTAGAAAATGTTACAAGCCCACCGCCTCCTTTGGCATACCCACAATCCACCTGGGCATGTAGGGAAGCGTGCCATGATCCTTCCTGACACATGTCAGCAAACATCTCATCAGGGGCTCAGCTGTGTCACCCCCAATGATATTGCGTGGCAAGATCAGTCCTTGGCTACATTACACCATATCCTGCCCTCAGGGGAGGTAGGAAGGATTATGCTAATTGGTTTTGACCCTCCAAGACTGAGGGGGGAAATTGCCTTCATCTGGTGCAACAAGCCATGTCTATTCAATAGAGAGCAGGGTGCTGCAATCCACAAAAACCCTTCCAGTGCCTTTACAAGACGGCAGGAGCCCATCTCCGTCTGCGTGTGGAGAGACGGTCCAGTACAAGAGTCACAGGAGCAACTCACCTGAATTCATTCCCATCAAACATCCCGAGAGCATCCTCCCACTCACGGCACTGGAGCATTTCTCAGCCTGGCTGTGGGGTTATAACAACATGTGCTTGGACCTTTCTGCACAGCTGCTCCCTCTGTGCTCCTCAAGGCCCCCTCAAAAAGGCCTGGCTTCTCTGCAAGTTCCTACTCCCCAGCGACCCCAGGAGGCAGTGGGGGTGACTTAAGAAGTTGAGGAAAACCACAGAAAATCAATACATTTCAAAACAACCTGCCTATTGTTTACTTTCTTGAAAGAAGAAAGGTTTTCTAGTTTGCTAGAAGATATCACCTATTCTGCACAGCCAAGAGAATACTAAATATATGTGGAGACCCAGGAGTTCCTGCTCTTGCCCAGGACTTGCCCTCACCCTGTGCAGAGCCTGACCCTGAATCAGTGGACCAGCAGACCAGAAAGCGGATTAAAGAACAGGTTGTTCTCTGACCTGCCTCTGTATGTCCACTTTATTAGACACAGACATCTCCATGACACTTGTCACTGTATTAAAAGAGAAATTCAGGACTGACTGCTACAAGCTTTCCCCCATCACATTCATTCTTTTCTTTTTTTTTTTCTCTCACGTGCTTTCTTTCTATCCAGTACTCCCTTTCCTGCTTTAATCACACCTCACTAAACCCTGTATTTGTTGTCACCTGATGCCAGATGACATGCACAAGTTGGTGGCTTCAAGTTCCTCCAGCATGCAGACACTGCTGCCTTGTCCTTTGCTGGTCCAGAACCCTGAAGCCATCATCTCCAAAGGAACCAGACCCCTTTTCACATCATGCGTGCTTAGTTATTTTGCAGAAACATCTCAGAGGAGAAATGGAGGTGGGCAGATTATGTGAAATACTTAAAGCAGTATTGGATAAAGAAGACAGGACTTTAATCTGGCTGCCTGTTTTCTATCAGGATTTTCAGAAGCTCCTGTTGCTCTAGAAGAAGCAGAAGGGAGTATTAAGATAGCCTTACACCAAACCAGTTCCTTGCCAGTTTTCCTGAATTAGATGTTGACTTTCACTCTGTGTGATAGATATTTTGTCTCTTCCCATGTCTCAGAAGCAGCTAGTCCTTGTGGAGCAAAACCTAGCAGAGAAAACTCCTTTGCACCACACGGCAAAGCGGATAACGTGTTCTGCAATGCAGGGTGGGGAAGTAGGGGGTTGATAGGACCTTAATAGAAGTTGGGGGAGGGAGGGGGGCAGGGAAGAGAGTGTTGATGGGTATTTTTATTTGGTTATCAAAGGGATGCTGAGTAGGTGGTGCCAGATTTTGCTTGAACTGCTTGGGTCTAAATACACACGCTCACACACACACACACACACTCAAACGCACGCAATCGAGTGCTTCGATGCTGGGGGAGTGAGGAGCTGTCAGGACTATGTCATGGCAAAGGCATCCCATCAGCAAGAGGGGGAGATTTTCGGGGCCTTGGTTTGAGAAGCAGACAGATGACTGACAGGGGTTAAAAGCTTCCTGCTTTCTTTTCCACATTGCCTCCTTGATGGTAAAGAGTTCCCTGTCCCTCACAAGAAGGTGCTCTATGATTTCAAAGCATTTTGCTGGAAATACTGAGCAGACTATAATAAGCTATTGCAGCCCTTGGCAGAGATGCCCAGCTGAGCCTAATTCCCCATATCCTTAACTCATCAACTTCTGATCATCATGCAGGTTCAGTGTCCTAGAGAACCATTAAATAAAAAAAATACATACACACAAAACCCCAATTAGTACATTTCATGATGGTGAGAGACGTCAGACTGAGCACCCTGGGTCTGGAAGTCTGCTTAGTCACAAGACAGGCAGTGTCATCCAGCCCCCAGCTTTCTGTGGTCCTGAACACCTGAAATCACAGGGGTTCAGTTCTCCTTCACTCTTTCACTTTTCAGCTGCTTGGCTGAGGCCGTCACAGGCCAATGTGGTCAGTTTTGGCACTCTGGTTGTTGTTGTGCACGTGTGTGCAGGGAACTGAGAACAGCCATCGTGACCTCAAATGTTGGCAGGAAGAAGAGTTCCCTTTCCAGAAGAATTGTGGGCTTGCTCCGTTATGCCCCATTTTAGCATGGAGTTGTAACATCTAATGAGCACAAGATGGGACCTTATGGTCCTGTTGTCCAGTACCACCTTCCTTAGAAGGGACTACATCAGACTTTCTAGAAGAAAATGCAGGAAACCTCACAAATTTCACAGAAATGGGAGCATATGACCTCTTAAAGGTCTTGCTGGTTCATTGACCCTGAAGCTGAGACATCATCATGACACATGTGCTGCAAACACCTAAATAGATGATATCTCAGCTCAAAAATCATGCCTTCTGAGCTTCATTATTTAAATGTTTCTATGTCTGAAAATAATTATGCCAGACAACTATCATAAAAACAACTTCTCTTTAGCCAGGAGACAGTCTAATGGGCAGCAGTAAATTAGCAGCTGTGACTTCCTAGCTCCTAAGTCTAGTTGTGAGGTTCCTGTCTAGTTGTTGCTTTAACTATTGTGTTTTCCAAGTGAGAGTTGGGTGGTTCATACATGCCGCTCGTTCTTCAGCAACGTCAGGATGAGTTTTGCCAGCTAATGAAGCCTTTGCCAGGGGAATACAGGTGCAGCTCAACAGTGCATGGCTTAATGTAGACTCTGACCCATTGAGTGTGATTAAATGGGTCTCGCTTGGCTACAGCATAATATTAGACCCATTTTTTTCCACTTTGCAAAGCAAAACATTCAATTAAGAAAACAGAAACAGGAAATGAATAAACATTATATTTCTGTGCTTTTCTTCTATGAGTTCATTCAATTGGCTCTTCCTAATAAACAAGATCCATCCAGGATCAACAGGTCTCAGGACTGATTTTTTCTTATTATCATCAAGGGGAGTCAGCTTTGTGGTTAACCTTTCCATTTATTTAAAATGCCCTGGATTTCATATTCAATTTTTATGCTCCCTGTTTCTGATTGTTTCCTTGAAATGGGAACTTCAAGGACTTTGATAAATGGATTGAAAGGTTGCCTTATTTCTCTGTCACTTCTGCCTTTGCGTCCTCTGCAAAATGCTGTTTTGCAAATCATAAAGCTGGGGATTGCAGTAAGCATTCATCAGACTAAGGCACAGAGGGCTGTAGGGGCATAACAGATGAGATAGCCCCAGTGAGGGGCCAGGAGAGAAAGCTGATGGGAAATAGTTGTGAGCTGAAATTAAGACAAAGGGACATAGGCTGGATACCAGTGCAGTCTTTCTGGCAGTTTCTATTAGCTGAAAGCAGTTTTCCACTGCTGTGGTCTGTGGTCATCTAAAAGCCATGGAAAAGGGGCCTCAGCAGGTTTGTGAAACTCTGTTGAAGAATTCATTTACTTATTTGGAATTCATTTACACTGTTTTTATAGTAACTCCAGCATAAAGTGTGCTAATACAGGTATGTGTGAGGCTATGAGAGAGGCTGATGGTTATCCATCCTGCACAAATATCTAAAATGCAAATGACAACACTCGCCACCCCCTGCCCTCCACCCCCTCAGATAGGGTCACCATTGCTGGGACTGTTTAGTTTGAGGAAGAGGATGCTGAGGGGAGACCTTCTCACTCTCTACAACTACTTGAAAGGGCACTGTAGAGAGGTTGGTGCTGGTCTCTTCTCGCAAGTAATTAGTGACAGAACGAAAGGGAATGGCTTCAAGCTCCAACAAGGCAGATTTAGACTGAACATTAGGAAAGAATTTTTCACAGAAAGAGTGGTCTGGCATTGGAATAGGCTGCCCAGGGAGGTGGTTGAGCCACCATCCCTGGACGTGTTTAAGGGTCATTTAGATGTGGTGTTGGGGGATATGGTGTAGGGCAGAACTTTGTAGAGTAGGGTAGATGGTTGGACTCAATGATCCCAAGGGTCTTTTCCAACCGAAATGATTCTGTGATTCTATGATTCCTTCGAATGAGGCACTACAAATAAGTGTCTTCCTCGGAGCAGGTTTTCATGAAACAAGTCACCGTTAACAGATTTAAGCACTGAGCCCTGATACACCAGTGTATCCAAACAGCATCTCCCTCTGAACAGCCCAACTCAGGGCTTAGGTAGGAGTGGGAAATCTTAAGCACTGAATTGGTTATTTTCCTCCTGGGTGAGCTGACATTGGCTGTCCATCCCTCCTGCATCGTTGTAGTCATTGTAGTGGAGCCCATACAGGAAGCACCTGGAGATCCTGTGGAACGCCCTGGTGGCTGACCATTTCCTACCAGTGCTGGTCGATGAGAAGCATCCATGTGTCACTGCACAGGAGGCCTCCCTACAGGGCAAGCTCCTGGGGCTGCTGGCTCTCCTGCCATTCCTGCACTCAGCTGGAGCAAGACCCACCGGAGTCCCTCACTCCCCAATACCATTCCCCTTCCCACCTTCTGTGCTCACCCAGCCCCACTCCCACCTTCTGTGCTCACCCAGCCCCACATTCAAGGGCGTCTCACAGGGTCCCCTGAGCCCAGAGGTGACTCAACCCACAGCCCACCGCGCTTCACAGGGAGCTGCTGTCTCAGAGGGACGTGGCTGCCCCTTGGTTGGCAGCACTAACACATCCCGGAGTGAGAGCGCAAAGAACTTTCTGATGACTCAAATGTGTGATTATCACACTCGTCCCTTCACACACCTCTGTAAGGGCAGCCAGGACCCAAGTTCCTTCTGGCTCTGCACTTTTCACTCCCCCTCACTGTGTTACTACAGCAAAGGAGTGAAACGTCCAGCTCCCAACTCTGAGTCATTGCCGCCCTCCCAAAAACCGTCATGTCCTGGACTGCTGTTTCACAGGAGCTGTTGAGCCCACAGCCCAACATTCACCCTCAGTTCTCAGGTGGCTACAGACTACAACTTGTAGCAGGAACTATTAGTACTATTAATAACCCCTTTTTACACAAGACCTTTTCAAACAGCAGAACCCAAAAGCACTTGACAGGTTTTACTGCCTACGTGTTGCAAATCCACATCCTCCTAGGTATTTCAAAGCCGTCACTGATGCGGGCTGAGCTCTTTGTAACTGCAGAGCAACAGCCCAGAGAGAGCTTAGGTTGTCCTGCCCCAAACTCATAAGTGCATCACCATACAAAAGAACAACAGGTCCTCTATAGCACCACAGCTATCTACTGTGCTTTGACGCACCACCAGACAGCTCCAGACCTGTGCAGACAGGGCAGCGCTGAGCATTCCTGCTCACCAGAGCATTGCAAGTGCTGTGCAAACTTCACATCTTCCTGGATCATTTCTCCTAGCAGCAAAATGCTGGTAGTTGTTCAGCTGAGACTGGCAGATTTTTCATGCAGGCTAACATTGCATCCAAATGGAAGTATCTGCAAGAGATTTCAGGCAGGTAGAGTGTAATCCCTTTAAGAAACTGACTGCATTCTGGAGCCATGATCTCCTGTCTAGTCTGTTTGCCACTACATGCAACTGTCCATCCATCCATCCATCCATCCATCCATCCATCCATCCATCCATCTATCCATCCATTCCCGTAGTCACCTTTATTCACACAGTAGGTGAGCACCTATGGTTTCATGGAAAGGGCAATGCACGTTTGTTCATCGATGGCCATCTCATCTCATTTTGATTTATTTAGAAGGCATTCTTTTCACTTGCTTTCACTTCGAATGCCACAGCCATCACCGACATACCTGAGCATCTCTGACCTTTACTTGCCTATGACCGTTGTCTGCCAAATATCATTTCTGAAAGGGCTTGATTTTGTAAAGACACTGTTTGCTATAGGAATAGTGAATTTCTTTGCCTTTGCTTTCCCTGCTGGTGTGCTGGGGAGAGGTGGTGTCCAGAGGACAGTTCTGCCACACCCTGGGGTTTGGGACCGAGTTGAGCTGATCTGCATTAGGGCGAGACTGCTTGTAAGGGAGGGAGGGAAGGGGGAGATGGAGATGCAAGAAACTGCGTCACTTCCACAACTGCTACTGCTCAGGAGAAAGGAGCAAAAGAAATATATATCTGCCTGCCTATTAATTTAAATCTAGACCCAGGAAGAAGTCAACGAACTGTAATTTATGAGCTGTCAAAGCCTGAAAAATTCCTTTTGACACTGTATTTTCAGTTATTACATGCTTTCCTGCAAGACGACAGCGTAATTCTGTAGGGAGCCTTCTAGTGAACAGCACAATGGCAGAGGGCAGTGGGGGCTTTCTTATTATCTTTTCTTCCCCCTTTCTTCTTCTCTCGCCACTCCTTTCAATCATCCCCCCTTCCGTACCTTGCCGCTTGCCCAAACACTAGTGAGGAAGTAAATCAGCAGTAGTCCTCATCCTGACGGCCCTTCAGCACCTCCACAGCAGCGCTCCGTGCTGGGATGCATCCGGCACCGTGCAGAGATTTCTGAGTACTCACTGGGTGATGGGAATGGAGATGAGGCAGTGACCTCAACTCCACCAAAGAGAAGGGAGAAGTGCTCTCTCACACTCTCTCTGGCATTTTAAATACTTCAGTTGGTTTCCCTCTGCCAGTGCTAGGTACCCACCACTCTTGCAGGTGCACCTATTGGTTGGGTCTCTCTCACTTGTATTGACATTGATTGACGTCTATCAGCCACCTCAGATCCCCAGGTGTTGGCAGCACTGCCTGCTTGGCTCCCTGCTCCTCCCTAAAGTGAACCAAAGCAGTGCAGAGTCCTTGGCAGGCTCCTGGGTCACAGATGCTCTCCTGAGGGGAAGCAGTTCCTCCTCTTTTCCGAGCTCTCCCTGGAAAGCAGTGTAAGGCCCTCGGGATGAGGATGCCGTCACATACCAGGACCACACATAAGGCATTTTGGTAGGGTGGCATTTTGGTGGTGGTGGTGTTTGCTGGAGGGGAAGGCATGAAAGGGCTACCTGCCCTTGGGTGCCTGCCCGCATCCCCCTTAAGCTCTTCTAGGGACACAGGTTTTTGGAGGGTGATGGCAGTGGCACCGTTTCTCAGTGCCAGTTAGTGGGGGAACTCAGCTTAACATCAAACGAAGCTTGACCTGAATATATTTCTGTTGCCTCAATCCAACCCAAAGTTCTCCCAGCATACAGCTAGTTTCCTTATCTCTTGGGGACAGGAGTAGGGGAGGTATTTCACAACAAATGCCATTTATGCCTGTATTTCCAAAGCTTTCTTTTTCTTAAACACACAATTGCTTTTTAATTTGAGTTGTTGTTGGTGGTGGGAACGTTGCCTTTTTGCTTTTTTTTTTTTTCCCTCCCAGCTTTGATTTCTCACTTACAGCTCAGAAACCCCTTTTAAGGTCTATTCTCTGTGATAGGCACTTCGCCTTGTATTTAAGGAATCACACCCACATGCTGCACGCATCCATATGCAAACACACAGACATACATGCACATCTTCTGAGTGCATTGAACTCCAAATCTTGTGCTTTAATACAATTTAAGTGGCCTGTGCAGAGCTCTCTGCAGTCAAGATTATGGACTAGGACTCTGAAAGCACCATGGAAAAGTCCAGACCCAGAGGAAAGGACTGTGATTTCGGCTGGGTTGTACTGCAAGGCAAGAGGTCACAACTCCCAGAGTCTATTCCAGGCCATGTTCATCTTTAACTTCACTGTGCCTCAGTTTCCTCAAACCTGAATTGCAGCTAACAGCTCCACCTACTACTATGTGGGCAATATTTGAATGAATATATTTGAGCAGTGTTATGCCTGTGCTGTTATTACCGTGACAGTGTGTTGTTTCCGAACTGGATCTCAAAAAAGCCAAGGCCAAAATTCCCTTGGATTGCAGATGAAAAGATGATAAAAAGTGGAAACAAAGAGATTTACTCAGAATTATTCCTATTCTCACATTTAATAGCCGAAACAGGGAGATAAAGATCTTCTCTTGAATCTAAGACCACTACCTAAGGAGCAGGGGACAAACTTGTATTTTACTCATGAATGGGCTGTTGATGTGCTAACTTCCAGTGTTTTTGCTAAAGTTCAGGAAAGCTTGCACCAAATCCTTTAAGCTCCTGTTCTCTGGGTCCTAGTTTCCACTCACAAAAGGTGTGTGTTGCCACCTGAAAGAAAGATGAGGCCAGTAGCTGCCTGTGAGACTAGGGACCACAGTATCACCCCTTTCTCAGTCTGGGACAAAGGCTGGAACAGGCCAAAAATAAGTCAGGGCAAGTCAATAATTAAACACCGGAAGAGCCAAAGCTGGGTTCAGTGCATGTTCCTTGACTTTCTTTTGGTTAACATTACATACGCTAAATAAATGTCATCCCGGCTGGGACCTAGGCTTTGTTTCTAGCTCAGAGAAATGCTCGGGGAAGTTGAATGATAGGAATCCTACTGCCCTACGTTGCTTCACTGTGCAGGGAAATCACTGCGTGCGTTCAATACAATTATTTCTGCTCCCATGAAAAAGATGAGGTGGGGAAAGGAAAAAAAAAATATACGTCCTGTGTTTCCTCTTGCATAAACATTCTTCAGAATTGTGACTTTATTTTCCTTTAGTTATTGGTCTCTCATGTTGTGGGCCTAGCTTGTAGAGGCTATTTCATCCTAGGGTCCCGCAGACATAATAATGGCAAGGGCATGATGGAAAAGAACAGGGTCCTTCTTGTGGTATTTGAGTCACTGTATTTGCAAAGATAATGTCTACACCTGTGTAGCAAAAATGACCTGCGAGTGAAACAGCCATTAGCAATAAGCTGTAATAACCAAGAGCATAGAGCAGACATAACTAAGGACTATGTCCAGCTTTTGTGACAATATCTGGAAAACATGACCCGTACTTAGGAAAACACAATTTTCCTTAAATGCCAGTGTTAGAGAACTGTGCTGCAACAGAGGTGAAGGCTTGCTGTGCAAGCCCATGATAAGGAACAATGCCAGAGGCAAGGGAAGAGAGGAGAGGGGCTATGTGTCTTTGAGATCCTATCTTCCCCTTGGCAAAACTGACTGATTGAGTTTTCCTTATCGGTTGAAGTTATCGTGAGCTGCAAAGGTTGGATCTCTAGAACTGGAACTTCCTTGTAGTTCCTGCTGAGTACGATGTTCAAGAGGCCAGGCATTAAATGGATTAAGAAGTGGGTAATGGACAAATCTCAAAATGCAGTTGTCAAAGAGAAAGCATGATAGAGTGAGGGTATTTGTAGCAGGGTTCTGCACGGATCAGTACCAGCTCTGATGCTAGTCAGCTTTGTCATGAATGATGTGAAATTAAATATCCTGGCTGATAAAATCTGTGGATAACACAAAATGGAAAATTGTAAGGACAGGACTCTGATACAGAGTCATCTGAGTCACGTAGGTCACGCTGAACGAGCTTTGGCTGGCTGAGGCGTTATGTGTGTGTTTCTGCAGAACCAAATCTAAGCTGACTCATGGAGGAATAAAGCTGAAAACCAGGCCTAAAGAATGAGGGGTTATATTTCATAAGACAGCGACCTAGAAAACTACCTAAGCAATGACCTAGAAAAGTGGTTAGCACGGCTGAGGAAGTCAACATTAGGTCCCAGCATGGTGGTGGGCAAAACCATCTAATGGGACCTCTTGCTGTATAAACAAGGAAAGTGGAGGACAAAGATGATTTTTTAGTAGGTAGTGTTGGTGGGGGAGTACTCTGGCAAACTGGTCCTACCCTGGTGTTCACCTTTTAGACACTGTAAAAGATTCTGAAAAGACCTGTGTAAATCAAACAGATGCCTCAAAGTGTCAGTCTTAAAGAGTCCTGTTCATCCTTGCCTGAGAGAGCTCCAAGAGGCTTGGGTCTTTATGGCAGTATCTTTTCTGGTGAAAAAGTCTATGTACTAAAAAGCACTTTAACCAGCTGGAGAGAGGCCGAACTTTTCTCCGAGACTTTTGTAATTTGAATGATATGCCAAACACATTAAAGTGAGAAGTCAAAGGCTGGTTCTTGTCACAAGAGGACACTCATCAAAGCAGACAACGATGCTGACAGTTGTTCTGACTGTTGTCCTCATACTAAAACTTGACCCCTCTCCAGGACACACATTTTAGTCAAAACACAGCCGATGGGGATAGCTGTGGGGCAGCCCCAGAATGGCTTAGTCATGGCAAGTCCAAGGGGTTGGAACTCGATAATCTTTAAGGTCCCTTTCCAACCCAAATGATTCTATGATTCTAAGTTCAGCCGTGGGATGGGAGGCTCCTGTGGGCAGCTCTGTGGGCACCCCCAGTGCACAGGGGGACAGAGCAGCTCACCGAAAAAAACCCTTTTTGACAGTGAGCCCTGTGAGCCTCTGACTAGCCTGGGGTTGGGGGTGGGTGGGTGGGAGATTGGGGGACGAAGAAGAGGTGGCCGCTACTAGTTTTGGGGTTGTTTGTTTATTTTTCCCTGCACGATGCCCATCTTGGGTCCCCGAGTGATGCAGCAGATCACTGGTGGTGAGGGTCTTTAGCGTAGGGAGCGTGCCGAGACCCGGCGCTGGCTCCCTGTGTCAATGTTATCGCTCGCTGTCACATTTCGAGAGGGGAAGCGAGTCTGTGCCACGCACGCAGAGAACAAAGCCCTCGCCGAGCCGAGTGAGAGTTACAACTTGTCAGCATGTCTCTCAGCCTGCCGAGGGCCAAACATGAAACACAAAAAAAAAAAAGAAAAAAAAAAAAAGAAAAAAAAAAAAGCCTGAAATGAGGGGAGAAAAGGGGGGAAATAATAGCGCAGTGAGCTCTCAAGCTCGGGAAAGGCTTGTTATAAAACAGCACCTTCGCTCTCTGTCTCTCCCGGTGCCTCTGAGCCCTGGCTACTGATGAAGGGAAGAGATCACTCCCCTTAGCACAGTTGCAGTACTGTTGCAGTAATGGGGACTGGAGCCAGGTTCAGATCTGGCTTGCACAGCCCTGCTTTTCTCTACATACCCCAAAAAAAGCATTGTTAGCCAAAAAGCATTATTAGCAGTGATGGAATCTGAGGCGCAAAGAGCCTACTGAGGGTTATCATTTCCCACATGGACATTGAACTCTAGTAGCTGGAAATTCACTTCTCTGAAACCTCAGATTTTACCCAGAATCGAGGAATGAATTTCAACAGCTACTAACCTTGGCTAGGAATGGGATAACTGCTTTTTATATTTGCTGATCTGGCCGTAGCTGTGTTGGTGGGAGAAATAATTCTATCATTGCGTGGCGTATGTGCGTATTGTTGATTTACACCTACTAAAGCCCTTGTTTCAGGAAGCTTTGTAGATTTATGCTTACCGATCACTTGGGCCAAGTGTATAATTTTCCGTTTCAAGTACTTTTGGCATGGATAATATACCATGGCAAGATAGTATGATCACCGCTGTACAACGGTAAGACAAAGAACCAACTTCAGTCCACTTCTGTAAAACCAGACATACATCTATATAAAGTGAGTGGAAAAAATTGACGGAAAACAGGAGACCAATATCCCCACTTCATACAGACCAAGTCCTATACTGCCAGCTGCTGTTAATATAGTTGGTAGAGTATGCATCCTTCAGGCTCTCTGGTCTAATTAAAATTAGATGAAGCAAAGCGCTGACAACAGAAAATTACTTAACAAATATTTGTCTTGTTCCCATCGTGGCATTGTGCTGCATCTCCTGCTTCTGGTACCAAGACTGGTAAGGTGTTGAGTTCCCTCTTGTAAGACTCATCTGCTGTTAGTCTTCGGTATAGACTAAGAGGTGCCCCTCCTCTTACAGTTGTTCTATGGAAGTGCATGGTTTCTGTTATCCAGCCCTTCCCAGTCACTCCCCTCCATGAGTTGCATAGCACAGGGTCTCAGGTTTGAGCTTGGGAACAGCGCATGCAGGATCAAGTTGTGGTTTAAAGCTGAGATTTTATCTAACTCTTGGATGAGCAAGGAGACAGGTTCATTAAGCCTGAAGGAAAACAAAAGGACAATAATGTTCCTCCTGAAAGTGCAGGACCACCCAGCAATACCACTTTTACAGAAGCAGAGCCGTTAAGTCAGTCAATAAGAATTCATAGGCAGTGCTGGGCTGAGCCATGAAAGATTTAAACAGACTAGTGGAAAGAAGGAACTCAGCAAGGAGACAGGCAAGGCAGGATTTGGCCCTGAGCATTCCCATCTCCCTGCATGCTAGGGAAGAAAATGGTGGAGAAAAGCTCTGCTGGAGCAAGCCACTGATATGTCATACATGTCCACTACAGCCAATGCCCGTTTTCTGTGAGTTCAGACAACAGCAGCCAAGATCAGAGTCATGCGACTGTCCCCACAGGCCTGTCAGACAAGGGCTGACCGATCCACGTGAGCAGAGAGGTCACGTGCCTTCTCCTGCCCAAGTTTACCCCCCAAAACCCACCCACAGAAGGAGCTACAAGCAATGCCAGAGCCTGGAGTAAACTGCTTCTGCAGCAGGAGGCTGTTTATGAACTATTCGTTACTGCTGGCATAGCACCCGGCTCATTTTCACCTTTCTTAAAGGTTAACCTCATTTCCCTCTATTAGTTGGTTTTAGCGAATGCCATTCGGCGCGGCAGTTAAAGAGCTCTGTCAGCAGATGGAAATGACAGTGGCATTTAAAGCCAGTCGGAGTTGAGAGTTGAGGGGTGGTGGGAGGAGGAGGGGGTTGGGGGTGGAAGAAATAATCTTCAATAAAGCGTTTGCAGGGGGGTGCTAAGTGGCATCAAAGGAGTCTCACTTTCCCCAGCGAGAGGAGGGACCTTCGGCTCAATGCGCCGGGTGGGACGTGTCTCCCCTGGGCTTGGAACGAGCCCAGATCCAGGCAGATGAAGTGTCTGGTGGGGGTTCTCCAGACCAGGGCACGGGGCATCCCACACTTATGGGTAGCTTGCTTCCAGCCAGGTGTGTGCTGATTACGGATACCACTGAAGGAAGGTTCCTCAGGGGCTGTGGGTGTGTTTGTTATAAATTTTATTGTGAGCTGGGTATCGTGCGCCACCACTGCTGCCTGGCACTTCAGGCCACGCCATTGGCTTTCCTGTGTGATGTTTTAGAACCTGGGGTCACGCTTGCAGGACAGACCTTCACCCGGACCTTCACACTGGGGATGTCCCGAGGCTTTGGATTTCCTTTTCCTTATCACACGAGCGTGGTGAAAGGAGGCTCAGGAAGCAGGTTGGAATTGGTGAAATACACACAGACCCCCCCAGACCCTCGCACACAAAAGGTGCGATTGCCATCATTTGGGCTCTGCTGTCCTTCTGCAAGGCGCCGTTCTGCAGCACCCAGCAGCAGCAGGGACACACTGAGCGGCAGTTCAGCAAGCTGAGGGTCTGATCCGGCACCTGCGAGGCTCCCTGGTACTCCTTTTCATTAACTTCAATAAGCTTCAGCCCTAACCCTGAATCCCCACTGTTTATTTCAAGCACTGGTGTAGCATCACTGGAATGTCACGTTCCTTCTCCTGCGCACCTTGGAGTCATGGGCTAAATAAGCGTGTGAATAAGTCAACCCAGACCCTGCCAGGCGGCGTCCTGAAGCAGACCCGTTCATTTCCTGGGCTATTTGTTGCGCTGGCCAAAGCACTTCAAAGGCACAGTTATCTAGCTGAACGTGTAGTTTTGTAAAAGGCAAAGCGTTCCCCTGGAACAAGTCCATTTCAATAAGATTTTTGCCAGGGGACATTTTTTTTTTTTTTTTTAAATTAATGCATCGAGTTCTCATTTCAGGAGGTCCGAACCTGTCATTTTAACAGGATCTCTTTGATTAATTTTGTTTCAAGTCTGTATTGTATTAAACCAATAAGAACATAAGAGCTTCCGTTTTGTGTTAGACCAAAGGTTTGTCTACTCCAGGATCCTCCGCTCCAGCAGGGCCCAGAAAGAGTAAGAGTAAAGCTTTCATAAAACGTGACCCTTCCCTTAATATCCTCCAGCTTCCAGGAGACGGAGGTTTAGTGACTAAGATAGATTTTGCTTCTGGATCTTCATGCTTAATAGCAGTGAGTGGACACAACCACCACTAATCTGTCTCATTCTCCTTGGAGCTAATTTATGACTTTTGCGTTCAGCAACATCCTGTGGCAGAAACGTCTTTCATTTATTCATAGTGTGTGAAAACGTACTCTCTTTTGCCTGTCTGAAAACCACAGCCAATCTGTTTTATATGTTTTATGTTTTGAGGTTATTAAGACAAAGTCTTTTTATTCCTCTGAGAAAATAGCCTGCAACATTTCACAACTAAAGAATTTCCATTTCAGAAGAACTTTGGCCTCTCCAATTCAAAGCGGAAGCACATTTTTGAGACTTCAGTATTTCCCATAGAAAGAAAATTCCATTTTTCACCTAGTTTCAGTCATTTTGTTATATCAGTGTAATTGAGGGTGATGGCAACAAAAATAATAGTAAAAAAAAAAAAAAGAAAAAAACACACAAAAAAACTTCCCTGCTTAGGCACCCTGGACAGGAGTGGGGAAAATGAATGAAAGTTCCACAACAGCATCTTCTTCCTCCCAGCTGGGCTAGGAGAGTTACAAGGACAGGTTAGGGGTGAACACTCACCCCAGCCTCATCACACTGGCACTGTGCCGTGCCCCCACTTTATAGTTTAAACGCCTATAAGGCAGATGGTATTCTATATAGGGAAGGAGTCCAATTCTCGCCTTCATTTTTATCTATAAAATTCCCAGGCTGGGACTCCCACCTAGGTAAAGTGGGGCTGGTTTAAGTAAAAATACACCACTTTTTTAAGTCATTCGCCTTGTGGGGAAAAAAATACTCACTTTTTAAGGTCTCCCTGCAGTCAGTGGGATGTGTGAAGGATTAAATGGGTGGATCCCGTTTAAGTTCAGACCTTGAGCTAATCACCTGCAACTGGGCACATGTAGAGCGTGCCCAGTTCCACTGCTCACATCCATAGGCAAATCCTTACAGGATTTCAGTTCTTGCTCGGTAAAGCAGGGTGAAATTACATTTCTATTTCCACCCTCCTTATTTTTCTGCTTATGGTTACAGGCAGGACTGTCTCCTTCCACACTTACACACGCAGTCTGGCACACTCCACTTTTGATTTTAGCTGTGGATCCCAGGTACAAGCGTCAAGCAAATAATACACAGAACTTCTGTGTGAAATACAGCTTCATAACGGAAGTGAGCATTAGGCCCGGAGCTGTATGATGTAGGAAAGGTGTTATTGAGACCTATGAGACATGCTGCTTGGATTCCTTTATTATTATTGTATTCTTTTTCTTCTCCTTCATTTTCTTTGTTTGTAGACGAGGGGATGGAGAGGAAGAAAGCCAGCAAGTTTATAAAAGCAAGAGAGAAAGGAGTTGAGGCATTTTGTGGAGATCTTTAATGACATTCTGTATAATTTGAAAGTGGGGAGGGAAGGGGGGAGAGAAAAAGGGAATTAGCAAAAAAACTGGCAAAAGAAAAGTGGAATGTGGAGAGACGCGTGTGGATGAATTTTAATGCAATCAGAAAGCTGTAATAATGGTAATAAAGGAATATATTCAGACGTCAAGAGAGGGAGAAGGGAACAGGACCCGCGACGCCAGAATTTAAATTAGACATAGGCGTATAATTCTCTTTTCTTCCTCCCCCTTTCTTCAAATGAAGGAAATGGAATTTTTAAGCACAGCGAAAGAGGGATTAACAATTGGCAGGTTTTCAGCCCTTTGTCTTTTGGCGAATCCCATTTAATCACCGTCTTTAATATTAAGGAGGCTGTGGCCGTGCAGGGCTGTCTCAGGCTTGGGGGAAAAGGGATGATATACAGAGGAAAAGAGAGATAACACTTAGGTTCAGGCAATTGTGAGGAAGTGTTTCAATTACCTCTACTGAAGTCTTTAAAAACTGAAGTTTAATTTGATCTGAAATGTCGTCACAGTTCCTGCAAGAGAAAATATGTCCTTCCCACCCCCTTTCCTGCCTATGTCTTTGCTGTTCCAACAGTCCTCAATGCTCAAGGCTGGAGTGCTACCATGGATTAATGTCCTGGCCTCTAGGCTTCTGGAAAGGGTTTCAAAGCCCTGACAGGTCACCAGTGAGATGAGTTTAGGAACTGAAACTTATTTTCTTGACATACCAGCCTTGACACCACTGACCCTGTGGAGTTTGTCAAGAAGCTTCTAAGCTTTGCTCCAAATGAGTGTGAAAACCAAATGGTCCTTCCGGCTCAGCCTCAGCCTGGTGTGGCCACAGAGTGAAAAGGGGATGTTACACATAGGAATCAAGATGTGTTAAATTCCCCAGAACCAAAGGCTGCAGGAGTTGTATTCAAATCTGAGCTGCCTCTGAAAGATGAGTGTAAAAGCGTGATGTAATTCAGTGTTCGTTTGAGGTGTCATTCGATTATACAAGAAAGTCTTCTCCTTACCTCCTTCTTCTTCTTTGGGAAACCCATCAAGCTAGGCCAGGAAACGTCCATAGATGGGCATGAGGAAGAAGCCGAAAAAGGCATGGAAAATCCTGCAAATTTTAGTTAGACCGCAACCGTATGCCACCTCACTTTGATGCTGGGTCTCCTCAGGGGCTTTTCTGCCATGAACATTTCCAGGTGTGTTCCCAGGAAACGGGAACTCTAAACACAGGCTGTTAATATCTAGGGAAAGAGACATGATTTTTTATTTTTTTTAATGATTGGAAGTCTAATTTGAATTCAGATATTCTTCCTATTGTGGAGGGGCAGTGAGAAGAAAGTGGGTGTCTGGGCTATATACTGAATGTAGAAAGATCAGATTTTGACTTCTGAGTCTTTTCCTAAAAAGCTTCAATCGCCTCATGAATCTTTCTGAGAAATATTCCAGTTGAGTGTTTCAGATAATGAATAAACTTGGAAGAATTATGATCTGCCAGGCAGAAGTCAGGCAGAGTCTTTGCACTTTGCATGACACCAGGTTTTAGACTGCTCTTACCACCACTGCTCTCACCAGCTTTCCTAGGCAAGGGATACTAACAAAGTGGGTCATTGTGAGTCGTTTTCCCAGCTCAATATCAAACACCATAAAACCAGTCATTTACGATCTGCAGAGGGAATAGCATCCCTTGGCAATGGACAATTGTGACGACACTGTTCAGCAAGTCAGAACTACTGATATTTGTCTTGGGGTTATAATATTCGCAGCTGCACAAGAAGATTTTGCTGTTAAAGAATTGTTTAGGTTATGTCTTCATGGCACGGTTTGCTTGGCCTGTTGCCCAAGTTTTGTCTGTAACCTATGTTGCAGTTGCACAGAGAAAGCCTGAGTGTGCTTTCATCTGAACTGTCTAGATGAGCCTGTAGGTTTAAGGTTGGATTTCACTTCAGTGCATGTAGACAGCAGGTCTTGACACAGGCGCACAGGCCAGCCAAGCCCAGACAGCATTCATCCTCCTGGCCTGAACTTCCTTCTCCATCTCTGTCCATTTCTTCTCTTAGCTCTGCACTTTAGCCATCCTGCTCATTTACCTGCTCTCTCAAACCGTTTCTGGACGTGGTTTAGCAGCTGCTGCAGACCAAGGACCTCTTCCAGTTCCCTGTCAAGCAGCTCTCTGCTTGGGAGGGTAGGACTGTAGTGTGCGTGGGGACCCTGAAAGTAGAGAATGGCCCCCGATGCATTTAATTTAAAAACATAATCCAAGACTCTTGGTTCATCAATTGTCAATTGTTAATTTTTTTTGCAGTCACTCACTGGGCCAACAGAAGCCAACCTCTTTGTTCTCTTTGGACACAGGCACCATCTTCAGTTATCACACCACTGCAGGACGTGAAAGCCTCTCCCTGCAAGACAACTCCAAAATCCACAATTGGTGTCATTTTCAAAAGCAGGGCTTTCTATTCAGAACTAAACCCTGCCTTGACTTACCCCACCAGGCACTCCCCTTGCATGAACAAGGAGTTGGGGAAGCTACATGCACTTATATCTGACACCATCGGTGTTCAGCCATTGACCTGACCACCAGCCTGCCAGGTGCCTTTCATTGTTACTGCCAAAGCCCCCTGTATTCCTGTCCTGTGGCAAATACCGAGGAACCTCAGTAATACCAAATTTTGCCTGGTGCAACCACCAATTATTCTTTTTACAGATGGGGAAACTGAGGCTGCCTTTCCCACTGGGTAATTTATCTAGCCCATATTTCTACTGAGGCTGCTGTCCTTGGCAGAGATGTATTGTAAGTATTTAGTAACAGTAACTACATGGTCATCCATCTCTCTGGTACCAGGAATAACAAATCACACGAAGGGAAAAGTGATTTTGCCTTCCACAATATCCAGAGCACGGCTTGAGATGGGACCCAGGAGTCCCAAATACTAGACTGAAATGCATAGACAGGAGCTTTGGCCAAGCTGTTGCATATCCTCATGGGTCCACTCTTCCATAACTGGATCAGAAGTGATTTTCACTCTCTTCCAAAACAAGATCTAGGACCTGTCAGTTGAAAATAGTTTGTGGTGTGTTCAAAATAAACAAAAGGAAGTGGCTCCTAACACAACGTATGATTAAGCTGCACAACATCTTGCTGCAGGATGTGGTAGATGCTCGCAGTTTACAAGGCTTCAAAAGCCCACTGAACAATTACATCAAAGAAAGACACTTCAAAATTTATTACACATGAAAAATTGCTTCAGACTCCAGATGTGCTTAAACTGTAGAGCACTGGGGTCTAGGAGAATATTTGGGGGGATTAACAAAATCGCTCACCCTGTTCTTATACACTTTCCTAGATATCCACAATTGGCCATCGCCAGAGGCAGCACGTTGAGTCAGACAGACCCACTGCTTCTCACACAGCTGCTCTTTCACTCCATGTTCGGCATCCATGTCCAATTCAAGGCCTAGAGTGCAGCCAAGCAACTAAACAAGAGAAATCCTTCAAACTAAGTTTTTTCAGATGCAGCAGTGGAGAGTAACGCACCTGTGGGATGAAGCTTCCTTCTCCGTGCAGGAGAATTATGCTCCCACACCTGGGCTTACATTCATTTGCGCTTGTCCCCGCCACACAGCTGTTCAGATTAGCTGTTATTCTCTCTAGCCCGGGTGTCTCAAAGCCTCTGTCTCCAGCAGCCAGAGCCCGGCAGCTGTGCAATCATATCTGCTAACGTATGGGATATAAAGAATCTGTTAAGTAAAACCGAACCGGGGAGGGAGGAGGGGAAGAGATCAGCACAAAGAAAATCGCTCCCACTAAGATGTGATTAGGGATGCCCCACAACGCCCAGCTGCAAGGAGCAGGTGAACTCAGCAAACATTTTAAAGCCTGCAGCAGCATTAGCCCCTTGTGGGTGTTGCTTGATATGGGGAGGGGGAGTGAAAAGAGGGGAATTATGAGCCCGTGCAGATGGAGGGAGGGCTTGGTTGCTATTGTTTAGAGTTAGGTAGCAGTGTCTTTCTGCTCTTTCCAGAGTGGGTTGGCGTTTTGGTGGTGGTTGTTGTTGTTTTTTTCCCCCGTCCTAATTTTTGAAACACCTCCATTTTACAAGGTTCATGTGTTTTGCAGCAAGGTACCATGGAGAAGATAATTAGCTAATTTACAATTAGCTACAACAGAATTCGTAATCGCTTCCCCTGTGGAAAGGGCTGTAATCATCATCACGGAGCTGTAGGACTGCTGTGAAAATGGCAATAGGAGTGTGCAGCCCCAGGCCCCAGGAAATGCCCTGCTTTTAGCCTATTGATCCGCCTGATTAGCGTGGGTTGAGGGGAGTGGTGGGGCACTCCGGGTTGAGAGGGAAGCCGGTTTGAGCTTGCAGGTTTGAGTTCAGAACTCAACCCAAACTTCCACAATGTTCAGAACACCTGTGGCTCACCTCTCTGATCTATAGCTCCTCCTGCTTCTTCGCCTTGAGGACAGATACCTTGGCCATGATCGTCCTAACCCCCCTCCCCCCCCTCAGATTTACAGCTCTTTTTCACCCCTGTGACTTTGGCAGATTCTTGATCCCACTACAGGGACTTGGGGGTGCTGATGGATGAGAGGCTGGATATGAGCCAACAATGTGTGCTGTCAGCCCAGAGAGTCAACCCTATCCTGGGCTGCATCAAGCAAAGTATGACCAGCAGGGTGACGGGGGTGATTCTGCCCCTCTGCTCTGCTCTGGTGAGACTCCACCTGGAGTACTGCTTCCGGCTCTGGAGCCCTCAGCAGAGAAAAGACATGGACCTGTTGGAACGGGGCCACAAAAATGATCAGAGGGATGGAACTCCTCTCCTGTGAGGAAAGGCTGAGAGAGTTGGAGTTTTTCAGCCTGGAGAAGAGTAGGCTCCAGGGAGACCTTATTGTACCTTTTCCATACTTAAAGAGGACTTGGAAGAAAGATGGGGACAGACATTTTAGTAGGGCCTGAAGCAATAGGACAAAGGATAATGGTTTTAAAGAGGGAGGATAGACTCAGACTAGATATAAGAAGACTTTTTTTACCAGGAGGGTGCTGAAACACTGGCACTGGTTGCCCAGAGTGGTAGTAGATGCCCCATCCCTGAAAACATTCAAGGTCAGGTTGGAGGGGACTCTGAGTAACTGGATCTAGTTGAAGATGTTCCTATTTTCATTGCTGAGGATTCAAACTGGATGACCTTTAAAGGTCCCTCCCAACCCAAACCATTCTATCATTTTGTATGATTCTGTGATGGACACTCTCTGCACAACCTCTTCTCCCTTCCCTGCTGAGGACCAGCCAGGAAGATCTGTTCTGCCTTTCATATCTGCCTCTCTGGTAGATGTGCTGGTATCTGATATCTGGCAGATGCACCATCATTTCCTTCTTACCCACACCTGCACAGAAAACTTCTCCAGGCTGCTCATTTGTTCTGTCATGGTGCCAAAGAGACAAGCTTAAAGGCCTTCCTGGTGCCTGGACTGAGGCACTGCAGCTGGTCCCACACTGTGTGTACAAGCAATGTTTGGGGAAGAGGGGAATAGCAGCAGGGACAAATAATTATTAGCTATATAAATAATGGAATTAATTAGCATCTGGTTTCTGAAATGAAGCCATACAGCAACCTGGTACTGATACTTAGAAAGCCAAAGGCATCGAGCAGCATCAGAGAGCTGCTCTGGTAAACACCATGTGCGTACAGAAGATGCTTGCTCCCGAACAGAAATATGCAAAACCCAGTTTTGTTCTTGCACGAAGAAGCACAAACACTATCCGCGTGTGATGCCCTGGCAATGAACTCAGGATGAAATAGGGAAGCTGATAGGTTTTAGAATAAGGGGTTTTGTGGCAAGAAGGGACTGTGGTGATCTTCTGGTTCACCCTCCTGATTAGCCTGGGCCACGAAGGTGGTAGATCTGTCCCTCTTTATTTCCAAGGACTTGGATGCAATGTTCTAGATGGTAAAGCTGGCTTACACTTCCCTGATACAAGGATTCAACCTCTTTGTTTTGCATGAGGAATACGAGAACACAAGTGTATTTATATGCTCTTATCTAAATGTACCCCCACGCACACACATACATTAGCGAGAGCTATCTGGATAAACACAAACCTGTGTCATGTCTCTCTGTGAGTGACCCTAATTTTCCCCTAGTCCCTCCACAATTGCTGTGATTCTTGTTCTTGTCCTCTTGCTCCACAGAGGGTCAAACATCCTGCATCTCATTGTCCCTTCTGTCTCTTTAATTAGTGCCCATCCTCCCCCCTCTCCCCCTCACTCCAGTGTCCCCCCTTTCCGTCTCCTCTCAGTACTTGGTTTGCAACGCTCTATTATTTCACCTTTCACTTGTGCTGCTTCTTTCGCCTGGGCCTGTCTGACACCTCTGCCTTACGCTTATCATGGAAACATAACATTTAAATACAAATAGAACAGGGAATAATTTAACCCCTATTTGCACTGGGGAAGGTGCCAAGGCTTCATATAAACACAGACGGGGAGATTTATAGACTCTGTATATTTATCTGACAAGTTGCATTTCTTCACCACTGTGCCTTGCAGCCAGCTTTTCCTGACGGGCACGAGCCTCTGCAGCTGGCAGAGTGGCCAAGAAGAGGGGATCCTGGTTTCATGGGGATATTGATAACGTCCCCAAGGGGACATCTCTGAGGACTCTGGTCTGCCATTGCTGTGGCCTTTCTCTCCCTACCCATCTTCCTGGGAGGAACAGGGAGCGCTGTCTCCTATCTTTTGTTGATGGCAAAATGGTGTAGGCTTGGGTTGAAATTAGTTTTCAATATTATGGCAGCGCCTCAGAGCCTGGTCTGAAGGTTTTTTTTACCCCTCAGTGCCACAATCTGAGCTTGGCAATGGAGGTCACAGTGGGACTGAGTCTGCCCAGTGCTCTGAAATTCAGATGGTTCCTGGGACACATAGATTTGGGATAGCGTCTGTCTGAAAGAGGAGGAAGCATGGGACTTCTTGGGGTGGTATGCGTGGAGCATGGGTGGTAGGGATGGAGACCCAACACCCTACAGACAGGCAGAGCTCAGGGACGGCTTGATCTGGGGACTGCTCCAGGTTTGTGTGTGACCTAACCTCTGGTTTCTGTAGGATACAGAGTGGTTTGAGCGATGGCCCAAGTGCCTAGCCACAGGGTACTGCCCCCCAGTCTCATTCAAGGACAGTGGAAAAGTCTGGCGGGGAGCATCTGTGGTGTGCACACATACTCAGACACATCCCTCTGACACCAGCACATCCTCTTTTCGTTTTATTCTGGCCTTCTCATGGTCTTGTTCAGCCATATTTACAGCACAGAAGTAAGCACCCGGTGCATGGCATGTCAGCTTTTTGCCTGGGACTTGGAAGAGCAGAGTATTGGAGACCTCAGGGTGTAAGAGGCTTATCCTAGCCCATCAGAGGATAAACTCATTAGGCAAGACCTGGAACGTGCTGATTAGTCCCAGCTGCTGAACCCTTCCCTTTCTCTTCCCACCAGAGATATGTGAGGGGCATTGTTAGAACACACTGCTGAGCTCCCTGGCAGGGCTGGAATGTGAGAGGTAAATGCAGCATTTGTTAGAGGAACCTCTCAGAGAAAAAAAACGCTTGTTAATCTGCCTCATTTTTTATCAGCTGAGTGTGTGATTGTGTAGATTTCTGAGACAGCAGATATGACAAATGATTCCTCTGACAGCTCAAGGCACAGTTTTTCAGGAGGGAGACAGGGTGCTGATTTGGAGACAGGGCTGGAGGTGGTGTCCAGGCAGCTCTGAGCCCTGGCTGGCCATGGAGAATCTCTTCATCCCACCTCCCCTGGAGTGGCTGGACCAGCAGACCCTGGGGAAGGTGGTCTTCACACTTGGCAGAGCTTGTTCCTGGTGGTCTGATGGCCACCTTGTGGACAGCTCACCAGAGCACCACATCTTCTGCTAGCCACCTCTGGGGACAGGCATCACCGCTCTTAGTGTCCTGAAGACATGCAGAAAAGGGGGCTAAAATAAATTTTTAAAAAAATTAAAAAAGAATATAAAATTAAGTGGTTTCTAAAACATCCGGTTTAAACTTCACATAAACTAAACCAGACAAGGCAGTTTCAGGCCAGTTCCACACTAGAGAGTTTTGCTGACAGAGGAGGGATGTGATTTTTTTTTAATGATACATTTATATTAGCAAAAAGCCTAGTGAAAATACAGTTGCATAGCTATAGGAGTGCTTTTGCTGATGCAGCTTATTTCAAACAGGGGAAACTGTATAAAGTACAACATAACAGATGCTTTCTCTGTGCTGGATGTATTTACTAGGCACAAACTTTCTAGGCAAAGCTTTTTGCTGGTGGCATTCTCGGTTCATTCCCACTGCTCTACCCCCTTCCTAAAATATCTCCCATCTCTAGGACAGCTGGTCTCATTCACTGGGTGGGTTTTCCTCCAATATCTGGAAAAACATTGGAGTTTGGAACTGGAGCCTTTCTCCAAGGGTTTGTCTAGACTGAAAGGTAACCCATAGTGCACACTCAACTTCAGTAGCCGGCTCGCAAAGGCTTATGCCTTGCCTCTGAGGGTTTCTTTTGCAGGCCAATTTGGTCATCAAGAAAAAAAGTCTTTCAGATGCCCAAAGCACTTTCTTTTGAGCTAGAGACAAACTACATGGTGTTGGTTAAGGCTTTGTGCACCGTTAAAGCCTGAACTTTGTGTTGCCAGTAAATATCTAGAAAAGTCACTTTGTTTAATCAATCACAACATAAAGTAGGCGTATTTCTTGCTTCCGACGTGCCTATCCCCATTTTTTTTCCACAATCAGAAATGCACATGTACCTTCCTCAACCTATTTTTCCTACCATTTCAGCAGCCTAACTGAAGGCAACATAGCTCCTTGTTTCCAGTGGGCAGTACACTCTTTTGTTCACGTGGATAACTCCACTGCAGGATTGAAAGCTCCAAATATCCTCACTCAATATCCACTGCATGAAAAATTATCCTCATCCAAGGTTGTAAAGTAATTTGCCAGTTTGCAGGTGCATCTTGGAGAGGGGAATTTTGATCAAACACTGGTTGAAGCAGAACAGATTGCCTACACCAATGATTTCTCAGTGAACAAAAGTGACATAAATCGCCCAATTAGTCAGCCAGGAAGAGGTTGTTGCAAACCAATATTTTGTTCAGCTTTAGGTTAACATGTGCATTGAAAATAAATAAATTTAAAAAATCAAAGTATTTATTTATTTATTTACATATATTTATTCAAATTGGTTACATCTGCTCTGTAAACTGCTCTGAAAAAACCTCTAGGTTCACACATTTACATAGCATTTAATGAATGATAAATAAGACATTTATGAATCATGTGCAAATGGCCTGTTTACGTACACAATGTAAACTATGTAAATTTCTTTTTTTTTTCCTTGATGTAACGGTACTAGTCTCTAAACATCAACCTGATCTAAAGGCCTTACTTGGTGCCCTTTGAGATGTTTCTACCAACTCAGCAATCATTAGTTTGGTCTGTTTTCACCAGCATTTTCTGAAGGTATTTCACTCAGCACTTAAGATCTCCATACCTGGTATAAGTCTAATCACAAAGAGCCTTCCTCATTCAAAGTACAGTTAACCTCTAGCAGAACACATCCTACTTTCACATGAAATACCACCTGCTTGAGGTATCATCTCAGGAATCATATACGTTAACTTTGTTTCAAAAGACAATATATGTTCAAAAAACTTTGGTTTTATCTCAAATGACCATTAAAAATACAACTTGTAGATACATGTCTCTGAGTGGATATGAATGACAAATCTCCATTTACAGATTATGGCTTCCATTATATCCTGTTCTAAAAAAAAACTTACGTTAAACATTTTTATCCTGCAGCTTACTTACTGTTGTGAGGGCAACTAACTTATGATATTTTTCATTTGGATTTTATTTCTATATGCTGTCTCTATCCTCATCCCTCTTGGATCACTGTCTGAGCAATGTTGTCATTTCAGTTACTGGAAGTTGACTGCAAAAATTGGTCAGAAAAAGTGGATTTGGAAGACTTCGGTGACTAGATTCTGAGAAGCAGCTAAAGAATTTATATATAACCAAACCTTTTTGGATTCGTATGTTGTATTTTTTAAAATTCCCAAATTATTTTCTAGTACTCACTGAAAGTCAGATGCTATTAAGGTTTTTTTGAGCCAGCACCTGAAATGACTAGCAGCTTCTGAGATATGTCACCTCAATGAAATCACCATTTGTTTTTCGTGTGATACTGAGCCATCTTGGCTTTCACATCCCTCCTGAAATATGGTAAGCATCTCTTTATTTTGTTCCAGAAGACAGAAAACTCTTTGTGGGCATGCTCAATAAGCAGCAGTCGGAAGATGATGTGCGCAGGCTATTCGAGGCCTTTGGCAACATTGAGGAGTGCACGATCCTTCGTGGACCCGATGGCAACAGCAAAGGTAAGGTGATGGCTCGCAGCATACTCTGGCTTTAGTGTCAACCTAGACCCATTCTCATTGTATAAGTCATTTTCTGGTATGGTGAAGTCACTAGGTAGCCTCCAGGACAGCATCTCTTATATTAGGAGGGGTCATATTTGCTAAGGGAGGCAATTTCTTTGCTGGTCACTGTCCCTTTGTCCATGAGAGGAAAAGCTGATTGCACTTAAAACCACAACCCCTGCAATGAGGAACGTCTTGTTACACACAAGCTGATGCCTGTTGCTGTTGGCTCACAGGGCAGGACCTCCCCTCTGAATACAGGGCCCTCACTTGTGCTCAAGATGTGCTCTCCCCAACCCATTCAACGCGTCAAACTGTTTCTTTAACCAAAGCCAAGGTTGCTACTTTGCATCTTGGCTCGCCAGCTTATTTGTCCCCCACTTGCCCCAGGTCTTCCTCTTCTTCAGCTGGTCACGGCGTAGGTACACACCAGCCAGTCGTTATAATCGCAAGGGTACAGGTCCTGATTTAAATATTACACTCAGTGTATATTTAGTGCTTGAAACATGCAAATACTTCATTGCAAGACTACATGCCTTCCTCTTCCTGCCACTTTTTGGCATCACTTGTTACTGGGGTAACATAAAGGAATGTTTTCTACAGCCCAGGTATAAAAATGAGACTTCTCTCTTGAATGAAAGGGTCATTTTTTTCCCCATCACTCTCTAGACAAAGTAACTTCAATTTGAATAGGAGCCCTCTTCTCTTGACAGTATAATATGTCCATTAAATATTGATCTGCGTATAATATATCATAATCTGTGCTGGAACGTGCAGCACTAGGGAAGAGACCAGTCTTGCTGACACAGTTCATATCTCACTGGATATTTTGACATGTGAAAACATCAACCAGTATATTTTTGTAACAGGGAGGCAAAAAATCCAAATCACAGGGATACACTGGAGAAAGATATTGCTATTCCACAAAATCACTGGTGGACAAAATGGACTTCACACCAGCATTATAGGGTGTATAGCTTTTTGATGTAAGTCAGCAAAGCTCAGACTTCCTGATATAAATGGCTACAAATCAGCTGTGGGCACCCTTCTCCAGTTGTATGGCTACTTCAGCTTCATGACACCCAAAGATGGTGCTGCCCCACTGGAAAGTGGTAGGCTAGGTTGCCCTAGAGGAGCTGCAACCATCAGAGTGGTAGGCAGTTAAGCACACCATCCACCGAACAAATCAGTGAATTGGGGAAAAGCAAAAAAAAAATATCAGTCTGCCTCCACCTGGAATTGTATGGAACAAAATCTAATGACAAAGGAGTTAAATAGTGTAATAATAAATGCAATAATGCCTGAGATCTGTAAGAAACATGTTCCAAAGGAGATCCAACCCACAGACTTGTATTCATACTTGCTCTATCTTTTTCTCTTTTTTTGTTAAACAATTTCATTGTAAGTCTGAATCTGAGTGGCAGCTCCATATTGCTAACCAGTTTAATTATTAGTGCTAGCGAGCTGCAGTCTCAGGCTTGCATTTCACTGAGCTGTTCAGGATCAATACTGAGCCTTGACAGAGTTAATATTACCAGCTTCCATTTGCTGGTGCTATTTACTGAGAATGTGAAGCTCCTAATTTACACACACACAGTTACATACACGCACACATGCACACAGAGCAGTCAATCCAACAGAAAACTTAAGGCTAGTGCCCTTATCTTAGGAGACAGTCAGACGAGCCACAACTCCCACAAAACTATTCCCAGTCTGTAATGTTTTCCATCTGCCAGAAACCAATATGTGACACACATTTCTTGTGAGCTATTTATTTTTGGGTAAAACCCATAAGGCTTAAATTCCACCTAAATTGAGATTTAAGCAGATTGTGTAAGTGCCTGAGAGCAATCAGATCCCATAGACTTCAATCCTACCCAACCCATTACATGAAGCCCCACCAGGCACCTCTGTGGTGAGCCTCTAATCCCTCCAGGTACCCTCGATGCAATAAATGTTCTCAGAAGGTAGGTCCCTTCCCACTTTAATGCCACCACAGTCCAATCACTTCCAGAAAGCTCCTTGAGCCTTGCCTGAAACCATGGGTGATGCTCAGAGCCATGAGACGTGTCGTTCATGGGGCTGCAGAAATACCTCCTGCATGAGTCACTCGGGGGTAGGCAGAGTGGCTGGAGAACAAAACCAGGTAGCAGAAGAGTTGAGACTGAGGCATTTCTCTCCCTGAAGGGGAATGAAGAGCCTTCTTCCTGTGGGAGAGGAAGGAGTCTTCCTGCACCCCTCTGCGTAAAACTCACCAGTGTGCACCCAGGAGTGCAGGAGTCCTCAGGTGAGGAAGTCAAAGTGGACCCCACAGGGTCTGCACTGCTGCTCTCTGGACAGCCTCTTTTTCTCTTTTTTTTTTTCTTCTTTTTTTCTTTTTTTTTTTTGTTTTGCTATTCAACAGTTGTCTACTTCAGTAACTCAGAAAGTAAAGACTTCCCACAGCACCACAAGTTCCACAAGAGGAGTCTGAACACCCTCTGCAATTATAACCCTAGGCCCTGACTCTGCAGTCTTGTCCAAGCTGACAAGACAGTCCGAGCAGCCCTTTCAGCTCTTCAGGCTGAAAGTAAGGGAAGAAAAAACATTTAAGCACGTGTATCTCTCTGTTCAGCACAGGTTATATATCTCTCTGTTTGTCAAACTCCCTTCAAACTCCAGATACGCCCCTGTCAAAAGGACACCATTGTTCTGAAGAGGGGTGGCATGACTCATGTCCTTACATTATGAGGTCCTGGAGTCAGTTCTGGTGAAAATGGGAGGGAAGATGATTACGTAGCGTGCAGAAGTCATCCCATTGAACACACAAACAAAACAGCCAAAATGTTGGGATTTCTGCTACTGTCTTGTCACCATTCACTAGTGAAAGCTGAGTTTTCTCTTGCCCTGCTCAGTCAAAAATGACTGGAAGCATTAGGAGGGATCCCATTAGCATCTTGGGCATTAAACAAGATAAATGTCTGCTGCTCCCTTCATTCTCACCTTTATCCAGCTCCACTGATCCATCAGGTTCCTCAGCACAAGGGTGAATTTCACCTGAAGAGAGTGAAGCCTTCAACATGACAGCAACACTGCAGCCAAAAATCCCGCTCTAAATGCAATGGGTGACTGGAGCTGGAAAGCTTTTGTATGTTTGCTAATCAGCATCTTCTTTTTAGAGGCAGAATGTACAAAAGAATCTCTGCAAATAATTAAACACCCTAATTCTGGATTATCTCTGATTAATGAAGAGGAAGGCGCAGTATCTCAGGAGCCTGGGAATGCTGGGCTGCGATTATGTCATAATTGATCCCTATTGTTTCCAGCTAAAGTTTATCTATCTCATTTTCTCATGATTGTCTCCTCTCAGCTCCTTATAAATTAGATCCAACTATTAGCAACAATCGTTGTGCTTTTCCTGAAATGCAGCCTAAGCACAGTGCTGAGGGAGCAGTGCAAAGTGAAGGGCTCCTAACTACAAGCTAATTTCATACATGTGCATTATTTTTAGAAGGGGTTATCTGCTTTCTTCAGTCATCTCACTTCCAGCAGCCTGCACGGGTGATTGTGGGGACCCTTGGGGCTCATACAGGTGGGGTGTTCTAGCACTGCAGTTTTCACCCTGCATTGTATGGATCCATAAGGGCGTGTGGACCTTCTAAAGAGGCCACAAAGGCAATAGAGGAGAGCTGTCCCCTTGTCAGGACTGACGTCCCCTGCGCAGTGATCTGCACCCCTTCAGGGAAACGACTAGAGTTTTTGCAAATTGATTAAAAGCTCAAAAGTCTTCAGTAGTAATAGAAGAGGATGGAAGCCAGAACTTCTCAGATCACTCCCAATCTGTTCCAAAACCCGCCTTAGCATATGGAAATTACTCTTCCTCTCTCTGAGTCAGTTTGCTTGTAGCTAAGAGTGTTAGCAATACTTTCCCCCACTCTAGTGGTGCACGTGACCCTTTGAAGTGTTGATCATTTTTGCACTCTGGCACATATTCATAAATGCACCTTTCTGCCCTAAAACCTTATATAAGAGCTCAGAATGAGATTCCTTACATGGCAATGCAGGCTGGAGAAGCACTTGCCTACATGTCTCTAACATCCAGAGGAGAATACCTATGCAGGCAGTGGCTCCACAGCTATGAAAGACCACGATTTAAATTTTGGTGATGGCAAGATGGCAGTCCTAACATGCGGATCTCTCCCAGCCCTGCTTCTTCATCAGAAGCTCTCTCATGACTTGTCAGACCAAAGCTGCTTGGAGCAAAAACAAGCTCTGAGCATACTGTCATGGAGTTCTACCAGACAGTGACACGATAAGGTACCTTGTGGATTTGGAGTAATCTGAATGCCTCTGTACAGATGTCCTGTGGTTGTCTGTAACAAGTACATGCAGCTTCCTGATAACTCTTACATAAGTCTTTACTCCTCCTGATAATATCAGAGGGAGGAATATTTATCATTAAGTCAAATAAAATAAAAGGAAATTAATTCTCATGCAATAATTTGTAAAATTTTGCAATGCTCTGCCATGAGAACCTGTAGACACCAAAGTGTAAGTGGATTCAAAATATACTTGCCCAGTTCGGGTCTGTCAATGCCCCTTACAAGCAGTGTGGGGATTTTGCATGCACTTTTGCCTCAAGAGGCCCTCAGGCTGCTGATGACTGGAGTTTGGGAAGGAATAACCAGAAGCATGTTTCCTTGTTTTGCTTTTTCCACAAGCATTGGCTAGTTCTGAGGACAGTGTACTCAGCTAGGTGGACTTTCATGGTATCCATGCAACCTTTCTTACCTCTCTTCTTTCTCCTCTTCCAGGGTGTGCATTTGTGAAGTACTCATCTCACGCAGAGGCCCAAGCTGCCATCAATGCCTTGCATGGCAGCCAGACAATGCCGGTGAGTACCTCTGTGACATGGGCAAGTGAGGATCAGCCCAACCTTTGCCACCCTGTGGCCTGCCTGAGGAGGAGGGATGATTTATCTGTGCTCTGCAACTCGTCTTGCAGGAAGGATGGATAACAGCTCAGGCATGCAGGGCCTTGGGTGTGCTTAACTCATCAGTGGAAAGGCCAGGATGACCCTGTCATTTCACACGGGCACAGATCCCCAAGGGATTCTATGTTCTGTCAACAGCAGTTTTGATGACCTGAAAAAAGACATATGGCTCTCAGATGCCAAAAACATCAGGTCAAGCTCACCATGAGTGCAACCTTTCAAGTTTCAGAGCGATGAATCAAGTAGAAATTTCTGTCCAAGGGCTTCTTTGTTTTTCTTCTCCAAAGAATCCCTGCCTGTAGATGAAGGATAAAGAACTTTTCACCCGCATTCAGCAGAGAGCAGCATGTTCATGTGATGGCACCAGAATCTACAGACAAATCACACAGTGATAGGCACCAGTCAGTACTAATACAAAAGGGCCTACATAGGCATAAATATGGTAACCTACATCCAACTTTTGAAAGACAGACAGACCAGCTACTGAACCTTCTAGGAAACGTTGGAGGCATCATTCTATTTGGACAAATATCTAGTAATATGTGATTTCGAGCCTGATAGTTCAGGGAAGTCGAAATGGAATTGGATTTTCTATGCAAAATTATATATGTACACCATCACACAGTCCCAGAGGAATGTAAGGCATTCCTCTGTTATCAATGGAAGACAATCTGGTCCAACATGTTTTGGTTTATTATGATAGTACATTATTTTTATTACTAATTATTCACAATGTAAATCATGAAAGCCTAAGAAGCATGCCGACAACTTGGAAATGATACAGAAAAGCTCAATAAAATATATTTAAGAATGTAAAATATTCCTTTCAGTAAGAGACTCTTATCTAAATTCATGAATTTATCCAAAAAAGTTTAAAGTGGGCCTGGCAGATTGTCTCTAGGTCTTTGCATAGACAAAAATGGAAAATTCTTTACAAGGGAATAGGTTTCTAAAAGTAGCAAATCATCAAGATCTCATTTTTTGGAACCCCATCGTACACAAATCAGATTAAAAATAGTACATTTACCAGTGACAGTATTGAAAAAAAAGTCCTTACAGATGGGGGTCTTAACTATTTTAAGTATTACAATACTTTTAGGAGTTTCTTCCTAAAAGATTCCTTCTAATAAAACCAGATGCTGGGCTGACTCCCCATAGTGAAATATCATGGGCATTTTTCCTGAGACAAAAGAGGTACTTTTAATTACTTTCTTCCAAACTTGGACTCACAGTGATAATATGTACAAAGTGACTTCAGGAAATGCAGTTCCACAGGGTGTGGTACCACAAAAACATGTAATAAAAACTCAGTTCCTGTCCCCAAAACCTTGCAAACTCAGGTAACAGAGGTGAGAGGAAGATGGGAGACACCACCCAAGAAGAGTTGAAGATTTCACCTAGATCTACTATACTCAAAGTACCCTCAGCCTTCCTATTTTCATCACACTTTTGAAAAGAAAAATTGCTCATCTCTTGGCCACTTGGGAGCAAATTTCTGTTCCATCCTGCTGACATCAGCTGAACTTAATATGTGTGAAACAATGAAGAATTTTGCCATTTCATCAGTCATTTTTTTTGTGGGGTTGTTTTTTCTTTCGATTTGTTTGACTCAGTAAATGTTCTAGAAATGTTCTTGAAACAGTGTCTGAAAAAGCACCACAGTTTAGCCCTTAATAGATGCACATCCTAGATTCATACCTGAGTTTCCATGCCCTGATGTGTTTCCATGAATTGGCTGAGCCTCAGCAGAAGTCCATGTACTTACTCTTAGTTCACAGGAAAAGCGAGTAGAAAATTATGAATTTCACGTTCTTCATCAAAAGCTAAGTTATGTGGTGCCGCCTTGTACCTCCCACGAGCTATGAGGAGGTCCACGGGTAGTTACCACGGCTCAGCAGACTAGTGAGGACCTGTCGAGTGACTTCCACTTGATCAAGACATGGAACACACACTGTTTTTCTCCCCGCAGGGCCTGAAAATGCTTAAGGCACTTTGAATGTGATGGGCCAAATCCTGCAAGGGATCTCCGTTCCCATTCTCGTTTTCGTGGTGCGCAGCTTCTTTCGGGGCTTGGATGTTCACAGAGAAATGCAGCCACCTGGTGGTGAGACGGCGATGTAGCCCTCGTCCTTGGAAAGGAGGGTTGCACTGCTGCCATCTTCCTTCAGCCTCCCCTCCTCCTCCCATTTCTCTCACCATTAGGACTGGCCTCATTTGTCCGGCTGCGATGCCAACTCAAAGTTCTTCCTGTGGTTCAGCCAATTTAAACGTCTCTTGCCTTGTCCTCGTGTACTACCAACGGGGCATCCATCATCATTCTTGTCAGGTCTCGAGCCGTTCGTTCCTGCGGCAGACTCCTGTTTCTCCACAGCTGTCAGGATTATTGCTCTACTGTGACTTCCTGTTCACACAACATATGTTGCCTAATAGTTTCAAAAGGCAACTTTCTTTTATGAAAGTTTTCTCCTTTTTTAAAAATTTTTTTATTAACCTTTCCTTGGACAGGTGCCTGACCACTGTCCATCACAAGACCACTTCTGTATGCAAGGCACTTGTTTTTCCTAAGGTTTACAACTTTCCAATTTTCACACAATCAACTGCTTTGAGAAATAAGTTTCCCAAAATCCCTTACTTTTGAGCAGGCCAAAAGTTCCTTCTGTATCTACCTGCCAAGAGACCTTTTTTGGTTCTTTTTAAATCATATTTCCTGTCAACTCATCAGCTTTACCATTGTGATTTGCTTGACCTCCATGTCCTCCTTTATAAGAGATCATAATTTTCATGTACTTTTGCATGTATTTATAACAATTATATACCCTGTATTTTCAGCTTTGGTTACACTGTCCTCTCCTGTGCCTCTTCCCCATCCATATGGTGACATAAACAGGTCTCTTCCCTGGATTCTCTTCCTTTCTTCATCCAAGGCTTGTCCCTAGAAGCCTTATCCTCCAACACAAATTCAGCTACTATTTCTATAGTGATAGCTTGCAGATCTAACTTCTCTACTGCAGCACTGACTCCTGATCAAACTAAAATCTTGGCCTGTCTCTCCAGCATCTCCTAGTGGATATCTAGCTGTCAGATCAAGCTCAATATATATAAAATGGAGTTCTTGAACTTTTCCTCGCAAATCCTGTCTCTTCTCTCCTCCACCTGCATTCTCAATCATTGTGGACAACATTATCATCCTACCTGTCAGTCATGCTCCTACCTAGCCATCATCTTCAGCTTGGTTTTCTCCTTCTCTCTGTGTCTTGAAATCCAGGCCAAATCTTTAAGAGTAGCTCTGCACAATACATCTAACACATTTAAGATATGTCCTTGTCCATCCACCCACATGGAATAAACTCTGCTCCACACTTCATCCCCCATACCTAAATCACAGCAGCTTTTATTGTACCTAGAAAGTACACAGGGTTAAAAACTATACTACTGTTGCATCTTTTGCACCATCTCACCCACTGTGGCACCTCAGAACTTCTTTTGTTATGAATTAATTCCTGGAAGGGAATCCAGTACTGTTATGTGCATTTTCTGCACAAAGGTGAGAAGAAGTGAAGAGTGTGATTCATTTCAGTAGGCTTTAACAGTCTAAAAAGTTTGTAATCTATTTAAAACATCTTCTAGGATTCCTGCAGAAAGGAGAAAGAACACATTTCTAGAGATGTGTGCATGCTACGCTTCATCTCTCTTTGCTAGGATGCGCTAAATCACTTTCTGGGTACACCTATCCCTTTCATTAATTGTAATGGAGATCTCTATAGCGGGGTTAGACTGAATACCCGTGGTGGGACTCATCTCACCTAATTTGAGACATCCAGAACCTATATAGCTATGTCTCAGGTTGTCATCTAAGTGTCTGTCATCTAGGCTTCTATTGTAATCAATAGCAAGAAATAAGCACCTCTTAAGAAACTTCATTTTACAGAAATAAACTTTGAAACCTGTCAAACTGAAGCCCAAATAGAAATGTGCCTTTTAACTAATTTTAGGTGTCTGATTTCTATGGTCTCCCAGTACCAAAATAGTAGTTCTTCACCTGAAGTGAAACTTAGGATGGAAAAGGCTCATACTGCTTAAAAACAAAAGCTAAAATCACTTGCTTCCTGCAGACGTCGCAGAGCCCACAATTGCCTTTGCTCACCAGTGGTATACCCTTGCCACCCTAAAACCCTTCTGGTGCACTTGGCGCTGCCACAGTAATCTAACTGGAGCTAAAGAGCTAGGGTGGCTCTATACCAGCTGGTATTAGCCACCTACAAGTCAGATATTAAAGCTCTTCACTTGGCTTCTTGTCTGATGGTGACTCCTCCCACGCAGCTCAGACACATAGTTCAAGATCGCCTGACTGCGCCATGGAGCCATCTGCCTCTCCACGGAGTGCAGAAGGAGCTGCACTGAATTCCATATCCAGTGCAAGGGGAGCTGAACCCTCTTCTGGGTGTCTGCTGCCCAACTAAAGACATCTGGGATTCAGAACTCAGGCATCCCGCATGGAGTCCTCTGACTCCTGATCTGTTACGTGTGCTCTGAACTTGCCTAACGCACTGTCAGCACTGTGTTCATTGTGTATCTTTCTTTATTGATGAAATTTAAGACTGTTAAGACCTCCAGAATCCTGTAGGGTGGCTTCGCTCACCACTGAGTCAAGTCCTGTCTTGTTTTACTATAAAATTCCGCATCGGCTTCATCAAACCACAGCATTTCTTCTGCGTCCAGGCAATAGCATCCCAAGTCTATCTATGCCTGGCTGAACATCTTCCATGAAAATTACTTTTCGGATGGAATCCTTGGTTTTGTGAAAAGAAAAGAAAATGTGAGACTTGGATACAAGCACTGAACAGACGTCTGCCTTTCAGAGAAAAATTCAACATAGTTGAACCTCAAAAAATAAAAGAAAAAAGTACTGCAGCCCAAAACTTTGTTAACTTGGGGGCTTTCATTTCAACATTTTTCTGTGCAGTTCTTAATAACGCAAGTGACAAAACCAACTCCAAATCTCTGCTCAGGATCCACTTATATCAAATTATCCAATTATTGCTCAGTGTTGTTGGGTGACAGATCAATTAGACCCCTAATTGTTGTATTTCATAATTTTTTATTCATCAAGAAGATATGAATCACACAACACCTTGAAGAAGGTTGACTTTCAGCTTCCACCAACCATGTTCTGTGGAAGTCCACCCGTAGCACCAGAATTCCCATTCAGACATAATTAATAGTAAGATGAAGGGATTCTCTTCTTGCCTTATACAACATCCTTTCTCCCCTCATATAGTGTAAGGGATTTTTGTGATTAATTAAGCTGGAGAAAATTTTCACCTCCTTGGTTCACCAAGTGAGAGTGACTTAAATGTGAGACTATCAAAAATTTCCCCAAGAAACCAGTGTCCTTGTTGGTACATTGCATGCAGTGGCCCTCTTTCAAACCCATGGCACACAGGGTACCGGTTTCCATCTTCCTAGCTTCAGATGCTCAGGCACCCCATCAAAGAAACCAACCCCAGCTCGCTTTTAGGAGTGCTATTATTATTGCTGTGCACTCCTACGGCGCCGTTACGACTTTGCAAAGCACTGTGAAGTTGCCTTCAGACACAGTCCCATTACAGAAAACCGGCCGAGCAGCTGTTCTCACCCCCTGTCAACACAGCAGAGGAGTATTTAGGTGAATTAGGGACGGAAGGGGAAGGAGTGAGAGCCTGCAGAAGGAGCTCTGAGCAGGTGGAGGAAGGAAGGAAAATGGGCCTTTGTGGGCATGATGAAGTTGTAGCCCGGGCGCCTCGCTTGCGGAGCGGTGGGGAAGCGGCTGTTATTATGCCTCCACGCTGGCACCAAAGCGCTGAGTCGGCAGAAACTCCCCGAGAGGAGCAGCGTGGCGGCTCCGGTGAGTGGGGGGCCACAATGCCGTAGATCAGCTGAGGTATTTTTAACAATTATTTTGATATAAACAGCTCTGAACTTGAGGAGCTCCATGTAAATGGGAAGCAGTGGGGCTTGTAATTAGATTTGTGTACACTTTCATAAATTGCTGGGAAACATCAAAGCCGTGATAGAAGGCTGTGGTGCACTTTATTTCCTTCTTCTGTTCTTCTGTTAATTGAATGGTTGATGTGTGGATAGGAAGTGTTGGCTTCACGGAGTACTATTTACAGACCCGCTGACAGCTGCACTGTGAAAATTAACAGGAACAGAGCAGCCTCTGTCACAGCTCTTCCCATGAGGGACTTGCTTCAAATTGGATCATTTCTTTCATAGGAGAAACTTTCCTCGTCTCTCCTCCCTTCTTCGCAAATACGCGCGCACATCCAGCTGCACACTCCCTTCTCCCCTCAGGCTCATGGCAGCCTTTAGTGCTCAGAAAGAGGGTTTGTCATTTCCATAAAGTTGGGGGAGTTTGATTCCAGTTCAAAACTCGCAGAGTAATCCGCTTCCAGCAAGACACATCTTTGGGAAGTCAACCAAATCTGTGAGCGGGGTGTGTGAAGCCACATCTTCATGTTTGCAGGTCTCACCTCAACAGGAACGTGCTCTTCACCCTCTTAGAAACTCTAGTAGATTTCCTCTGAGACTGCTACCTTTGGAAATGTGGTTGTTGTTGATATTGCATGCAATTGCTCTGTGCCAAGCATCACACAAACCTCTTACAGGAAAGTTCCCACACTCGGCATCACAGCAACTCAAGACCAGGGCTGACCTGGCTGAATTACATCAAAGTGTTGGTCAGAGTATAAAACTTCAGGCTGATCTGTAATCTTACCTTAGAGTTAATGGAGAAAGAGTAGTCCCTCAGAGAGACATCTGTCTGTCTTAAGTAATTGCTGGTTTAGAATAGATACTCAAAATGGCTGCAATTAGATCATTCAAACATCCTGCTAACGGACGAGACTCAAGATAGAGGCAAGCGAAGCAACAATACAAGGTCTGGGAATTAACTGGTCTTACACACAATTAATCAGTATATTTAACCAAAGTCACAACAATTCTGTTCCTGGTCCCAGTAGAGAAGTAATAACCAGCAGATATTTGAGCATCTAAATCTTAATATTTACCTAAATCTGGAAAACACAGAATTAAGAAGGTCAAATTTGATACCATCAGTCCACCACCTCACTTCCCAGGGGCGTCTTCAAAAAATCCCTGTAACATAAAACAGAACCTTAAACAAACCTGTAATACAAATAGATAACAATTACACAGACCATGATTCAGAGTATCAATTAACCAACAAAATTTACTCTCATTTAGATGCCAGCATGGGCTCAAGTCCTCAGTTAATAAAAGCCATCTTGTGAAAGTCAGTAGAGAGATAGCGAGTCGCTGACCCCCTCAGGCTGTGAGGGTAAATAAGAAATGGGAAAGTCATTAGACTTTAGTTTTACATGAACGCAGAAATATAAAGCGGGCTGTTTCAAAGGTAATTCTGAGTGAAAGTTGATAGGAGTCCAGCATCCAAGTGCCCTTCATACCTCAAAGCTGAATTTGCCCTAAAGTTATTTGCCCAAAGTGAAAATTCTAGGGCAGAGTGGGGTTTCATCAATGCAAGTCCACCTGCTCAGATTAATGCAGAAGGCTGAGGCCTCCTTTTACACTGTTGATGCTGGAGAAGCCAAAATAAGAGAATGGAGATGCCAGCTCAGACACTTTTTTTTTTCTCTTCACTGTTGATCTTCTGCTCTTTAAAGAGCATGCACATGTCTCTGTGTAACACACAGACTGGCTTGTTTAACCCAGGGCAAGACACAGCACACCCGTTTGTTCTATTTATAAATAATAATACATTAGGCACCCATTCATAGCTCAATGAATGATCCTCCTTCCAATATGGAATGATTTTTCTGAATATGGTACCTAGAAACCATTTATAAACTCATGTGTTTGGGATGAAAGAAGCAATGCATGTGTAATACCTAGATGATAGTTTGCAGATGTTTCTTCCCTCAAAATCCAATGGCTCTTGATAGTTCAGTCTCTCTTTTCTTTGACCGGGAGGTTCTGGCTGAAGGGAGACTAAGGTCCATGGACCATCCCACCCCACTGCTGCAACCAAGACATCTGATTCCATAGCCTTTAGTCCAGCATTTTCCCAGTGTTACCATAATTTCCATTAATTCTTTCAATAAAAAGTAAAATCATAGGGCCGTGTGCCGCTTGTTCCATAAATGAACTAATAAATCACATGTTCCTGGATGCCAGAATAGAAATCCAGGTAGTCCAGCTGCCTGACAGAAGGTATGAATGATGCTGGCACCACCAGTGGCCTTTACTTCTCAACTCGCATCTCCATAGCCACACAGGCATCTGGCAGGACAACGAAGAAACCCATGGGATGTGACAGTCTTCACTTGTCATCTTCCCCAGGCTTCCTCACTCCCTCTGAACTGTAGCGTTCATTGCCTTCAAGTGGGATAAGAGGGATAACTGCTCATGAGCTGTGCGGCCTCATTCTAGACAAAAGGATTTACATTACATTTACAGGTACCATTACATCTCCTCAGGCAGCCAGGGGAGAGAAGGAGTGGGACCCTGACACCACTGGGTGTTGCCCAAGTTCTGGCAGTGGCAGCTGCCCCTGCAAGGCTCACTGCACTCAACGCTTGCCTCATCTGGATAAGATTAGGACCTAAGGGGGCTAAAATAATCCACAAGTGCCAACCTTTCTGGCCTATCGCTGGATGCTTCCTCTCGTTCTCCTTCCAAGCCCTGCTCAGGTGTGTGGTCTAGATTGATAGCACACATTCTTGTAAGGAGAACAGAAAGACCTTAGTACTTGATAGATTGCTATCCCGATCCAAAACATAGCCAGCATTGAGTGATTCAGTAGCTATTACCCACATATGTTTTGCAAAGATCAAAATGAATTTTTACAGGGCAAAGATGTATTTAGATCAAAACAATAACTTTCAGATAAGACCCTCAATTGAAGTCCATGCAAATTCACAAATGCAAAGCATTCTACCAAACACCCATGACTTTGCCTCAGACATCCCTTAGCAAGTAAAGTCAGGCAGGGAAATGTGCTTGACTTCCCATCCCAAAGGCCCATCTGGTACTCACAGGAATAGTGGTCATCATGTCTCACCCAGCAGTAAGGAGACACGTCTCGGTCTCGGTGGGATGCAGTAAGGGCAGATCCTTCAGCATAAACCAACATTTTGTTCCACAAAAACCAGCAGATTTTAACTGAGCCTACACCATTTCATAGCTTCAACAGGCCACCTTTTTCACCATATTAAAGCATGGGTGATACCTCCCTGCAGGGAGAATTTTTTATCAATCAATGACCCCACAGTTTTACGTTGCCTGGAGATCTTTAGTTTAAATATGCTGCAAAAATGCAAATACTTCTTACTATCCCAGTCAAGCAACATGCTGTACACCATGATAGCCTTGAGTCATGCAGCATGACAGTGTTCTGGGATGCCCAATCGTGTGCAGTAAAGTTTGCCACTCAGTGCCGCTGAAATCTTCTTTTATGTCAGAGGCACAGTTGAAATGTATCTTTCCAGCTTGCCAGCCCTTCCTCAACACCTGTTTCTTTCCAAGTCATCTTAGGCAGCTCACATCCTCATCCTGAACTGCCAAAGAGCTCGTGTGAGCATAGTCACAAAGCACCAGGGGCTCCATACCTGGTTGTGACGCTGCCGTACTGTGACAATAGACAATTCATTTTACAGCTCTGGAATTATTCCACTTCTCTTATTTTCATCCTTTCCTATTTATACTGAAGGAGAGATGATTCAGTAACTAATTTTCATGGGACTTTGTGCTACAGCTACCAATAGTAATAAGAATTTATGAAAAACTTAGAGCAAGTCAACATTTGTTGCTGTAAGAATATTTTCAGGGAAGGTATATTTTTAGTAAATACAGACCTAAATATACCTTATCTTCCAAACCATGTTACTCTTATTGGAAATGGGAAATCTATAACATTTTCTTTTGAATTCTTGATTTCAAGTTTTTCTTCAAACAGACAAAAAAGAATTATTTATTGCTTTCATATTCCTAAATAGCAGGTTAGAATTTCCAGTCTACCAGTATAACAGCATTTTCCACTTCGTAATGCATTAAGGAAGGCGAGTGATTCTGTGAGGACTTTTATCATCCATAGACCAAGCTAAAAAAATGCAGAGCTTCTTGAAGAACTCTGCTTTGAAGTTTAGGTTGTTTGGATATCTGGCTTTGATTTGAGGGGCATACTAATACCTGGGTTATATAGCAAATTCTTTCTAATTAGAATTGGGTACAGTGCCACCAGGCACCAGGAGTCAATGACTCTGTTGCCCTGCAGAAAGCAATAACTTCAGCTCGGAGAGACACCTGCTAAGTGTTGTATGGGCAAGTAAAACCTAAATCAAGCTTCCACTCCAAATAAATTACAGCTCCGGAGACCTGTGAAGGGAAGTACCTGCAGCAACTCTTTCTGCTTAGACATTGCATGAAGAATCTCCTCTACCGAGGGAGCAGCATTATCAAAGGGTCTGTCACTCCAGCCCTGGATGAATGCCTCCTTTCCCCTCTCCGTCTCTGTCACTCTCGTCTCAAGTGTGTCTAAACCAGCTCTCAGGACTGTACACTGGAAATCGCTCCTAGTGACTGCCATCCTACTCATCTTACAGATGAGACATGAAATTGAAGCCCTGAGTACAGAAAAACACAGCATATTTCACAAGAGGGTAGGGGATGTTAGTCCGGTTCTTCTGGCCATCTTCCAGCATGGATAATTACATTTATACCTAGCTAAAATTCCTTCTGTCCTACTATTTTAATTGGATAGCAGTTTCTTTCTTGCATGTATAAAATCCCAAGTAGGGGTCAAACTCCTACTGGCCAATTCAGCAGCCCTATTTTCAGTAGAGCACCACAGATATTTATAAAAAACAAAACAAAGCAAACCTGGGGTTGTTTTCAGACTTAGGAGGTATCATACCAAACAGCCTGATCTGACAGACCCCAAAAGCAAAGAAATCCTCTTTTGGCATTCAGGTACTAATTTCAAGGATGCTTGTGTGGAAATACTACCCTGAATGGTTTGCTGAAGATCAGCATCCTCCCAGCTCTGCATTGCAGTTGCTAAGGCAAAGCTTCCAGCACAAGCAACCCCATTCACATGATGACACCGAGGAAGGGAGTCTGATTGCCCAAATGAGAAGTATCCAGCAGCATTTATTCATTTAAGCCTCTTGGCTGGTGTGCATAGCTGCTGTTTTGGAATCTGCACATTCAGATCTCTCATAGTCAAGAGCATTAGTCACTGGAACTTTAATGTAACAAGCCCTTTTTTAAATATTTTTGGCCCATTTGAGCCAACCAAGATATAGAAGTCCATCTGTATGAGAGAAAGACCCTCACAGTAAAGTACTTAACTGTATGCTTACCTCCAATGGGACATTCAATAAACTCAAAGTGAAACATGATTTAATGGCTTTAGCAAATTAGGTCCAAATTCATCAGTTTTTCAAGAAAAAAGATGTCTAGTCATCTGAAGAGATTGGTACGCTACTGAGACTTATGGGGTGAAAGGAAAAGAAACTTCAGAAATACATTCTGCAAGGAACCATCTTTACAAAACTTTTCCTATGAATGTTGTTCTAGGGAAAAACAGCTTTACCTGATGCCATGCAGTATTATTTGGTCTTCTGTAAAGCTTTTACTTAATTTGTGTATACACTCCATTTGGAAGGCCATAACTAATGGGAAACAGTCCCAGCAACCAGGCAAAAAATTTGTTTTCCTTTGCCTTTAAACGAAATATCAATGAATGGATATTTTATTTTTAGTTGAATATGAAATTTCACAAGTGACCTGTCAAGCTCCCATTTTCAAGAATGACTTTATTTCACACGTCAAGACAGGCTGGGAAATTAGTTTTTCCCACGGAGGACTCTGATTAGGGATTACAAAGTGAGTGTGGCGCAGGGTGATTTTTCCTCCATATTTTCCCTTGCCCCGTCAGCCTAGAGAGCATCTGACTCTGCTGACTAAGGGGAGCGATTCATTACCACACACGGGAGGGGGACAAGAAGCAAGATAGTCATATTAAGTAGACTTGCTGGCCCAAGAGAGAATAGGGAAAGCATAATAATACTTAGCCCTTATATTATTCTTTTCATCAGTGGATATCAAAGCACTTGGAAAAGGAGGTTGATTTGATGGGAAAGGAGATAAATGCCAATTCCAAGTAGCCTATTGCAGAGGCACCAGCAGGAATGCTCTCTTTCATGATAGTATCTTTTGACTGTGGATCCGCAAGGTTGAGAAAGAAACATCTCCTTCCCTTGGTAAAATGCAGAATTAACACAGAGATCTCAGATTACATTCCAAACATTATTGACTTACCCACTGTAACTCTCTTAGGGGCTGGAGAAATACAAGGTCCAGTCCACAGCCAGCAAGAGTAAGAAACAGATTATGTATTACTAATAAATGACTGAGCAGACAGGACCTACTGCCTTTGTCAGCAGACAACGGCTGATTTACACCATGGTTTAACTGCTTGCGGAAGCAATAAATAGTCCAGATGAAGGGCTCTGCAGTTTTTACCCCATGGAAAATCTGGCCCTTTCTGGGGAATGTCTAGTCTTATCCAGTGGATTAGTGGGAGTCACTGGAGTAGAAAGCAGTCTTGTGCTGCTGTAGCACTGTTTGGCTCCTCTGCTAAAATCCTGCACTGGGTGATCTGATATAGTTTACTGCCTGATTTCCTTTGGGTTGTGTGAAAGCGCTGCACATGAGGAGCCACATAGAGAAAGCATCAATCCCAAGGTCAATCTTCATATTCAAGAGCAATGCAGCATCTCTGCTGGCTACGTACCTTTAACTGCTTACATGAACATCTCATTGCAGAGCACTCTTAAAACCCTCTCTTTTTTCTCCTCTTTCTTTGTAGCATGTGCTCTAACTTGCTTCTGTTTGCCAATGGCCTTTCTGACCTGTGTATATGATAGTGGTGTTCAAAGAGGCCTGAAGTCTTGCTGTGACAGGCAACCTAGAAAAACATCTCATAAGAGGCAGTCTCAGAGCCCATTGGGTCAAATGGCTGCTGTGCAGTCACTACAACTCACATCAGGAAAGAAGAACACTCCAGGGTCAAGAACTTCATGTGGAGGTTACCCATGTTTTCATGATGCCATCTACAATAATAGCTTGGTTTTCAACAGTGTGAGGCATCATCAATTTCCTGAGGCAGTTCTCTGGCCCTAAGACTTCCAGGGCAAACAGAGACAGAAAGAAAGGGGGAAGGAAGAAAACACCAACTTATTTACACTTCTCCGTCCTGCTAACTAGAGCAGGTCACATCTTCAAAAAACATTTGTAGGGATGAATACCCATTCACCTTATCCAGTTTCAAAGTTCTCCACGCTGCATTGTGCCCACCGTGTGCTGCAGCCTTCGCTCTGCAAACCACAAAGGCAGCTCTGAACAGCCCAATCTGCTGTGGACCAGTGCCTCTCTCCAATACAGCTGCAAATAGGTTTAAATCATTAGATTCAGGTTACCAAACAGTCTCTTGGATCAGGGTTAATTAAATGAGTGTTGAAATCTAATTAAGGACTGGTCCAGGTGATAATTAGCAGGAAATGTATGCATTAAAATATTCATTTGTCGATGAGCTGCAATTAAGAGTGTGATTTGGGGAAGGATCAATAACTACATCATGTGATTTTAAAAAAATGAAAAGTCGCCCAGCCTTGAGCAGAAAGGCAGGGGAAATTTGGTTAAGTTTTTTCTTTTCCTCCCTTCCCCTCCCTGCTTTCTGTTTTGCTCTCATAATAACTTCTGAAGACTGCTCTCCACCCTTGAATACAGCATTCATCTCTCTGTCCCTTTGTTTTCCTGAAGCACTTCTTTCACCCCCTTTCTCTTCACCACATTGTTTGAGTGGGTTATAGATTTATTAGAGAAAGACTAACAGGTCAGAAAGAAAGATTCTTTGCCAATGAAAATCACTTCCTCTCAGAACAGGCTGCTAATCTGGGGGAACATCGCTCATTGTGTGGTCTTAGATTGTTGGGGTTTCTTTAGCAAGTTAATTCCTCAAGTCTTTATTCATAACCGAGGATCCAGAGGAGCTATTGAATATGCATATCTTGGACTTATATATGTGTACATCCATAGTTATGGTTTACTACGCTGTTCCCAATTTGCAGCAGAGCAACTCTGCTTTCACCAAGGCTATTTTTTTTTCTGGTCACAACTACATCGAGGTGTGTGTAAGCCGTTTAATAACACTCCCCCCCAGTGTAATCCCAGGCAATCCCACCTTTACTAGAAAAACAAGGGCCCCGCAATGGCCCAGCTCCTCTGGCACAGAGCTGGTCTTCCTCTGCTGCCGTGGCCAGGGCCTGAGCTGGCAATTCCCCCACTGACTCTATTTCCATCAGCGAATACCAGTGTGTCAAAAGGGAAGCGTACCAAGGGAGCATAATGATTTCAGCGGCTCTTTGTCAGTCTCCTGACAGCTCACCTGCCCGTCTCCCCAGGCTCGGTGGCAGCCCAGCTCCCGAGGCAACTGTCTGCCTGCTGTCGGGGATGCTGCCAGATCCCCCACCTCCCCTGCCTCCCTCTTCCCCCTAGGGAGACCGCGCTGTGGGGAATCAACCCAACCCATGACGTTAGGACGTCCTTGGAACCAGCCAAAAAAATGTCAGCTCCTTCCTTCCTAGGCAAATCCATTTCTTCTTGTCTCTACCTCCTCTCAGAAATTTAAGAATTGTACTTACTGACCTTTCATCTGATTTTGGGGAGGAGAGGGATTTCTCCTTCTCTCCTCTCCAAAAGTTCTCCATTTTTCACAGACTTCTGCACCAGTGTTGACTGCAGACATAACCTAAACACTGTAAAACTCAGCCAGAAAATTGTAATAATAAATGTTCACAGGGAGGAAACTCAGGTCCATCAGGCAACATTTTGCTCCCCTAATTTAACAGTGCTGAAGAGACGCTGCTTGGTGATGAGATGTACACCCTTCCCAGCCTACTGAATCCTGCATCCAAGGCTGGATTTCTCACTGGACATGGGGGTTACAGGACACAATGCTGTGGAAGGGTGATCCAGCTCAAGGGGACTGCCATGTACAGAGCTGACACAGTCCATCAAAATAAATCAGTTCACAAATCCCACCACATTCATCCACCAAAAGCTTCCACATTTTGCTTCATCTCTTTGTCCTCTGATGATGACAACCTAATGGGCCAGAAGGTTTTCTATATGTTGAAAGAATAAGGCAACAGCTTTTGCAGAGAGAACTTTAAAGACAGCCTGGGAGTTTGAATTTCAGAGGAAACTAGGAACTGAGCTGCTGGCCTCAGCTTTTCACCCTCCAGGGTCTTTTGCTTCCTTCCTGGTCCTCTCAGCCTCTTCCAAAAGTCCAACTCAAAAGGCCTGAGAGGTTGCTTGGGAAAAATAAACATCAGCTGAATCCCACACTACCAAATCTGTGCTTCTTGTATGGATTGCATGAGCCAGTGTGTACCTGGCTAAGTCGCTTGTGTGTCTCCTTTTGTCTCCTGTCCTGCAGGGAGCCTCTTCAAGCCTGGTGGTGAAGTTTGCGGACACAGATAAGGAGCGTACAATGAGGCGCATGCAGCAAATGGCAGGACAAATGGGCATGTTCAACCCCATGGCCATCCAGTTCGGAGCGTATGGCGCCTATGCACAGGCAGTAAGTATAGACACTGGCTCTATGCATGTTCACAGGAACAGGAGTAACACCTAGAATCGCACAAAACACATGTGAGCAGAAGGAAAACTGAGCAGAGGAGGAACCAGTGATCGGGAGCAAACTGAGCCGTGCCATCTGGGGTAGGAAAGGACATCTCCTTCAGAGGTGCAATACCTGCTTCTAGCAGTAACCAAACTGGTCATGTGTGTATCCATGCAAGACATTTCCTATAGGGTCTAAGCTATTGCTGTCAAATCCAAACACAGCTAGCATTAGACTTTTGGGTAAAATAGGCCTTGAATTCAGCTCATGTTAGTTCTCTGTTCCACGTTAGCACCATCTTGTGCTACAAAAGGTTTCTGAGGGCACAAATACCTTTCTGGCCCTCCTCTGCTAGAGGCCACACAGACTGGGATGAAGCGGGGAGATGGACCTCAGCTCCATTTTACCAGACCCCTGCTGTTCCAAGGGTCACTGGGGGTGTCTTTGGAGTGGTCACTGGGTAAAATGGCAGCTTTTGTCAGAAATTCTTTCAGGTTCATGAAAATATGTTCAATAATACTAAAGTGGATGAGCAAACATATGCAGACACACTATCATGGCTCCTCAAAAGAGTGGGATTTAAGTACACTGGGAAAGCACATCTGGTGTTTAAAGTAGTGTTGCACTGCCTAACTTCTTACTTACATATCTGACTTGGACCCCAGGTCCCTGAAAATAAGTGACTGTGCAGGGAGCAGGGCTGACAAAGTCCTGAAATGGATGCCTCTGGCATAAGTACCTTTCCTTAGGCTACAATTAACAAGGACCTGCAAGACAAGTTCAAGTTCAGGTAACTCCGTCTCTGCCAGATAGTTCAGAGGAAGGTAGAGGTGATCCCTGAAGGTAGAAGTGATCCCTGCAGCAGGCAGACACAATGTTGCCAGGTGACTTCAGCTGTCTTCTCTGAAGCAGAAGAAACAGGAGCATCTAGGTACTTCACCCATTTGGTGGTAAAATGTGGCTCTCTTGTACTCTGAGCTGGATTTGTGTGCAGAAGGGAAGTGCTGTTCATTCCATTTTCCAGAGCAACATCTTCTGAATGAGAGAGACCAAATGGCTTGCATTAGGTGGTGCAGGGCCAGCTCAGGAATCCCGTTCCAGTGTACCCATTCTCCCTCCAGCACACCTACCACAAGGCTCTGCTTTCTTCCCTGCCAATTTCCCTATTGTCTGTTGGCATTGTGGACTTCCCATCATATCCACATGATTATTTTTTTCTAAAGTGAGAGCATAGAAATTTCTGTCCTTCACTGAGTGTCACATACCTTGCTGGACACCTGGTACAACCCAGCCTGCCCTTTGCATGGGCCATATAAAGTCAGTATGTACCCCCTATTGCTACTCTGAACTTTTTTATTCCCTTCCCACTAGAAAAATTCCATTTTTCCTTCAATTTTTCCCTATTCATTTTTCTTCCCAATCAAAGATAATCTTTGTTGCTTCCTTTGTCCCCTAGTCCCTTCCTCACACGACAGAAGAGATGTCCCCTCCTCAGCCTGGCTGTATTTAACTGTCCTTCTGGCTGAGGAAGGCTGCAGGAAGGTGGAAAGAGACAGTAAATCACAGCTGAGCCAAGGCCAGTGGCCAGCAGCCTGGCAGGGGGATGCAGCATCTGTGACCCATGTACCAGGGGAATTAACAGGAGGCAACTCATGGGCAGCTGGGGGCAAACATCTGCAGAGGTTGTCAGGCAGGACACGCAGTTCCAGGGTTATGCTACAGGCATGGATCAGGCAGCTGGAGAGGTGGTAAAGACACCCCTCTCCTGATTCCCTGGACTGAAATCTTTTCTTGCATCATTTTTAATCTAGACTAATTCTAATTGCCATGGTAATAGAGTTATCTCAGATTTATACTGATACAAAAGAGGATGAGGTCTGCACCTTTACATCATGAAAGTTCCCTCCATCTATTTCTCACCAGATAATACAGGACTTTGTGAGGGCAGGAACTTGAGCGAGGATCTATCTCTGAAGAAGGAGTGACAACAATTCCTGGGTCTGCTCCTGCTCCACTTGAAACTAATGAATATTTTTCCTATTGATTTCTGTGTAAGCAGAATTGGACCCATCCTCTTTTTTTTTTTTTCCTTCTTTTTTATTTTCTTTTCCCTGGTAAATATGCTAATAAGGGGGAAAGAATAAGTTTTAGATCTAGACCCATTGGATATGACAAGCGGGTGACACCAATTACCCTGGGGACTTCAGAGCTGTCTAAACGATGGGATCACATTTCCATGTGGTGCCTGTACACCCAGAGCGTGCTCAGATGCTGTCTCTCAATCAGCCTCCCTATCTGTGTCTTTTCCTATCTGCTTCATCTCACAGTCTCACACAAAAGGGAAGGAAGGGAGCACCGAGGCTCTGTGACGTTCCCTCGGTCCTGATTAATCCACCTTGGAGTGCTGGCTCTTAGATATCAGGGTGATTGGCACCTCGCAAGTGCCAGCGGGAGATGGAGAGATCGATAGGGGGTGAGGGAAAGGGGGAGCAGTTTTATTCAGCCCGAACTGAAGTTGAAGAGCTAAAGGCAAGTCAAGAGGAGAGAAGGTGAAACAGTGAAAATGCTGGAGCAGGACAGCAGTGACAGCTGATGCCACTGCCACCAGAAACTCCTGTGACCTTGGTTGAAATGTTTGATCCCCTGGTCTCATTTGCCCATGTACAAGTAAAGCTGATGATCAGACTTACTTATTTCCCCTTCTTCCTCAGGGACATGTCTCTCTCTGGTGCTTTCTCTCCATGGGTTTTCATGCAGGGGTATGATGGTAAAACAAGTTTAAGAACTACCTCAGTGCTTAGTAGTAAGACCAGGACTAGCATGAGACAGTAAGTTCTCTGATTTGTACTCATAACTTTTCCTCCCAGGATCCCACTGCTGTCTTGAATGATGTCTCCACATAAGAACTCCCAAGCCAACCCATGAGAGCTGATTAATCAGTAGTTTCTAATGGTCCATCCCCATGGAGGAGGTTGCCAAGTCCCCCAGGTTTCTTGCTGAATTTCCTCCAAAGAGGCAGCACACACATCACTGGGACTGGATTACCTCCTGCAGAAAGGTCTTCATCCATCAAAGTGGCCAGTGCAGGAGAAACCCACACAGTGCAGCTGTGTGAGGGATTAGTGGGCAGCTGTGGATTTGCAAACCCAGCACCACCTCGGAGGAGAGGTGACGAGGGTCTCAGCCCATCAGTGTTTGAGTGGTAGTCGTTAGTGTTGCCACCATGACCGCTTTGGGCCCTGGCTCCTTTTTAAGTTGCCCCGTTTGCAGCCCCGCAAATGGACATGTCACAGTTCACTCTCTGTTGCCACTGCTGCCAAGCCACTCAACCTCAGTTTAAGTCATTCTAACCTTGGTAGCAGTGACAGCCTCTCTGGGCTAAGCAACTAGTCCTTGGTTTCAGCAGCCATATGGCCTCAGATACAGAGGCAAAAAAAAATCAGGAAGCAAAGGAAGTTCTCCTCTGTGTGTGGTTTTTGCCTCCCCTCCTCATGTGCCACCATCAAACAGACCAGACAAAGCTTGGCACTGGCTCTATGTGCTGTTTCACAAAATCACAGAATCACCTAGGTTGGAAGGGACCTTTTAAGATCATCTAGTCCAACCAATGGAAAAAAAAACCAACAAAAACAAATAAACAAACAACAACAACAAACCCCAAAACAATACAAAAAACACACAAAAAACCCCTCACAAATGATCGAAAAAAAACAACAAAAAACCCAAACCCAACACACCCAAACCCAACACCAATCCACTACTAATCCATATCCCCAAGCATTATGTCAGTTTGTCACTTGAACACCTCCAGGGATGGTGCCTCAACCACCTCCCTGGGCAGCCCATTCCAATGTCTGATAACCCTTTCAGTAAAGAAATATTTCCTAATATCTAACCTGAACCTCCTCTGGCGCAACTTGGAGCCGTTACCCCTTGTCCTACCATCTGTGACCAATCATTTCAGTGACATAGGAACTCACATTGGACCCACCTCACCTCTTTTGGATGCAGCTCAAGGCAAGTCAGGTTTCATGGCATCCTAGAGCTCCCAGTGCCCCTATACTAATTTGTTTCAGGTTTGGTAGGTTTTTTTGGTTGGTTTTTTTTTCAGTTTTTCTCTTTTCAGCAATATTCAAATTCATTTAACTTCCTCTTTCATGGGGCAATCTTTTTAGTTCACTCATGTGTAGAGCACCGGCCCTTTGTGTTGGCAGGTTACTGTGGATCTACATCAGCTGGCTATTGATAGTTATTTCTGCAGTCTGAGTTAAGGCCAGTTTGAGGTACAGCCTGGGGAGAAGGAAACTGATGCTAGGTGGCACCATCTTGGATTTGTTGGCAGTCTAGAACAAACCCGCAGGCAGAAACTAGCTCAGAGCAGCACAGCACACCTTCCTAGTCCCTGGTAAGAGATGGATTTTGGCCAAGTCCAAAATCATGAGCAGTAAAAGTCAAACCAGACCACGAATGGTGGTGGTATAGTCCTGGTCCACATAAACAACAGCGGTAAAAGCTCCTGCATGTCTTCTTTCTATGAAGAAAGCGGCAAATAGTTAGTGGATGTCTCATGTCACTGCTGCCCCACCATGCAGAAAAGGAAACGTGCACAGACCAAACAGAGTTGGGGAGATGGGAAAATGCAAGAGAGCAAAGCAAGAGCAAAGGACAGAGCCTTGGAAAGTGACAGATACTGTATAAATTATTTAATTTTTAAATTATTTAAAATAAGATCAAAGTCATAAATCAAGTTTGCATAAAAAATGGGGTGGGAGTGTTAGCCACGGTCTCCTGGCCAAATTCCAGCCATGGGACTGATTGCATCCTGCAGCAGGGGACAGGCATAGACTTAGTGAGTAAAAACAGACAGATGGGGACAGGGGCAACATAGGCAACGGTAGCATTTGCTCTCCAGCCCAGAACAAGTCCTTTCCCATCAGTAAATCCCAGGTCCCTTCACTCTGAAAAGGTACAAATGGCTGCAGCTCCTGAACTGCAGAGAAAAGCTACAACAAATGTGGGAACATCCAGCCCTGCGTAGCGCTCAGTCATCGTCATAAGTAGTCACCTTGGGAAGTCAGGGCGGCAGTGACCACCACGCTGACCATAGAAGTCGAGGTGCCCCCCTCTGCCTGCCTGTCCCTGCTCCTGTGGAGATGAAAGGATATTTTTGCTAAATGATCTGAGGTAGTGCTGAAGGGAAAAATTGGTTCTTCCAATATTTATCCAATTCGTACTGTGAAATTATTTTGGAAAGATACATAAAAAAATTCAGCTAGCCCTATGAAATCAGCGAAATGAATATAGACTCTATTCTGTACATAATAGTTATTATATTTAAATGATGAAAATGGGACAGTATATTTGGTAAATACTACCTGTTATGTAAATCACTTGTTCTGATCTGTTCTATTTTGAAGCCATAATATTTTATAGCAGGGCTAATACCATATTTCTGATCATCAGCTCCCTGGTAATTCAGAAATAATGGACACTTGGATTTGGGCTCTATTTATTTTTTTTAAAGTTTTTTTCCCAAAATTCTCAGGAAGATAGAAATCCAAACTATTGTGTATCAGACTTTGGAAAGACACTAAAACACATGAATCCAGGTGTTGCAGATTTGTTCATTTTTTAAAAAAATCTTAATTAAATTTAATTTTCATAACAGAAATTTTTGTTTCCAAGGGGACACTAAAATTGTCTGAAAGACAATTCTGATTTTTTTTACAGAATGTCTTGTTTTTGTATAAAAGCTTGGGAGATATTTTTGGGTTTATTTCCCAGTGGTCAGTTATGTAAAACAGATGTGAAATTGTTAATTCTGTGATTTTACAAAATATGAGTCCTCTTACTGCTTGATTGATCTCTTTACTTACCTCTTTCCATCACAGGGATACCATGAGGATTAATTAGCTAAGTGTTTGTATAGATCGTTAGAGTTGGGAAGCGTGGGATGCTGTTAGTACTCTTATTATTATTACTGAATGAAGAATATGAAAAGTCAAACAAAACGTCATGTGGTGCAGAGACGAGGATAGAAAATAACACTGAAAAAAAAAAAAAAAGAGAAGGTCATCAGATCGTTCAGAGTAAGCTTTCTGCAAGGGCAATGATCATGCTATTTCAAAAAGACTGCATCAGAAATAATCCTTCCCTCATCTCTTCCCCTTCTTCAGTTTCACATGTATTTCTTTGGGGGGCTGTGGAAGGCAGGCTGAAGCACCCTTGTCCTATTGCTAGCAGGAGGTTTTGGCCTTGAGTAGGTCCCTTCATCTCCCTGTGCATCTGTTCCTCCAGTAAGAAAAGGATAATATGTCCTTCTGTTGAGTGCAGTTGCATGGCCCTGCTCTCTAACAGTCAGTCGATGCCAGAGGCAGCCATCCTATTCCCAACCCCATCTCCTCACCCCATGCCTCTAGATTGACAGTGACCACACGGGGAACCACTTTTGGGAGAAAAAGTAGGAGTAAGCATTGTGATTGTGTGCTGCGTGGTTAAAGCTCCTCTGATATTGCTACAGAGCTGGTGCTCAGCAGCAGCAGGTGTGCATCTGTCCTTGTGCAAAGGCAGTGGTGAGACATGGAAAGGGAGAGGTGCATCAGCAACCTCTTGCATTAACATATCTGTGTTACAAAACTGCATCCTTTGCTGGTTTTCTATTTTAATCTCCCGTCCACATCACATAGGATGTGAGGTGTCTATTCATCTATTTGTGACAGAGCTGGATATACTTGAGGTAGAAATAAGGTGTGTGAGTTGAGGTATGAGTTGAAACCTCCCATCTCTCTCTGTTGATCAGCCATCACTACCACCCCTCCCCATACTTTGGATGGCCTTACCAGTGCCTCTCCAACTGCCCCATCATTTTTAAGCCCTAGGATGGGAACTGCAGGCTCATAACTCTTGAGGTGATGCCCATAGGTAGGATACAGTTTGGTAACATCTCCTGGTCTCCTCAGAAGATAAATATTTGAACATTAGTGACAACCAGGTTGGAGGAAAGAGGAAAAAAATCTATAAAATTGGATGGGAAAAAGCTCTAAGTGCTGAAGTAAAGATCATGCCAAGTAAGTAAGAGAAGCAAAAGGAAATACGTCCTTTCAGCTGAGGAAGGGAAAAGCTCCTCTCCGTCCCCTTGGATCAGTCTGAGATAATAAGGCTGCTGCCTTTCTGATTAGTGCTCTGTGGCCCCAACCCAGGCAGGGAAAATCTGCATTTCAAATGGCATATTTTAAAGTACACAATACCCAGGGGCCCTGCTGCTATTGATTTGCCTCTGGTGAGGTCACTGCCTCACTTTCTACAGCTTTATTAACTGGGACCATATACTGGGCCTCTTTCAAAGTGAAAGGAGAGTGGATGGGACATTTGTCTTCAGGGGGAGCTGGGGAAGGAGTGGGGTGACTTTTATTTGAGCTCCCTCGGAATGCCCCAGAGGCTCTGTAAGGGAGACTGTTGACCTTTACAGGACTTGCCCTTCTTTTGTAAATTTCCCTGGAGCCACCCTCAGGGAAGGAGGTAGGTCTATACCGTCAGCTTCTTTCAAGGTGAACAAGTTTCCGTCCTCCCACCCCTGCAATGCTGCTGCAGTTGGCCAGGCTGTGGCCATCAGCAGCTGGGAAGGAACCCCCCCTTCTCCTTTAACATTTATCCCTGAGCAGCTGCAACCAGGGACAGAAGGGCATGAATGGGGAACACGACAGCAGAAGAGTGGCGGGAGGGTTGCCAAGGGCTGTGATGACCAGATGTGGCTGAGATATGGTTGAGGTCCTGTCTTTAGCAAAGAAAGCAAAGCCTGGGGTATAGGGCTATGTTCAGGTATGGTTGCCTTCCAGCGCTGGAGGAGACCCTGGACTACCCCATGGTCTGGCTCTGAAGGCTGCAGTGAGGTCATGAAGTACAAGGCTTCAGGTTATTTCATGATGCCACAGGGATTTCCAGGTCTCTGAGGCATCTTGTGTACCCGCAGGGCACTGAGCGTAACAGAAGTGGGGTTGCTGCTCCCTGCAGGATGCCTGCTGTAGCAGAAGCAACTGAATCTAGTTTCCCAAATCACAGGTTAGGGCCTTAGTTTTACTGCATTAGCTTTTTAACCCCAAGCTAAATTTAACCTCTTTGCTCCTCAAGCTCTAAATTCAGTCTCTCTGGGAGTATGGCCAGTTTTAAGGAACTGTTTCACTGAAACCCATGAGGCTTTGGGCTGCGGACCCTGCACCTTCAGCACTAACCAGCAGATTAGGATCATCTTGCTCTTCTCATAAGGAGACAGAAAACACCTTCTTCTTTCTGAAGATCTGTGACAGAAAGTTATGAATGACGTTACACTGCAAAAGGAGCATGCATGTAGCCAAGTGCACCTGTCATTATGGGGTTAACTCTGAATAGCTTAGAGACATCCGTAAGCAGGAAAAAAAGTTGCATAAGCCATAAATAATGCCACAAGTGATTGCCTAGCTCTGTTGAGTGCAAAATGGAGATTGTCTTTGGAGCAGCACAATCATCTGTACTACCGTTGGCAATGCAGCACATTTTAGATAGAGCTCTGTCTCTCTTGAGGCACAGGTGAAACACAAATGAAAAAAGGGATTAACACTTTTCTTTTAAATGGTGGGGAACCATTTAGAGGGTCCAAAAATATGTGCCAGGAGCCAATGTAAGAAGTGTGAATGATCTCATTTGATTGTGTTGGTACGTGGAACTGATCACCTCGGGCTCCACATACAGCCAACAGGGAGAAACAAAGGTGTGATTCATCTGCCCAGAGGCATTTGGGGACAGAAGGGAGAGATGAATCTTGGTTTAGGCTCCTTTGCCTGTTATCACATAAACCACAACAGGTGACCAGCTCAGGGGAAACCCCATCTGTATCTAGTTTACCGAATGTGACAGAGGAGAATGCCAAAAGAAGTTCCCTGCCTGCCCTAGGAGGTCTCTGGTACAAATACCAGGCTGTTATCTGCCAGCCAGACTGACCATGGCACACACACGACTGGGAATATCTCATTCCATGTTTTGAGGTGGATTTGTTCATGCAGCTCTGGTCAGCTTTGGAGAAACACAGAGAAAAGTAAGCAAAGACCAGACTGGGACCGTTCCCAGCCCTTGCAACTGCATCCATCTCAGAGAGAAGTTGCTTTGATCCGCAGAGCTAGGTATTTCCTACAGGCACAGATCTTGGCCATCATTTCTGCAAATGGCCAGTTATATACTCAGCTGTCCCCAGGTGAAAATACCCAGCATGGAAAATGAGACATGGGTCAGCACACTCAGCACTAGAGTCAATCCAGTGTTAAAGATGGATGGATTCCCCCTTCCTCATTCACTTCATTGGCATACTTACTAAAATCACCTGCTCAGTGCCCCTGGAGAATAAACTCAAATGATGTCTAGAAAAAAATGTAGTCCTTAAAGGGGAATATCAGCATTGTCCTATAATAGAAAAGATTGTCTAATCACTCCATCAGTAATTACAAAGAACAGGATATCACTAATTAAAATGTGAAAGTGTCTTATGCAGGGTATAATAAAAAAGGGTAATTAACAATCAAAGGGAAAGCCACCACCTTGCCACCAGTCTGCATTAGGCTACAAAAAATAGTAATACTCAACTCTAGTACAGCACTTTTCATCTGTAGATCTGAAGGCACTCCTGTGCGGGGAGGCCAGTATCCTGTGTCCCATTTTGTCACTGGAGAAACCAAAGCAAGTTACACAACACGTCAGAGGCAGAGCATCCTTTGGTATCTTTACAGATGGTGACAAGGGAAGTTTCAGCATTTGGACAAGCGCAGTGATTTCAAGAATTTCTATTGGTGTATACATGTATGAACAGCTAATCTTAGCGAATATTTCTATATAAAACCAAACAGTAGGGAACAGTGTGCTCCTTGCCATGACTTTTGAGGTCTGTTTAATGCTGGGAAGCATGTCCTGTGTACTTAAATAACACCATCAGAGGGTGATTTCTTGATGGGAGATGGTAGAGTGAAATCACAGAGAGCAGCAAAACAAAGATACTCAAGTTCTGGAGACAGCAAAGACATGAGTCACTTCTAAAATCACTACAGAAAAGCAGTTTCCTTCTCCACTATTATCATCAAGTCACACATTACTGGAGGCTAGAGAACGAACAGAGTGAGGTTTCATTCTCTACTCATCCTCTTTCCCCCCCACTTTCTCTAAGCACCCAACATCATTCTCTAGTGGGGGGTTGGACACAGATCCAGACATACCTCTTCTGGCTCTTCGTGCAGCTCCTTCACACCACTTCAGCCGTACGGAACACATGAACTGCGACAACTGTGTGCTAGCTTGAGAGTGTAAAATAATAATAGCAAAGTCTGATGATAGCAAAGCCTGGTTTTAATGTAAGAAGCATTTCCAGCATGCATAACAATTCACCACTCTTCTGCTCCAAAATTTTTACACCCAAATGCCTGAAAAAATAACTTGGGCTCCTCATTTCTGCCTTCTGTAGGTGGCCTAAAAGAAGGAGCATTTTGACCACTTTCTGGAAAAAAAAAATAAAATTTAGGAAGTCATCCCAGATCAAAACCACAGGGAAGGGGTTTCCTATTACACAGCATTATCTTGCTGAAGGAGGGGACATCCCTTCTCTTGTATAGCTCTTCTGGGAGTCTCTGCTTGGTTGTGCTAGAAATAGTTGCTGTAATCTGTTTAGGTTTGGTCATGATTTTGCTCAGTGCCCATCAGTGGTCTCCCAGCAGCATGAAAAAAAAATATTTTTGTCATTGACAGATTAAAACAAATCTGGCTATCCCCAGAGAACTAGCTAAGCTTGCTCCTCTGGAGAGGGGCTCCCCCTCCTCAGCGTTCCACATACATTGGTCTCCCATCAGCACCCACCAGTGCTTTCCCAGAGCTTTGCTATAAGCAATGTAAGCCATGAAACCTCTCTGCTCAGGAACTTATAAAAGATTTTTCTCTGCCTTTCACATCAGGAAAGGGCCAGGTAGTTAGAGGACTGAGTCCAGTTTATGGGAGACACTGGGGAAAACATTCTTGGTGTGGGGACCATAAAGGCCTCAAGATGCAAAGATGCTCTTTGCCTCTAACCCCTGTAGCGAGAAGGAAGGCCAAGGCTGGGTGGGTACCACAGGCATGGTGAGCTGACATCTCCAGACAGAGGGATGCCTCACACCCTCACCGGGTCCCCATCCTGGTGCAGGTGCCGCGGGATGCCCTGCTGGTGACTGCGTGATATTTTTTCCCTGCTCTCTTTGTTCCAGCTGATGCAGCAGCAAGCCGCGATCATGGCTTCCGTGGCACAGGGTGGCTACCTGAACCCCATGGCAGCCTTTGCTGCCGCCCAGATGCAACAGATGGCGGCTCTGAATATGAACGGCCTGGCGGCCGCCCCCATGACACCAACCTCAGGTAAGAGGCTGGGGGGGAGGTGAGGGGAGGGGGCGTGGACAGGGCGGAGGACAGGAAAATCTGGCCACATCACAGTGGAGACCTGGCAGGACATGTTTGTGGACATGTTGAGCCCTAGTGGGTGTTTACAGAAATGTTGGTCTTGCTGGTGAAGGCCATCTGGAGTGAGGAGTAGAGTCCATCAGATCTTTCTGTTGCCTGGAAAAGGGGCAAAGGGGCAGAGGAAGGCTGTTACCACCTGGGTAACAGGGCTGGGGACAGCTGGGGGGTCAGCTTCCATGTCGTAAAATAGCTCTAAGAGCAAAATCCAAGGGCTCACCAGCAGTGGGCTGTTGGGTTAGCTGTGCTCCATGCCGAGTGGCACTCACAGAATCCCAGAATCCCAGAATCACCTAGGTTGGAAGGGATCTTTTAAGATCACCTAGTCCAACCAATGAAAAAAACAAACAAAAAAAACCCAAAAAACCTAAAAACCCAACCCAAACCAACAACAACAAAAAAAAAACACCAAAAAAAACACCAAAAAACCCCCACACAAACCTCACACCACACCCAAAACACCACCAACCCAACAGTAATCCATTATCCCCGAGCACCATGTCAACTCGTGTCTTGAATACCTCCAGGGATGGTGCCTCAACCACCTCCCTGGGCAGCCCATTCCAATGCTTGACAACCCTTTTAGTAAAGAAATATTTCCTAATATCTACCCTGAACCTCCCCTGGCACAACTTGAAGCTATTACCCCTTGTCCTATCATCTGTGACCTGGGAGAAGAGACCAACCCCTGCCTCTCTACACCCTTCTTTCCTCACTGGTGGATGAGGACAGCCAGAGGGTTGAGACCCACCAGAGTTGGGATGCAGAGGTCTTGTTGTGGACGAGGAAGGGTGCTGGCAGGGAAGACACTGGAAAGGGCTCCCAACCCTCACCCTTCCCTCTCAGTCTTATCCCTCACACAACTTTCCTTTAGCTGTGAGCACAAATAGCACAAAACATCCCCCAGTGACCTACGTGGTGGTGCATGTAGATGTCCAAGGGGTCAGTGCTGGTGCTATCACAGTCAGGCTGGTCCAAAGACACAACATAATTTGTGGTGAGATTCAATATCATTAACAAGATGAGCTATGTCTTTGGGACACATAAGCCTTTTCCCCACTGTGAAACAGAACAGAAGGTACTCAGGGAAGACCTCTGGTGCTTCCTGGAATGCAAGCGTTTGGTGAGAGGGTTTCTGGAACAGAGACAGGTAGTCACTGAAGGGCTGCCAGGATCTGGCCAGGATGTGAGGTGTCACAAGAAGCCCATGTTAGGAGCTGCAGTCTATGATCCAGCGTACAGAGAATTAAGATGAGGAGGGAACAACACCGGCTTTCCTGGGGCTTGAAGCAGAAGGAAACCATTCTGAGCAGGAACAGACCAAGGAACTGGTAGTCATGTAGTAGCGTGTGGCCTATCAGCAGGGAAGTGGGGCATCAGGAAAAGTGGGGCTAAACCATGGGAGGAAAGAAGTGAGAATTTTGACAGCTTTGCAATGAGTACCAATGAGTCTGGTAGGGAAGCAGAGTACTCAAAGGTGCGTCTGTGGAGGACCATTTCTAAGGGAGAGATTGGGTTAAAAGTGTCTCTAGGGTGATGCAGGTTGTTCCCGTGAGAGGCACTGGAGATGGGACTGTTTTCAGAAAATATGTGGCACACCAATGCCCTTGTGTGAACCTGGAAACATCAAGCTGGCCTGGAGGGGACCGGCTTGACAAAGGTTTGGGGTGAGACACGAGAGGAGCGAGCTATGCCTGAGCCATCTGTGGTGCACGCAGCACTGGGCAGAGCAGGGTCTGGGACTCCTACAAAGCGGAGCAGTAAGAGAGAGGAAAAGAGTAGCTACATTGCCAAGCATGGAGAAATCTGGAGCAGAAAAAGGCTGTCTGACAAAGCAGCCAGGAAAGGTGCCTTCCGGCTCAGAAATGGGTGGCAGGGAGACCAGGCACCGCAGCTGTACAGGTTTGGGGGCCCTTCCTAATGAACCAACTCAGCTAACATGTCTGCCAAAGAAAACCTCCCCGTCCACGCTCAGTTTAGCATCTCTTTGCAGTCTGTAGCTGGGAACAATGTCAGCAGCTGCCGATCAGATACGTACCTTTTCCTTTGCTTGAATTAGAATATGAAGGAGAAGAAAAAAAAAAAAAAAAGAGAGAAAGGCTGATCTCATTCCACATGAACTTTGGAGAGCCAAGGAAAAGCGCTTGACTCAAAAATCTTACACCACAGTTTTCGAGATATATGTTTACACAATGATAAATGTATAAACAACAAGTCGATGGAGCTACTGCAAATCCAAATAGAAAAGTGGCTTAATTATATGTGCACCCTTTAAACCTGCTGCTGGAAAGATTATCATATTTGCATTAGCTAGATTTGTTTTGTGTTGGTGGGAGCAGAGAGAGTCAAACAAAGACTGCTTGGAATTCAAATGCTCTCAGGGCCTGGAAAGCTGAATCCAGGCGGTGGTTTGTGATGGCCTCACCACAAAAGAGCACAAGCTCTTTTGCATATAAATAAGTCTTGAGAATGAGTGAGTTCTGTGACATAAGTGTGTAAATAGCAGTACAACAGCCAAATTCTGTGCCTGCCATGACATCCAGCACATGAAAAATATCCCAACCCTTCTTTGGTGCAAATTCTGCTCCTCTTCTGATGGCCCTGGAGCCTTTTGGGGACTCAAACTCATATTGTCAGAGTACAGGAGAGGAAGCCTCATGTTTTTTGCATGCTTCCCAGAGCACCCGTGACTGGTCATTATTGAAAATAAGATGCTGGCTTAGATGATCCCTTGATCTCTTTCATGGTGGCAGATTTTGCTCTCTCCTTATGACATGTTTTCAATCATGAAGCCTGTGCACCTTGGCATTATTGCAGATTTACCTTGAATGGGTAGCTTCCTTCGTGAAAAACCTCTGTAATGGGTTGTGGAAATGTCTATTGACAATTATTCCTTGGGTGAAATGTTTAGACTTTGAAATGATTCCTTGTATTACTACAACACCCACAAAGCTTGTGATAAGGAGCATAGAAAATATTTCACATAACGTCTGAGCAAGCAAGCCTACAACACTAAAAGCGATTTCTGAGTAGCCGGGAGATATCTGAAGCCTAACATGAATTCTCCTGCTGGCTTTTGTTAGCATTCAGAAAGCCAAATGGAAAATGATCATTCTGCTTCATAGCAGGATTTCCAGTCATTGAAGTATATCTTTGTTCTGACTTGGAATGAAAATGAAACATTTCAAAGTCCTCTGAAAAACAGGCATTAGAAAAAGTGTTTGGAACATTGGAAAAAAAAAAAAGTGTTTTGATCTTTCCTAAGCAAAAGAAAAATTGTGCTAGAAAAAGGACACTGGTAACCCAGAAGTCCTAGAGGTTTTGGAGGTATCGGCTTATCACAGTGCCTCTGTGTTGGCATCTTCAGGCCTCCTAATCCAATCCAAGCCAAATCTGTGCATCCTACCTATAGGGGAATGGGATCCTTAGGACGTGACCACGAGTTCATTCAGACTCACAAGTTTCCATTGAACCTGAGTACTTAAAGAGTTGTGGATCCAGGCAAATCTAATAGACTAGAGACAGGATCCATCTGACCTGGCTTCAGCAGTACAAAAGTTAGACGTGTAGCTCAAACTAGTTAGCTGGCCTGCCTGCAGTCAATGGTGAGCAGTAGGTAGTCCCAGAGAGTAATTCAGATCATAAAAGCTTTATGCTGTCTGCTGGCTTTTTGACGGTTCCCCATCAGGAGTCAGGTTTATCTCACACAACAGTCTGTAATTGCAAGGCAATTAAATTGACATCTCTGAAAGTTTGGTTCAAGTTTTGCATTTCTCCCATCATTTTTATAATCAGGGTGAAAAGTAAAACTGCAGTGGGCCTGCCCCTCTGTTGATTGCACATGTGGCCTAGAAATGAAATTTCATTTAGGATTCCTTCCTTCTCTTCTCTCTCCCTCCATGTTGTAACTCTGCAACTGGTGTAGCTTCAGCAAGAGATCTCAAACCAGGGATGAAACCCACAACTGGCATGCATCACTGCCATTTGTTCTCTGTGGTGGCATTATGCCAGTTTTACTCCAGCTACAGATCTGACCTCTCCAGGGGGGTTCTTTATAAGAAGAAAATTAAAGAATTGCAATGAATATGCCTAAACTCCTTAGACATGCACAAAATAGCAAGCGCAAATCCCTTGCTGCAATTTTAGAAAAAATTACTTACATTGTCTATGCAAATAAAGGAGAGATCCAGAAAAGCAACTAAAATTTTAACTAGTCTTTGTGATTTGCAGGCTGATGGCATATGCTAAGTGCATTGCCTTTGGACTTTAGTTGCCACTATTGGCTCCCTGTACCTCCACAGAGGGCATTTTTAAAGGCCAACACCATTTAAATAAGCAAAGGGAAATAAGCAGCTACTCTGCTCAGGGTATAAGAAAAGAGCTGAAATATTGCCTGCTTTTGGGGCTGCTCAAACTAGAACATATTAAAACATCTCATGCATTTGTATTGGCTTTCTTAAAGCACCAACACAGATTTTAAGCTGTCATTAAAGTGTGTTATTGGACTAAACCATCATGGAATGTTGCTATGGTACAGAAAATTTCTGCAATTGGTTTAAAAAAGAGGTTACTGCAAAAATGGTGCTTTCAATCAGTAGTATAACCTGACTCAGAAAGTTATTCCTGAAAATAACATAGTTTAACTTCCCACCCACAGCTGGCAAGGGAAAAGTATGGTTTCATACTTACTGAAAAGTCTTTTGGCCTTCCGAAACATCCTGAATATGTTGCAAGAAACAGACTGCCCAGTAATTTTAAATATACATAGGAGAAGACAGTGAGGCAGCAAGGGGATTTGATTCTCTCTTCAGAAATTTAAGAATTCTCTACCAGTGGGTGATGGGTTCCCACCCAAACCATAAAGACTAAATTGTTCTTCTAAACTAACAACATTAACAGGAGGCATCTGGGAAGAAGGAGAGGAGTACAATCCTATGAAAGAGGCTAATGTAGCCCAAATTTTGCCCCCATTGAGTGGGCGATCTCTGCTAAAACTCTGTATAGTCAAGTTTGGGCCAACCAGTGACAGCAAAAAACTCCATATCACCAGATATGCCAAACCTTGTAAGGTTCTTTGGTACTAAGAAAGTTCAAGATGAGTTGAACATGAAATGTGTATTCATGAGAGAGTGTAGACAGAGTAGTCCTGGAAATTGGTATGCCCACAAAGCTGACATATCCAAAGAGAAACTGGGAGCAACCACTGTAGAAAGGTGGGATTGAGAATCTGCTTCTGGTGTTAAATGATATCTAGGAAAGAAATGTCTGGTTATTTAGTAATTTAAACAGGTAATACTCGAGGGAGAAAGCTGAGAAGGAAGGGTGATTTTTCTATATTCTTCTATTGCTTGATGTTAGCAATGAGACCATGATCACCAAGCAAAAGCTTCATTCTGTTGAAGGTTTTGCAAGCCTTTCTCCAATGCTTTCCAAAGAGAGGAGCAATGGCAGGGGGTCCCTTTCTTTGCGTGAGAGCTTGGGAGGTTTTTCGTGTCTTGGATTATCAGAAGGTTTCTGTGTGGAGGTCACAGCTGTTGTGCCAGTAGTTTTCTCTGTGTATTTATTGCTTCCATTCCTCTCCAGCTCTGATTATGTGTCCTTCCCACCTGCAGGTGGAAGCACGCCTCCTGGCATAACTGCACCAGCTGTGCCTAGCATCCCATCTCCAATTGGGGTGAATGGTTTCACTGGCCTCCCGCCGCAGGCTAATGGGCAGCCCGCCGCAGAAGCCGTGTTTGCTAATGGCATCCACCCTTACCCAGGTAAGCCAGACCAATGCTATGCCCACAACCTGCTCCTTCAGTCTTAGGGGGGTTATCCTTATACACAGGCTTTGATGAGCATGAGCCACCTCAGAAAGATTATATCTCATGCCTTCAAAGCTCTCTCTAGCATTGGTGCACTTAGGTCTTATCCAGCTACAGATGTTATACACTTAAATCTGGGTGAAACACACCAAGGGATGTTGGAGGTGAAAAATTTTTTATGCGGGATAATTGAATGCTCATCTGCTGGACAACTTGTCTGGTGAATACAATTGGGACACCCAGCACGTTTTGCTTCAGCAGAAGCCTGGCCAGTTCATGCTGGCAGGTCTCCTAGCAGTACTCCCAAGGGTCTTGCTCAGGGCTAGCCTTGAATGAGCTGTGCTAAGCCTGACTACATCTCCTAGCACCCACCATTGGTATGTCCTGTTGGGATTCCCTTGCAGTTGGATGGGTCTGTGAGGACAAGCCCAGAGGGTACCCATGGCTACTGACCCACACTGCTCCATGTCTCAGACCATGTGCACAGGCAATAGGTCCTGGTGTCCAAAACACTCACTGCATCCAAATCCTGTTACCTTACCAGGCCTGGAGTCTGAAGCTCCTTTTAACAGCCACAGGGCAGGCTCAGTTTCACCCACCAACTGCGACTAATTCAAAAGATGCCAGTACTGAAGGTGTGATTTTGCAAGCCCTAGCAGTCAGCCATGAATGAGGGAAGTTAAAGGATACATACCTACCTCTATACTTCTACTTACAAACATATGGACACTCTCAGGCTGTTTTCACCAAGAGCTCAGGACCTTACAAGTCCTAAGTCTGCACCTACAGTTTTTCAGCATCCTCTGGTTTTGAGATAGCCCTCTCCTCCAAGCTGTATTTCTACTAGAAAGATATTCTTTACCATTGCTGTATGCATACTAATAATAACAACCATAGCAATAAAAAAATTAAGTAAATGTTACTAATTGATCCCGGCCACCAGCTGGCAAAGGTCTATTTTACCCTGGGGCACTCATAGATTGATCTAGTGTGTTAGGAAATCAAACACTGCGTCAGATGCCCCATCCAAAAAGCCCACAAAACCCCTGAGAAAATTCTTTCAATCTCAGCTAGTCCTGGACACTCAGAAGATTCAACATTACAGGAGGCTTTAAGAGCTACAAGAAAAAATATCACAATGTAGAAGTACAAAGTCTTAGATAATTACTGCTCAGACAATGTCACTGAAAAAAAACCCATGAATGTAGCAAAGGAAAGACTAGAAATAGCAAGAGTATTGAAAAAATAATTTTATTTCCCCACCTTGTAAACATTTAGCCACAAGTTCAATTTTAATCAGATGTGAAATAAAGGGGCTTACTGTGCTAAAAGTTAGGCATGCATATACATGTTTGTAGCAGCTTAGAGGGATGGGGAGCTCATGGAGGCTTACAGAGGCGTCAGAAGATTGAAGGGAGTCCTTAGTGTGCTCAGTGAGCTCAGCCACAGCAGCAAGAGAGCACCGTATGTTTAAGGTTATATAGAATCATAGAATCATAGAATTGCTTGAGTTGAAAGGGACCTTAAAGATCATCGAGTTCCAACCCCCCTGCCATGGGCAGGGACACCTCCCACTAGAGCAGGTTGCTC
>JAOQGH010000019.1:8939614-8999789 GCA_025769975.1 Gallinago jamesoni
ACTTGGCTTGGTTGAACTTCATGCAATTTGCACGAGCCCACCTCTCCAGCCTATCCAGGTCCCTCTGGATGGCATCCCTTCCCTCCAGCGTGTCAACTGCACCACCAAGCTTGGTGTCGTCAGCAAACTTGCTGAGGGTGCACTCTATCCCACTGTCCATGTCACCAACAAAGATGTTAAATAGTACTGGTCCCAGTACCAACCCCTGAGGAACACCACTCGTTACTGGCCACCACTTGGACATTGAGCTGTTGACTGCAACCCTTTGAGTGCAGCCATCTAGCCAGTAAAATATATAGCCAACTCTTCAATTATCCATTTATCTAAGTATCTACCTGTTTGCCAGTCTATCATCTCTCTGTTTATTCATCCATTTCTATCTCTATCTTTTATTCTTCTCTGCTTTATCTAGCTCCTTTTAGCTAATCTTCCACGAGCCATTACTGCAGAGATCAGAGAACAGATGATATTTCTAGATTAATCTTAATGACTTGAGCTTTCATTACTGTCTCCAAATACCCCGTAATTAAAGAAAGTTTTCAGTTAGGTATTTCATCCATGATTATATAAGTCAATGGCCTTAATCTGATTCTCTCCAAGTTTTGGAGAGACTTGCTCAGCTGGCAATTCACAATAAGTCCCTGCACAAACACCAACAGCCTGACACACTGAAAGGTGAGAGTCATCCCTGCTTCACCACACTGCCGTCAGAGATGGTCCTTTCCGCCGGTACAGCTGACATCCAGATAGCCTGCTTTGTGTAAAATTTGAATTTATCTTGATGTGTCTTCAGCTATAAAGTGGTCTTTCTTGGTGCACAGCTTCCCAATAACTTAGGGACACCTTAAGTTACAGCAGAGGTGTAGAGGGAACAGTGGAAGGCCAAACCCCCACCTCTTATTTTACTTCTGCCTGTTCTCATGGCAAGGAAACACTGAAAGCAAGTTGCTTTGTAGAAGTTTGGGTGTAGGACACACCATATGTTTGCTCCATTGTACTCTCTTCCTTCTTGTGAGCATTTATGCACTCTCCAAAACATTACTTCTTGCCACGGGTTTTATTGAGGCCTGGAGCTTAGCAGCATTAAAAAAAAAAAAAAAAAGGATTAGACATTTATATGGGTAATGAGAACATCCACAGTCACATTAGACTGGATAAAAATGTAAAAAGGACACAAACCTTCATGCTTTGTGATATAAGCCAGCCACTAATTGCTTGGGGTTAGAAAGAAATTTTCATCACTGGGCAGCTTATTCCATCATTGTTCATTATGGGATTTTTCACACTTTCTTCTGTAGCATCTGTTACTGGCACTGACCTGTGGTTCTGCAAGTCTGTGTTTCTAAATGCAAGAGTAGAAATAAAATAATAAAGCTGAGCATGCAATTGCACTACCATTATAGAGAAGAAAAAAACATGTCAGTCCCCATCCAAAGTCAGCATCTTCCAAACAAGTTTCTTTTATAGTATATTTCTCATTTTGGAAGTGGCCAAGAGTGCTGCAGTGTTATGTACATAACCATAGTCTTGCTATGATTATGACTTGCAATATATTGTTTAAAGCCTGAATTTTGCTCTCAGATACTCTTTCATACTCCACAAAAAACTGAAATGTGGGTTCCCAGCATTATATCCTGTAGCACAATGGTCTTTGTTGAGTGAAAATAACAAAACAGGACAATCAAAATCTGTAGAGGCATGACATCCACATCATTCAGGCCCAAATAAATCCCATTAATTGTGCAGTTTGTCTACATGTCCACCTCTGTATCTAGCTATAACATTTTTGATGCTGCATTCAAAGGACCCAAGAACTCCACAGTATTTGCACTATAAAAACAGGTCCATATCATGTAATTGTATTTACCCTGTAGTTTCTTTAGTTCCACCTCTTTTTTTTTTTTTTTCCCCCCTGTCTTCCCCTGTGCTCTTTTATAACATTCCCTTTGTCTGGAACACTAGGTATCAACTGAGTTACCTACTGAACCATCCATGGCTTTGGGGCAAAGGCAAGAGTAGGTTGAATGTCCCGACTCACCAGGTCTCTGATCACTGCCCTGGTGCCTGCAGGAATTTGCTTTTTCCATGGCTCTGGCACAGCCGTGAATCCATGCAGTAGCACTAGAAAAACGATCCTTGCAGGCATACTTTTTGCAAGCCTTGCTCTCACCTTCTCCAAGCTCAGCCAGTACATAATGCCTCACAGCACGCTTTTTGGCATGGACAGAATCACAAAGGAGTAAATATTTCCCCTTCCACTAGTCTGAGCCCCTTTGGCAATGTAGCCTTTTTTTTTTCCTTTTTTTTTTTTTTTGTATTAACACCTGCCCTTTAGTCTTTCAGCTTGCAGAGGTATTGAACGTGGCAATGTGTCACAACATATAGTGGGGACAAAACATAATCTGTTGTGCCATGATTTTGTGAGTCACTTTGCAGCAGCGCAAGGGTATCTGCCATTTCCCCATTAGCCATAGTAACAGGGACTGAGCTCTTCTGCCAAAGCTTCTTAGCCACCCAGAGCCCAGTCCCTCTTTTATAACAGTGTGTGTGTGATGTACAATAACAGTGGAGACCATCTGCACCAGTTTCTGCTGTCTCACACCATCAGCACTCTGCTCTCCAGCATCAGGTCCTGCCCCGCTGGACTGCATTGTGAGCACTAGGTAAAAGACAAACTCCAAAAATAAAGCCTTCTTGGGAAGAGAAGGGGAGAGAGAGATGAGAAAATGGTGAATGTAAAGGGCAGCAAACAACAGAGAGAAGAAATTGGCTGTCAAAGGATCAGTGAAATGAGGCAATTAGAAGGAGGCACAGAGCAGAGCCCCCAGAAGAGAGTGAGGACTGCTCTATGGTCTCCTGCCCAGTGATGTTCCAGGAAGAAGTGGAAATGCACGCTATAATATCCAACATCTCCCAAACAAACTTATTCCTCCTGGACCAAGGGATGTCCAGCTTGCCCAGAGCCAGAAATAGATCCAGTGATATGGCAGCTTTGTGAAGCCTCAGATGGGGAATCCTTTCCTGGATGCAAGTTCTTCAGGCATTTCGGCTGGGCTTAGGTTGTGGAGGAACATAAAAGCAAAGTTCCCTCGGTTGCTCATAACACATTATAAACTTGTCACCTCATCTGCTGTTTCTGTTTCTGGCTACCCACCACTGCCAGGACGGGCTCATGCTCTCCTCTCTGCCAACACAGCAGACAACATCCACTCTCCATTGGTTATACTGTGGGTATGTCTAGGCAAGCAAGACAGCAAGATCCACTTTATATCCTATTTGGGGTCCAGCCCTCCTTGGTGAGGACTAGCTGATGTTATGAATGGGCAGCCAAGCCCTTATGCCCACATGTTTCCAAGCTACCATTGAGATTGGCAGTGAAGGTACGCCCCATAGGTGAATTCCTGCACTGTAGAAACTCATGTCTAGAGAACTGAACCGAAAACATCATTTTCTTTTGCTCAACAAAGATCTATCAGGCAGCACCCATTGCCAGCAGAGACAGGATTCAAACTTCATCTGTAATTATTATCATTACCCAAGCTAATTTTGTAGGGGAGGAGTTGCCGGCATGCTAATATGACAGCCTTATCTATTAGCTTGTCAATTAGCTAGCAGATCTGCTGATGGGCAGGCTCTGGGCCAGTTGGTCCCAGGATCAGTCCCCATCACTACAGACACCATCCTGTGATATTGGGCAAGATCAGGGCTTCACTTGTGCAGGCAGAGAAAGGGACTGAACTTACCCCACACCTGACATTTCAGTCCGGGAAGATGTCAGAGAAGAAGAGTTTGGAGAGGAGGTAAATCAGGAGAACAGAAACATAATGACCTGCCTCCACCTGAGGAAGACCCAGGGTGAAAACCAAGCCCTGCAGTGTTCAGTCCAGACATACACCATGCCCTGGAAATGTACCTGGCTCAGCAGCCCCCAGGCTAAGTTACTTGCTATAGGAAATCTTCGGCAGTGTTGTGTTTGTCCACTCTAAATCTCCAGATGAGAGCTTTCCTGTTCATATTTTGTATCAGCAGTTCCAAAACTGCAACAGTGAGCACCTGAAATATCATTATGACTAGGAAGCATTTATTTGACCCATTTGTAACAATCTGCCACATGCCATAAACCACGCTTTACTGGTAAAATAAATAAGAGAAGGAATGCACTCATTAAAAATATAATAACAAGTTGCCATCTTCAATTGTAGTCTAAGCTACTTTAATGATGCCATGTACTTCCAACAATCATGCTGCAGCCATAATGAATGAGGTTGTTTAAGGCAGTTGTGGGAGCCTTTTGAGAGCCAAAGTGCTTTCTCCTCTGATCTGGAAGAAGGTATAAATACAAATCAGGCTCTGTGCTGATGTTTTCAGAGGCACCTAAGTGAGTTAAGACCTTGAGCTTTATTTTTAAAGGTGATTTAAACTAAGCTCCCCAAAAATACAGAGTTAAGTGTCTTAATAGCTTTTAAAACATGACCCTGACTTATGTGTTTATGGCCTTAGGCAAAAGGAGGGAAGTCTGGTCCTGACTCTGCTGTTGAATTAATTTGTCACCTTGGCCAGCCACCTCCACCTTTCTGCATTTCCAAGTCTTCTGTGTCTTTCTTGCTTTGTCCAGTGGAAAGTCTTCAGTGCCAGACATAACTTCTATCATGTTTTTGTACAGCACCCATCTCAGCAGCAGCTCGATTAGGTATGGGGCTTCGAGGCAGGACTATTAAGGAAATAATAAAGATAATCCTGACTTCCAGGAATGAACAACATGAATTTTAGAGTAGGCCCATATGTTGTCCCACACAAGCATTTACAAAACCTGGGGATGCTACCAAAAAGGCTTTTCCAACTAATAGGATGGAGGGAGCACAAATGCACTGGATTTCTTGGCTCCTTCGACATGTAGGGGAAGAGACAGTGGGACAACATGTCTTTGACAGAGTAGCGTCCAGCCCCTAAATGGTGAAATGAGACCATAAAACACAGGATCAGTCTCTGTTTTCTGCTGGATCAGCACATTCTTTCTGTTATTGCAGTTATTGTTGTGTCTGAATACCTAATTAATTACAACAGTAAACGCTGGCTTCTTTAATCACAGCATCAGCTGTCCTAATCAATCTTAATAATATGGAATCTGTACTATGGCACCCATGAATTTTAATCTACATAAATTTCTTAAGACCTCTCGCAAGTTTGTTGTACGAAATGATATAATTATGGATATAGATTAGGGCTGTAGAGAGTGATTTAAATTGGATTTAAGGAGAAGGTGAATAGAGTCCTCCCACACATTTATTTATTTATTTATTTTAATCCTGGCCTTCATATCCTTTTTTTTTTTTTTCCCCCTATCATTATCTTATTTCCCCCACACTGACTGAACGGTGCTGCCTCTCTTTGGTTGTCCTCCTTCCCCATCCAGCCTCCCAGAGGTGACAGTGGCCAAGGTGCATTTCCTGGGAAAGGTGTAAAATACCTCCAGGACAGTGAGAGGAATGAATAGACAGGGTAGAGCACAAAGGTGCAAATCTGGGTGATAACACGCTTTTGTAGACCTGTGCAGGTAGCAGCACTGCAGAATAGAGTGAAATAGATGGAATAAACCTTGTCTGTTGGGAAATACATGGACAATCAGAAGCAGGGGTGAAGAGGCCATCATACAGATGTAAGGTTTACTGACTCCTTATACCAAAGTTAAATCTCAGGGTGTCTTAGGAGCTCAAAATGTGCCAGATCTTGCTTCTGTCTCTCAGAAACTCTGGTCCTCTCTGATTGCAGAAAGCAGATTTCCTTGGTTTTCTCTTATGCTTGAGCTGGGACAAGGACACTGTTCCATATCCCGCCAAGGGGGATGGAGGACCCCTTTGGTGGCTTAGGCAATAATCGTCATCCTTTTTCCTTACCACCCCCACTTGCTTCCATGCAGATCCTCCTGATTCACACCCCTGACCATCACAGCAGATTCCAGCCCTTTGTCCCCTACAACCGTTTTCACCAGGGTCACCCATATAACAGCTCGTCTTGGCCAGATACTTTAGCCAGGTTACTGGCATCTCAGGAAGGATTCTTTATAGACCATCAATTAAACTGATTTTATTTATTTTTAACAATGTGCTTCATTCTGCCACCTCCATCCTTTCATTCCCTGACAAAAGCTAAACATCAGGCCTAACACTAGCTGAATGCCCCTTTAAAAAGTTGGATTTCAATCTAGAGATATATCTGTAGTAAGAAAGCTTCCTGGTGTTAATTTTAAAGCCCTGGTATTTCATGCTGACTTGGGAAATCATCCTTGGTTTTTGGCATCAGGCAGAGGATTCAGAAAGTGACATTAACGGATCTACTTTCTTTGAAGGACTTGGGAGTCATTTCTTGACTTCTCCCTAATGAATAAGTGCTGCCTTCGTTAAATTTATATTTATGGCCATATAGTAGGTCATTGGCTTGTTTTATGTCTCCAGGTTTATGGAAGGTTATCTGCCATGGTCACCTTGTGGCATCTTGGCCAGGATTGTCTCACAAAGAGACAATTGTATCTGAGCAGGATTTTTCCCATGGAGATATGGAAATGATCAAATTAATACAGACACGATGTCCAGGGAAAAGCTTCTCACCCTGAGATGCCAAATGAAGTTACTATTAGCATCTGTTTGCCCTGGCAAGGCCACGTCCTCAGCTTCTGTAAAGCAGCAAGGCTACATGGACCTCAGCAGGGCTGACATGATTGATACTTGTCCTCTGGCATCTCAGGAGCCTCTCGGCTTCTTTCACTTCACCAGCTGATCCTCAGTGTGTACGTTACGTCACATTTAATCTCTTAAATGTCCATATGTTGGATATAAGATCTCCATGAGTCTCACCACAAGGAAAACTATTTCAAATGCTATCTGCAGGCAGATTTGCACAGATAGTTACCAGCACATCCAAGGTCTTTTGATGATGTTACAACTTAGAGGCATAATAATTCTGGTCCAAAAGCCCTTTGAGGTACTTTATGATATTCATGTCCCTCACCTAGTGTCTCCTATATCCCTATAGCTCTTACCAGCCCTTACTCAGTTATTCAGCTTCTGGGCCACAGGGGACTTACGCCCTGGCACAGATAGTATGCAGAGGAGCTGAGGTCTCTTCCCAGCCCGACATGCCCATGCTCAACTAATATTTGCAGTCACAGGGAAGACTGGCCATCTGGATGGGGAGAAAGGGTGGCTGAGACAGGTCAACTCTCCTACCTCAGTTTAGCATGATCTGTGTGAAGGCCACAGGGGTGCAAACCTTATTAAGTTATGTGTATCTTATGGAAAAATAAAGCAACCTTCCCTCATGATCTCCTTGTGCTGAGACACAGAAATAATTCATGTCTCCCTATCACTTTGAATTTTAGCATGTTGCGTGCTCCAATCTACAGTCACACGTAACCCTTGGGGCAGATTGGCTCTGGATTGTGTATCTGAGCCCTTGCTGAACTTTTCCTAGGTCATTAGTAAGTAGGAGGGCTGTCACTTTGCTGAACACTGCATGGCCACAACTTCCTCAAATGTCTAATCTCCGTCTTGAGATTTCTGGATTGATACCAGCTGTTGGCTTCATCCACACTACAGCTGGGAGCGCAGACAGTTATGCCCTTCACTAGGTTTAATTCATCTGGCAGAGTGAGCAGCAGCATGAAGACATGCTCATGGCTGCCCAAGCTACCTTGGCTTCATGCCGGGGTACCCAGCCAGCCCTGGAGTCTGTGTTCCTGCATCTTCACAGGCTATGTGTTGGCCAGCATGGACACATCTACTGTACTGAAGTCACGTCTTCATTTGCTGAATAAACACACTCTTCGAGCTAAGGAAGGCAAGTTCTTCGGTGAGCAAAGGTCATCACTTTTGCTTTTAAGAGCTACCAAATTAAATTTCCTGCAGGCAGTGACTCACCACAACTGCTTTTCCCAAACAGCCAAGGTAGGGTATGAGACTACAAGTAAACTCAGAGCCCCAGGCCAGGGGTTACTGCCTCCCCAGCGCTGGCTAGTCCTACGGCCACAAGATGCTTTTGACTCCCTCCTTTTCAAGAGCATCCAGGTGTGGCTGGGTCAGTGTTATGGTCCTGGGTGTTAGACCAGTCAGCTTGCATCATCTTCACCCATAAGTTAGTGATTCCCAGCCTGCAGCAAAGTTGATTGAAACTAAGGGAGAATCTTGCCACTAGCTTGCACGTGCTGTGTGCCAGGAGAAAATTCCCTGTGTGATCAAGGTACCCTCCTGAGAAAGCAGCACCCAGTTAGGTACTACCCATGCTGACAAGCTGTTAAGACTCAGGAAAAAGTCTGCATTTAAAGGACTGTTGCCCCAAACCCTTTAAATAAAGCATTTGTTCAGTTTTAATATTTAATCTTAAAGGTGGACCATGATTTTCAGTGTATTTTTCCTGGAGAGAGGATGACTTCAAATGAAGGTGAGATGTCCACAGACAGAGTAAGGAGAGCAGCTCTGCAATGAGTCAGGTAGTCCTATTGAGGACTTAGACGCAGCTATAGCTGGGAGAGTGGGCAGGTCCCATGTGGGCCAAGCTAAGGCAAGGAGTAAAGGAAAGGACCACAATCATACAGGTACTGCTCAGTGACTTTTTCTGTATCAATGATGAGGCAGTCAATGCTAATTGTCAGCATGCTAGAGAGAGAACGAGCATGCCTGAGTCCAGCCTCAGCTGGAGAGGAAGGAAATGTTGTCAGTGTGTCTCCTAAACAGCAAAGACAATTTCTTTTTCTAGCGTTATAAACAGATGAGTGAAACCAAGGAAGGGCAGTTGATTTTGGGGCAGACACAGTAGATCATCTCCTTTAATGCAGACTGCAGAACCATAGCTATCTTACAAAGATTTGCTCCCTTTACCACATGTCCCCTCACCTTCCTCAGGAGAGAACTTTTACCTGGCAAGACTTGGTCGTTTTTGAGGGGTCCATGTTAGTATGATCCATTCTCCCAAAGCGGTGCAGGAACTGGTGTATCACTCTCACAGCTGTTCAGTTTTCATCTGGAACAATACGCTCAACTTTCTGTTTTTGAGGGAAACAGTTTTGAGCAGAGGTTAAAACAAATAGACTTTAGTTGCTTTCTTCTTCAAGACAGCAAGAATAAGTGGAAACAGCTTTTATATTTTCTAATCTTTTCCTCCAGTTTCTGGAGCATCTGCTTTTTTAAAATATAGCTTTGCATCTCTACTATGCCTACCACTGATCTCCCACAGGTTTTAATGTGGTGTCCGCACACCCTTTTTCCAGGGGTGAAAATCCTTACAGTGGCAGTGCTTCCCCATTTCCGCATTCACATTGAGGGACCTGCCAAGAGACAGCAAGAAAATCAGCCAAACAAATTCCAACCTAACACTGAAATCCCACATACTTCTTCCTGTGACTAGCCCAGCCTCAAAGTCCTTGTCATCCAGTAATGCCCATAATGAACAGAATCCTCCAAGCCTTAGCCAGCTAATTGGGTCTTTCCCCTCAAAGTTTGGTCTTCTTACCTTTCCTACCTATATTTTTGGGAGAAAAGTGCAAGACCTTGCAAACTTCCCTCATGATTAACGGTGTTCTTTGAAGTTAGGAATCAAGCTGGCATTTACATCTGTAAGAAAAGACTTTGTCCATGTTCCTTGGGTCTGTAACACTCACATTTGCCAACCTCTCCCACACTTTGGCATGGAGTCAGTGTTTCTTTTTGGGTAGGTCAATGGCACCAGATTTCCTTCAAAGAGTCCCACACCTTTGCATCCTCCAAGACTTTGCCTCTGGCTAGACCGCTGTGCTTGTAGGAAGGAAGAAGGTGGGATGGAGGGGAAAGTGGTAGCTCCCTAAGGGATCATTCTACAAGTAGAAAGCCGGAGGGACTGCTTATATGTAGAACTGTGAAGCACCAATAAATACAAATTAAACTCATAACAAGAAGTGAAATATTAGGGCCAAGGTGACATTTGGACTGGAGGTTCAGCCAAGCTTTGCTTTAAATATTTTATTGCTGCAGATAAAGAAAGAGCTTATCCAACACGTTTCTCTTTCTCTCTCTCTTTTTCTCTCCCTATCAACCAAAGGGGAAAAAGAAAAAAAAAAATCTTAACTAGCTTTTGTTGTATTTGAGCTTGACTTCAAAGTTTCACAAAAATAAACAGTTTTAAGGGGGAGGACTGCACACTTGTAAAGAGAGAAAATGCACTTTGAAGCCAGCAAGGGACTGCATGCCTTACGCAGAGATTCACAGCATCCTCCCTGGAGCAGACAAGTGGTGTCCCCCTCCCCTCCAAGCAGCATCTCCTCTCTCACAGGGGGCTGCCTGGCAGAAACACAGTCCTTCGAAGGGATGTGGGGATGGCAGGAGCCACTGCTTTGTTCTCCTCTCCTTCCTCCCGCTATGCCCCTGTTGTTTTCTGCTCTGATTGAAAGTTTCATGTGACTGTAGCTGTCACTGAGATCTGAGTTTGCACAGCACCTCACACAGTGTCAGTCCTGGCACGAGCTGCTCCTCTTCTGGGACCTCCAGCCCCTGGGTCTGTCTGTCTCACACAACATATTGATGAGGGAAGAGGAAAGGAGAGCGCCTGTCGTGTTTTAACCCATTAACTCCTTCTCTCTCTTGTGTCTCCACAGCACAGAGCCCCACTGCAGCAGACCCCTTGCAGCAAGCCTACGCTGGAGTGCAGCAGTACGCAGGTCGTTAGTATTAACACTTTCTCCCAATAAACCTTCCTCTTCTCTAAAGCCTTTAATCTCTGAACACGCCCGAAGGGTCTGGGGGAAGGGAGGTGTTTGCTGATACAGGGGCGAGCTGGGGGCCACAGACACTCAGATTAAATTTGCACTTCTTGTGAAAACAAACATAAAGCCCAGGGTCTTCTCCCCCGAAGGAGACAACCTCCTCCCCTTCCCCAGGGGAAGACTGTCTCTGACCCACACCTCGGTGCAGCCTCATTGGCAAGACCAGGTCCAGTCTGCTCAGTATGAAGCACAAGTTCAAAATCAAGCCACAGCTTTGGAGGCCACTTTCTATAACAGGTCTCCTGAGTGCTGTGGTGAGGAGGGGAGGTGGGCAACCAGGCCCTGCAGAGCCACGGCTGCTGTGCCTGCCAGGTTATGGCGTGTCTGCACGTACCCATGTTTTAGGGTATGCCTCTACCGGCCATACCCCAGCTAAGTTAGTTTGAGGCTTGCTTAGGACTTCTGCAGACATGCTCCTGGCTTCCCAGCAGCTTTATCCACGGCTCCCAACGGGTCAGCCTCCACCTGTGCCACCCTGTGTGCTGAGCAGCTCCTTTGCAGCTGATGGACTGACACCAGCCAAAGTGACCTGGTGCAGACCATGACCCCACCATGTTCAGCCTCCCCTCACGAGGTGTCCATGGCCAACATTGCGAGGAAGCTGCCACCCCACAGTCATTATTTCCTGTGGTAACTGGAGCAATCATGGGCTCCCGCTGAGGAATGGCTATTATCTCATGTCAGCACTGTATCTGGAAACTTAATTTAATTCTCCATGTAGGGCTTCATTTGCCGGTGTTTTAGTTATTGTCATTTATTGCTTGTGAGGTTTGATAGATGGGAAGAAGCTCAACCCTTTGAGCTGTTAATTAACCCCTCTGCACACACATGGCCCCTATCCCCCTCTCTCTGGACTCGCAGGCGACCCGTACTCTGTATTTTTAGCAGCAAGGCACATCATCTACCATCTGCGGTACTGAATGGTTCCCCTTGTCTGCTTGGTGGGGGAGCTGAGGTGGGGAAAATTGTTTAATTGCTGCACACTGTTTCCACTGTGTTTGTGTGAGGGAGAGGAAGTCTCTATGGACATCAAAGAAAACGTATATCTGACAGTGTGTGTACAACTGTGCCTATGGAGTGTGTGGGCATACGAAGGTTAGAGCAAGGGAGGAAACACACGTGCGAACAGTTTTTGTGAGCATGTGAATTAATCAGGGTGCAAGAGATGGCACAGGGAAATGTGTGTATGTGCTCTTTGGGTGGCTATCAGCATGGGCATCAAAGCGCTGAGCTCGTGAATGAATGTGCTTGTGGTGCCATCTGGGGTGGTCATGCATCTCTGCTGGGGGAGATCTCAGCAGGGACCCCCACTTGCACTACGTGGCTGTCCCCAGTGCTACTGCTGAGGAAGCTGAAGGGACGGTGGGTGCTTGGCACCATGCAGCACCTCCTGGGGCACAACCGTGGGGCTTCTGTCACATCTCAGGCCGCATGAGATGGCCCTTCACAGAGCCAAAGTGCAGGGTCGAAGCCCACCTCTAGCTTGGTATGATGGTTTGGAGTGAAAGCTGATTTCTTCCCAGCGCTGAAGTCTGTCCTTCTTTCTTCTCTCCCTTTCTTTCTCCTGTAGCTGCTTATCCTGCTGCTTATGGCCAGATTAGCCAAGCGTTCCCACAGCCACCTCCCATGATCCCACAGCAACAGAGAGAAGGTAAGTAAAAGGGCTGCCCTCCTTTCTGACCCCAGCACGCCATCCCCACCTCACCAGCTCCCCGCCTCATACTCCTAGAGAGTGCCCATTAATCACCCAGTTACTTTGAACCCACCGAGCCTTGGCTCCATTTCCACGTGTGGCACAGCACCATCGGCACTACCCGCAGTGGGCAGGAGGGGTGACCCCCCGTGGGGAGTCACTGCTGAGGTCTCGGTCCCCAGGGAGGGGAGCACAGCGACGCGCAGGGGCCAGGGAAGGACCTGCAAGCGACAGACAGCGATGTCCAGTGGGGGCCTGTGCTCAAGACAAGCAACAGGAATGCGGATAAAAAAAAAAAAAGGCAGTTGCATCGGAATAAAGAATTTAATAGGAAACAAAGCACTGGTGGCCCTTGATTAGAAGCCAGTAACGTAATTTCAGACACCTGCTATTTAGAGAACAAGGACCTGCTATTTATGGGAGTCCTCTCAGCCTCTTTTGATAGTCTGGAAACAGAAATTGGCCCTTCTAGAACACAATCTCTGTATCGAAATGAGCTAAACCATATAGTAAAAGTACCTATTTCTTTACACTGACTATAAGAGGAACCTGGATTATCTAATCCACAGGGCTGGATGGCTTCACTGGAGACGTGGAAAATAAGGAGAGGTGAATCTCCCACTACTGCCTGTAAATGTTTTGGAGGGCAAGCATGCCATGAAGGTTCCCTTTACAGTCAGTGGGGAGCAGTGGTATCCTCAGAGGTTGTCCTCCAGGGAGCCCACGGTTCCCTTTTGACGAAAAGAGGGGATCTCTTGCCTAAGTGAGGCATTTTAGTCAGGTGCTTCAGCTTAGTGTAGAGACCGTCATTTTAAAGAATTACATTTCAACTTTTATCCTCTGTTAGATCACTAATTCAGATATATCCTATGTTATTCGTGTTATTATATATATAATGACATTTAATATTTTAATATAGTGTAACAGTCAGAACAAAATGAATCCAGATTACACTATCAAACTAAAACATTCTGACGGCCTAGAACTACTTTGGGGGAGAAATCTCATTTTGTAAGAAAATTAGAAATGTCGGCATTTCGATCTAATTTGGAATTAATTTTTTTCCGATGTCAGAATTTCCTGGGGAACACAACTTCCAGCTCCTGATTAGCTCTAGTACATGTCCCTGCTGTGAGAACAGATGCACAGACCTAACGTATCATTACAGAGATGTTTCCCCCATGCTGAAGGACTTTGCTTTTTATTACTTACTGGGGCTAGATTAAGCACAGGACAAAATGGCGAGCAGATCATTGCTCAGCATAGCATTGTGCCAGGAACCACCAGAAGCAAGGGATAGCTATTGACCCACTGCCCAAAGACACCCGTGTTCACAAGGCATGGTGTGCCTCTGCGGGTTGCAGGTGAGTGTCACCCAGTGGACAAATTATCTCGTAACTCCTTGCTCCTTCCTGTAGACAGCTGGTATGAGGGTGGTTGGGGGCCAGATATATAAAATGACCTACCAGTCCAATGCAGGTTGCCATTCCCAGTGTCCTCCAATTTTCTGCAGTGTTTATAGTTGCTATGGCTTTTTCTGCTGCCTGCTAGAGGGAGAATCTCTAAGATATGATAACTCCCTTTTAGCTGAGGGTCAAGACCTTTAAGCATCTCTAACCTTTAACAGGAAAACACAGCAAGAGGGAACTCTAATAATAATAATAATGCTCAGTGCTGAGAAGAGTACTTCGTGTTTGCAAGGATGTGCACAAACATTGATTTGTTAATGAACCAGCCCTACCACAACAATAACATCAATGATCACATTGTTAATAACAATGCTAACTCTCCGCTCCCAGATCACGGTTGGATAACAAGCCCAGAGCCGCTTGGCTGCTGCAACGTTCCTGTAGAGATTAGTCATTACTTCCACACCAGCGCTGAGCCTGCCGGCAGCTGACAGGGTGCATAGGGTGGAACAGATCCAAAATGATCAAAGCTAGAGATGAAGTCTTGATTCAGGCCATGTCAACCAGGCAAAACTTGAGGGTAATTTAAATTTTGTATGGTATTACTCATCTTGACGTACCTTCTGAAACGCAGAAGTACACTTAGATATTGAAATAAAGTGGTGCAGGCTTATGACTCTCATCTTCCCTGTGCTCAAACATACTGGGAGCTGAATAGCAAGCAGAACCAGAAAGAGCAATGAAATTCCAGCTTCTAAGTATTTGCTGTAGAGGTGAGGTGTGTAGACGACTGAAGGGCTGCAGGATAACTTTGTACAGGTGTCTTGCAGCACAGACTGTTCTAAATTACTGTTGGGAGAGCAGTCTAGTCTTAGCCTTTCCTTGTGACACTGATTCCTGGTGTTGGGGATGCAATGATAGACAGCTGATGTCAGCGTGGGTGTGTATTTACTCATGTGGCCAGTGGACAACCAGGGACAGGCTGGGTCTGCAACTGTCCCCCTGTCAAAAAAACTAGCAATGAGCAGGGGGGTGAGGAGCGTTTGCAGAACAGTGATTTAGCAACTCAGGTCCAATCAAGCTAAATCAACATGGACCCACCGCAGAGCTCTGTTCCATGTGCATCTGTGCCCTCAGTCATGAGTTTTTCCATTATCCAGCATGGTTTGCCTGTAATTTACCAACCATTAATAAACTCCGCATTCCTTAAAACTTTTTCATTCCTTTTTGACCAAATCAAGGCTATCTGTGCTTCTGGTGTATTAATGAACAGAAATATCTATAACTTAAGGCCATAAAACCAAGACCCACTGTAGATGTCAGAGTAGAAATGAAGCTTGATTCTCTTCTCATAATATGTCATGAAGATTAGATTTCGAGCTGACTTACAGCCCTTTTGAAAGCCAAAGTAAAGTGTGTGGTAAATAATTTTAGTACTATATTCAGCCCTGAACTGCCAAGTATACTGATCACCAACAATCCATTAACTCAGTCCAAAACAAGACCTTTGTCTCCAGCAAGACAGTTGGAGTCTTCACTAAGGTTTTGCTGTACCACCTTCTTCCTCTTGCACCAGTGACCCTGATCAAGTCCTTTAAAACTCATTGTATGTGTGCACTGAGAACTAACTTAGCTCTTCACGGCATTCAGAGCTGAACAACTCATGCCTCTGGTTTCTTAAAAATATACACCTATATACAAAGAGGTGGCCATACACATAAACACATTGTCTTCCATGGACTGCCCACATTAACTTGACTCAGGCAGAAAATAATACAAGGTAGAGGGGCTGAGACAGAGAGGGCTTGTTTTTTGAATTCTTTGCCAAGGAGTCTAACTGTGACAGGTAGCTTACGGATGGATGGATGAATGTAACAAGAAATTGCTTGTTAAATTCTAATGGCAGAATTTGTGTACGTGAGGGTGGTATAACAAATCTACCCTAGGTTGTTTCTCAGTAGCACGTGGAGCTTTCAGCACTGGAAATTAGCAAAATCCCTCTATAGCTGGGAATAGAGTGAGTTTTGCCTTGAATGCCTGGTTGGTATGGAAAGCTGAAGCATGGGTTTCCCAGCCCCATTTCAGAGCTGAACTGGGCTTTGAGGATGGTGTGTGCTTTTTCACCTTCTCCCTGGTCTCTTCCTCTTGGTCTCCAAGCAGCATCAGGTAAAGCTGATTTCAAGGTGAATTAAGGGTTGATTTCTCCTTGAGCCCAACCTCTAAACCTGCCGTAGATGGAATCATGTGCTTCCTGGTCTGCCTTAGGCCTAAGTAGGTGCTTCTCAGCACACACAGGCAGAATCCCTGCTCATGCACAACACATCCAAGACCCCAGGAAATGCAGCTGGCGTTTTTGAAAGAATTTGCCAGTTTTACAGAGCAAACTGCTGGCTCTGGTGATGTCAGTGGGAATTTTGCCACTAAGTGCAGCAAAGCCAAGATTTTACCCATTCTATTACAAAGTCAATCTCAAATCCCATAGCAGAAGTGCTCTGGGGCACGTTCAGATGAAGGAATGAATTTTTCCCTGCTATTCTGGACCGTGGTCTTCTCCTGGGCAGAATTTTCTCAATTCTAACAGACACCTAAGGGGAATGGTATTTGTTTAACACTTTCAGACTGTTTCATATCTAGTTTATTGTGCCAATAACTCCACATTGTGTGGAAATGAACTGCAGAAAGGACTGGAGAAAGGATAGTTGCTCAGTGAGGAGACTAAGGAAGAGGCAGACAGGAGGTGGGGGAAAGATGGAAAAGCTTGGCATGAAATAGGGAAGCCTGATTGTGGGCCACTGAGGTTCAAAAGTAATTTAGCTAAGCAGATGACCGGGTGCCTAATTAGTTAATTATCCCACCGTACCACTATCCCCCCCATTTGGAAGAAACCCTGTTACCATCCTCATGACCTCTAGGAAACGCTCAAGTTGCAAAGGATCAGCTGTTCCTTCGTGACAGTCCTTTTAGCAAATTAGTGGGGAAAATTGTGCTTAGCAAATATTCATTAGGGCTTCATTTTCCATTAATCCAAAAGGAAATGTGGAGAGCCTGTGACTTCAATCACGCTGAGGCCCAGGAATTTTAATGAGCTTTAAATGGGCATCTGTCAGAATCCTGACTTCGCCGTACTTCTCCTGCCAGCCGGGGGGATGAGTAATGGCTAATAAAAGGTGGGAGCATCTATGCAAACTCCTCTCCCTAACAGGAAAGTCAAAGTTGTAATTTGCTGTGTTATGACACCGCAATTATGCCGTGATGAAGAAAACGGGAGTATTCAAAAAACCCATTCCTTCCCCACGCTCTGACCTAGAGGTACATGGGGGAAAGCTGGCTGAACCAGGTCACAGGGCTGTAGGTGCGTGGGCTGGGAGGAAGGAGGAAACCCTGCTTCCCCAGGTCCTCTTACTCTCATGGCAACGAACACACACTGTACCCCTTCATCTCAACCCCCATGAGCACAGCAGAGCTGGAGTTACCTGGCAATGTCAGTGCAGAGCTGAGCAGAAGCTGGAAGTACCTTTGGAAACAGGACTATGAAAAAAATGATCCCTGCCTGTTCAGACTGTAGAGTTTTCCAGTTTTCTGCTAGTGAACACTGCGTTGAAATGTTTGGGTTTTTGTTGTTTGGTTTTTTTTCAATAAAACCACTTGGACACACCTGTTCCCTTTTGACTTTTTGCTCAAGTACAGTATGTTTAAAAGTAAAAGTCACATTGAAAAGTTTCATTCTAGGCTATCTGACCAGAGGCAAATTCTCCCCCTTCTGCCCTGACATACAATTTCAACAGAACATTTTCTGAGGGTCTCTACTTTAATAAAACTGCATATTCCAACTAAATGCTCTTCCCTGGATATTTTTCCAAGTGCAGTCTGAAGTCTGTAAGAGAATGCGGTACCGCACTGAGGCAAAAAAAGGCAATTACTCCTGCCTAGTAATTTGGATTTAAATACACCTGCAGTTTCTCTTGCAAAACTCTCTAGAATGGGTTACATGGACAGACTGTCCAGATGTAGGGGAATCTTTAAGCTGCGTTGAACTGGGGGGCTGAATGTTAATTTCTACAAAACAAAATGAGCCGGTGGGTTTGTGCATATCTTTTTACTTGTTCTCACAGTCCTCACACAGACACGAGAATTATAATGAAATTTCTGCATGCAAGCACTGAGAACGGGCAAGGTTTAGAATGGGTCACCCCAAACTCGACGGGTTCAATGTGATTATGAGGAGCAAACAAAAACTATGAACAACATTCTTTCATTCTTTTTGTTCTTACTTCTCCATTCTGTCTTTCCATGGCCACATGTGTTGCTGCATTCCCCTGTCTCTAGATTTTGTCCTGATGTCTGTCCTGGGAAGGTTAATGAAATTAGCATAGCCCCTAGGTGACTTTCTGAGTTCCTGGTCTTCTGCTTTATCCTTTCCTCTGAGACTACAGACTGCTTCCTAGAGGTGACCCCACACTGGTCAGAGAGAGGGATGCCAAAGTAAATCTCCACCATGTGCTTTCTAATATCTTATTTTCTCTCCATTCATGGGCCGTCTTTTTCTCTTGATAGGACCAGAGGGCTGTAACCTGTTTATCTACCATCTGCCCCAGGAGTTTGGGGATGCTGAGCTGATGCAGATGTTCCTGCCTTTCGGTAATGTCATCTCCTCGAAAGTGTTTGTGGATCGGGCGACAAACCAAAGTAAATGCTTTGGTGGGTAAAGATAACAAAACAATTAGATTCATCCAGGAAAGGGCTTTCTCTAAATACTTTACCTTTCAAACTGCTTTCTTTCTGCTTAAGCTTTATGATTTCTCTCAATTTACTCCTGTCAATACTTTCCCCCTTCCCTCTTTCTTTCCTAATTGTCTCATGCTCAGAGTTGTGTGCGCTGCTTAGAGGTGAAGGTTTGGCATCGGACCAGCAGCAGGGTGCTGCAGCTGCTGGTGGTGGGGTGGAAAATGTCCCTCCTTGGAAGGGGAGGTGGGGAGGGTACAGAACAAAGCTAAAGCACCTGGATCAAAAAGTAGAGGGCTGGTGGGGTGGGTGGAACACTGGTGGGGTCAGCAGAGGGAGCATGTGGCAGAAGGGGAACTTCTGTACCTAAGGAAAAGGAAAGACAAGTCATGGGGCTGAAGGGAAGACAGGGCTGTGGGCACAGCTTTCCAGCAGCTGTGGTGTGTTAGACTGCACGGGGACAAGGACTGAACATCAGCTGAAAGCCTGGTCTTACGGGGGATGGCTGCTCGGTGGACCGCAGATGGCCATGCTCTAAGTCCATAGACCTGAGCCACCAGCATAGTAGATAGACAGACTGAGCTAAACCTGTGCCTCAGCTGACAGGACATGTTAAGAGGCTGGGTTTGAAAGCTGCACCATGCCCATACAGCTCTGGCCTCACTGCTGGCTCAACCCACCAGCTGGAGCAAGGAAAGAGCTGCTTGTGGGCCACCAGGTGGGGACACCCTGAGCTGCACCCACAAATGGAGGACTCCGCGAGCCAAGACATGATGATGTGTTGCATGATGTCTTAGTGGGATTCCATTACTTGTAAAGGTGTTGCTGTTAAGGGTCCCTTCTGGCAGTGCAGCAGCATGGGGACCCTGCAACATTTGATCCCATCCAATATGGTGGACAGGAAATCTCCCCGATCCATGTGCCCACCACTGGGATCTACACTTTCTGGTTCTCTGCCATCCTGTACTCTTTGCAGACCTTCCCTGAGAAGTGCAATGGGACAAACTATTGCTTTTCTTTTCCTGTTACTTGCAGCTGATCTGGACTGTGTCTCTCAGGCAAACTTCCAGAGCTAAGACTTATTGGAGTTTCATTTGATTTTAAAACCACTTTCAGTCTCCACACTCTGCTTCCCTTCCATGCTGCCTTCCCCTTCCCACTCCTGGACAGACCACCTCCCAAAACTCTTACCTCATCCCTTGCTAGCTTAGGTGCATGTCAGACAGTACTTCCAAGACTTTCATGACCCCTCTCTATGCACAGTTCCTCCTGCCAATTCACAGAGGGTCTGAATGGGTTATTGTCCCCAGTCCCCTGAAGTAAGGGGACACAGCATTCCCGGTCACCAGTAATCATTGGGTTTCTGCATTCTGAAGCACTAGGGGAATGAAGGACAAAAGAATTTGGTGTGAAGAGGCAGTTGGGAAATTCAAATGAAAAATTTCAAATTAGTCCCATTCTCTCCAGAGCCCACCTGCTTTTTAGAGCTTTAACCATATAAAAGCTCATAACGAGAGGAGCAGACCAGCACAGCTCTAGGTGACATTGAAAACTAATGCTCCACAGGTTAGAAATGGGCATTTGACAATGAAATTGCCATTGCTATTGTAAATATTTAGGGGACTACAGAGCCTGATTCTCCATGTATTGACAAGTGGAAAGACCGGAAGTAAGCGGAGAAGGAATGAGATAAAAGTCAAGCCCAATACGAGCATATTTTTGGACAGGTATACACCTTATCTCCTCTTAGCTCCAAGGCTCTCTGGCTACAAACTTCATGAGGATGACAATACATACTAGCTTGTGGGCCAAGGTTGTGGGGCTGGTTTTATTGCTGCTTCCACAGCAATAAAGCAACTGTGAGGTAATGGCTTATAGCTGAGCAGGAACTGAGGAATCTTAGCAGAAGTTTTCCTTAACATTGAGTCTTACTGGAAGGACCTAAATATCAACTTGTTTGATGAAGTAACCTCCAAAACTAATAGTGGGATATTCCAGCCTGAAAGCATGAAGGTGCCATTTTGATGTGTAAACTCAAGCATACAGGGAAGCAAAGGCAGGAATTACAGATTGCTAGTATATCTTAATCACCTTCTATTAGCTTCTGAGACACAAATATCCAAGGCCAGTTTTGGGTCCCAGGTGTTAAGCTCCAGTTTTTTCTGGCTTTAACTTACTTTCCCATAGATCTGAGTACCTCCTGGTCTCAGAGAAGCATGCTGCCTATGCTGCCATGAGCACCACCTCCAGAAGGATAGAAATAGCAGAAGTACAGGTAGCTAATTGTTACAAGCATGTCACACTGCTCTTCAAAACCTCTCATCCTGCTGACCTTCAACTTCAGAGCGCTGTGAAAATGCGGAGGGTATTACAGACAATGAGACCTTTCATTCATTTTGGTAAGTCCACTGGAGCGGGTGCTGATTATAATTTTTTATTCAGAAAGTTAATTAAAAAAAACCCACTACAACTTCTTTTTCCTAAAGGAAAAGAAAGGCTTTTGTTAACTTTGAAAGTTAGAACACTCTTTCCTTAAACAATTCCCAAAACTTAACATATGAAAACATAGCATTTATATTTTTTTAACCCAGCTAGATCTCTCCAACTTGTAGCCTGGGGGAACAATTCTGTCTGGCCCCAGAAAGATATTCCACCATTATATGACCTTTTAAAATGTATCTGCTATGCAGGTACCAAGTAAATTGCTGTAGCAGAGTCTAGCCCCAGGTTGTCGAGAAATTGTCAAGAAGTCCTGCTTTAGACAAAAAATTCTATGGAGAAAAATGGCACTATGTTGTGTTTTTTTTTTTCCATGGGAACAGAAAATACTTCATTTGCTGCTCTGTCTCATTGTTGAACTACCTGTAAGCAGCTGACCCAAAGTGAGTCAGTCAGTATCTCAAAATAGGATTTTTATTCCTTCGTGTTTGGGTCTGACTTCTCCCTTGCATTTCCAGCACAAAGCCATCTCCTTTGGCAGGACAGTGTAGGGGCAGCCAGGGGAGTGTTAGGAAGAAAGAGACATCAGCCACAAGCCTTGCTCCTGGTTCCTGGAATCCATGACCCTGCAGAGAACCATTTGCACCTGCACTGAAGAAACCATGCTGCTGGTTTTGACTTTCCCCATTCAGAGGCCACAGCCTCCTGGCTGGCAAGGAACAGCAAGGAACGCAGGCTACAGCCAACACCAGTCTTATGTATAAAATGTGAAAGTGCTCAAAATATGTCTATTGTTTTCCATAGCAGGACTGCTTGCTGTAGCATGTAAGACTGCCTGAGAAACAACCCCAACTTCCCACTGAAAAAATTCATTTAAATTGGGAGGCTTCTCTGCTTTTGACTTTTCTTCTGCTGCACACATCCAGGCTAGACCCAAATCCTTCATTTCCTCTTACAATTTTTCAAACCTCTGGCTTTTATTTCCCCCCTGCTATCCTGATACAGCTGTACCATGGCCAAGTGCAGATCACACTTCTCCTTCCCACCCACCAACACCCCATCTTGTCTCCATGGCCTAAGCCTCCATTACACCAACCATACCAGCATTTCTTCTGGCGCTGCTTTTCCACCCTCTCATCTTCAGACTTACAGATTTCACCTTCACAGCTCTTCACCGTTCTGCCCCTCTCCCTCCTCTCTCACCAGTCCTTTACTCAACCCCCAGCCGATACCTGCAGCCTCTTCCCATGTGCTTCTTTTACAGCCAGCATGATTCTCCTGCTGGGTCATGCTGCCCATTCCCAGTGAAATGACAGGGTGACAGCGGGAATGATTGTCTCACTCAAGGAACAGCTACACTTAGTTGGATGGTCCTTGAAGACAGGGACTCCCAATCTCGCAGCAGGCTGATCTAGGAAGTTTTGCACAGAGGAAGAGCATGCCACAGCCTGATTGTCAGCTTCTGCAGCACCCTGGAGCTTGTCTCTGCACAAAAGTGAGACTGTGCTTGGTCTCTCACCTTCCCACTAAGGAAGTGTAAGTGTAGGTATGCTAAATGTCAGAGGATATGAAATACATCTGTGTGCTGGTCTCAAAGGTTCTGGTGATAATTCCCCTCTCAGTTATGCAGATAATTTAAATGTGACCAGTTTGTGTACAAGGCAAAAAGAAAACTTCACTAAAATTATGCTATTAAGGTGATAAGGCAAATAGTCAATGTGAGACGAGCCATTCTTCATGCTTCCCACATGTGACTAACTCTACCTAGGTTGCGAGGTGATGTTATAATACAGTCCTAATTCCAGGACCATTCACTGTTGTCACATAAGACACATTTTAAGAAGGCATTTGAAGACATTAAACTAGTGAAATACAGAGACAGACATGTTCTAGGAAAATGTTTTAACAGAAAAGAGAGAGAAAGGATAGGTTTGGGCAATATTAATTAGGAAGACATGACAGAAATTAGAAAAACGAGGATGTGGATGGAGCAGCAGAGGCCAAATGATTACCCCAAGGTGTCAAATAAATGTAGATAAATTAAAGTCAGAGGAATTGCTTAACTGGTGTATTTGGAAATTCATTCCTCCAGTCACCTCTTTCTGAGAACAGTGAGCACCTGGACTGGCTGGGTCTTTGCACACCATCAAGCAGCAGATACTGTCAGGCCAGTTCTGCTCCTCTTTGTCCTCATTGTGTGTCTCCTTGGCATGTGCCCATACCTGCTGATGCGACAGCTTCAGTCTCTACTCATGGGACAACGACTCCAAGATACTTTGAAGAACCTCTCCTATGCTCACAGAGACACTGTGGTTTCACTCCACTCAGCTCGACTTCTTTCACACCCCTTCTGTCACCCTAAGTGTGAGCGATTACAGCTCCTGGATTTTCTTCTCCTTTTCTGTACCTTTCAGATGTACTTTCACACTGGCAGTAGGGATATCCTATCCCTTTTTGAAATATCCCACATAAATGTAGCAAGGAGCATTCTAGCTTTGACCAAAAGCTGTGAGGGCTTCTTAGGACCATAGGTGTATATGGCCTAAGGAAATATCTTACTTGACTTTTGACATGACATGGATATCGAGTTTCACTCCAGATTCCTACAAGGAGTCCACTCAAAAGTTGCTGGTGCTCCACCACATTTGGGAAAACATCCAGTCTTCTCCAAAGAGCCAAAAGAGAGAAGATAACACCATTTGATGGGGGTCATACTTGTTAATTACCTGCAGTGTTAAATATTTCTATTCCCTACTAAATCTCTGGCTCCTAGCTTATAAAAACAAGCAAGGGATCCAAAGGAGAGAGATTAAAGGTGAGAAAAGCAGTGAATAATGAGGACTGGACACAGAAGGGAGTGAAGCTCAGGAGAAGAGCTGAGGGTTGGGAAGAGCTTGTATTATGTTATTAAAAACACATTGTGGCAGTTCAAGGCTGCAGTGTGGTGGCAGAAAGGTGGGGTGGGAGATGCAAGGCAGGTCATGATGGTCTGTAAAATTTCAACCTGGAAGCTGAAACAGAAAGAACAGAAACATCAAGAGACTGGGACATCAGCAAAGCTATCTGGGGCCCTGGGACAAGGGGGATTGTAGATCAGGTCTGAAGTGCATTAGCAGCACTCCATAAGACATAGGAATAGAACAACAGACCCTGAGGTACATCAGAAAAATGTTGGTCAGCACCTGCTCACAATGTGCCTCCAACATGCCCTTCTAAATCTGTCAGGTTCTCATTTAATAATAAAAACAGACATGTCTCCCTAAGTTCCTGCAGAGAAGAGAGCAGGTCCGGGAGTAAGGGGTGTAAGGGTGAGAAATTCCAGTCCCGTGTTCCTGCCCCATCTGGACAACCATGGGTCAGCCTAGCTGTGTGCCTTGGGCTCCTCTCCTCCTAGCAGGACAGTGACTCTTTTGCACAAGGCTTTAAGATCCACGGATGAGGAGAGTTATTTACCAGCTCAAAGTTATTTGGGGTTTCTTTTCTGGTTCTTCTTTCGGTAAATAGGAAGATTCTCACCAGATAGGGGGATTGCTAGTAAGCACTTGAGAGAGACATGGAGCTCTGTTTGCTGCTGTTACCAGTATTCTGATTAAATTTTATTTTTTCTCTCTTTTTACTTTTAACCTGATTTCAAATTTCTTAAGAAAGTCTCTACCCAAGCCTTTCTCTCTGTAGCCCATGAAATTAGGCTATGTCCTTTACTTTGCATGATCTAGCAGCAATACACTTTGTGTCAGGTCCCTGGACAATATCAGATTGTCATGCCTATGTAGCTACCAGCTATGGACCAAAGCTCAGAGTGCCATGGAAGGACCCTCTGATTTGAGTGCGAAAGTTGAGACAACATGGGAACAATTTTCCAGGCGCGTTAAGCATGCCTGACCCCTGGGGTGTTTTGTTGCAGATCAGCACTAGTTTGTTGTGTTCCTCTCCACTCTGAATGACCTGGCACAGACAGAGAGCCAAGGAGAGATTCGTGAGCTAGAAAGCAAGCCAAAGGGAGGAGGACACTGTTAGGAGGGGTTCTTCGGGCTCCCATAGGAAAAGGCATGGAGGCACAAAAGTTTATTATTTGCTAGTTACTCTCTGTTATACTCCAAAGCAGCCAGGCTCTGAGACTTCAGGTCCACAGAGTAAGGATGGGATTCTTCTCTAGCTGACAAGAGTTGTGTGAGTACAGAAGAGAAGGAGCTGTTCATCAAACTCATTGCACAGCACCTCCAGCCATCGCAGTCGGCTGGGGGAGGCTTTAGGGGGAGGAGGAGCGGGAGAAGTATTAGGGCTGTGAGCCACTATTCATTTACAAACTATAATTAATTTGATGTTTAGATTAATTTCTGATGCACTCTCAAAGGTGCACTGAAAGCATTTTTCCTTTATTATAATGTTGATTGCTTATTGGGGAGATAAATCTAACTGTCAGTTATGCACTGACTTACCAAAACTTTCAGACCGAGCAAGCATGTATGCATAAGGAACAGCTGTTTGCAGCTTTCCAGTTAAAGGGACAGCTCTGTCTTTTCCCAATAACTCGTATTAAAGAAAATCTATACACTGTACACAGGGACTTCTGCCTTCTTTTGTAGCTTAACAATTTATTAGACAGGAATGTGTTAGCAGAATCTATCTTCTATTTATCCATCTGTCCATGTGTCTATCACTACTCTATCCATCTCTCCACACAAGTGATAGACATCATCCATCCAGAATATGTTTTAAAGTTGTGGGTATGTTTGTACATACGCATCACACGCGCACTTACACAATAATTTTAAATGTTTTTTTCTCATAGTGCAATTAGATGGAGAAACTCATTACTGCAGTGTCTTTGTGGCTACTCATTTAACGACCTTCAAAGGAGGGACGGCCATTTATGTCACTAATAGAAATGAACCAATGTCACGAGTTAATGCCAGAAGAAAGAGGAAAAACAGAGTTTTTAAGCAGATTGAAAACTTAATGATGTGGGCTTCAAATCAATCCATCAGCATTGGAAACTAGGAAAAGAACCTAATCAGGCTCTCGTGTGCCTGCACAGTGTGCTACTGCTGCCATTCTAAAATCCCTTTGACATTAGATAGAATAGATAAACCCAAATTCCATGTGGCTGGTTCTACAAGTGATCCAAGTCTACTAGAGTTTGAAATGCAGACATCCCCATGTGTAGAAATGCCACAGGACAGTCTCTAGTGCTATTTTCATTCAGGGCAGAAGTTTCTACTCGTAAGTCAGGAATAATGACCACCCCAATAGGCAGGCCTTTTTTCTGAACTGAAGGTGGTTAATCTGCAGTGCAAAGACTTATCACATCCCACTCTTGTGAGGCTGCAGACCCGCCACAGCATTTTAGCTACCCATTACATCTGTTTTTAATTTTGTTTTCCCAAGATCTCTCTCATACAAGGAAAAACCGAGCTGTAGAATGGACTAGTCTCTATCAGTCCATCCAATCATCTCCCCATCCCCCCATATATCTATCTTCAGCTTCTTTATACCAGTCTATTTTGTCTCATTCATTGCACGGGACTGCTCTTCGGCATTGTGAAGTCTGTCAGCGAGCTAGTTACTGAGCAGCTGTTCAATAGCTCCTCACAGCTCTGTGCTTGGCCTCAGGCCTTCCTTCCCGCACAATATTCAAACCCTGCTATGAATATGAATTTATTATTATTTCCTCATCTGCTTTCCTAAGGCCCTTTCCAGCAGAGCATTTGAGAAGTTCGCAGAGCTCAGTAACGGCATTTTCACAGTGCTCATGGTGTCCTGGTTTCACCGAGGGGATGATGAGACATAGAAAGATAATAAAAGCTATTTATTAATCTTGGATGCCCAATCCAAGATGCCATGAGCCTGATCAGTCTGTTTACTTGTTTTCCTAAAGTTTTAACACAATCCAGGGCACGCAATGTTTCTGTTCAGGTACAGGTACAGGTACCAGCCTTTCTGCCAGTGAAATACTAGGTCACACACTGAGCACCAAGATAAAAGGAGCACACAGTAAAGCTTTGTCTTCACTGGCAAGCTGTAGAGGCCTTGCATATCAGCTGAAACACTGTGCCATAACTGTCCATATCTTTTTAATGTTTGTATGCCATGGGCTCTAATTGCGCCATGACAAATAACTCGCAGCTGGACATCTCCTGGGCATGGTTCAGTGGTGGCATGTGGCCCTTAGGCAGCAGCAGAGACAAGACCACCCTCTTTCCAGAGGTGTGCCTAGCCACATAGATACTAACCATGACGTACCATTTGCACTCACAGCCCGCCCTATTTTATTTACTAGTAAAAAAGTAGCCTAGGAGATATCATTAAAGGAATTTTGTGATACGTGATATACCCAGCGTAACAGGGATGTCATGGCAGAAATAGAGATCAATTGCAGTTCTCCAAGGCAGCATTTGATTGTACAACTACAAAACCATCCTATTCCTGCCTTATTTACTGTCTACATTCCAACACTTGCAATAATGAGTCTGATACATTGCCATTTTCCTCACCCTGGTATGTTATTCATTCTCTACAGTAATTAAAACAAGGATGTCATGAGAAAGAAAAATGCAGAAATGTGTGGTTAGAAGCAATGCCTTAATGCATATACAAAACAATACAGAATTAAAATTTTATAGGGAACATCATTTCTTGCATTTCTAGCTCAAGTGTTTCATTTTGCAACCTTATCATTGTTTGAATGTATTGGTGCATGTGATATCTTCCCTTTTCAAGTAAGCAAACCAAAATTAAAAAAAAATAATCCCCAAATGAGATCAACATCTTCAAATAGCATCTTCAAAGGTTGTCATCAGGGTAACTTGCAGATCCCCATAAAAATAGGTACAACTTTCTTAGCCATTCCTAGTTTCATTTATCTCAAATTCCCAACCAAATTCAACCTCATCTCCAATCTCTCCAGGCATGATCTGTAATATGTTCTGTATGTAGAGATATGTACGTTATATTATTTTGACTCCTGCAATAGCTGATATGTCTGTAAATTATTTAAAACAATGAAAACCACTGAACAAGGGGGTTGAATTTGGGAAATTTGCTCCAATTCTTGCTGTCTTTCAAGATGAAAAATCTTTTCTTTATATCGTCTGGATCTCTTTTACTTAATTTGTGCTCCTTGTGTCTCATTCTCCCATCATGCACCGCTCTGAAGAGACTCTCTGTCTTCTTGCTCTCACAGGGCACATGCTCCAGTCCTTGTCCATCCTGATGGCCATATGCCACTCCACTTTGTCACTGTCTTTCCCATGCTGGGGGGAGGTGGTGCTCAAACCTAGATGTCCAGGTGTGGTCTATTGAGTGCTGAATAGAGAAGGGGAATCACTTCCCTAACTGACTGGCCGTGCTCTTCTTAATAGAGCTCAGAATGCTGTTGGCCTTCCTTGCAGGCCAGAGCACATCTCTAATGATATCCTCAGTGATGCAACCCATGAAAAACCTAGTGGCAGTGGGACAATGCCACCACTATGTCACTTTCACCAGCTGAGCTTCAGTCCCCTTAATATTTATCCAGACATGTTTATTGTTAAGGGAAGAGGTTCATCCAACATCTAAGAGCAACTGCCGTCTTTGGCTACTTCACAAGCTTCAGATTTTCTCCCTTTTTGGCAACATGACCTATAAATCTGATTGCGTTCTGACCATTTAAAGGTGAAATTATATGATTTTTCTAAAGATAGTTCTCTAATGACCCTTTAAAATCCTTCTTTAGAAGACCTACCAGAAACTGTAAAGTATTTACCGTGGACATTGTGCACCTCCTGACCTGGCTGAACAGGCTGCAGAAGGATTATTGTGTTATTGGGCTTTTATAAATGCACAATAACTTTTTTAAAGAGAAATTCATATTTTTATCCCATCAATAACCATGCTGCCTTTCTCAGGTTTTCTAATCAAAACATTTTCATCAATGAGTTTTCCAGCAATATTTCCACTTCCCTTATTTCAGTAATTAAAATACAAGCGTATTTTCCCATCTCCCACCTAAGGGTCAAACAAAAGTTCAGACAGGTCATTGGGCAGGGGCCCCAGAAGGCAGAATTAGATCAGACTTTAGTCAATCTATGGTATGATTTGAGTACCATAGAATGAATGTAACTCTTCTGAGTGACTACAGAAGGCTATTCACAGAGTTCTTCAGGATTCAGGATACTCTTTTGAAGCTCATTAATGGTGAATGCTCTGCTGGAAGACCCACAGGAATTTATCAGCATCAATGCTATAATATGAAGGTGTTTCATTCCCATTGATGTTGATGACAAAAGAAGCCAGCTGATCATTTCCCTGTCCATTGTGGGTAGTTGAAAACACAGAGGTCTTACATTGGCACTGAAAGGACCACAGATGTAACACTGTTTGGATCTGGAACAGTATGTTATCTTCCAGCTTAAAATGTATTTGTACAACTCTTTCCTTTCTTCTCTTGGTACCCAGCACAGGTCAGTGCCAGTTCACAGTCGCCTGGTCTAGATATAAAGAGATTTTCTCTTTTCTTTTTCTTTCCCAAATGACTCACTGTGTACGAAGAGATTTTTCCTATTGACTTCACTTTTACTTTTGTTAGCTGTTTTTTCACACAGTGATCTCCACAGAAAATAAACTACTGGTTTGAAAAGCATGCCCCAAAACTATTCATCACTAATTTTGGCTTCCGAACAGACACGTTCCCACTGTCCCACAAGAGAAGCTTCAAGTCTTTCTACATTTATTGGGTTGCCCTAACATGCCTATAATGAGGTAACAGGTGTGCAATGACATAAAAAGGAGAGACAGTTGTCCATTAAGTAGTGATGAGCAGGAGCAAGATGGGGAGATTCTATACATTGCCACACCAAGAATGGATCTATTTCAGAGACTCCCTGGAACATGAGGAAACTGATACATATAATTAGCAGTCACTAGTACAATTCACAGTGCATCTTCCCAATCAGTTTTCCTTTTTTTTTCTTGATTAGCCCAGGAAGGAATTCACTTGCCCACTGTGAAATATTATCAAAATGATAGTCTTGTTTTATGATGCTTGTCTCTTAAAGACCAAGAAGGATGACTGGTGATTTGAGTAGCTACAGTGTTCATACATGGGTTCTTTATCAAGGACACACAAATTGATCCAAGAAAGAACCTGGAAGCCAAGAAATTAAGATTAAGTTAGGAAAGGGATTGTGGCATGGCTGGTGGAAGCTTCAGTAGTTATTTTCATCTTGTTTATATTGTACAACTCCAATATGAGGGCAATCTTCATCATGATTCAACAAAACACTCAGTGCATCCTTAGCTGAGCACCTACTTGGATCCCACTCATAACTTGTGTAAAGCCTACACTAAGCTCATTCTTTGCTTTTGGTTTTACACTGGCAGGAGAACTTGTCTCCTCAAAGTGTATCTGCTTTTTCCAACTGTGTGCTTTAGCCAAAAAACCTTCACACATCATGATATCAAACATTTACAAGGAAGGTTCACAAAACAAGCCAAGAAGAGTTCCTTCCATTTCTGAAAGCAGTTAGGAAATTCCTTCAGTTCTAATCATCATTCAAAAAAAGACCAAATACCATTCACATTTCTGTGGGTGATTCTTCACTAGCTAGTTTGTTCATCCTAAGGAAGATCATCATCAGCTAGCTTGGAACATTATGCTTTTTTTAGAAGAATCACAATCCTTCTTATTCACAGCAGACATACATGTATACTGTTTCAGTATTTGATTCATGGGCTCTAAAGAATGGCTGAAGCCTGAGTCCTACTTAACAGAATAGGTAGATCCACAGTCCACAGCATCAGACAAATAATTGCTCATCCTTTAGACAAGTTCTATTTACAGGAACAAGAGAAGTTTTTAGAGTAATCTCCATTCTTGGGATGAGAAATCTGTTGGGGTATTCTATATCAGATTTTTGCTTACTATTTTTCTCATTTCAGAAAAAGTTGGTCCTAATCAGGTTCCAGATGGGTGTATGACTCAAAACCCCAGGTCTTACCACGTAGTAATTTGAACTGTCCAAATTCTATTCTAATCCTGAATCTTAACCTTATGCTGTCCATGTGAGCCATTTAAATTTCTGTATGGAAAATTATCCAAACAGACTGTGAAAGAGAAGAATCATAGGGATAAATTCCTTTTGGGTGTTGATCATCATATTCAGGGTCAGCAGCTGCAGGCCTCAACCATCTTCAGAAAAGACACTGCTTCTTTGAGGCATTATCTGGAGAACATCCAACTGACAATGCACAGTATCAGGGACCACTTCTCCGTGCATTCCAGCTCACATTGCCCCCATGTATAGAAGTGATTTCACACACAGGAAGATGGGAAGGTGACATAAGGAAGATGCTCATGTATATCAAGCTACCTTCTGCACTGGCTGTTCTGACCTTTAGAGAAAGTTAATCATGCCATCTACTTTCACTCTTCATTTAATCTCCCCTTCCCATCTGTTCAGTTTCTCTCAGCTGGAAGCAAGATGAAGAACGAGTACCAGTCAGCTGTCTCAGTGGTCCGCAGCCCACACTTTGGGGCCATTTATTATAAGGCATTAGCATCAATTGTCACCTCTATCATGACTGCTACTGCAGTCCATGCCAGATTAGTAGGCGAGAACTGATTTTCTAAATATCTGAAATGTGAAAGGAACAATGGACAGGCAGATAGACAGATATGCAGTATCAGAAGGGACCGTTCTGATCCTTTGGACTGAATTCTGAAATAACATATGCCAGATACCACAGCTCATGTGACAAGTTCAAACCTTCTGCTTGAGTCATAGCATACCTTTTAGAAAATCTCATCAAGATTTCATGTGATAAGGTGCTCCACCCCTATTGCTAAACAAGATGTTCCAAAATAGTTAATTACCTTCACTATTTAAAAAATGCAGACTCAGTATCTTATTTCCATTTTAAATTTGTCAAACGTCTGTTTCCAACCAGAAGAAATCATTGGGCTTTTTTTTTTCTATATTACAAAAGCATGTTTTATTAGAAATTATTTACAGACTATCGTCAGAAGAGTGTTCAACCTTCTGTTCAGTAAAGTGTGGCAACTTTTATTACTTTTTCAGACTTAGAATTATTCCTGTATTTCTCAATAATTCTTAAAACTTTTTTTTTTTGGTAGTGAAATCACCAGAACTAAATGCAGAATTCCAGTAAGGGTCTTTCCCGAGCCATAGTCAGGGGTAACATTGCCTTCCTACTTTTAGAGGCTACTCTCCAGAGACTGCCTTTGTCTCCAGATGAAGACTGAGAAAGTGTTGGGACTTTCAATACTTCAACATAATTATGAGAGCTCATTCATTTGGCTGTTAGCATTAAATCCATGTTCTTCTTAGAAGCACTGTTTCCTAGTGAACATTTCCCATTTTTTATAGGTGACTCACTTGCTTTTTTCCTCTGGATACCTAGTTTTGCATTTGGTTGGATTAAAATGAACACCCTTTAAATCAGTCCAGCCTATACAGTTACCCAGACCAACATGACTTACTTCTGTCATTATTGACCACTTCACCATTTTTGTGCGATTGGAAAATTTTACCAGTAATTACTTTAGAAGTTTTCCAGGTAATGTTAGAGAAACTGAATAGCATAGAGCTTTCAGCATGGTCCTAGATGAGCCTACTATATACTCCTTAATATTGTAAATCACAATTTACAGGTTTTTTTATGATCTATTATCCAATTTTTAAGAAGTTTGATATGGGCTACTTTAATTTTCTATAAATAAGGGTTCTCTCAAATACTCTGGAAAAGTTTAAGTATACTCTACGAAAAATTGCTATATTAATCAAATTTGGAATTTTACGCAATCAGGTTCATTTGATAGATGCTATTTTCCATGAAACATGATGATTGGCATTAATTGTATACCTTTTAATTCTTTGCCATATCATCTCATATCAAAATTTTCATAATTTTACTTAGGCTTATGAAAGATTGACTAAGTTTACCAGGTCATCTAGTTTACATCCTTAAAAATTAATAATAGATTATCTTTTTCTGGAACACTTTGAAGGTTTTGTAATATTCCATAAATTTCTAAAATGAACATTAATAGTTCAGCAAATTTCTGAGCCAATTCTTTGAATATTCTGAGGTACTAATGATCTTAACCCACAGATGTGAAATATTTAATAGTAATTGTTTAGCATAGTCATCAGTTACTGGCTGTTCATACATTACAAAATGGGTGAATGGACGGATGGATGGGCTGGATAACTGGATAGACGGATCTTACTCGGACATGATTAAACACCAGTGAAAGGTTAAATATTCCAAAAAAGTCATCCAATCCTTTTAGACACCAGAAAACAGCTGAAGTGCTATGCCCTTGATCTTCAGACATACTCCTTTATTTAGTATTCCAGTACTCATAAATCACCTTACAGTACAATACCTTCCAACGCATACATACATTATAGAGCTACTTACATACAGATTGTATCCTGAAATTCTTTACAGCACTAAAAAATTGCAAGACAGCAGCTAGAACATCGCGTAAAGAGCACAGCAAGGTAAAGATCTTGCAAAGCAATTAAAGGAAAATCTCTAGTCTCTGATAAGACTAATAAACAGGGAGAAAGAGAAACTAAGCAATCCTAGGAATTAAATGGACTGAAGCAGCAGGGAAGTGCTGAGGTGTAGGTGGTCAGGTCCCAATGTGGGGAGAAGGGTGGGAGCTCCTTCCCAGCACCCTTCCCACAGAGGAGAAGATTCCTGGGATTTGAACTTCTTATGATTGCCTTCCCAGCAGAAAGTGCCTCCCTGAGATTCCTAGACCTTACCCTTCTCTGATTACTAACAAAAGCAGGGAAGCCATGCACTAAGGGGACAGTTGTATCAATAACCAATTACATTAACGACTAATTCCTTAATTACTAACTCAAATGCTTGGGGGAAGGGAAGGAAAGGAGATGGGCCCCTGGTCTAACAAATTGCCAGTGCCTTCTGCAGTTTCCTCTGTCTTAGTAGTCTGGCCAAGGCCCCCTCTGATAGCAGCACTTTGGACACAAGGGAAGCAAGGGCTGTGGACTTCTCCACATGCACATTTCTTCTCTTTCATTGCATGTGAATTTGCCTTCCACAACCTGAGAGGCAGATCCTTGCTCCCCTATTATTCTCATTTCCCTCCAGTGAGATGAACTTACGTTGAATGACAAGAGGGAAAAGTTCAGAAGAATGAGGTCCTCTCCTTTGCTAGTGACTTTCATAACTGGAGGAACAAGAAGTGCCAAGAACGTTTCCCTATGGCAGTCAGACAAATACACTGACAGCCAGAATCAGAAAAATGTGTGTCTGGACTAAGAAAGCTAAGCATCTCTGAGGTGGCAGTTTTGAGCAATAAGCATCTGGAGCATAGCTCAAATAACTCTTTTTAGTTTTAAGACTAAAAGTTAAATATTTGTTGCTTTGAGATTCCTCTTCCCATTACCTGAGACCTGTCTAGTTACATGAGTGGACCTGCTGTAGGTCCATCTGCCCCCAGCTCAGGAGTCTGGATCCAAAGCTTGCTTCTGGACCTGTCATTCATTTGACTTCTTATTTGGTGGATTCTCGTTGTATTACTAAGTGTTGGGTTCCATCCAGAGAAAAGCTTCTGCTGAAGAGAGGCAACATGTTATTCCAACCTGGTAGCAGATCATCAAAAGGCTGTTTTGCACATTAACCGCTAATTCTCCTTGCAGCATGCAAAGAGCAACAGAAAACTCAGAAAGACCAATTAGGGATCCATGGGAACCTAACGATGTGCTCATTCAGGACTGCACAGTGCACAAACTAATTCATGGCAATGCAGAGATGCTACTTACTGTGAATGAAAAATTTACAGTTGCAAAACAGTCTTCAAATTCACTCTGAGATATATTGCTAATTCCCTTCTCTATCATCTCAGCTGACTAAAATAGAAAAACAGCCCTCAAGTAATATCAGTTGCCTAAAGCCTTTGGTCATCATGCTGGCATCATGAGAAGGGCATAAAGCTCCCTCAGCATGTCCCACTACCAAGACTTCCAGTGGAAGAAATGGAGAGAAAGCAAAGCACCCTCCAAGATGCTCCCCCAGTTTCTGCCCACTAATCATTTACACAGTCAAACAGGAAAATAGGAGGTCAAGAGAAGACATGGGCTCCAATATGAGTAACTTCCTGGAAGATGCTGTGTAGTATTGGGAAGATTAGATGCCCTGAGCTCCAGTCCTAGCAGATTTCTTCTTTCTTTGTTGCTTTGATAAATCATTTATTAGAACAGCCTTTTTACATAATCCTTGGGGGAGAAAAAAAAAGTTTAAAAAAAAAAAAGGAAAAAAAAATCCAACATTCCCCCCATAAAATAGATTTATCACAAAATCCTGTCCTCCTACCAGCCATCTTCAGGCCAGAACATATATTTCTCTGATTATTAATTAACTGATGCACCGAAACAGCTTCAAGCTTTTTAACCTCTCCCTTTCTCTTTTGTCCTTCAAGAGAGTAGATGACAATGCAGGTGTTCAAAACACAGATAGATTCTTGAGCAACTGTAGTATATCATCATGCTTTGAGCCCTATAGAGATGGGCTCAAACATTAAAGCCATTCAGAAAGCAAGTATTTAAGCTATTTTCCAGTACATACATTCTGTTCCTAGTCATACATGTTTAAGCCTGGCATAGCACCATTACTGCTGCTGACACTGATGGGGAGAAACAAAGACGGTTAACTGCCAATAGCAGTTAAGAACAAAGAACAGAAACAAACAAACAAACAAAACCCCCCCAAAATCATGCCATCTACCAGTAAGTACTTGCCCTGAAAAGAGAAAGTAATATGACATTGTTAACACAGCTTGTCTGTCTGTCTGCCTGCCTGTCCTTTATCACTGTGACATCTCAACTCTCAGGATAAGCCATAGCTTTTCTTCTTTTGGAGTCCATCCAAATACCCTCAACGATATGAAATGCAACTACACATAAATAACATGAAGGGGTAGAGCTGAATGCACCAACTTCTGAGTGTATCAAGCTCCCTGGAACTGAAACAGTCAAATAAAGCTAGAGGAATTAGCTAGAGGAATTAGCTAGAGGAATAGCTCTGTCCCAAGGATGTGCCCACTAGGAAAGCGTACAATTATTGGCATTTGCCCTCTTCCTTCTCTCTCCCCAGCCTGCCCACTCCAGCCCCTCCACCCTCAGTTGCTAGACAGTGGAGCTTTCTATGTTACGGCAGTGGATATCTGGACAACTAAGATGAAAAAAATAAGCAATCCAAATCTCGTCAAAATCTGTAGGCAACCAGTACCAACAGCAGCAGAGTACAACTCCCAGCTTCATTATCTGGTCTAAATGAAAGATAGGGAGCAAATGCACTTCTGATCTCTCTTATTAGTCCCATTTGTTAAAACGCTGTATTATTTTCAGCTTTGCACAGAGTGAGGAAAAGGCCTTAGAATTCCATCTCAAAAGCAAAGTGATGGTAAAAAGTATTTGTATTTGTGAGCTTACCTAAAGGCAAGGTTCTTGCAGAGGTACAACTGTATGAGCATCCCACCACCAGGACTTATCACCCAACTAAAGGTCTAGTTTTGGAAAAGGCAGAAAAATAGTAGATTTCCGTCACACTTGGCAGCAGGTCTGGTGGGGTTTGCATGAATTAGGAGTTTGATTCAGCAATTAACATCATTTTATGGAGTTACTCACTCAGACATTAGCCAGTTAGCAACATTGAGGTGTCAGTCCCAACTGTGGAACCAGGGAAATCCCACAACAGAGGTACCTTGATTTAAGCTAGGTGCCTGCCTTCGTTGCAGTTCAGAACTGGTCCCTGCTACACAGTCAGTGGGCCTTGATTCCTCTGAGCACAGCTAGGAAAGTCCTGGAAAACAGAGAGAAATTTTGTGCTAATGCTCCACTGACTATATTGGCGAGACCTCCACTGGGTAGTTTAGAATCCCAAGGTGATTTGCTCGCAAATGGATCCACTGCAGACACACTCTAGGTGTGCACCCTTAGTTAGTAGGAGGTACATCGCAACAAGACTGGCTGTAAGAGTAGAAGTCAAAGTTTACAGACAATCTAGGCTCCCTGAAGACACGGTATAAGCAATTACCCAGCTGCACCCGAGTCAGCTTTGATATTTGGTCCCTGCATATATATATATTAGTCAAGTAAACATGGCTGGCACTTTCACCGAGCACTGGGGCCAGCTGGCACAGAATGTCCCACACCCAAACTATTAAGTTCTCTTACTTTCCAGAATATCATGGCCACATCCAAGCAAACTACTGAAAGCAGCCTCTCTTCTGTGCTAATACTCAGACTTTGTCCAGGAATTGTTTGGAGTTAAGCACAAGCCAGAACTATGTCAAGGACTTTTCTAAAAACCCGGCGGTACAGATGATTTGTTTCCAGTTTCTCTGAACTTCCCTGGCACAGTTTCATTTTACTGTTACAGATGTAGCTGATGGGTCTTAGACAGGAATATTAGCAGTTCAGAGGTGATTTTTAAAAGAACTGGCTTTCACTACACCCTATAATCAAAGATGTGAGGTAGCTAGGCAGCAAATTTCAAGTTGAAGCTCAAGTAAAACATTTCCAAGGGAGCTTCCAGCAGTATTTAAAGAGTGAATCACCCTAGGTGAAATCAGGAGGTGTTTAGGATGTTTGTTTGCCGAGAGCAAATCATAGGACCTTGTTGACTGATAGATTATTCAACTAGTCAAATGTAAACTGGGAACACTACCAAGTATTTACTGGCTAATAAGTGATTGCAAAAGCAGATCCATGGCCATGGAATAATACCCCAGCTCATTACTCACCATACATAACTCTCCAGTTTTCTGTCTAGAGATTGATGACTGCTATGAGGCTTGAGCAACACTTTTGGTTGCATCTTCAGAACTTCAGTGTTGGTCCCTCCTCATCTAGGCATTTGGCAGGAAAACTGCATGGACAGCCAGTTACTTGGAGCCTTGGCTTGAAGAAAGGATGCTGAAGATGGATGCTTGTTTATTTCATCAGCTTCCCTCTTAAAAACATACCCACCATACTCAGTTAACCTGCTTTGTGGCTAAGACCACAGGTTTTATCACTTCTCGTAAACTCATTAGCCAAAGACAGGGAGTACAGTTTTAATGCAAGAGTGAGAAGGCGAGCTTGCATACATGTGCATGTGTGTGCATGTCTTTTTCAAGTACAAGCCACCCTCTGCCACCTGTGAGACTTTTTTTTCAAGGAGGAACTAGACCACGGAGGAGGTACTGCTGACTGCATTCACAGCGCAGCCCGAGGCTGTGAGCCATGCCTGGTGCTGTTGTCTGGAGCAGGTGTATACCTGGCAGCAAACGTTCAGCATTAGCTTTTTGAAGGGCTCTCAAACTGTCTCTTCATTTCAGCCTGTCTGTTGAGAGAGACTGGGATCCTAGGGTTGATTTGTGCTGCCAGAACTTTGCAGGGGTGAGAAGACAGATGGCTTTGTCTGGAGTGCAGGCTGGCCCAGGCTAGTCTTACCCAGGGATTGTGCTCAGAAATGTTGTTGGCTCACAGGGACATTTCTGGCAAAGGTAGCAGAGGCAATTCTTATGCAATGTGATGGCCCCCTGCCTCACTAATATCTCAGACCCACGATCACTTCCCACTAAAATCATACAAAGTCCAGGCAAATGAGGCCTTTTCCTGAAGCTAACGTGAAAACAACAAAAAAAAAAAAAAGAAGAAGAAAAAAATAAACTCACACCAAAAACCCTTCTCAAAGCTGAATGATTAGATGCATTGCATCCTGTGTAGTTCTGACCTAGAACTCTTCTGATCCCTAGAGAGCAAGTCATCCATTCAGACAAAGAATGTCATTTCAAGTGGCCTGTAAATACAATATTCAGTCACTATAGGTGTTTCTACTGCTGGATGTACTCCATGGCTGATTGGATGATTTGCTGGCAAGGTAGGAAACTACTTATTGAAACGATGTTAGGAAAGCACTAGTGTTCATCTTTCTCAACTGCAGAGTCAACAGAAAGTCTGCAGTAATTGCTAGTTAATAAAGCTTCTCATATGGCTTAAGTGGCCAACAATCAAACTATTCATGCCAATGAATACCATAATGGAGAACTTATTAAATTCACATTTTACTTATATTGCCATAATAAGGAGGTAGCAATAGGTATATCAAGTTCCCTTCATCATGAATATTGGAATGCAAAGGAAAGGTTGTGCTAGTGAGTGAAGGAAAGTCTAGAGATTTACCCAAGTCATGACGGAGGGACAAGGAGCAAGACAGGGTGCCTTGAGACCATGCATCACATCTGCTGAGACCCATCTCAAAGGACCCAAATCTTGTGTGTGCTGATGCTGTGGCACCAGCATTTGGATCCCTGTGCTTCACATAGTCCTGTGGCCAAACTGGCACCCAGACAAGGCACTGCGTCCTGGGACGCTGATCTGTAACAACCCCTCCTACCCTTTGTCCCCCATTGGCAACCATCTTCTCCTCACTCTCCTGCCTACCTGCCCACCCTCCTACCTGCTTACTCCCTCCCTTCCAGCGCCCTCACCCTCTTCCCCATGTTCATTCTCAGTGGTCGTTGCATGTACGTGCCTTGGCCCTCTTCCTTGCCATTAAACCTCCTGCCTTGCCTCATGTTTTGACAGGTTTTGTGAGTTTTGACAATCCTGCCAGTGCCCAAGCTGCTATCCAAGCTATGAATGGCTTCCAGATTGGCATGAAGAGGCTGAAGGTGCAGCTGAAGAGGCCAAAGGATGCTAATCGTCCTTACTGAGGAGTTATGGGAACCACTGGATACAAAGCACTAGCACAGGTAACTGCATGGGGAAGAGGGTGTCAGTTGTGATTGTAGCCTCACTTTGTCTTGTAGACCCTCAAAAAGATTCAGCTCTGCAACTCTCTAGCTTCTGCCTTTTTCACTTAGGTCTCTGGCTAGAGCCACATTGAACAGATACACACCCACACATAAACCAGGAACCGTTTGTGTGTGCGTCTCTTTAGAAAAAGAGGTGGAAGGATGCTTAATGAGGGATGAGCCAAGTTCCCCACCCCAGGGGCATCCTGCATCTCTAGAAAGTCTTCCTGGTCACTAGAGGAGAGCCAGCAGCTGTCCTGATTCCCCTTGCTCAGCTAAAGAGAGCATTTCTGGTGGCTGAAGAAAATCTGCAATTAAGAGATGGGACCGGGCTGCAGTTTAATCCCAGATGACTGGACTGGGACAGTGTCTGTCTCAATAGCTCTGTGTTGCAAACGTTTCAAAGCATTCTTCATTCTTCATGTGGTATAGTCTGTATCCAATTTCATCACAGCATAATAACTTTATGTAAATATGTCTCCCTGACAACTAAATAACCCCTAATTTCTTTCTTCCCAAACCCAAGAAATGAATAGAAGGACTCACTTCTTGCTCGGTTACTGTTAACTTCAGTGTGTAGATAAAACCCAACCAAAGCCAAGGAAGCTTTGCTTGAGTGAGCATCTAGACAAATCTAAACAAAGGTCTCACTGTTAGACTCATGTACTTTGTATTGTTGGAGAGGAGCCAGCTTGATGCTCCAAGAGAACTTCTAGTACACGTAACAGTGTCAAAAGTATCAGAAGCAGCACCTTGTTTTGTTGGAATCCCAGCCTATTGCCAATAACAAAAATGGAGATGTTTCCAAAAATGGAAATATATTCCACTGCTGGCTGGCTTTTCCGTTAGATAATTCTTTGAGAAACAGAAATATAAGACCATACATGTTTGTTACAGAGACAGAAAGTTTCCCTGCAGTTAAAACTGTTCCACATCAGAGATTCCCCAATAAAACCAGCACTCATAGTGACCCTAAACTGCAACAAGTATTTTGCACTCCTGAATTAGTGACAGAGAGATTTCTTAGGTGACTTTTCTAGGCTGTTATGTCTAAGAGTCAGTGATTTTGATTCAGGCCCTTCTTGATCTTGATCTACAGGCAAGAAATCCTTATCTTCAGCCTTCCCAAAGAAATATGAAGTGTTCTATTTTTTCACTGATATCTCTAATACATTTGAAAAAAAATGGTCTTCAGAGCAGTATCCTTTCCACTGAGAATTAAGGAATGGGATCAAAGTGTCTTTGAAAGAGGTGCTGCACTGAAGACGACATGAAGCAGGATAAGAAACCTTTCAATAAACATATTAGGTTCATGTGCGAAATACAGCCTCCATAGTTTAGACTCTCCTTTATATGTGACTATACGAGGATAATTCAATGCATTTTCCCTCTTCAAAAATCTCTTTTCTTTTCCTTGCTTATGACAAGGCCTCTTGGAAGCTTGAAACCAAAATATGTTTCCATATCCAAATGCTTTTTGCTTCATCACACCAGCTTTTTACTGCAGGTTTTGCTGGGGGAGAGCAGGAGATGCATGCATGCAATTTTGTTAAAGCAGGGACTGTCTTTGTCAGGGAGATTTTCAATAACATTTGCAAAGGAATCGAGGAACACAAGTTTCTCTTTAGTTTGGCACCAAGCAATAACTTTATATAGTAGCATAGATGTGGTCAATGGGGATATAATTGTTTGTAATGGTCATATAAGAATGTGCAGGGCTGTAGACACCTGTGTTTTTAAAGACTGACTGGTATGAGTCTGTGATGTTTTCATTATCATGGATCATTGTGAAGTGCTCTGCCTCTACCTTTTCATGATCAGGCTGATGTTGAGGCCTCAGATTGTTTCCAATAAAAAGAATACTCAGTAGTAGGACTACTATTTGTTGTTTGTTGTTTTTTTTCTTCCCAATAAATGACAAAACAAGAAATCAGCTGGTAAAATGGCAATAAAATTCCATTTTTCCACAAAGCAGGAGAACAGTCTTGAATTGTCACCTCTAAATAGAAGTCCTTTATCCTTCCTGGCTTTTAATTTTATTTTAATGCTCTGCTGCCAGCAAAATCAGTCCAGTTGTTACCACCAGATCACTTCCATCCTCTGCTTATAGAAGCCTTTATTAGAGGCACAGACAGTCCCTATCAAAATGGAGTAAATGCAGCTCAGAAGTCCTCATTCTCTTGTAGACTCCCACCTTGGTGAGCCCATTGAAGGAGTTGAAGATGTACCTGTCTTGTAGCAGGAGAGAGTTCTCTAGGAAAAAAATTTTGTGTGGTTTTTTTTTTGCACCTAACAAAAGGGATTGGCCAAGTGCACATGGCCCCAGGAGGACACTGGAGAAGCAAATCCCAGGGAAAAATACGATTTAGCACTGGGACTACCATGCCAGGTTAGACTGGAGGGGACACTTGGTGACAACAAGAATACCTCCGAAGGGCTTAGATCCAGCTCTTTCTTCAGCTCATCAGCTTTTCAGTGCTCAGAAACATCCACACCAGCGCTCTAGAAGCAGACAGAGGAGTTTGAGTCATGTTGGCCACAATTCTGCTTCCCTCCAGGGCCAGAGGGCTAAGCCCTGAGCAATAAGGCTTACTCAGAGATAGGTCAATTGTTCTTGTCTTGTCACGGTGTTATTGTACCCCCACAGCTGGTTTGATGTGCAACTTCCAGACAGCCTCAGAAATACCACTGGAGCTCTCTTACTTGCACACTCAGTAGACAGTGTCATTACTGCTACGAGAAGTTTCCTGAAAACACCAGGACAGCAGCCAGCTCAGCCCACGGGTACGGCGCCGACAGCTAGTGCAAAGCCTGAGAGCTCCCTTAACTGGCAGAAACACAGTAACTCCTGTGTGTTTTTTATCTAGTTTTACTTTGGTCGCAGCTCTTCAGGGTGCTTAATTCCAACTTGAAGCATGTGCATAACCATATTGACATCAGGGCAATTACTCATGTGCTTCAAGAGGATGCTCAAGAAACTTTTTAATTGGGATTTTTCTAAGGGATAGCTTTGTTTTATTGAACTCCTTTCCAAAAATAAGAAGCTGCCAACAAAAAACACAAGCAGCACCCAGTTTGATGTAATCCACCAGAGTGTTTTTTCCTAACCAAGAAAGAAAGATCTTCACTCAATTTTAATTCTGGATGCACTTTTTTTTTTTAGCTCATAAATCTCCCTTTTGGGACACAAGAGTCTAGGCCACAGTGATTTGAAGTCCTTTGTTTTCCTTGCAACTGCTCTAAAGTTGCTGTCAAACACTGCAAGGGTTTCTGTGATGTGGCAGATAAGCCCACAAGCTGTAGGAAGCAAAGCCCTGAAGAATTCAGATGGCAAAATATTTCCAAAATGGCTGCTTCTGTTCTCTTTTTTTGTTATAATTAAAGAGGTGGTTTTAGTTAAAAAAAAATAGTAATAAAGGAGGTGGGGGGAGAAAGAGGAGAAAGAAAGGAGGATCATTTGAGGCCACTCTGCCAAAATCAATATATTCTATTAGGAACCCCCCCTCAAGACTAGGAAGCAAGCACTTCATGTGTATTTCAGATAAAAAATGTGCAAAACAATGAAGAAAAAACCACCCTGAAAATCAGAGCTCCCTTGGGTGGCCATTCCTAGGAGCCCTTTAGTAGCCTGTGGTATAGCAAAGGTCCAGGTCCATCCTACGCTGCCTGGGTGTGTGTGTGAGTCCTCTGCACGGCCAGAACCACGGAGGGCTGCTAGGACAGGCTGAAGGATGAGCTCCTCTCATCCTCCTTACGGGAGCAGAAGCCATCAGTGTGATTCCAGCCCTCCGCACCAGGTCTCAAGGCTGTTTGCCCAGTGCCCCATCCGTGCTGAGTCATGATAGCCATGGTAGGACAATATTGCCTTGAAAACCCCATGATTCTCACCCCTTCCTGTATTAAAGGCCTTAACAGGGCAGCACAGAAGTATCCAGCTGGTAGACCAATAAAGCACGTTGCACAGAAAAGGAGTGAAAATGCTATCCATTCCCCTTCATTTCAGTAGCTAATCATTAGCAAAAGGTTATTTACCACCTCAGACAGACACTCTGCTCTTGAAGTTTTATTTAAAGCTAAAGATGGAGAGACATTTGGGTGGGACTAACCTGGAACACTGACTGGCATGAAACTAAGTGAGAAACAGTGACGGTGAGTGAGAGAAAATGCATGAGACAGAAGTGAAGCAGAAGAGTGAAAAAAAAAAAAAAGGTCAAGAGTAAGACTTTTTTCTTTTCAGTTGTGCTTATAGAGCAGTGGCAAAACATTAAAAGAATGCATTGTCCAGGCAACCTGCTTCTCCAAAATGCCAAGGGAAATAACACAGGCCAAAGCTCAAATACAAAAAAAAAAAAAAAATGTTCAGGTCCTCCTTCACAGCTTCTTGAACATGTGCTGATATGTGGTTTATTGTAAAAGGTATGAGATGTTTGTTTCTGCAGCTGGCTGGAATAGGTAATGTTTTTTCCCAGATTAAAAGTGTTTGGGTTTTTTATTTTTTTCATGGGAAAGTATAGGTTACCAAACCAGAAAAATTTACATTTTCCTTTGTCTGTGTTCTGATAAGAGAGAAAAAGCCACACCCAACAACAAAAAAACCACAAACAAACAAACAATAAAACAAACAAACAAAAAACCAAACCACCTGATTTTAAAGTAAGAAGATATTATCAGCCAAAAATAAAACAAACAAGTAAAATTCCAAATGCCCATAAACAAAAAGATATAAATGGAAAATTTCTGGCTGTCTTTTGTCAATTCAGATCACTTCAACACAAAGTCTAATGAAAGTGTATTTTTTTACTTAATTTTAAATTGCTTATCCCTCTAAGAAAGGATTCTACTATGTCCCGTGAGAGGTTATTCTGTAGTTACATTGATCTCACTGTTGTCTGTTAAGCTGTTCATCTTGAGATTCGGACTAAATATCCTTTATCAGGATCTAATCCCATTTCTTGCAGTTATGCCTCCTACAGTCATGCTAACTGGTTCCTCTTCCTCCTGCACAGATTATTGTCATTTCCCTCCTTTAGTCATCACTTAGATCATTTAGGACTTACTTACATTATGGAAATTTGCACTAGTATAATTACATCAAAACAGTACTCCAGCACAAGCTTTATTATGAGTGAATAAAGTGAGATCAAAATCAGCACAGCTTCATTTGGAACAATCTGTTTAGGTATTGAAAAAAAAAAAAAAAATCAGCTTAGCCACTTATTTCTTTTTTCTTTGGATTACTTTTGTTTTTAATTTCCACTGACAAATGTTGCTAAATTAAGCATCCCTCACTGTGTTTTCAACCCAAACTTTCTGCTATTGTCCTTGTACAGGAGAGAGTGGAAGTGAACGTTACTGGGGGAGGCTGAAACAGAACTACTGAACGCATTTGCAAAACTGACAAGGAAACCCTTTTCTTTTCTGGCTGATCATCTTTAACCTCTCTGCCCATTTAAATTACTAATAACTTTATTATGGTAAAATTCTCATGTCTGTTCTATAAAAACACAGTTTCGATACCAGAGCATGCAAAATCCCATTTGCTAATTATTGTAGTTATTCTAAGATTGGCACACAATATAATGCACTGATGGAAAACGACAATAATTAATTACTGCATTTACTCCAAAATTACAATCAGTAATTACTGCTCTGAGACTGAATTCCATTCAGCAGTATTTGGAACTTGTTCTTCCTCAAAGCAGGGCAGCTTTTCAGGAGTATTGCTGTGTTTGCATCTAAATGAGTCCATGTAGGTCACTAACGGATCTGCACTATTTGTCATGGGAGTGATACAGCAGCACAATGCAATACCATAGCACGTTCCTTCAGTTCAGAGCATGAATTCTTCATTAAAACCCATGTCCCCATTTTTTTAAAATGTTAGATAATGCAATTATTTCAGACCTAAATAATAGATATGAAAGCAGCCTCCCATTTCTCATCCTGCTGTGATGCACTTGGTCCTGATGTTCTAATGCAAACTTTCAGAGGCTTATGAGAACTTTTCCCAATGACACAGCCAGCAAAGATCCTGCTGTGTTGTCCCTACTGTGAAAAGACCAGGAGCCTGGTATGGCTGTGCCACCTTCAAAGGCTTCCAACAGCAAAATCTGCCAAAGCCCAAGAGCAGACTGGAGAGTGGCAGTGTTATATTCAACCACTTGACCAACAAGATTACTATGGGATCTCATATGGACCATGTCACGCAAATGAGCTCAGTAGGTAAGATTTAGGGCTTTCTGAGCTAAGCAGTGTGAGCTTTGATTGCTTCAGTTCATGGACAGCTGCAGTAACCTGCAGACAGTAGCCTTTGAAGGAAGCTTTTGTTAGATTCATCCAGCACAGAGATTTGCTGGGTCAGTGCATGGGGGACTGCAACTAGAAGAAAAACTGGTAATTGTAATAAAAGGAAGGGGTAGATGTTTTAAGCAGCTGTGATTCAAAATGAGAGATAAAGAAATGGGAAAAAAAATGGAGATACCCATAGCCAAAATATTTGTTCCAGCATCAGCAAACAGTGACAGAGTGCAATCCTCTGATAAATAGTGTAAGTACAGAGACAATGAGAGAGGGAAAAACCACAATGAAAGAGGTTTGTGAAAATCTAAGATGAGGTTTAAAAACAAGTGTGGTCATTTTCCTACAGGATCTTGAAATAAGTGACAAGTCAGCAAAATGTTTTGATACTGGGGCACTGGGGAGAGCAGTACCTACTAATGAACGGACAGAAAAGTAGGATGTTATCAATTTGCAAATGCAAGTACCTGGAGAGAGTAAAAAGGCCAAGTTGTTTGAAGCTCAGTGTATGAGACCATAAAGGTCTAGGACTTCAGGCAAAAGGTGTTCTTCTTAGATGGCCCTCAGATGTTTCCCATGCTTGAAGACTGATCAATCTGTCTCTGGTGTGCTTAGTCAAAAGAAAACAACAGCATCATGAACATTCCTTTTTCTCCAGAAAAAGATGATATGGCCAGTGTAGGCCAAAGGTGCTCTGGCCCTTGGGAAAAGTCAATTAGCAGAGAAGGTTAAGTCAGGAAACTGGAAACTCCCAATAAAGTCAAAGTTACAAGCCAGCTCCAACACATGGGTTCACAGGACTCAGGTCACTTGTGTAGCGTTGATCAGTAGGCTGAAAATTGTCTGATCTTCTTGCCACTGACCTTTGAGAGCTACTGCAGAACCATGAATTGAAACTATGGGGTAGTGCTTGGCACTTACACCGTAGGTATAAAGAAAAGGGAGGATAAAAAACTCCATGAAATTTACTCTGCAGGGGAACTGCTACAGGAGTTGGCAAGAATCTTAATAAGGGGTTGCAGAGTGTTCCATCAATGTGAGCACCTTAAATTGATGTCCTTATGGTTTGGAAGGCATATACAATCAGCTGCACTAGAACACTGTTTCTCATTCCCACAGTTATACCCAGTGATATATCAAATGCAATAATTGCATATTTGAATAATTCATGGGTACGGTAAGTTTGGCCAGATACAAGTGAATATCAAAACTCTGGTCTCTGAAGTGTTTGATTCTGCAGTAGCAGAGAGTTGAAGGTTTACAGTGCAAACCCTGTTTCTCAGGTGTCTTTTGTCCTGGCCTGTGACTGCAGTTAGAGAACAGACGGCTTTTATTTGAAATGGGTTGTTTATACACTTAGCTGAGCTTCATCCAACCTTTTTGAAATATTGGGTAGAAGGCTGAGCTGGAAGGGAAAGGAGAACAGCAGTCAAGTCATTTCCCAACCAAGAAGCAGTGAATGAAAAATCAGTGCTCTGCCTGGAAAGTTACTAACCACAACCATGGTCAGGAGAAGTTCTCAGGCAGCGTCAATCACCAGCTCCTCTGAAGTCAGTGAAATGACACTGATTTATGGCAACCAAGGATTCAGGCCCACTATTACTTATTTAACTCTAAAGGTTTTCCTAGCAGAGATGTTTCAATTATTTGCAATCCTAGAGGAAGACACAATGTCACCACACTGGCCTCTCTGGTCTTTTTAAAGTGAAGAGACTCAGATTTTGAACACGCCTTTTGCCAAACACATCCCTGTAGCTTATTTTAAAAATCCCTTTATACATCAATGACTTACAAACAGAAAAAATTCCCTTGCATCCCTGGAAAGCCACAGTTGTACACCCAAGCAATCCTCTTTAGAAAGCATATTTCTCCCATTATTGGGAGAGATGTTCTTCCTCTCTGGCTCTTCAGATGTCCCCTTTTTCCTGTGCAGGACAGATCCAGAAGCTGGTCTGTCTGAAGCACCTGTTCTATGCGGAGCAGGGTAACTCTTTAAAATCCTCACAGCAATGAGACACCTACCTTTGAGATTTCTGGAAATACAAGGCCTGGTCCTTGAAGCCGAAAGACATCTGTTGTTGATTGGGGTGTGCTGCGGAGCAGGGCCCTGCTTGTCACGGCAGAGTGCTGTAATACAGTATCTGTCTTAAAAAGCAGATGATTCCAAAGGAAAATAGGGTTTTGTTACCTTGATTTCCAAGGATAGATCCTTGGAAATATTGCAAGACCCGTGGCAATGATTTGGCCATGAAACCCATAGGCTGTGCAGTCAACTTCAAATTTGTCTTTGTTGGCTAGGATTATCTTTTTTTCCTCTACTCTTGAGGCACCTCTACTCATCAGTAGAAGTTGCATCTCATCTCCTGTGATACACAAGAAGTGAATGCTTGCCATGCTCTTTATTTTCCTCTGTGCATTCTCCTTGCATGGCAGACATTGCTCCACCGTGGCAGACTGGTCACTGGAATAGGGACCCAGGCAGGCAGCCCACAAACTGCTATAGGAAACTGGGCTCTTATTTGTCAATTCTGAAGAGATTTGGTACTTTCAGAATGGGGTGTATTTGAGGGTTTTCTGCTTCTGCTCTTAGCTTACAAGGGAATTATTTGGTACAGGTCGTACAGACCTTGCTAGAAAAAAATACCATCAGCAATTGCTGTAGGTCTTTTTCCTGTTCCCCATAAAGACCAGTGTAATGTAATTTAGAGAAAAGTACATGGATCCTGATCAGGAGTAAATGAATATCTCACTCCTGGACAAGCATTTCTAAACTTAAACCTAAATGTAGGAGTTAACTTCTCAATAGATGGCTTTGTTGAGGAGCATGCTCAGGGGCTGTTAGTAAAGGCACAAGGACTGCCACCACGGTTGGCTTTGGGGTCTTTTCTCTTTCCGGATAGCCCTGCTTTCTGGCAGTCTGGCATCTGGTATTCACCAGTGATTCCTGGAAGTAGCTCCAAGGTGCTGCTTAGGATTAAAATGAAAATTATTCCTTCCTTCAGGAATGCTCTACAATGAGTTGGCCTGAGGATCACAGGTACCTGGAGAAGTGCTGGGTCTGCCCTTCACCTGGGAAAAAAAATAGACTTTATGGGAACAATGATGATTTGTGCCAGCTAAAGGCTTGTTGTGGGATTTGGCCACTTACGCTCAGGGACCAGAAATCTTCTGCTTTCTCTCTTCTGATCTTTCAAATTGCCTCTGTAATTTTTCCCCAAGTTATGTGTGCTCACTGTGTTCTGTCGATGTGAGAAGTGGTAATGTCACTCTGCTAGGAGTTTTATGGTTCACAGAAGGTAGGATTTGTATTGAGATAGACAGATAGATGGATGCCTGGTGCCTGAACACAACATATTACAGAGATTGACCCAAAATTTTCAAGACTAAAATCCCAAACGATAGACTGAGGAGATTTCAGACGGATTTTATCTCTTTTCTCTGATTAATACAAGCTTTTAAGAGCATACCAACCCTACCCATTTGCCCAAATAATTGGAGAAGATCAGAGTAAGGAAGGATCAATAGCAAATAAGTAGCCCACATTTTCTCAGGTGTCAATGCAGAGGAGGTCAGAGATGGCACACTGGGAAGGGAAGAATACACAGAGGGGGGTCTGTTTTGCACTGAGATGAGGACCATTCTTTGTGACAAAGGAGAAAGTGAATCCCGCTGCCCACTCAGCTGGTAAACACAGGAAAGGTATCACTGATGGCTACGTCCCACCTACAAGCCAGGCTTTGGGCCACACGGAGACCTGGGCTCTCTCAGTACGTGAGGGGGGAATGGGAGGGAGCAGAAGGGCTGGCTGATGGCAGCGGTAGGGACACTACCCTGCCAAGCTGCCTGCGGAGCCTGGAGCTGCCTCCTAATGAACGCGAGCGGCTGGTCACAACTGGAGGCGAGCTGTTCCCCATTTGTTTGTGCTCCTTGGAGTGGCGGGGATCCGCTCTCCATCAGAATAATCCAATTGAACAAAATGATTCATATTAGCAGGCACATCTGTCTGAGGCCAGAGCAGAACCCTGGTGTTAGTTTAATAAATGGCGTTCATTAAACTCAGCTGAAAATATAATCTGGAGAGACTGATGGGGTGAACAGAGCAAAGAATAAGCAAAAGGAGTTAGCAATTATCAGATGTCATTTGTTCTACTGGTACCATGGAATTGGGGCTTGTTTGCTGAAATCTTAATTTCATTTTGCTGAGGCAGAATCCATCAGAGAAGCTTATGCTGCAGCTATGATTCCTGTTTGTCAGACTCTGGTACGGAGTGGGGTTTTTTTCTTTTCCCCTTTTCTACCAAACAGAGCAAGGCATACCCTGAAGGGGCACAGAGCCCAACAGAGACGCCACGGACAGGAAAGACAGAAGGGGCAGCCTTGTTTATGCCATGAAAAGACTGCTGAGTAAAGTTCCTTGTCCTGCAGTGCAGAGAACATGGGCAGCACCTTAGGACAGTGGACCCTCAGTGCAGCACCAGTTACAGCTATTCCCAGATCATCTGCCATTTTCCCTCCAAACCAAAGGGGTTTGAACACTCCTCATCTGGCTTCAGGAACAGTTTAAACTCTATAGGTGTCAGTGGAAAGGACTAAAAAGTCTGGGATCTTCTTGGTGGCCAGGTTAGGGAAACTCCTAGAAGCTGTGCACCAATGGCTGCCCAAGACATCTCAGCAGCATCTCATGGAATGCAGGGGAGGAGGCAGTGGTGCTGAGGAGCATGGGGTGCTCACACGTTCACAGCTCAACCCTGATGGTCCCAGGGCTGCTCCCTTGGGCACAGCCCACACCCCATGGGCCAGCGCTGCCAGTTTCTGGGCATTAGCATTCCTGTCCATAAGTCTTCACACAAACACTGAATCCGGAGGCCCTGCTCTTAGGAGGGAGAGCTGCCTTTCCCATTTCACACTGAGTAGAGACAAGCTTCTTGGGCCTGACTTACAGTAATTTGTGGTCTGCACTTGAAGATCGACCAGACAAGTTGTTTTTTTGCAAGTTGCTTTGGTTTGGTTTAGTTTTAACTTCTCCCCACAGGTATTCAAATGGTCTTTGGTGCATTCCATAGGAAGCCAAGAAAGGCTTTTATATTTATAGACTTGCTGGGGCAGCGCTCAAGTCTCAGGCAGTCAGAAAAAATCAAAAGAATAATGGAGGAGAAAAGAAACCTTGACCTCATAAGCTTTCAGCGTTGATTAGTTTGTAGGTGTCGGGAACCTTTTCTTGTTCGGGGCAGACTAGCTGTGAAATGATTCTTTTCCCCCCCCCCTTCTCTTTAATCTGCCTCCTGTATTCCCATGGGGAAGGAGGAGCCAGCACCTGCTTTCCTGGAGTTCTGCTTCAGAGGAAGCAACTGAATGGACTTGCACAACAGTAGCAAGGGGCTAGGTTGTGTTTTTTTTCAAAGACTCATCTTCCCAATGTGCCCTTTGGCAAAAGGCTGAGCACCTCCAATTTCCCTCGAAATTGTGTAAGAATCAGTGGCAGACATGAGCTGCTCCAGAGCTGGTCATGGGTTGTTCTTTCCCTGGAGAGTGTAGGAGAGAGAAAGAGACTGCAGGGATGGACAGCATATTTCTGACATTTGCTATATGTCCTCTGCCATCACAACCAGGCTTCATTCACAGTGGTCCTTTCACAAGTAGGTGAGACATGCACTCAACCCCACCTCTAGCCCAGCACCATTCCTCCCTCAGGTAAATCCCTAGCCCGTAGGCACAGGCTAAGGCCAACATGGGCCCATCACTTGTACAAGAGTAGTGAGAAATTTGCTGAATTCACTGAAGCACAGAAAGCCTTATCTCAGTGATGGTCTGTGTGAAATGAGCCCTTTGGTTCCACCTTGATTCCTCCTAAACCCTTGTCTATAACAAGCCAGCCCTGATTGCTACCCAAGCTGGCAAACGCTGAGGACTAGAAGAGGGAAGAGAGCTGAGAATCTGTTGCGCCTCTGGGGATGGCAAGTCTAGGCACATTGACCAGTGAAAGCTCTCATTGCTGAAGTTTATCCAAGATCACCTTTCACAATGCCTTTATCATGTTGGTACTAAAAATGTAAAACAAGACAAAATAAACCAAATCAAATTTACATGTGTAGAGTACAGGCTTAGAAATAATGCAGCTGGGTATTAATCCTTCCTGCAGCTCTTTTGAGGTCCTTTAACAAAACTTCAGGACTTCAGATGGCTGCAGTATTTTTCTAAATCTCAAAAGAATGAGGCCACTAGTATTAGCATTAAGGAATGAAATTAAGGGGCTAGGATATGAGGCTGGAACATTAGACATCACTCAACAAGCTTATGGTCATAGCCGTACTTTTAGCTGCAGCAAGTTCAGCTGGTGGGGTTTCCATTCCCCGATGCCCAGTGTCTGCCCCACCACCTCGCTTCTGCCAGCTGAACAGCTCATGTGATAGCTCCCTGACATGTTTAAAGCCAGCTAGACCAGCAGTGACCTGCTGTCTCAGTTGTTTGAAGTGCACAGGTTGATTTAGAATAAAACAGGTTAAAAAGCCCACCCCAGTGGTGGAGCAAAAGGGGTCCAAGCCTTGGGGTTCACCTCTGTGGGATCAGGGGACAGCAGGCACAGCTGCAGGTACAGGGGGGACAGGCTTCATAAGCATGGGCTGTCTGAGGTGACAGTGAACTAAAAGCCCAAAGGACTGAGACTTATCAGGCTCTTCACTGGATGTAAATGGAATTTACGGTTTATTTTCCATACTTTTTTCAAAGTACATTGAAGTAATCTTATGAACTAGCCATCATGGGAATGAAGAAATCAGCACATTAGTTTTCAGTCCATTCAAAAAAAATTGTTTTGTTTTGGATTTCTTTGTAAATTTTCAGATTAAAACTTTAGATTATTTTTGAGCAATCATAATGTTTGACTGATCACCTGCATTTTCCACCAAGAAAGGCTTTGAACAAAAATGTAATCCAGCCCTAAATTAGAACCATATAAATACCTCAGATATAGCAGTGAAATGAGTCACATGCATAAGTCACATACATAAGTGTTTTCAGAATCAAATTCTGAGATACTAAAATTTGCCAAGAGCTGTGAATTCTTCAGATGGAAACTACTCCAACTATATGGAGGAATTCTTGTCTTATCTTTCTCCAACTCAGAAACAGTTATCATTGCCTTAGTGAAAGTATCTTGTGTCAGAAACATCATACAGAACGTGGCTTCAGGAAGATTTTTTTTTAACAAAAAATTAATAACATTTAATAATTAATAGAACTATGTAAGCTTATGGAGTCATCCTGGGCTTTAATCAATTTGAAATATTTGGGGCACCAATTTCCACCTTACTGCTCCTCGCTGGAGGTACATTAGAGTTTTAGTGCAATTAAAACGAAGCAGGAAATATTTTTAGCTAATTGCACTGTGCACCTTGAAGGTAATTTGAAGCTGCAGGCAAAAAAAATAAAATATCAGAAGGAGTAATTGAGTGTTGCAAGCTGGGAGTATGTGTGCCTGGCTGCATTCTGATTTAGAGGGGCACAGAGACTAGGCAAGGTGCTGAGCAGTCTTGGCAGAAGAAGGGTGAAGTCTCACCCCTGGGGAACGGTTTGGTCCCATTATATACCACAGGGAAGCCGACCCACAAGTGCAAGGCCTCACATGGGAGATGCTGTGAAGTGCAAGTCCTGATATGCAGGGCAGGAACACGTGTAGATGGCTATTTGCTGCACTTGCATGATCATGGAGCACAAGGTGCCCCCACCACCCCAATTACAGGCAGGCCAGGTAGCTCCTGGGTCCAGCCCTGCCTCCTGCCACTGACACAAGACCAGGGGGAGTCAGGGATTTCAGCTGGGAATAAAGCTTGGATTCCCCGATGCAACCCCACACAAGCACCAACCCAACAACTCCTTCCTGCTTAGTGAGCAATTACAGACCAAATTTCTCATCACCAGCCTGGCATACAGGTGTGGGCAAGAACCTGGGCCCCAGGAAGGGTATATCAGGCAACTTACTTATGGGTCGCAGGCAACCATACCTGCTAAGATTCGAGTTGGGCTTTGTTAGGGGTCTTGAGACCATTCTAGGAGCTGACATTGTCCGGTGGGGAAAAAGAAGAGGGGAATGGGCATAGAGTCTCTATCTAACCCTCAGCAACAGGAAGAGGAGAGTGAAGCATCAGGTTCATCAGCATTTTGATAAGCTCTAGTCGATCTACAGAGGAAAAACAGCAAACCAGCGGAGACTGGGCACAGAGGATTGCTCACAGCTTCCCAATTAGACTTGGTTCTCAACCACGTACATTTTTTTAATTAAACTGTTGGTACAATGCTCAGGAGATAGCAAACTCCTTGAAGCCCTCTTGTAATATAGAACCTTTCATTACATGCAGAAAGGTAGCTACCACACAGCTTAATTTCCTCTCCGACCTAATGTTCACTGGCAACAAAAGCAGGAGTGAGCACTCTACATGAGGCAGGACAAATGGTCCTCAGGCACAAGACCCACTGAGCTGGCCAACAGGAGCAGAAGAGGCTACAAGCTTTGCTGGAAAAGTAGCCCTTTACCATCACTACCTCCCTGCTTCCCAAAATGACCTGAGTTTATTGCACTGACCTTTGCCTGCAAAGCTCTTGGTTGGTAAAGCACAGCTGAGAGAGAATCAGGGAGCCATGGCTATGTTTGCATGAGCAAGTAAATTCTGGATGTTGCTGAGGAGGGCAACCAGGGTTGTCACTGCTCAGCCCTTACCCATTGCTCCCTACCCCAACCCTGGCGGGGGGCAGACCCAAACTCCTCCCTGCACCAGCCAACCCGGTGTCCCCACTCTGTCCCACCCCAGCCCCACTCATCTTCCCACCACACACCCCAAAACCTCCTTTGGGGTTCCTCCACCACCCTGTGATTCCCATCACTCCGTGCCCATCTCTCCTGCCACCACCTGGGGACAGGGCAAGAAGAGACAACACCACACGGGGAACCAGTGACATTTCCTGACTGTCTGGGCTGGCTTCTCCAGGAGCGGATGCTCCGTTGCAGTGCTTTTTCATCTGCTGCTTGAGACTAATGGCTCTAGAAAAATAGATAAATCAGAGGTGACATAGCTATTGCTGCTTGACATTTTTTCATCAAACCGGCTGGGGGAGGAGGGGGTGACCAAAAAGTGACATTTTGACCAAACTGGATGTTTCCACAGCAAATTTTCATTCTAGTAGATTAAAAAAGAAATGCCAACACCACAAAAAACAAAACTGTCTTGATTAAAAATGTTGGCCTTCAAAACAGTAAATTCCTGTTAAAAATGGACTGGATTTCAGATTGATTAAAAAAAGACAAAAATTAATCTATTCCTTTGACCACCTCTCCCAACCCAGATTTGTTTTGTTTTTTTAACTAAAATATTCACAGGAAAGAAAGCCAAAATAATGACAATTTTCCCTTGGAAAATAATTGTCATTTTTCAACCAGCTCTTAATGTAACATAGTTAAATGAGAACAATCCTAGTAACAACACTGCACAGCACGTAAGTCATACGATTATTTGAAAGAAGGACATTACAATTTAAGAGCTAATTTTTATTGTCACCTTTAATTTATTAATGGTAAAAATGAGGCAGGGCCATCAAGCATTTTAAAAAAGAAACCCATGGAAAACATTAGCATTTGAAGTGCTGGACTCCCATCTCCCTGTTAGTTCACATTAGCTTCTCTGTCTGTATATGTGTAATTGTCTCTGTTGATATGTATGTATATATAGTACCTCTGTACATATACATATGTATGATATGTATGTGTGCCTGTTCATGTATATAAAGATTTATATAAACCAGCTGCCTCCTTTTTAACCTTCGGAAGTTGAATTGAAGCATCTGACAAAAACATGCTCTTTTATTTTTTGTTGTTTATTTGGGGTTTTTTCTTCCTATAAATAGCATCCCAAGAATCCAGGTAAAAGAATTGATTTCTAGTTCAAATGTTCAGCCTTCATTTAATCCCAGCGTGGACGTAAAGTCCCCTTCACCACACTGCCTTTCGCGCTCTGAGATATTTGGGCTCCTAACCTTGGACTCCCCACGACAGGCTTAACAGAGGTTTTTGCAAGGGACGGAGCCGGTTTTGGAGACCCCGAACCTCCTTCCTCCACCTCCACCAAGCAGTCCGGGCAGGAGCTGGGGAAGGGGAGATCTGTACCTGTTGATATCACGGTACGGTGAAGAGGAGGACTGAGGCAGAGGGAAAGCAGACCCATCCGGCATTGGAGGAAAGTTGGTGCAGGGGCATAAAGCAGAGAGAGAAATTGCTATAGAAACAAGAGGAAAGGCAGAGAAATAAAACACAGGTTGGAATTTTAATAATATTGATCAGGCTCAGAGGCAATAGCTGTCACCTGAAGGAAAAAATATCTCCGCTGCCTTGCTATCGGTGGTCTTAGACATAGGCTCCAGCAGATGGAAGGACAGGATCCTGACTGCGATTTTGGATGGGCTCACAAACACACCTCTGTGTGTGTGTGTGTGTGTGTGTGTGTGTGTCTAAACAGAGACTACGTGTATTCCATAAAGGTAAATAGACCTACATATGCAGCAGACCCATGAGCAATGCTCAGGCACGACCAGAGGCTCAGGTGTGAGCACAAGAGGTTGTCTCTTTGGTGCTGTAATATGGCCTTTGAGTCTCTTCGGAGAGATGTTCCTTGCCACCAAGGCAGCACAGAAAAAGGGACAGAGAAGATGATTCATGGCGACTAGGTTAGGAAGGACTAGGGGGAAGGACACAGTAGAATTAAGGAGGAATGGGAGGTGATAGATTTATGCAGTGGGCTGTGGGCAGTTAGCACCAGCAGTGACAGGCCAGAATCCTTCCTGCTGTGCACAGACCTGGAGTCAAGTCATAACAACCCACCAGATTGGTGGTATAAATGGGACCAAAGCTGCCCCAGCATCTTATTCTCAGTCCTCTGGTAAACTATCCTTGGAAAATGATCCAGCAGCCTTGGCAGGACAGTCTAGTCTATCTCCAGAGCCCCGGGTTTACGGCCGTCAGGTGTCAGCAGTGACTGGGCCTATGAGGCACAAAAGAAGTATAGATGAAGGTCTGAAAAATTCAAATCAGCTGTGGGGGACATCATTGCTCTTTACAGGACGATGTGCACAGAAAGTAGGGGGGGAAGGTATAAACAGATGGCCCATTAAATGTCTCTATCGTCTTCTGGCGTAACCATTCACGCAGAAACAGTGAAAGAAAGGAGCCACACAGAAGCTTTCCATGGGTTGTTCACTTAGGCTAAGCGACTTACTGTGTGGCCCTAGTCTTTGTAGAGTAAAAGAGACACATTCAAGTCTCCCAGTCTGGTCAGAAGCTGCTGTTAGAAGATTTCCTGTGACAGAGGTGTCAGGACACCTAGGACTACTCTGCTGACAGCAGAGGTTGCAAGGATTTGACTAAAGTTATGTTTGCTCTAACTGAAGCTTTGACTGATATTCATTTCCAGTCATTCTATAGGCCTAGAGTGTAACTATCTCCTTCATAGCTACTCACTCTAGGTCCTCATTATAACCACCAGAGAGACATAGTCTCCTTTTGGCCATGGTTCACAGTCTCATCTTGAGTGGCCCTTTAGGACAAGGGAATTGGGACCCACAAGCCCCCTCGGTCTCTACTAAAATTGGTCTGCAGTGGTTTGCTCATATGGAGGTGTCTCTATCTTGAATCTTATCATTAGGATATTCAATATTCAAGGAGATTCAATATTCAAGGAGAACAGTCTTAGATTCCACTTAGATGTTTCAAAGAGGTAACTGTGTTGGAGGAATAGTGACATTTACCAGACATATTTGGCTATGGTTTGGTCAGTGGAGCAAATTCTTGGTCAGTGTTAAACTGCAGCAAAAATACTTTGCATAATCTGTGCTTGTGCAGAGACCATAGCTGCTTGGGAAAGATGCGAGCAGGGTCCTTCTTTATCTCCAAGACACCACTTCTGAACTAGGCTATATATACTTGTCTTCATAACCTTAACACTTAAACTCACAAATTTACTTCAGCAATACCCAAAGTTTATACCCATTCCCAGCAAAGTGAATTGCTTTCTTAAACAGATGAGTTTGGCTGGTGTCCAGCTTATCTAACACAGATGCCTAACTTGCCTCTCAATTTCAGGCCGCTGATGAAGCAGTCCACATAAGATAGGTATCTGACTTCTCTGCCTAGTCAACAGAGAAATGCATTTGTCTCTGTAGGTCCCCAGAGGGAAAGTCAGTCTGCCCAAGTCTAAGACCTGAAAACGGGATTGTGCACTTGAAAGCCTTTTTCATCTAACTCATTGAATCAACCCAAATATATTACTGCTTATTACAAATCTTGCCTAAACTCAGGTACATCAGCTATGTGGACAGAATATGTCCCTAGAGAGTGTTAAAGGGTCTTCTCCTCTCCACTGACTAGGTAGGTGCTGTACACTCCTGCTTTAGAAGGACAGCTTCATTTGGTGCTTGAAATACAGACCCAAGTTAGGCAGACAGAACGACAACAAATTACTTTCATGTGAAAGTACATTTTCTAGGGTTTGGGGTTTTTCTGTTCTTTTAGACTTAGCAATTCCTAATCCTTCACTTGTTCATATATGTGTTTGTGTGTGTGTGTGTGCGTCACATCCACAGTGTCTGAAGGTATGTCTGGAGGACAGGCAGAGAGATGGTAGTACCCGCTCCAAAACCAGTGGACACTAGCAGAATCACCTGGTCCTTGCTGCTCCACCCATAAGGCAAAATGTTTTCGCCAGACAAGATTATGTCCAAGAACCTCTCCTCAGCTTCAGGGTTGCCTGGGATTAGCATAGGAGGGGATGTGTCAGTGCCTACAGTCAGCCACTCGTATATGTGTTTCCCAAGGTGACCCTGACCCTACAAGCCATGCCATCCTAAACTCCACCCCCAGGCAGGAGATGTGAGCTCCTCCCACTTCCCAGTGGTATAGCAGCATATTATTTGTTCCAGCAGATCTCTCCCATGCTTCTGTGCTCTATTCAGGGCCTGTTAGCCCTTTTCCTTATAAAGTCTAACCCATGCTGCTGGCATGGCTGAGGTAAGGAAAGAGACAGGTCTTGTTATGATGGTGCTGCCAACTATCCTTCCTTCCCCACCTAGACTGTTTCTTGTGGTATGACATAGCCAGAGAACCCTGAGGTCTAAAAGGGGTGCTAGACGCCTTTTCCTCTTCCTCATGCACAGCCTGGACCTGTACAGTTGAGGCTACTTGTCCTTTTGGGTACCCAGGGACACAAGTGACAGCAGCTCTACCCTGGGCCATCTTCAATAAGGCAATTTTCTCTCTCTTGGCTTGTGAAATAATTGTAGACCCAGACATTGCATCTGCCTTAGGGATACCAGTCTGTTGCCTTTACTCAGACTCCAGGAAGCTCAGGTTGACACTTTCAGTACATCAAAGGACAGGACATTAGGGCCAAAGCATCAAGGAGTCAGCTCCAACCCAGAGAGCAGCCAGCTGAGGGAAAAGTGTGGAGCTGAAGCCAGTTCTCAGATCAGGGGCTTAGTTCAGCAACATCTCTTGTCATCTGAGCATAACCACTCCAGCCAGAAAGCACATTTCAGTTCAGAAAAAATATAGAAACAGTACAAAAAAATAATTAAAAAAAAAAATCCAGCATGCATAACTTCAGGATGAGAACTGCCAACAATATTCTTGTGACACTTAAATGCAAGGTGGAATTGCAGTCATGTGCAGTGACTTTTCAGAAATAGGCTGGGAGGAAAGATATGAGCCCTGCCAAGGGATGGAAAGGCAATACCTGAAGAACAGGGTGCAGACTTGCTGACTGAGACAAGTGTATCGCTGTGTGCAGTCATTTTTGGTGTTTACTGAGGCAAAAGTCCCTGGGCCAATAAGGGATATTTTCCTTTGTAGGAAAGGAACAGGGTGTTTCTGGAAATTGTAGACCCTGGTAGTTTCTTTTTCTTTTTCTTCTTTTTCTTTTTCTTTTTCTTTTTCTTTTTCTTTTTCTTTTTCTTTTTCTTTTTCTTTTTCTTTTTCT